>CM051829.1:101288788-101888788 GCA_028451465.1 Erethizon dorsatum | reverse complement strand
CAAGGGGTAAAAAAAGAGCAAACATTTTTGGTCTCTTTTGTTCTGTTTCTTGATATCTCTTCCAGAAAAGGAGAAGGTAAAGCCTTTCTGCTTCTTTAAGAGGTCTCTTCAGCATCTCCTCCCACTTTCTTGTCTCAAAGATGTACAAAACACATATTTCTCATAAAAGATGAATGACACCTGTATTGCTTTCTTAAAAATCACTCTGAAGCAGCCTCATCCTCTTAGCCCCAAAGTTTTAGTACCTCAGAGGAGTAACACCTGCTTTTTTGGCCCCCTTCCATGGGGATTCCATGAAGAAGAATTGAAAATAAACTAAAATTCTTGCAACTCAGATGAAAGTTCTCCCTATACTCTAAAAGGAGCTAGGATGAATCTCAGGAGAAGATCCTGGTAGCTAATACCATCCTAAGCTCTGTGGGGTCCTGTGATGAGCTCCTCTCTGCACTCCAGCTGCCTGTGCTCTCTTGTCTCCTGTGCTCTACACACACCTGCTAAACTCCAGCCACGCTTATCTCTTTAAAGCCCCAAAAGCCACCATGCACAACTCAGGGTCTTTGGTTATGCTATCCCTTCCCTCCTGGAGCGCCTTCCACTTTCCTCTGCTTGTTTATATCATGCCTGTCTTTCAGACCCATCCCCAGTCTCCATCACTCTCTTCCTCCCTGAAGCAGCCTGGGGTCTTGGACAACCCCATCTGTGACCCTGGGACCTGTAACTGTCCCACACTCCATGCTCTTTCGGCCTGGAGAGTGCATGTTTGGCTAGAGGCTTTGCCAGCATTTCCATCACATGCCCAGGGCTGTGAATTACAAAATTCACTTTTCTCAAGTCAGTTCAAGCCAGCCTGGCACGAGTCCCTTATTCTCCTTTGTCAACCAGGCAAAGACTTGGTTGTTCACCCGCTTTGTGTCTTGCAGTGAGGCAGCCTTTTCCTTGCCCTTCCTTTCTCCTTTAGATGCCCTGATTATGCCTTTCTCTTGACCTTGCTCTGAAGTGCACAGAAAATCTGCTTTGCCCACAGATACCAGGTAATAGGCCACTCTACATTTTTGCCTTTCCTTTCTGCCTGTGCAGGGCCACTCTGGGATGGATAGGAAAAAGGAATAGGCCAGAACAGTTTAATACAGGAAAGCTCATTGGTTGCATGTTATTTTGCTGCTGGCCAAGAACAATCCATGGGGAAGTTTCCAAAGACCCAGGCATGATGTGTTGCCTGTGCAGGCCTCACATAGGAGGGCAGCATGCGCTTACTGTAGGAACTGATAGAGGAGGGTACCCTCTGGGTCCTAACAAATAGAGATATTTCTTCCTCCATTTAAAAACCAGTCTTTTCAGGGGAGATCCCTTTTAGGCCTTGTGCCTTCTTACCTATGTATGTCCACCTTTCAGTGCCTAAACTCCATCCACTTCCACTAATCCCCCTAGATTATCTCCTGCAAAACACAGTGTGAAAGTTATTTTTACCTGGAAGCTTCTCTTTTCCAACTCCATTCAGTTCAGTTTCCCATGTTTTTCAGCACCCTGGTTTTCTTCTAATTTCTTCTGCGTGTGTTTAGTCCTGATGTTGAAATTATCAGAAACCTTACACCCTTAATTCCAAATCTCCTAAAGCCAGAAAGTGCATCTTTTCTCACTCTACTCATTGCCTAGTTCAGTTTTTGGTCCATAGAACACTGACCAACTCCCACAGAACCCCTCACATGCTATAAAATCCAGGGTGTTTGAAGGAAAAGCTCAAGAGTGGCTCCTTGGACCAGGAAGAGCTAGTACCCTCCCCTTGCTGCCTAACTCAGAACTGCCCCACACCTGGTTGCTTTGTCCTGTGTGACCAAAGGTGTGTTCATTGGGGTTAACAGGTTGATTTTGTATTTCTTTAAATCAAAGAAAAGATTTGGTGGAAAAGGCAGGTAAAAATTACTGGACAGGAACTATTATTTTAGAGCAGATCTTCTGAAGCCTTAAGCAACAGCATGTAAATGATGCCTTCACCAATGTAAATGATCCCAGTGCCAGAGTCTGTAATTAAACAAACAAACAAACATGGGGCAGAGTATAGCTCTATAGAGAGCCCTTCCTGGTCCTTGTCGTGGCCCAGGAAGTTTATATTTGTAATCCCATGGAAAAGTTATTGGAATTCTAGCGAGTTAATTCCAATCTACCACTTCCAGTGCAACCCACAGCGAGAATAAAAACACTAAGGCATATTTATAGTTGTGGGGAGCCAAGGGGTTCTAAGTCCAGCCAAGATGGTGGTTACTGGAACAAAGGCCTCAACCCAGGGCCAAACACGGGTTTTATTAATTCTCAAGGAGGAGAGTGGCTCGGGAATGAGTGACTGTGAGAATGGCAGGAAGTCCGTGAGTACCATGAGCTAGGCTAGGTAGGTGGCCTGAAATCACCTTTGCAATATGCCGAGGGAAGGATATGCAGAAGGAGTAATCTGCATAACACAGTTCAATATAGTATCTAGTGTTTTGGGGTCAGTGCTTCAGCTCTGATGTGTAATCTTCTATGCCCTGGGAAGTCATAGCTTCTTTCTCAAGGCTCGATCCCAGCTGATAGCATGGAGCACGGCTCTCCATCCCGCCAGGCTCACCCATGTTTTGGGAGCTACAGGGGGTGGGGAAACACTGACCTGTCGCTTGCTTCGAAGACTACACATCGGCACCTTGGCTGGACCAATTTGCACTGCTTAAAGCCAATTGAAGGGATAAGGAAAAGTCCTAGCCAGCTCTGTACATATCAGTACATGGAAATAGGGCCAGGTTTAGCCAAAATGGAGATAATTGCTCTTCTTTCAAGGAGAGTCATCCAGGCGGTCCTCCACATAGCTCAGTACTAGCACATGCACTTAGCATGCCTGAGGCCCTGGGCTCCATCCCTAGCACTTCCCTCTCCCAACACACCACCCAGGTAATGCTGATGTACAAGTTATGTTTGAAAATCAATGATAGATCCTCGCTGCTAACAGTGTGGTCCTCAGGCAAACAGCATCAGCCTCACTTGGGAGTTTTTAAGAAATGTAGAATCCCAAGCCCCACCTAGATCTACTGAGTCAGAATCTGCATTTTAACAAGGCCCCCAGGCAATTGGTAGGTACACACTAATCTAAGAACCCCTTCTTTATGAGTGATTGCACTGGGATATGAGTTAAACTTGGGTAACCTGAACTTATGGTTGCCTTTCCCATCACAGAGATGGTAGGTCGGGGGCTAAGGAGGAGTAGAGAGGAACTTTGAGCAGCCATAGCTCTCGAGTCCTCTTTCTCCCAAACCGGGCTGAAATTAGGGATATAATCCTAAGAGACTATTTTCTGTCCCTAGTTTTCTAGATGGGCAATTATCTAATAATCGAACTGTCTGTTCTGCTTCTTAGTTGTATTTGTTATTATAATTATTAATGGCTGCTGAGAGTGGAACAGCATGTGTTTGGAGGAGCAGGAGAAATGGTAATGAACCTCTGGCGCAGGTCTGAGGGGAGATTCCTGTAACTGTCATCACCAGTGCCTTGCATCCGTGCTCATCCACACAGCCACTACTTCCTACAGAGGCAGTTACTACGAATGTTCTTGTCCTCATCTGCTTTTTCTAGTTCTTGACATTTTGGCTTTTATCCTGTTCCAGATTTCTAGCTTGCTCACTAGCCTCCAATCTGACTCTTGCATTAACCTTCAAACCTTCAACAAATAATTCTTTTAACACCTTCATTATGCTGGTATGCACTGG
Organism: Erethizon dorsatum; assembly: GCA_028451465.1. Lineage (NCBI taxonomy): Eukaryota > Metazoa > Chordata > Mammalia > Rodentia > Erethizontidae > Erethizon > Erethizon dorsatum. The sequence goes on along the minus strand of CM051829.1, from coordinate 101,885,060 downwards.
GAATTCAAAGTGAATGTAAGATGCAATTCTTGCCTCCAAGGATCTACAACATTGCATAATGTTCGTCATTTACTCGGCCCTCACTGTAAGTCAGGGACCGTGCTAAATGCTCCCCTTACATAAGTGCACTTTTCATAATCATCACTGTGAAGTTTTTCTCACTTTATAGGTGGAATGAACTGAGGCTCGAATAGTTAAATAACTTCCCCAGGGCCATAGCTAATTTAGTGGCACACATAGGATTTAGACCTAAGTATGATTACTCTAAAGTCTGCCTATTGAAGATCGGTGCTTCTAGCTCAAAACTGCATGATTTTGCAATAGCCATTACTTTTTTACATATAAAAGTCTTTTTTTTCCTCTTTAAAAAAACCTGTCTTACCCTCTCTATAAAAGACTATCTTCTTCATTGCTGTGTCCAGGACACTGTTCTTGCCAGGGCCCAGGACAGTGCCTCAACTATCACACATTCAACATCTGTGGAAGGAAGGAAGAATGTTGTTTTGAACCATATCCTGGGTTCCACCCTTTAGCCACAGAGCTTTCTCAAGCCTGAGGTAAAGTAATTAACCTCAGTTTCCTGACCTGTACATAGAATTTACTTATACCCCCTTCACTGGTACGTGCTATGAAGAATTAAATGTGATGAGTTAAATAAAGCATCTGGCAAAGTGCCTGGCACATGGTAAACACTCAGTACATGTTAGTTATTGTAACTGTTACTAAAACTATGATTATGTGAGGCCCTCAGTTTCCTTGAGAAGTCCCCAGTTTTTGTGACTAGCAAGTCTTGTCCTTGTAAGGGCCAGTTCCATGCAGTTTTAGTTTTAGTTTTTTCCTGACCACATCCTTTCAGCCTTCACACTCATTTCAGACATAATGTTCAAACTGGGATTTTAGTTGCTTATCTGAAGACAATATATTATAGAAAAAACACTTTATATGTTCTTATGATTTCTTGACAATTCAGGTCTGAAATACCCATCCCTCAGGGTCCAGAGATATTAGGTTAAGTAGAGGAGGCCAAAGCCCAAGAATTCATATCCCTTTTGAAAGAGAGAACTTGCTTCTCTTTAACTTCTATAGCAAAATTTGCAACTAGAGCATCAAGTAACCTGAGACATATTACAATAAAGGGATTTATTGTATACAAATTCCATTAGATCAAAACTATTTATATTCCTGGGATTTTGTGAAGTATAAAGAAGGAATTCCCCGGAAGTATACTTGCTCCTGTGTAATTATCTGAGAAGTTTTAATTTTAAGAGTAAAGATATTGATGTTCATTGACATTGGTTTTTCTCTGATGCAGAATGACAAACATGGCCCCTCATAATTCCTACTAGGGGCCCTTCCCAAAGTTAACCATTCAATATATCTGCAAATCTGTTCCAAAACAAAACATTGCTCTTTCATTCCTGTAAAATTCCTATTTATTTATTCATTTAATAAACATTTATGGAGCTCCTATTAATGTTAGCCACTGTTCAAGGTGCTAGAGGTAGTAGTGAACCGTGTCTTCCCCCTCTCTAATGAAAGGAGATGGCCAATAATAAAACAAACAAAATAAGCAAGAAAAGTATCAGATAATGAGAAGAAGTATACAGCAAATTAGGATACGGGAATCCAAAAGAGAGCAACAAGCTGACTGCATTATATAGAGCTGGGAGCTAAGGGTTCTCCAAAGAAGCAATTTTTAAGCAGGAACATATTTAACATCTGAGCAAAGGAGCCTTCCTGGAAGTAGAAAAATACAAGTTTCAAAGACCTAAGATTGAAGGAATTTAACATTCTCTTTCTGCTTTCCTGTATTTGTGACCTTTATTAAATTGTGAATTTCAGAGAGTCAAGAACTGGGTGATCCATTTTTAAGATGACAAAGTGATTCTTCCAACTAACACATCACCTCCTTTCATCTTTTTAAAACTTTTCTAAAGTGTGAGTCATAATTTTTCTGTAAACTCTACAATTTCCACTTTGGTGAATGTACCTGCTATATGCACTTGTTCAAGCGAAAATCTAGGGTTCATTAAAAACTGGTATTTGATCAAGATATTTTGCCTAGTAAGCTGGGCAGGTTTTTTCCCCACTTTCTTGGAATGAAGTTTGTAGTAACCAAAGTGCATCCAATTTTATTTTTAGAAACTCTTTCTTGCATTTTACATTGAATTAAGTATAATTCCTTTCTGTGACAGTTGGGGAGGTTTTTTTTCATTTTTTATTTTTGTTAATACATGTTTGTAGTACATAATGATCACATTCCTTGTGGGGAGTTGGTACGTGTACATGACACATCTTAATTCTTTTTTTATCCCCTTCCCCTCCTCTCCCTCCCCTAAACTATATAGTTTTTGTTTTGTTTTTTTCCTAGTTAGAATATCTGACTTAGTCTGGATAAGTTTTTCTTTTCCTTCAGGATTAATCTTCATTGCCCCAGCTTTAGAGAGTGTGTAATAGTTAGGGGAACCAAGGGTAGGTTATAACAAATAAGCCCCAGATCACATTCCTCCTGTGGCTCTCCTTCAAATAGTGACTCAGGGATCCATATTCCTGTCATCTTATATTGCTACCCTCTGGATTCAGAGTTCACCACAGAAGGACACAGGCAACTGCATAATGAATTATGTTACTCTCAAGCCTGAGAGTAACATACATAATTTCTTCTTTATCCTATTGTCTAGAATCCAATCATATGGCCTAATAAGAACTTCCAAGGGTATCTGGGAAATGTGTACCCATGTGCTTGGGAAGAAATGAGTGACACAAAATCTAGTGAAACAAAAGCTGTGTCTCTCCTACAAGGAAGCCCCCACCTTATTCTAGAATCACTCTTCTTTTTAGGCTGGTTTAACTTCCGTTCTTTAGGTGTAGCACAATCTTACTTGTAGTAAACACTGTAAATACAGTTGGCACAGTAGACTGGGTGGAAGGAAAGATTGTTGGACTGTAATCTAAGAGCTTATAGAAAGTAAAAGGTAAATTAGAGTGAATATGTATTAAATTGATTAGCTAATGAATAAAATTGTGTATTAATTCATGGCATGCCCAAGAATTATAGGAAGAAATCAAAACTATACTGTTAAAAATAGACTAGATTGCATGTCCCTAGGAAAGTCCTTTTATCATGTTAACACACAACCTTACTAGCCAAAGTGGCTCCAACTGTCCTCCCCTCTGAGTCACTCTGGCAATCACTATAGTTATTTCAAGATTGGGAAATTATTCTGAAGGTGGCGTGGCCTGTCGATAGCATTGACTTTGGCTCCCCTCATCATCATTCTCTATATTGCCATAAGCCTGTTTTTAAGCCCCTGAAGTTGGCTGCCCTTGAAACAAAATGGGAAAACCTGAGTTTGTGGGCCAGTTTGGTCCCCAGCCCAGTTCCCCCACCAAAAAGAGTGAACAAGCCTTCATTTGTGGCACCCTGAGCCTGCAGTGACCTTCCGGGCCAGCCAGGATGCCAGAGGGAGCACATATTCTCTGAAATGACAGTAGAGGAAGAACCAACCCATTGCCCAAGGACTAATGAATGGGCCCCTCTTTTCCCCTGGGACAGCTTCAGCAGAGCCTATGCAGGGCTTAACTCTTTCTTATCCTGAGATTTACACACAAAGGCTGGTCTATCTTGTCTCTTAGCTGAAAATGAATCATACTGGAAATAGATAATAATTAGTCTAATGCTAACAACAGTTATTTATGTGAGTGATTATTTGATTAATGTATTTCTTTACCTCTATATCAGAGGATAAGAACTATGTTGGCTTTGTTTGTCATTTTATCCCCTGCTACTTAACATAGTGCATGACAAAGAGGCGGTACCGGGGAAACACTTATTAAATGTAGAACAACTGTGAGAAAACCTTGTCTCAAAGCTCAGGCTCTCGTTTTGTTTGTTTTATCATCACATCTTCCCTGATATTGTGATCATTTTCCTTATTCATTATAAATATAAAATCTATTTTGAGTAGCTTCTGCTGCTTATTTCTGACTCAGTAAATCTCAGAACCATCAAAATAGAGACTTGAAATCAATTCCTTCAACTTTCATCTTTGGGCTGGTGGTAAAACCCCTTGTTTTCAAATTGCTTCTGTACATGTTTCCTGGGTGTGACAGGTGGGACTGCTCCATAAACCCACAGGCAAAAACACTTACATTTAGTTTTCTTCACACAATATAAGTGGCTTAACTTCCTATGGTTTATCAGATTGTGCGATTAGCAGAAAGTCCAACATCAGGGCATTGTTCAAGGAAAACAAAGAATTCATCTAGGCAGTGAACATGTGAGGAGATATGGGGTAGACTGATCTACTGAAATTTAGCACTGCCTTGGGTCCTCTCTCTTCCCATGACTTATCCCCAGTCCAGAGGTTTACATGATCCAAAAAGAATGACAAGCCTGGCTTCCACACTCCAGGAGGTCGCTGATTACTGCCACATGGCTATGTGAGGTACCCAACTGAGTTTTCAGATGATGTTGGTCCAAGGCTCTGCATAGACTGTTGAAGATCTATCATTTTCTGTGCTGCTCTAACAAAATATCTGAGATTGGGTAATTTATAACAAACAGAAACTCATTTCTCACAGTTCTGGAGGCTGAGTCTGAGATCAAGAGACTGGCAGTTTCAGTGTATTGTGAGGACTCATTTCTTCCTTGCTGCTGTATTCTCCAGAGGGGAGGAATGTTATGTTCTCATTTTAGCAAAGAGCGAATTGGGCCTAACTTGGTTTCCTCAAGCCCTCTCATAAGCCATTAATCTGTTCATGAGAGCTGAGCCCTCCTCACCTTTCCACCTCCCAACACCACCAAAAGTTTAAACTTTCATGTGGAGGGTACACATCAAATTATAGCAAGGTCTTTGGGGAGAAATGATCCTCAATTTCCCTGCAGTGCTTCAGGACAGGTCACCCTCCCACACTTTCTGATACATTTCTCAATAAAGAAGAGAAGCAATAGGGGGAAATGGAGGAGGAGAAGAATGAGAACACTACAATAAAAGCTAAATTTCATCAAATCATTCTACCACACAGCTCTTCACATGTTCACTGCCTAGATGAATTCCTTGTTTTCCTTGAACAGAAAGCAGACTTTCCTCTCTAAATTGTACATACTGAAAAATTTAGCTACAAACATACAATCAGGGAAAAAACAGAGTGATCATCTCGCTAAGCTGTTTGGTTTCAAGATGCTTGACCTTTGCTGGACATTGTAGTAAAATAATTGAAATTCAGGTGATGGGGCAGGGTCATGGATGAAATGATAGTGTGTCTTGGAGTTAAATTATTTCTTCTTAGAATAAGAGTCAATTTTATTTTGACAGGGCAGGATCAGTGGTAGGAAGCAAGCCATGCACAGGCACCAGGGCATGTATCACCCCAAGGAAAGGTTGGGAGTAGGAGCAGTATGTCCAGGAGGCAAGGGGGGGAATCCTGACCTCAGGTGGGAAGGTTCTTGGGTCTGAGTCAGCTCACCTTTTCAGGACCTGTAACATGTTCTCTCAGCTCTATTGCCACTTTAAAGATATCGCCCTGCAACTTATTATCACTGTCAGCAGAAGTCTGCGGTTAAGGAGTAGCGAGTCGGACTCACAAGGTGTGAGTCCATAATAATAACAATTAATAATAACAATGAGCAGTAGGTTTGAAAGGAAAACATCAAACCACGTGGAGGTGGAATTGTTACACATTGCTAATTCATAAAACAATGAAAATATTCAAAAAAAATTCACTGCATTCTCTGAGGCTGCTGTGAGAAGCAAAGGAAACAATGAGAAAGACTAAATGCAAAGCTGTTAAGTGTCACAGAAATGGGCCCCCTAGTATGCATCAGACCCTAAGACAGCAGTGGGGACAGTGATTGAGTTTCATAGATTAAGAGCCAATGAGCAAAACCAATCTTCCTTTCCCCCGAAATATGTCTTGTTCCTGAGTCAAGCTGGTGAGGTATTGTGGGTTTTTTTCTTCCATGGTTTCCTTCTGTAACAGTTATATCAAAAGTTTAAAATCAAAACGAATAACTGTGCCCATTTCCTCTTTTAATCCTTCATTTTAACCAACACTCAAAGGGCAGGAGCAACCAGCCCGCTTGAGGATTTGCGAAGGGGAATTCTGTGGTGAAGGAGCTGTTCCCATTCTTTTTCAGTTGGTTAAAAATGATTTGGATCGGGGCCGGTGAGATGGCTCAGCGGCGTAAGCGCCTGCCTTGCAAGCACGAGGGCCCGAGTTCGACTCCCGGAACTCACATACGAAAAAGGGGCCGGTGATATCGCTCAGTGGCACGGGTGCCTGTTGGCACGCGAGGTCCTGAGGTCGTCCCCCTGGTACCCACAAAAAAAAAAAAAAAAAAAAATGATTTGGATCGGGGCCGGTGAGATGGCTCAGCGGCATAAGCGCCTGCCTTGCAAGCGCAAGGGCCCGAGTTCGACTCCCGGATCCCACATACGAAAAAGGGGCCGGTGATATCGCTCAGCGGCACGGGTGCCTGTTGGCAGCAAGGTCCTGAGGTCGACCCCCGGCACCCACAAAAAAAAAAAAAAAAAAAGATTTGGATCAATTAGGATCCAATTAAGATCCAGAGCAGCACTGCCCATCTGTCTGTCTGATGTGTGCAGACACTCATGGCACTACTGAGGTGGACGAGGACAAGCAGGATGCTGCACTGCCCAAGCACAGCCCATCATCAGGAAGGGGCCACAGATGTGCAGACAAATAAGGGCAGTATGGGCCATTTTGCTCGGAGGGACACAGGCAAGGCTATAGCGAAGATGAGATTTGAGCTGAGTCTTCAAGGGTGAATTGGCCTTGTGGACAAGGGCGAATCAGCTGAAGGGGAGAAATGAACAAAGGCAGGGACACACAGAAGTCCGTTAGGCATAATGAATGCTGGGTGTGTGGCTGGGTAAAGGGTGGGCAAGGTTAGAACAGTGAGGTTTGAAAGCAGGCAAGTCCTGGGTGTGGAGAGGATTGGTCCTGGCTTAGGACTTAGACTTCAGACTGAAGTTCATTAGTACAGGTCAAAGCCTAGTGGCCTGGAATGTAGTGCGGAAGCAGCCCAGCTCTCACTGGAGCCTGGATTAGGATGGATGCCATTTCCTTGAGGCCTCGCCACTGGTGCCAGAAATTCCCAACATTCCACTCACTCTTCAGAGGCCTTCTGGAAATGCGCACATACAAGTTCCCTGAAAGACGTAACACATGAACGAGCTGACCACAGCCCCTTGCACTCAATGTCACACCCACAATCAGACATTTATGGAGCTCGAAGGCAGGCTCTGGTTCGAGGATGCCTGGGTGCAAAGCCCAGTTCTTTCACTTACACCGACTCTCAGAGGCTGAGTGGCAGCAAGGCACAGATGTGTGAGGAACTACAAGTACAGATTCCAGTGTCAGAAAACAGAAAATATGAGCACAAACACATTCCTTTGCCTGGGGGCCATTCACTCTCACCACACCACTTCATAGCTACTGCTCTAGAACAATGTTGACCAACAGAAACATAATGTGAGCTGTATATATAATTTAACATTTTTCTGGTGATCCAACTACAAAAAGTAAAAAGAAATAGTTGAAATTAATTTTTATCATATAATTTAAAATTAAATGTATCTAAAGCTGTCATTATTGCATGTAATTAATATAAAATTATTAATGAGGTATTTTACTTTTTTTGTTAGTCTTTAAAATCTTGTGTGCATTTTACTCTTGCAGTACATCTCAATTTGTATGAGCCACATTTCCGGTGGCCATTTGTGATTAGTAGCTGCTATAGTGGCTATCACTCTCTGGAATAATGACCCACGTGACTGGACTGAAATAACAGTAATAGCTAGTATTTCTTGATTACCAGCTGAGAGATCTTGAGCAAGATACTAAACTGGTGCTCGTTCCTCCTCTGTAAAAGAGAAGTAGTGATAAAACCTGACTTATATTGTTGTGAGCAATAAGTCAAAAGATATAACTGAAGCTCCAAATGAGATTATTAGTCTCACAACTTTGCGCATGGGGTTTCCTCAGCATGGAATGCCCTGTCTTCTCCACCTACAAATCCTATTCATTTTTTAAGACCTTGTTCAAATGTTACCTCCTCTGTGTAGTCTCTGAGGTGCTCTTGGTTCTGGACCAATTTATAACCTTGTTTAGACCTCTGTAACGGTGCTTCTTAGCTTACTCTATAACTGCTTTCCTACCTGTATTCCCTGGTGAATCTAGAAGGATTATTGCACCTTGAGTCTAAGATACAGATTTTTCCAACTTTTTAGCATCTCTGAAATGGAAGGGCTTTGCTACAATTGGCAGGTTTTTTGTTTTTTTTCTTGGTGAGTTTTTTAAATGTAGGTGTGATTCCAATGCATTGTGTAGATTTCATAAAGTTTGGTACTTGCCTTTGTTTTCCCAGGCACTGGCCTCAGTAAATGCAATAAATGTGTCGAATATATTGACACAGTAAAAGTTTACTGCAATTGCCACATGTGTAAAATATTTGGCTACCTTTCCTCCTGCTTGGTAACCTATGTACGGTCAAAGACCGGGCTTTTTCATTGTAAGAATAGTCTGGGCATCTTGTGAGAGGCCAAAATTTAATAACTAGTTTTTGAAGAATATGTGTCCTTGAATTGCATTCAGAGAAAGAAACCCTACCTTCCTCACTACAGCAGGATTAGGCTTTAAAATCTCCTTCATCAAAGTATCTGATTACTGCTTCAGGAAGTAGGGCAGTTCAGCTAGAGCATGGGGTTGAGAAATGTGCACTTGTGGGACCAGAGGGGAGAGAGCATTTCCCCTCAAAGCTGTGTGCTTCCTCAGAAACCCCACAGAGCCCCTAAACAGATCATCTTTCAAAGGGAAGAAGGGCTTTTAAATTTCAAGTGTTTTAACAAAACTATTTTTTTTAATCTGGAAACTCTACTCACAAATTGTGATGTTTCTCTCCTGTTTCTATGATAAACAAAAACATGCTAAAAAACTCTGACTATAACCTGATAGACCTCCGACTATAGCCTGATAAGAACCATTAGGTTAAAAATAATAATAATGCTCAGTCTAAAAAAGGAGAGGGAGAATGGGACAATAGAGACCTTTTGACTAGTGTTGTTCCTGAAGCCAGACCCTATCAGAAAGAAGGAATTTCAAAAGACTAAGAATGAAGTGTCTGGAATGTACATAGAGCTCCTATAAGCAAATATTAACTTTTAAGTCTTTGAGGTTATCACAAAGCTGTTGTTTGAAGGTACACTTTGATTCTTCCTCGATGAGTGGATTGGAGTTCCTGCCAAGTAACAAAACTCAGTTTATTTGAGGTGTCTACCCGATCAAATACATACCTACATCCCTCAAACTACCACTATCTTTCCTGAAGGGAAATCATGCCTGTTCTAACTTTGGCAAGCAGTACAAGCACCTGGAGTGGACTAAGAGTGTGTGATTTTTATCGCCCCCTGCCAAAGAAAACACTGTTTTAGCAATGCAATTAAAACTACTCCCTGCCTTACCAAACTCAACCTGTCAGGTAGGCTCACAGTGTGGCATCCCAGGAATGGGCCTGGCTGCATTTGGGATGCAGGGGTTCCTGGAAGTGTTAGCTAACCTAGGCCCCTCTGATATCTACAGCATCCTGGATTTGAAGGGACAATCAATCACAAATTCTTTAACTTCCTGTTTTCCATTTTCTTCCTTTTCAAGTTCAGTTTAAATGAAACTACTCTGGTTGATAGATGGAAAAGTATCAAGTAGAAGCACCCTCATCCGGTCCTCCTTCCAGATACTCCCACCCTCCTCCTGTCTTCTCCTCCCACATCAACATGTGCCCTCACCCAGCTTCTTGCTGGAGAAAATGCCTGGTGCTTGTCTCGAGATGCCCAAATTATGGTTACTGACAGGGCAAAGTGTCACACGAATGTGATGCTGTTCGGGACAGGCCATTCCTCTTGCTTGGCTCTGCTAATAGTTCACAGCTCCTATTCAGCTGAAACCCACAGTTGAATAGAGAAAAGACATGCTAATAGTTTCAGTGGGGAGGGTCCTATAGCAGAAGCCTGTGGCAGGAGAACGAGGTGCTCTTATCTCTGTCTATTCAGCAGCTATCCATCAAGCGCTTGCTATGGACTCGCCACACCTGGCTCTGGGAAGCCCTCTCTTAGCAGCTCTGTTGACCAATCTTCTACTCCTTAGTTTAGCTGAAACAAAACTGAAACCCCCCTCCCCTACCCCCAGTAGTTTTACTGGAATTAAGGAAGGAGCTAAGGAGGGACTATACAAAGCATAGAAGCAGATGAGTTTACAGAGTCACAGATTTCTTATCTGACAGGGCTTCCTGGAGAATTAGCTTCCTTTTCCCCACGGCCACCCTCTGTCAAAAAAGTCCGGATCCTTTGTGTACAATAAGATAAGCACATTTCCAGAGGGAATGGGCCCCTCTCTTCTAGAGATACTTCTTTCCCTTCATCCTGCTCCCCTTCTTTGCCAAGGTCTTGAGACAAATTTAAGGAAAACATGATCAACACTAAACCTATACGTCTTAAAAAGAAAAAAAAAAAAAAATCCTATGGACTCAAACCCATAGACGTGTAACAAAATAACTGACTTATAATCATCAAACATATCAAGGTCATGAAAGTCAAGAAAAGAGAACTGTTTTAAAATGACAGATGCTAAGCTGGGTGTGGTGGCGCATGCCTGTAATCCCCACTTGGGAGGCTGTGGCAGGAGGATCACCATGAGATCGAGGCCAGCTGGAACTGTATAGTGAGACCCTGTCTCAAAAAAGAAAAAAGATAAATGCTAAAGGGATATGATACCAATGGGCAGTGCATAATTCTAAACTGGATCTTTTTGCTTTAAAGGACATTATTAGTAAATAATGGAGTCTAAGATTAAAAGGTAGCATCAAACCAGTGTTAGTTTCTTGATTTTGATAGTTGTGGTGACGTTATGAAGGTAAATATCATTATTTTTTAGAAAATACACACTGAAGTATCCACTGGTGATGGCACATCATGTTGACCCCTCATTCTCAAATGGTGTAGGAAAAAATGTGTTCTGTACTATTGCAACTTAAATTTGAGATTAAGAAAAAAAGCAAAAACTACTGTATATCAAGCAATCCCATTTTCATAAATCTAATCCAAACACATACTGCTGAGAAAAAAGTACAATGCCATTATTGTTTTTGCCAACTGCAATGCCTATTATTAAGATATGAGTATTTTAAATACACACTCAGAAAAGGACTAAGAAATATTACTAGGGAGTGATCAACAGGATATAATAAGCAAAAAATAGCAAAGTATAGAAAATTGTGCACATATCCATATGAATATATACACATGCTATGTACATATGAACATATGCATATATATACATACGAAAGGAAATGTGTGCAAAGTTTTAAAAACAAGCAATAGAAGAATGAATCATACTGTTTAAAAAATGAGTACCTGTAAGAGGAAGAAATAGGGTAAAGACACAGGATAGAAACTAGACTATATTTGGTAGATTTGATTTTGGAATCATGTAAATATTTTGTGTAATTACAAAAAACATTTTTTAAAAGTAGTCCTGGAAGGGCCGGTGAGATGGCTCAGCGGCTTAAGCGCCTGCCCGGCAAGCGCGAGGGCCCGAGTTCGACTCCCGGATCCCACATACGAAAAAGGGGCCGGTGATATCACTCAGCGGCACGGGCGCCTGCTGGCGCACGAGGTCCTGAGGTCGACCCCCCCCGTACCCACACACACACAAAAAAAAGTAGTCCTGGAAAATAAAATGAACAAATTATCCTAAATATGAGCACAGTTTGTGTAACCTTACTGAGAGGAACTATTCCATGGGATTTTACTTCAACTTGATTTCAGGTCCTGAGGGGATAAACGCTAGGAGCAACGAGAACTACTAAAACCAAAAATCACTTAATCTCTTTTTTCAGGAATCATATTGTTGGTGGGAATGTTGGTAGTTTTTCTGAAAGTTGTTTGCATGTATGCATGCCATGTGATAAAACAAGTGCATAACTATGTGATGATCATTACCAGTGTCTTTGAAAATCAGGATTCTAAACTGTAAGAGAAAGGAGATGTAGGATTGAAGGTGTTAAAATTTCTGTAATCCTGAATTTGAATAGGAAGTATCCATATGAACTCATGACATATTTTATATTAAGAAATAAAGATAGTTCCTAGCTCAGCATACTAAAAAGACCTAGAAACAATAACCAACTCAACATAGAATACCCCAGTGCCCAGAGTGAGCTCCAGAAAACCATTTTCCACAACAGAAACAAGGAATGGCTCCTTGGAGAAATAGCTGATTCCACATTTAGTGCCGGAAATATACAAGATATCCCTGGAACATTTTATCATACTAGATAACAAGAAAGTTATCAAAGTCTAGTAGAATTGTGCCAAAGGACTAAAGACCCAAGATTCTACTGGTCAAAGATGAGTGAATTCGAGCAGCAATCATGACTGCGAAAAAAAAAAAAAAAAAAAAAAAAATCATGACTGCAAAATATTAAAGTGTGTTTAAATCGTGAGTTCATAGTGACTTTACAAGACAATAATTAGTCATTCATGAAGGAGTTTGTGAAATTCTTTTTTTAACTCACTGGCAAATAAATGGAAAAAAGTAAGTATTTATCTAGAACCTTTTCTGTATGAATGAACAAGGTAATCAAGTAGCAGGTGAGAAGTTTCTTTTCTCTTTTGTAGATGGATTAGATTTAAAAATGGAGAATATCATCATCATTTTGCAACTTCTAATGAGTTAACAGATCTAGGAATTGGTCATCAATAGTTGTTAGTATCACAAAAAGAGAAAAACATTACATACTTTCTGATGGAAGAATACACACCACTTACGAAGCAATCTTTGCAAAAGAACAACAGCAACAAAAAATCATACCTAAAGCTTATCAAGCCTGAGATCCAACTACGAAAACACAGGATAAAGGTATTTATAAATGACACCACAGGTAAAGTAAGAAAACTCCAGACTGAGAAACTACATAACTATCAGCCTGATTTCCTCAAGGAAGGGCAGGGGGTTAGAAATCTACAGATCAAAAGAAAAATAGAGACATATGGTAGCAACCAGTTACAATGTGTAGGCCTCATTTGGATCTTGAGCCAAAAAAGGAAACTTTATGAAAAATAACATTCATAAGACTACTTAAAATTTGAAGATTGGCTAATTATTTTATAAAACTAAAGACTGCATTTTTTTAGATGTGGCCATAATATTGTGCGTATGTTTTAAAAGGGTCCTCTTTTAGAAATTAACACAGAACTGTTTATAGAAGAGATTATATGATGCCTGGAATTTGCTTCAAAATAATGCATATAGAAAGCGAATAGGGAAGTACATAAAACAATATTGACCATTAGTTCATAATTATGAAAACTTGGTTACCTTTTTTGATTGTTGAAATCTTCTCGTGTATTCTGTCTACCCTTTGTATGTGCTTGGAATTTTCCATAACAAAAAGTTTAAAAATAACACCTACTACATACTAGAGACTAAGTTGGCATTGCTCTAAGCAATGAATTGGCATCACAGAAAAACACAGTCAGAACTTTTCCTTCATGACTTTCCCTTCTCTCCTTCCCATGTGGGAAGGGAGAATCTAGTGGCAACGCCCTTAACTCTCCCCTGACTTGAGATGAACATGCAGTTTCCTTTGCCAAACTAGAAATTGAGAGCAGAACGCAACCCTGTCTAACCAGCTCTTGCATAGAGCTTGTTGAAGGCCGGAATCATTACTCAGGGTCCAGCTGTGCAGCATTCTCATCCACCCAGAAACACATGCAGATATCTATGAAACCAAAATAGGGCCATATGTGGGTGTTAACAAAGAGCAGTTAGACAAAAGGCCCACAGACACGCCTGACCTCTCCCTTGGCCCCTGGGCCTTCATGGAAATGTGAACTTTCCTTTGACACTGTCGTGACACCCTGTATCCCTCAACAACAGTCCTACACAGGGTGGACAGTGCCCTTTGGCTGCAACAAGAGCAGGGGGCCCAATGCTCTACATTGCTGGCATTCACACCACAATCTCCTCTTATGTCTCGGCCGCACCCTATCTGCACTTTGGCTTCATAGTGCAAGATGCTTGAGGGTAGAAACATAAATTCAACTGGACACTTCTCTGCCCAGTGTGATGACCTTTATCATGCATGCCTGGGATGTTTTCCCAAGGATCCAAGAAGAAATGGCTTCATCAGAGACATATGGTACCGTGGAGATGCCTGACAGAGGATGGGTCTGGGTGTAGTTCTCCCTGGATTACAGTTGACTGGTATTTGGCTTGCAACTGAGGGAGAATTTCAGTGAAAACCCCATATGACTATCTATTCATTCAGTCACTCATTTATTAAGCACTTACTGAGCCTCAGCATTATTAGCTCTGGGAGCTACAAGGAAGAAAAAGAGAAAATATTTGCCCTGAAAAGTTCTCAGGCAAGTGGGAGAGAAAAACGTCTTCAAAATTAATTTCAGGTTAAGACAGGGTGTGATCAGACCATGACCAAAGAGTTCAGAAAAGGGAGAGACATTTTCTACCTGTGGTCATGAAGTTGCAGGAGGTGAAATGTGTGGCAGACCTTGAAAGATGACTAAAATTCCACATCTTAATAGTGTAGAATCAAGAGTGGGAAAGGTAGTGGTGGTAGTGGTGCAAAGAGAGCAGAGAGTTTGAAATAGAGCAAATGTTTTCCACAAAGTTATGCAAACAGGACTTTACAAAGCCTTCTGCAACTATAATGAGTAAAATCTTCAGTGGTAGAGACATCCTTAAATGCAAAGAGTACCGCTGAACCTCCAGAACTAACATGCCCTATTCCAGCTCCTTGTTGCTATTCAGAATGCTGATGATCTCTGTAAAGAAAGAAAGAAAAATCACACAAAGTAGTCACCTGTTCTTTGATAATATATAAAACAGACTAATCAGTTCTGAAAGTGGAATTTGGTTCAAAATTATGTGGGGTACACTTCTGCTTACTTACCCCGAAAATGTTGTCTGGTAACCTTTTGAATGTCTTTCCAATCTCGTATTAGATCAAATAGCTCACCAATTTCTTGGTAAAAAATTGAAGAGCCACGTGTTTTGGTTTTTATGAACCTCAGCATTATTGACATTTTGGATGAAATAATTATTTTGGGGGGTTGTGGTGGAGCTGTCCCATGCATTGCAGGATATTTAGCAGCATCCTTGGTCTCTAACCCCTAGACGCCAGATGTACCCCCCTCCACTTGTAACAACCAAAATGTCTTTAGACATTTCTGAATGTTCTACAGGGCCAGCAGGGGCAGCAAAATTGTCCCCAGTTGAAAACCACTATACTGTATAAAGAAACAAGAATTATAGACAAAACTTATTTCGGGGAGTATCTATTATGTATAGGTTTTGTTTTAAGTGTTTCCGTACATCAGTCCATTTAATCCTCATGTACCCCCCAATGAAGTGTAGGTATAATTATGATTTAAATTTGACAGATGAAGAAATTAATCACATTTGACAAGTCTCATGTGTCTAGAGGTGAGGGTTTGGGGAAGGTAATTGGATCATGCAGGTGTTACACTTATCAGTGGATTGATCCATTGATGAGTTAATAACTAAATGTGTTGTTAGGAGATGGGACCTGGTTGGAAGTGGTCTGCCACTGGAGGCCTGGTTTTGGAGAATACATCTCCCTCCCCAACTCCTCCCTTCTGTCTTTGCTTACTGGCTGCCATGAAGGAAGCAGCTTTGCCTCCACCATGATGTTTCTGTCTTGGAGGCAGCTAACCACGGACTGAATCCCATGAACCATGAGCCAAATCAAACCTGTCCTCCTTTAAGTTGTGGGTGTTGGGTATTGTTTCCCAGCAATAGGACAGCTGATTAATACGGAGGATTTACCAACATACTCAAACTTATAGTCCTTGTAAGTAACAGAGTCAGGATCTGTTCCAAGCACTTCTCCTCTTAGCCAATAAGCTACATCATACTGTATCCCAGACTCCCCAGGCCTCTCTTACATGGAGTTGTAAACCAAATGGTGTGTGTACCACCAACAGCACCCCCTGCCAGCAGTCTCAACTGCTGCTGGAAACCAGACTCAGCAGGCCCTGGGGTGGAGCACACATTGCCCAGGAGAGCTAAAGGAGCCTTCCTTACTGCCCATGTGGTCTTAACTGTTCTCCCTGCTATTCCCCTGAGGACCAAGTGTCTCACCTCTATTCCATATCACGAGCATCTTTCTGGAATAACTTCTACCCCTGTTAATGCCCCATGACCATACCCCTGTGGTTGTCATCATGTAGATCTCTTTTAAATGGAGTACTAGTTGATTTTTGGTATCACCATGGAGGTGGGGGAAATGTTCTCAGAATGGATACAATTGTCCTATAGGCCACAGGAAGCGAAGGCTAGGTTCAGATCCCACAGTAGCCTTTAAACTTACTTCTCCAGTGTCAGTTTCCCCCTTCCTTTAATAACTGCCAATTGTCATTCGGGTATGCACTCCCATCCCATGCAGCCTCGATTTTACACAATATACAGATTTAAATTCACACATGAATCTGAGTTTAGACCCTAGTTCCACCATGTGCTAAACACGCAATCCACATATCAATTGTCTATTTGAGCCTCATTTTTCGGTATAGCAGTATAAAGAAAACAGCTGCCATGCAGAATCATTATAATGGGCTTGAAATAACATATTCTATAAAGTGCTTTTTAGTGCTATTCTTATTCATCATTGTTACATTTTAAATATGAGTTGTCTCCCAAAGACTCGTGTATTGAAGGGTTGATCAGAGGTGGGACCTCAAGAAGAAACTGGATCATGATGGCACTAACCTCATTAATGTTAAGAGGTGGGGCCCAGTTGGAGGAAGTAGGTCACTGGTTTTGAAGGATATATCCTTTCTCTCTCAGGTCTTCCTTGCTCTCACTCTGCTTCCTGGCTGCCGTGAGACAAGCAACTTTCTTCAGTCATATTTCTTCCTTGGAGCCAGCTGTTGATCTGTTAAAAGCTTTAAAACCATAAGCCAAAGTAAGCCTTTCCTCCTTTAAGTTACATATGTCAGGTATTTTGTCCCACCCATGAGGAGATGACTAACATAGTCATTAATCCCTTCATGAGGATTTATTTGCCAGGTTGCTTCTTAATGTTACTCACTTTCAACTGAGAGAAAATGGAATGTGGAGATGAAAACTTTGATGCCTGAGAGGGTGGGAGGGGAACTTAGTGGTACCAAAATATTAGAGGTATGTATTAGTCAACTTTTTGTTACTATGACAAAATACCTCTGGCAGCTAACTTTGTAAATAAAGAGGCTTATTTAGCTCATAATTATGAGTTTCAAGTGCATCATTTCAGCTCTAGTAAGGGCCCTCTCAGTTACATCACATCGTGACTGATGGCAATAGTGGGAGTGCCTTCAAGAACAAGAAATCACGGCTTGATAGAGGAAGACAGAGAGCTGTGAGGAGCCAGGCTCAGGCTTTTGTAACAACCCTTACACTCTTGTAAGAACTAGCAGGGGTTTCATGAGAGCTACACTAATCCCTTCTGAAGGTAGAGCCCTTAGTGACCTAAGGACCTCTTCCTAGGTCCCACCTTTTAAAGATTCTATCAGCTTCTACATTGCCACACTGGGAACCAAGCTTCCAGTAGAGCGACCTTTGTGGGACAAACCAAAACCAAACTATCAGGGTACTAAAGAGATGCCTGAAAGCTTTCTGCGTCATTTCTGAAGACATGGTGTACTAAGTGTGTCATAGGTATTTTAGCTTTGGGACTGACCACTAGAAAGACATTTTAGTCCAGAGTAGAATTTTTAGGTCATATTGTGCAAAACATCCTGGAACTTTGCCCCTGTGTGCTCCACATCCATTAGCCCACAGGTGAATGACAGCTACCTGATAGCCCCACCCACTGTGTATTTCAGCCCAATTTAGTAATCTGGATCACAATGAATGTATTTCGGTGGGCTGGTCTTCAGTGAGTTGTGAGTCAAGACTAGTCTAAAATGGTCTCTGAGTTGGACTTCCCTTGCCTGTCAATTTCTGAAATACCATTTCACTTATTTATCACTGGATGATATAACTCATTTCTGGATATTTTCTTCTTAAACTCTATAGGAACTATTGTAAATAGTTTTCCAAATTATATGAATAATACCATCTACCATTTAGTGGGCACTAATATAGAGATTTGAATCTTATATTGCCTTTGAAAAGTTCTTATTCCCATTATACACCTGGGAAGGAACAGAATGTCACAGAGGCTAAGTGACTTGCTCGAGGTCTCCCACCTAGTAAATGGCCAAGTCTGGATTAAACTAAAACAGCGTGACTTCTTTTTTTTTTTTGGTGGGTACCGGGGGTCAAACTCAGGACCTTGCACGATAGCAGGGGCCCGTGCCGCTGAGCGATATCACCGGCCCTTTTCTCGTATGTGGGTACCAGGAGTCGAACTCAGGACCTTGCGCCTGCCAGGCAGGTGCTTATGCCGCTGAGCCATCTCACCGGCCCCAGTGTGACTTCTTTTTGATGATACAAAACCGCCTCCCTCTCCTCTTGTTCCATGGATCCTCTCTCCATTTATATACATACCACTGGTGGAATCAAGCAATGGCTGGATGAGCCAAGTCAGAGAGTAGGAAATTGGAGTAGACCACTCAGAAAGAACAGCCACTAGAAGCAAGGAAGAGAGGAAGGGAGGAAAGAGGGGAGGAGGAGGGGAGGGAGGAAAGAAAGGAAGGAAAGAGTAAATGAAGAGAGCTGTTTTCTCTTGCCTTGTCAAGAATGACTCAGGGATATTTCCTATAGGCTTGTCTGTGAAGAACTTTCCTGAGAGTAGGCACGAGGGGGTGGAGGCCGTGGCTGCCAGTGAGCTCTGTCACTATTATCACGAGGCGTGTGCCTTCTGAGGAGGATGTTGACAGCAGCACTTTCACCTCAGAAGGAGGGCAGTTTCCTGTTCATGTGCAAGAACACATGTGAAGGGTATTTGCCAAGTTTTTACGGAGTCAGGGAAGAAGCCGCATGCCCCACAAGAAGAGTCCCTCCAAAGTCCTGTGGAGACAATGGGACAAAGATGTTGTCTCAGATGCTCACAGGAGGCTGCCAGAGATGACTGCTGCATCCCCGGCTCCTAGTCACCCGCTGAGCGCCCGAAGCTCTGCATCATAAAGGCTGTATTTAAAAAGCAGGGAAGTTTTACAATTGGCACATTTCTGTAAACACATTGGTTTAATTCCAATTTTACAGCTCAGCTACTCCCGGTAACACACAGTCTGTAAAGCATTTACAATGTTGTTCAAAATCTATATACTGTTTACATTCCTTGCCCTCCCTGCAGGTAAAATGGATCTAGGAACTTGGCGAGAGTCCTGGGAGCTGGGATTAAACAGAAACCACAAAACCTCCAGAAAAAAACAAAACAAACAAACAAAAAATCCAACAACAACCGTGAATTGGATATGGAAAGAACAGGGAACCCCAAACACAAGTCCCCCAAGTGAGGAAGATCCAGTCATGTGTGGGCAAATTTAGTGAGACGAGACCACTGAGAAGGTTCCTATAATTGACTAGATGGATGTTCAGCCTACTTCATAGCCATTGTTTTATGTGAATTTGTTTTACAACATTTCTTCAAGAAATACTTCATCTTGGTTGCTCAGCAGAGGAAACATGAGTAAGTGTCCATTGCTTCAAGTCATCCAAATTTCTCCCTGGGACCCTAAAAATTGAGCTATTCCTGAGCTACATGCTGAGCAATGGATAAGTTCTGCTTTTGGCCTCTAGAGTAGGCCCGGCTGCCAACAGGGGAAAGTCTACAACTTGTCCTCTGCTTAGATTTGATCGTTTGGCTACTCAGGCTTCATTAGAAGAAAGAGACATTTTGGGGTCCACAGTAAATTAGCCCAGGGAGCCAAATGACCACATCAGCAAGGATAACAGCCCTGTGCCATCGTGGGGAATGGAATCTATGCCCGCAAAAGTACAGGCAGTGCCTCAGACCTTAGTAGGCCATAAAAAGAGGGACTCTGGGCCAGTGAGATAGCTCAGCAGCATAAGCGCCTGCCTAGCAAGTGCGAGGTCCTGAGTTCGGCTCCTGGTACCCACATAAAGGAAAAAAAAAGGGCTGGTGATATCGCTCAGCGGCACAAGCGCCTGCTGGCAAGCTCAAGGTCCTGAGTTCAACTCCTAGTACCCACATAAAAAAATAAAAAAGAGGAGCTCCAGCCCAACTCCCCAGTCTACCTTTGTTTGAACCCAGTGTCCTCAGGCCAGGTGGCCATCCATCAAGATCAACTCGTAGGACCCCAAGCCAGCAATAAGACCTGGATCAATATTTGACCTTTGGATGCCACAGCCTTTATCACTGGAAACCTCAGGCCAGACAGGGAACTGAAACTGCTTAATTAGAGACATACCAGGGTCATGTCAGGAAACAAGATGTGACCTGGGAGGGTAGAGTAAGCTTTTAATTTGGAGGAGACCCACTGGGTAAGGGGAAGGCAGTGGGGAAGGTAGACCCGCCCACTGGAAGGAAAGGAGCAGGATAGGGTCAGCCAGCTGCTCTCGGCCCCCTGCACCTGAGAAGTCAGTGTCTCTCCCAATCACAGGAACAGTTTTCCAAGGACTGAAGCTGGGCTGCCATCCAGCCTCAGCCCTCAGCAGAGCAGCGGGGCAAGCCTGTGGCCATTCCTCTGACTCTGCTTGGCTAGAAGGAACAAAAGTGTTCTGAGGAGAGTCTTGCTTTGAAAACTTCTCACTGCGTTTCCTGGTTGTGTCTGTATCCTCTCGCCAGATTTGGGAGTCCTCAGGAGCACATGCTTTGCCTAATGAATAATAGCTTACTCTTATTAACCTCTTACCATAAGCTAGGAATTGTTCTAGGTATTTTACCATAAATTGTCTCACTTTCTTTTCTTCTCCCAGTACTATTTTCTATTTAGGAACCCAGGGCCTAGGCCATAATTCATTCATTTACCTACGATCACACAGCCAGTTGAGTGACACAATTAGCATACTAGGCCAGAACGCCTGATTCCAAAAGCATTTACTAAATGTTTCTCAAATTCATTGAACTAGTTCCTACTAGATATGAAAATATGAATATAGTGAACTTTTGGTTTGCAATGTTCAAAAATAATCCTAAAGTAATTTATACAAAATTCATCAACATTTGGCCCTGGAATAGGTTTTTGTTCATATGTTTGAATGTGGGTATGCTTGATATTCTAGGAATCTACAACTCCAAACAGAGTAATAAAGATGTTCTATAAAAGAGCTCAAAATTATGTATTTCCTTCTCGAACTACTTCCCACACAGAGCTCAGGGCCTCGTCTCCATCCAAATCCTCACAACTGCTCTGTTTGTAGCCCTGAGGTCCCTGGAGCTTCCAGACATACGTAGTTCCCTGTTTGTTTGACATCCCCAACTGGACAGTTAGCAGGAGTCTCAGATGTTATCCACACAGAACACTTTGTCCCACCACATTCACACCCTGTTCTTCTCCCTGTGATCACCACCATCTTGGGAAGGGCATCACCACCCACTCAACTGCTCAAGTCCTTGATTTCCTTTCCTCCCATCCCCTCATCCATTGCTGCTTCCTGCTGGTTCCTCCGGGATCGATCTCCTTTAAGTTGTCATCTGTTGAGTGGGTTCTCAGAAGACGTCTCAGTCCTCCCACCTATGAGGTGAGCAGCCCAGCTCTCTCACTTCCTCAATTTCTTTTTGTTATCAAACTATTGAGAGAACTGCTAATGCTTTCCAAGGAATAATCCTGCCCAGAAGAGGAAAATGGTCCTTTTGAGGCTGTGATTCTGATATAAAATTTAAGATGCCATACATTCCATTACCAAAATATTTTTTGGTCTATCCACCAATTCAGTATAAAAAAATTCCTGTTTGGGAAAATCATTTGCCTATTTCCAATGACTTATTTTTTCTTTTTGCCTCTTTGATGTCAACTGTAAAAAACAATAAAACTTTAAGAAGATAGTATAGATAAATCATGTTTACATGAAAAACAAGAGCTACAGTTTAACTATTTTGACACAATTTTTTATTTTTCAAATGACAAAAATAGTCTAAAAGCAATCTGGGCAATCCCTAACTCCCTTAGCAGCATTAAATTAATTCCTCTTCTGTGAAGTATCAGGAACTGTTTATTTCTCTGTGCCCTCAAAGGCAATCTGGATTTTCAGTTAGCCTTCACAAAAGTGGACTGAAATAGGAGCTGGAGCTTAAGTCACTGGTAGATTAATTATAACTTTTTTCAAATATTTTTAACACACTCTTCCAGTTATGTAATTGACCTTAAAAAGTAGATCTTCAAATCTTAGGAGTCTATAGGACTTTGGGTCAGTTTATCTAAGTGTGCGTGTGTGTGTGTGTGTGCAATATTGCCCACGATTCCTTAGCGATCTGCTGCTGCTTTGTGTGGGCCCCTAGCAATACTGCAGAAATGTAGATAGCCCTGCTCCAAAGCTGTAGTCTTTCATATACATTCCGGGAAATGTAATCCTTGTGGTTTCCAATATCATCTCTCTAGGAACACAGATATGAGCAGGTTTTGCTGTGAAGAGAACACACGCACTGTGGTTTACATTAAGATTAATTTGAGATGTGTAAAGAAAGGAAAGCCATTTGGGATCAGTATTTACTAAGTCTAAATCTCCATTATACTGCATCAGTCTTAATTAGTGCTTAAATTCTAACTTAATTGTGACAGGCTTCCTTCTGTTTACATTTCTGAGATTAAACGAGCCATCACCTCCTCAGTGGTCTCTCTTGAGGAAGAAACACAGCTGGCTCAGAGTTAGTTTTGGTCTCCATTCCCTCCTTCCTCACTTTTTATTTTCTTCTCAGAGTTAAAAAAAAAAAAAAAAAAAAAAAAAAAGAGTTCTGCTCCCAGCCCAGCTGTTAGCAAATATAAATTCTTATTGACAACTAAGTTAAACATCAGTATCTGCAGTTTATTTTATTCAGAATTTGTAGGAGTGGACTGAGGAGCAATAGAGTAACCAATAATTTACTTTTACTCTATTAGTGATGGAGAATATCTCCTGGTTGTTTTTCTGTCTGTTACCCAAGATGTCACAGATTAATAGTTTAAACTTTAAAACAACAGCAGCAATTAACCCGCATCCCAGACCTTTCAGTTAGACAATCGTTGGCTAACTAAGACTACTTACCAAATACTATCTAAAAAAGACATCTCACTGCCGCACGGAACCATCATTTGTTGTGTTGAGAAGGTATCGCTAAGGTTGCGGGTGCTGCTTCTTGCTGGGCTCCATTGAGCTTGTTGGATAACTGAGACGGACAACTCTTACAAGTAGAAAAATTAATTTCTAATCATGGTGAGCTATGTATGAAGGGAACTCCCCCAAAGGAAAGATCAGTTTGAAAAAAAGGAAGATAAATAATAAGCAACTTTGAGTTGTGGTTAATAAAGCAGGATACAGCTGCAGTCAGATACAGCTAAAGGAGAGAAAGCAAGCAGCCTGAAATTGTAGGTTATATATTAAACTCTCTGTGGTTAGGTGGCTTTCTAGGGCTGTGAGTTGAGTTTACATGACTCACAATCAAGTATAGAGAAGGAGTTGACTAAAATAATGAAAAAAAATAAAGCTGAAACTTCAAAGTTCTGCTAGGCTTGTGTTTGCTTTAGCCTTCCCACCACAGGTCATTAATCCAGACCCCCTTCTTTTCTTTATTAAATATTCAGTGTTTTTATGCTTAGTTTTACCCATGGAGGTGCAGTGAAACTCAGCAGTTTTATCAGAGAAGCCAGTGGGGCATATTGGTTACAATCAGAAACCTAACTTTGAAAATCAATTTTCATTACTTTCCAGGTTATATAATCTGAATTTCAATTTCCTCATGAATCAAATAAGGATGGCAACTCTGTGCCTATCTCATAGAATTAAATGAGATGGTGCTTTAAGTGCCAGATAGATGAATTCCATGAATGATACACACATGTCCGAATGTGAATGGAAGCTACTCTTGCTGGCCTCGGTCAGTTCTTCGCTTAGCAGCCATAGAACTGGACAAGAATGCCCAGAGAGGACTTAGAGGAGCAGCAGCTAATAGAACCCGTTCAAACCCAGAGACAGAGTGTGTCACTGTCCTGGTCAGACCTTCCAGCGGTTTCCCATGGTGCTTAGAGTAAAAGCAAAGTCCTCAAATCCCCGTCATGATCTTCACCCTCCTCAACCACTCTGGTCTTCTGTCCTTCCATTCCCATCTCCCTCACTACCAATTTTTCTCTTTGCTATTCCTCAAACTTGCCAAGCATCTTCTCTTCTTGGGACCTTTGTACATGCTGTTCTCTTTGCCTGGAGCACTCTTCAGGCATCTGCTGGCTTGCACACTCATTCCCTTCAGGTCTCCACTCAACTGTCTGCCCAGAAAAGCCTTTCCCTACCACCTTAACTGAAAATAGCTCCCCCCATTCTCATACTTTTACTCTTTCCTTGATACATGTACCACCTGATACTGAAATGTGCTTATTAATTATTTATCTCCCCTTCTAGAAGGTACACTTCATTGGGTCACTGTCTATTTGCTGATATATTTCCATGGCTTAGAACCATGCTTGACACATAGTAGGTACCCAAAAAATACTTGTAAACTGGATGAATACCAGACAAGGCAAACAATCATTGATTAGTATAAGCTTTCGTGTGCACAAGGATCACATGGGATGCTCATTTCTGTATCCATTCCCAGAAATTTTGATTTATTAACCCAGGGAAGGGAAAGGCATCTAGGGATCAGCATTTTAACACACAACTCAGATAATTCTGAAGCAGTCAACCAACAGGCCAGACTTTCAGAAACATTACTAGACACACAGAGTCTACTAAATCATACCAGAGGAAGGAGACCATATTGTAAGTAGCCATTGTTTTTAATGCAATGTATATTTAGTTAGGCAGAACTCGAAATTTCTTTTAGCAAGAGGTATTTAAAAGTGACCAAGCAGTGCTCCATTGAGGAAGAGACAATGAATTGTCTTGGAATAAATCTTCATTTTGAGAAGAATCACCTGAGTGATCCTTCTTTGACTCCTCTTACGTAAGTGTCCTAAAGGCCATGGACACATATTCTCTCCGACCCAGGGAGGTAAGAGAAGCCTTTCAAGGCTTGACAAAGGCTGCTCTCCAACACAGGAGTCATGCAGAGCTCCACGTTAAAAGAGCTTCTCTGAGGGTAGACAGGGACAAACCAGGCTCCGTTTCGGGGAAAGGACACCATGCCTTCCAAGGACGAACTCATGGGAGGAAATGGGGAGTCAGAGTTGGGGTCCTAGACCCCATCCCAGGACCTGAGCCATGGAAGGGGGAAGGCAGATGTTGATGGGGAAGACTTGATCTGAATGAGGCTCCAACTAAACACACACACACACACACACACACATACACATGTGGGAGAGCAGCTCTTTGGAAACAGCTGAGCACTGAACGTAGAGTTGTAACGTTGTGAGCCTTAGTCAAATGTAACCTAGTTCTTGAGATTGTCCTTCCTCAAGAAGTAGTGTTACCCTTGGAGGAATCTGCACTAATCCTTGTTCATTTTCTTTTTGTGTGGCACCTTCCAGCATATAGTTGGTCACTTTTCCTTTAAAAGGGTTGGAGTGAAGACCATGTATCTTTGGAACTCTCCCGACCCCTGGGCATTGTGAAAGTGGTTTATATGGCACAAAGTAAACCATTCCTTCTTTAAATGTCCAGTTCGTTTAGAATGGTAATAAGAAACAGCCTCGGGGCCGGTGAGATGGCTCAGCGGTTTAAGCGCCTGCCTTGCAAGCGCGAGGGCCCGAGTTCGACTCCCGGAACCCACATACAAAAAAGGGGCCGGTGATATCGCTCAGCGGCACGGGCGCCTGCTGGCGCGCGAGGTCCTGAGGTCGACCCCCCGGTACCCACAAAAAAAAAAAAAAAAAAAAAAAAAAAAAAAAAGAAATAAATTCCAAAATGCTTTAATAATAAATAAAAAAGCTTTAAAAAAAAAAAAAAAAAAAAAAAAAGAAACAGCCTCTTCTCTGTGCTGGCTTTCTCATCCTATTATCATTTCTGCCAGTTGATGTGAATATTATAGCTTATTTATTTGTGCTCTTTAGTATTTTAAACAAATGATGTAAATCTTAGAACTCTAACTACCAAGTCATATTGCTGAATTATTTTAGAATCATTCAGTCATCGAAATCAATAGCAGCATTTATATTCTCCAAGAGAGCAGTGGCAATTTCCAAATGTCACCACTTTCCTTTGCGTTCTAATCGTCTACACTCTAAACTTCTTGTCTGGGTGCTAGCTGAGTGTTAACACGAAGGAAAAGCTGGCAAATCTGATACCAGTGCCCTTTATTCTCTTCTTCCTCCCTTCTCCCTAGACACCTAGGGTGTACACACACACACACACACACCACAGAAAATGGAGAGCCCTGTGTTAAGAACAGAGGTCAGACAGAGTCATTCTTTTGGGTTTTCTTATCAAGCCCACTGCCTTCATTTGTTGGGACAAGGAATTGGAGCTCACAGGCCATCTTTGGCTACAGTCAATAGCAGTGAAAGCAACAGAAATAAGGTTCACATGCAAAGTTCTCAAACAAGGCTCATTATCGTTTTCCTTAATAACAATTTTTCATTGAGGAATGGCTCAGTAGTGCGCCTTATGCTAAGTATCTTGCTTAGTGCTTCTCTTGCATTAACACACTCAGCTCCCAAACTCAATGATGTATATATTATTATTTGTTTTATACATGCGAAAACCAAGGTAGGGCCTGGGGCTTAGCAACTTTCCCAAGTTCACCAAGCCAGTGAGTAGCAGAAATGGAATTAGAACCCAGGTCTACTGTGCTGTTTAACATCATGTAATGCTGGCCTAGTGCCACCTTCTTCAAGACAAGCCAGGATCACAGGAAAAAACACTACATGTGGAGTAAAAACATTATGCTCAAAGCCAGCTCTGCCCCCGACTGTGAACTTGAGTAATTTAAGCCTTTTGAGTTTTTCTCTGTTTTTGCCTATCTATAGAATCCTAACAGGATTATTGAGAGGTTCATGTGTGATAATGTGTGGAAAAGCACTTTGCAAACCGAGCTATGCTCCAGAGGGCATGATTACTCTCTCTCTGAGACACAGTGTCCCATGACACGATTGTACCAACTCACTTTCTTTCTGCTTGAATTGTAACAAATGCAGTTGATAAAGGAGTATGTTAACCTGGCTCATGAGACTTATATTTGAATTTCACAACAAACGGAAGAGTCCCAGTGGTTGTGAATTTGGGGTCAGGCTGTGTGTTAAGGGGCGCAGTGTATCATACTGCCCAGAGCCATGTCTGCAAGGAAGGCACTGTGCCTTTAAAGGAAAAAGTAGAAGACTCTCAGTGCCTCTGTCATTCTACAGAACAGTAATTCTTTCTGAAGAGAGCTCACACTACACTGTTTACATCTTCAAAGAGCGTGATGGCATATGCCAAAATGTCAGTGCAACTGGAGATATTCTTGATGTTGTAAGAATGCAGGAATGTAGAAATTACAATTGACATTTGGGTTAAAATTTATGGATTTGCTCTTTAGGCAACAGATTCTCACACTCTCCTATCCCAGTCCCTCACACAATTAACCTTTTTCTCATTTATAATTTCAAGTGACTATAAGAGGTTAGTTAGCATTCTAACATCCAATGAAAAAATATTTCTAAACCTGGGAGTGTTAAAGTCCTGGAAGAAAACATAAGGGGAAAGCTCCATGATAGTTGTTTCAGCAAATATTTCATGAATACAACACCAAAAATACAGGCACTAAAACCAAAAATAAACTAATGGAGCTATATCAAACTAAAAACTTCTTGAGCCAGTGAGATGGCTCAGTGGCATAAGCGCCTGCCTGGCAAGCCTGGCAAGCGCGAGGGCCCGAGTTCAACTCCCGGAACCCACATATGAAAAAAGGGGCCGGTGATATCGCTCAGCGGCACGGGCGCCTGCTGGCGTGTGAGGTCCTGAGGTCGACCCCCGGTACCCACAAAAAAAAAAAAAAAAATTCTGCACAGCAAAGAAAAAAATATCAACAGAGAAGAAAAGTAACTTATGGAATGGGAGAAAATATTTGCAAACAATATATCTGACAAGGTGTTAACTTCCAAAATATATGAATAATTCAAACAATTCAGTAACAGGAAAACCAATAACCAGATTTAAAAATGGGCCAAGGACTTGAGTAGATTTAAAAATGGACCAAGGACTGGGGTCAAAGAAGACATATTAGTGGTCAATAGGTATATGGAAAAAATGTTCATTATCACTACTAATCAAGGAAAAGAAAACAAAAATCACCATAATAAATCACCTCACAAATGTCACAATGGCTATTATAAAAAAATCAAAGATATCTGTAATCCCAGCTACTCAGAAGGCTGAGGCAAGAGGAGTGCAAGTTCGAGGCCAGGCTGGGCAACTTATCGAAACCCTGTCTCAAAATAAAAAATAAAAAGACCTAAGAATGTAGCTCATTTCCCTACATTCCTACATTCCTACTGGGAATTCAGTACAGCCAAAAAAAAAAAAAAAAAAAAAAAAAAAAAAAAAATGACAAGAAGTGTTGACCAGGATATGGAAAAACTGGAACTCTTATCCGCTGTTTGTCGGAATGCAAAATTCTGCAGCTGCTATGGAAACCAGCATGGAGGTTCCTCAAAAATAGAACTACCATCTGATCCAGCAATCTCACTTCTGGATACATATCCAGAATAACTGAAACGAGGCTATCAAAGGGATATTAGCACTCTTGTAGTACTAACCACAATTGCTAAGATGAAGAAATGACCTAAAAGTCCATGGACAGGTGAATAAAAAAAAATGTGGTATATACATTGATGGAATACTGTATAGCCTTTAAAAAGAAGAAGCTGTCTTTTGTGACAGTATGGGAGAATCTTGAGAATATTAGGCTAAATGAAGGCACACAGAGAAAGAAATACTGCATGATTCTGCTTATATCAGATATCTAAAGTAGTCAAATTCATAAAATTAATGACTGATATTATAGTTACTAGGGGGTGAGGAGAGGGAAAGAATTATTATTAACAGGCATAAAGTTTCATTTAAGTGGAATGAGTAAGCTTGAGAAAACCACTATACTGCATTGCCAACAATAATGTATGGTACACTAAAAATTTGTATGAAGATGGAACTTATGTGTTCTATAAAAATATTTCCAGATTATTTTTTGGTTGAGAATTTTACACCATTCTTAGTCTGTAATCTAAGTGCTAGAGATCCCTATGGAGTTAAGCCTCAAGCTTTCCTAGCTAGAGCTGCTAGCACATTCAGTAACTACTTCCCTTGAGAGAGTCAGTGGGCAGTGCTAAACCAGGACTTCACAGATACTAGTAAACAGAAAATTAAGGAAATATACCAAATATTTAAAGGTGAGAAATCCAACAATTTCATTCATCAGATATAGGCAGAGAATGCTTTTAGAATTCCCCTTGACTCTTCTTGCTTGTTTTGGAATATTTATATTGTATATATGAACATTTAATGAAGGTAATAACAAGAAAAAAGAAATCCTAAGTGCAAAATACAGAACATATCTGTTATATGTTATGTCAGCTTCCTGATTCCCTGCAGAAGGGACAATTTGAGTTTAAACTTATATTTGGAAAACTTGAAAGTCTATTACTAGGATACATACAAAGGCATAAATATTATTGGACATTACAAAAGAGAATCCATAATATTTACCTTTTACATGAGCAAAGGAGCTTTTTCTGAAATTTGAGTTTGGGGTCCCAGTGTGGAATTTGGGACAATAAACTTATTTCTGAATCTATACCTCATACTGTTTCTGACAGCTTGCGAAGATCTGCTGTTCTAGCCTCTCTGCCACCAACCCTGACCCCCATCAATTGTCTTGACATTCCTAGCTATTTGTTACAAGTAGATATGAGGGCTGAAGATGTAAAGTGGTACCTCAGTTCATGAATGTTTTTGTTTGGAAACAATTTGGTTCACAAAAAGAAGCATTTGGCAAAATTTTGTTTTTGTTTGCAAACTCTGCATTGGGCGACGAACACGACTGCAACCATCTTTCCCACACAAACACAAACGTGGCCATCTATTCCAAAATCGTAGAACAAATTAAGTTCATGAACCCAGGTACCACTGTAGCTCAGTGACAGAGTACTTGCCTAGCATGCATAAGGCCCTGGGGTTCAATTCCCAGCATCACATGCACCCCAAAACAAACAAGACCAAGTGGTATATATGAGGGTACAGATGGATTCACTTGAGCAGTCCTGGGAACACATGTACTTCTGACTCCATTTCACTTCATTATGCAAAGTGCCCTCTGGGATACCACTCTGATTCACCTATTTTGAGAAATAAAAATGGAATAAATTGTAATCAGTGGAGAAATAGCATTTAGACTTATTGACTAATCTACAGTTTTATGCTACAATATTTGAGGAAATTTTATCCTTTGTGAAGTCTGTTTGGCAAAATGATGGGTGAGGTGAAGTTTTTAGGACAATGTGTTAGAAAGATGAATGGTTGGTTTGTATGTCAATGTGGAAGTATAGTAAATGGCATTGGATACTTTGGTTAGCTGGAAATACCAACACAAACTGATTTAAACAATAAGGAAATGTATTATTTCACATAATAGGAAATCCAAAGGCAGGTAGGCTCCAGATGCAATGTGTGAGAGCTGTGTTCCTTTTCTCACTGATTCTCTTTACCTCATCCAACCCGTGTCAGCTTTACCTTTGCCTAAAAGCAAAATGGCTGCCACTTTGCCAGCAGCATATTCAAATATGACAACATCCTAGGGACTATCTGTCTCTTCTTGTTCCTCTTTCTTAGGAACAAGGAAATCTTTACCCGAACTCCCCCTAACCCCTGGCTGACTTCCCATTTTTCATTGAACAGTATTGGGCCACATGCCTGTTCCTAAACCAATCAAGGGGACTCCCATAAGTAGCATAATAGAATGTGCTGAGCATGGAGCCCTGAAATTGCACTGGGGAAAAAACAGTTAACTGAGCAGAAGCAGGGTTCTGTCAGGACGGCACAAATTGAGTAAGCAACCAGTTGTGTTTGCTAAAGAAAACTTAAGTCCTCACCAAGTTTGAGTATACCAATACCACATGCTTTATCCTCCTGAGATAACATTGCTCACAGTTTACTCTGCAGAATTTTCTATCAGATTTTTATGCGAAGCATCATTTTTCTCTGACCTTGGGCTGCAATCTTGTTTCTTTTTTCCTTAGCAGAGACCACAATGGAAATCCTACTATAAAAACATTTGAGTGCTATCAAAGGATCAGACCATATAAGGTGCTAGGGACCTTTTTATTTTAAATAAGAAACAAAACTATTTATACTTTTACAAGGAGTCTGCCCTATTTTAGTAAATATTTGGCAAAGCTTCTTGATTAAAAGAGCAAACTGACCCTTGTTCTGCAGGGTTGTTTTGCCATAACTGAAATCGTTCATTAATTTTCTGAAAATAGAAGCAGCAAGTGTGTGTTCTTTTGCACTGTGACTAAAGTAGTGCTTGCTTGTGGTTTGTTTTAAGCTGTATTTACTTAGGCATAATTGGTCAGGTGTCTTTTAAACCCAGTCCTACTAATACCCCTTCTGAGTCACAATCACCAAATGGTACAATTGGAAAGTAATCTCCCATGGACAGAGTAAAAATGCATTAATCTGGCCCTGGAGACTGTGGCATGTTGACAATACATTTTAAACTGGACAGCAGAGGCCCTAGATTTGGTAACAAGCCCCAAGTGTTTTGAGAAACAGTAATTCCCGAGATTATTACAGGCCCATTCTGAGAGAAGTTTGTGGAGTACCATATGTTTCTGACTCATTGGCAGTTAACTCATTCTGTGATGTGGGACTTGTAGGCAACTCTGCAGGCCCAACCACCTTCTCTTCTTTAAAGGTATCCTCTTGCCAGCTGAAATGGAAAGGTATGGTACAGCCACAAGGAATAATTTTAAATTATTCACAGAAATTCCAGGACAGTTGTATTGGAAGTTACCCATGATGCCACACAGCAGGTTGGGCTGAGGCTGGCCTGCAGGCTGGGTGCAGGATTTGGACACAGCATTTGACATCTGTGTTGTCACAGGAAAATGTGCTTCTGTCTCCAGTTCCTGTCCCTCAAACTTTGATCTGAGATGACGGTTTCTGATCCTAAATCAAAGCTGCTCAGGAGAAAAAATCATCAGTAGATATTAAGGAGAGGATTTAAAATCCTAAAATTTCCGGACTGGAAATTGCCTTAAAGATTGCCTAGTTCAGTGATGGCAAACCTTTTAGAGCTTTCAGTGATGCAAACAGCCTCTGTGGCATGTGTTCTATAGGTTCACCCCACTGGCCTAGCTCAACATCATTTCTTGGTAGGTGAGGTGACTTGTCTAGTGTCACATGGCTTGTTCCCCCTTTATTCCCTCATTTCCTCACTTTCCAGTTACCACTGAGAAATCCAAAATCCAATTTTCCATGTGGGTAACTCAGAGTCTGAAGTACCATAATTGTTTCTGGTGTATTGAAAAATGAGAAAAATGAAAGTCCTCATCGCATAGATCCAGTGAGATTAAAAATAATTTAAAATAATGCTTAGCGTCTGGTGAGAATCCAGTAGAAGTATCCATTGCCACACTTCTGACTGTGGCCAGGAGGTCAAGTGATACAGTGGAAAGAGCTCCTAACTAGTAGCAGTTAAAAACTTTCTACTTCCAGCCATGTTACATTAGATAAGTCACTCGGCTTCTCAAAGCTTCAGTTTCCTCTGCTTCCCTCAGACAAGGATTTTAAAAAATATGTGAAAGTTAGGAATAAAACTGTATAACACAGCTTCTCAAAAACCATTGTGCATCTGAATCATCTAGAATCTTGTTAAAATGCAGATGTATTCCAGCACCCTGTGAGGTTGAGGCAGGAGGATGCAAGTGCAAGTTGCAGCTTAATGAGACCTTGTCTCAAAATATAAATGAGGGCCGGTGAGATGGCTCAGCGGCACAGGCGCCTGCTGGCGTGCGAGGTCCTGAGGTCGGCCCCCGGTACCCACAAAAAGAAAAAAAAAGGTATATAAATGAATGAGTGAATGAATGAATGAATGAATGAATAAATAAGGCTAGGGATGTAGCTCAGCGTAAAGGCCATAGGTTCAGTCCCCAGTATGGGGGTGGGGGTAGGGGTAGGAAGCAGATGCTGTTCCTGTGGAGCAGGTGTGGAACCTGAAATCATGCATTCTAACAAGCTTCTAGGGCCCCCTTTGCCATATGACAAGGCAGCATTCTGGTCACCTCCAAGGCCCTCAAATTGTCCTGACTCTAGATGCAGCACCCGTAACACAGTATAGATAAGTGACACATTGCTCCTAAAGATTCTGCAAAATGTGGGTCAAAAAGTGGGTCTCTCTTGGCACCTAGCTTCAAAGTCTTATTGGTGTGTTAAGTGTCACCTTCGATCGCATAGCAGTCTCATGCTTTGCTCAGTACCATTTTGCAGACCTGGTGACTGTAACATCAGCATTCTGAAGCCCCTGGCTTAAGAGCCGGTCCAGTTCCTTGACAATGAACTCCTTCTGGCTGCAGCTGGACCGGGTACTGGAGGTTGCTATTGT
Source organism: Erethizon dorsatum (assembly GCA_028451465.1). NCBI lineage: Eukaryota > Metazoa > Chordata > Mammalia > Rodentia > Erethizontidae > Erethizon > Erethizon dorsatum. The sequence goes on along the minus strand of CM051829.1, from coordinate 101,851,414 downwards.
AAGAACAGGTGTGGTACCAGGTGAAGGGTGGACAATAAACTCAACTTTCAGGCCAGGAGCCAAATTATGTTCAAAACTGTTTCTAGCCCCCTTAAAAACATTTATGCGGATGGGGCATGAGTGAAAGTAGAGGCAACAGCAAAATGTAGTCTAGCGGCCAGGAAAACTAGGAATAACAGGAAAGAGATTTGAAAAACAAGTGCATTTGTACTTTAAGAGAATTGCAGAAATTTTAATGGACCAACATAGCAGAGAAGACTTGCTGGCTCTAATTAAAAGTGGGTGTGTAACTGGGTGTTTGAAACTTTACTTTGGGCCCTTCTGGAGAGTCGGGACGTAGGGAGAGTTTGGCATTTGAGAACTGTTTATGCAGGAGATGGAGTCCAGAGATGGCCATAAGAAGATGACTTCGAGGTTTACTACTGCCTGCCAGGGTCTTGCTTTCTTCAAAGACAGTCTAGTAGCTGACGGTGGGTTTGAAAGAAGGATGTTTGGGCAGACAAATAAGACCCAAAGGACAGAGGAGACGACCAGGTAACTGCTGCTCTTGAGACTCAGCTGCCCTGACATCCACCCACCTGTGCTCCTACCACCTCGTTCTTCACACCGCACCATGCTGTGCTCATCAGTCTGTCCTTGAGGGCAGGCACTGTCTGCCTTCTTGGCATCCCCAGCCACATCATAGGCCTGATCCTAGTAAACACTTTGTTATGTGTTTCTGGAAAGAGAATGAAGAGCAGAGAAGTGGGTGGAAGAAGGAAACTGAGACGGAGGAAAGAAAAGGGAGAGAGAGAGATGGAGAGAAGCTTTGGGAAGCCAACCTTTCATGGTTCCAAGAAAGTTCTCCAAAATCCTTCAAACCCAGGTCCTATTAAATGGTTCTACTTTCCAGTTTAGCTTGATTGCACATCTGTAGTAGAACTAAATGACATCTGACTAAAATTTAACCCTCTCCAAGGCACCGAATATGGTCATCTGAGCCTAGATGTAGAGAGGAAGGCCTGGTGGTCAAGTTTCTAGCTTGCTGTTGATTCCTTTGTGCTTGAAGCAGGTGAAAGATGAAGCAGGCAGGACATATGCCAGAGCAGATGTTCCCTGCCTCAGCCAGCAGCCTCCATGAAGGAGGACGGAAGCCACAGGGCCCCAGGGTCCAGCTGAGCTGCATTCCCAAAACCTTCAACAAGGAGATCGTGTTATTTCAGCCATGCTCCGTTGGATGGCAAATATGTGAGCTGCTTTATGAGGATCCTGGACTTTGCAGGGTCCCCAAATTCACAGCTGCACTACCTCTAACAAGAGTTAATCAGTCAAACCAGGCACTGTTTGCGGTCCTGGCTTAGGAAGTGATTTTCAGTCCCCTGGCACATCTAGGTTACGAGGGTGTGTGGAGACAAGAAAAAACTCAGTTAAAGCTGCATTTCCAAAAACCCAGGGGGCTCCTTTGGCCCCAAACTTCTTGCCTGAGTGACCATTGTAAAACAGTTGCACACGGTTTCTTCAGCATGCATGCCACCACCAGCTATGGAGGGAGTGAGAGTCTCTGTTCTCACTTTTCTGTGGGACCAGAAAGCCAAGTTCTAAATGCTACCATTCCAGCCAGAACACAAGATGTGACTCTGAGCCCAGTTGTAAGCTTTGGACCAGTGTTTATCCTCTTATAAAACTCAAACATTGTTTGCAGTGTATTTCATGTACTGGATTCCTGTGTAAGTCTGTAGAATACTTTAAAACACTTTTGAAACTAGAGACTGCTTGTGTGGTGGCTTTGTAAGGTGTCAACTCAGTCACCGAAGCCAAGTCTCCCAGAATTCTTTTTCCTCCATGGTTGTCCAAAAATATTTGGGAGGTGAAGTTGAGACAGTAGCTATTTTTATGCTGGGATGGTCACACAGCTCACGAGTATTGTCAAGCACCTGGCCTGGGATTCTGCCTCCTGCCAGTTCCTTTGCTTCAGCTACTCCTGGCCTGGGGCCAGCTGTGTGTGCATCTGTGACAAAGGGCACTAGTGTTTTCTGTGAGTCACCCTCACCCTCGAGGCTGGAGATGGGAGGCAGACAGAGGTACTGGTCATCCTTATGAGTTCTAGTTTACCTGTATCTCTCCCTCACCGCACATCCAGGTCTCCTCTGATGACCTATGGTGACCTCAATGCCAATGCCAGCCGCACAGGCAACTGTCATGCATAGACTTCTCCATCAGATCCCACAATTACTTATGGTCTAATCCACATTTTGAAAAGAGTCTCTTTTATACCATCCATAATGGTTATTTTTCCAATTGAAGCTTGGCTGATAATGATGTATAGTGCCAGCTCACCATCATAAACTTGGGAGGTATGACAATGTGAATAATATCCAACCCTAAATGTACTCATTAGTCTGTGATTTCTCAATGGAGAATGTCATGCACAGTGTTGCTGACCCACTGATGTAATTGGTTGCTTTCAATACACTACCTTTTCATTCTCTCTTTTCACTTTCTCCACAGAGGTTGCCTCACATCATTTCCACTGCTCTGACCCCACTCCAGGAGGTGACTGCTCCTCTGAGACCAGGGCCAGCTGATGCAAGCTGCCACACCTTGAAGTGTCCCTATCCCTGCATTTTGACCACCTTCTCTCCTTCACATATCTCTGACCAATCACTATTTTTTTTTTTTTTTTTCCCTTATAATGATCCCTCTTCCTAGGGCATTTGTCCAAGACATCTTATTTCTGTTTTCTTCGTCTTTCATTCTCTGCCTCTTTTTTCTCTTGTCTTCCTTGGAATCCTTCCCCTACCCTTAAGCATACTGAGGTCACCTATTCCGTTTTCAAGATTATCTTTCTTTGATCCTGCTACCCCTTCAAACTACCATTGTATCTCTTTGCTGAAAGAGATACTGTTGCCTCTACCTTCCCTCTTATTTTCTACCTTCAAAGCCAACTTTAATCCCCACCTTCTAGGCCAGAGATTCTCAGCCTTGGCTGCACATTAGAATCACTTGGGGCCCACAACCTCCAGATGGTTTGATTTAGTTACTCTACAGTGTGGCCCAGCCCAGAGGGAACCTGCTGCACCCCATGTATATTTGCAAATCCATGCTCTTGTTAGGGGGAAGGAGACAACTTGCTAAGCCCAAAGTAATTTGAGAAAGCTGAGAGGAAATGGTAGACATATTTGCTTTCTTAAAATTTTAAAGCTTCCAGGTAAATAAATTATTTTGCTATTAAATTAAGGAACAGATTATACATATAAATATCCAATGCTGGTGAGAACAAGCTTCTCATTCATTGCTAATGACTGGGTAACTAGGTATAATTCTTTGGAAAAACAATTTAGCAAACCATCCAGGGAAATAAAAATGTACATGCTACTTAACCCATTATTTTTACTTCTGGAAATCTATCCCAAGGAAGTAATACAAGTGCTGAAATGAGCTAAAGTCTTCAAAATCCTCACTGCAGCATTATAATAGTAAAAAACTGGAAACAACTCTGAGTAACCAAAAAAAGGAATGATAAAAGTATTTATGGTGCATTTAATTATTGGATTATTGTGGTGGATTAACTAATGGTCAACTTGTAACACCCAGCTTAACTGAATCAGTGTGGTGCTGGGTGTGGAGGGCCCACCTGAGGACTGTCGCCAACAGCATAAAAGGAGAACTGGAGGGGCACATGGTATATTGTTAATTCTCCTGGAGAAGCTGGTCATACTGGTTTTCTTGATATGAACTCAGCTGTTCTCATCATTGGAGGAGCTCGGGTCATTGCTGTCACTGAGGATGCCTGTGGTTCTCTTCAGGGGAGCTCTGGTCCTTACCTTGAGTGTCGCTTCCTGGCTCCAGTGCAGATCCCTCAGCCTGCTGGCACAGATCCTGCATCCCGCTGGTGCAGACTTTCTAGCTTCCACCACTGGCCTTTGGGCCTTCTCAGTGCAGATCCTTGCATGAGACACTGTAGTAGGCTCTAGGCAGGCCTCCAGCTGTACTCGTGGAGGACATTGGCATGGGCTCTAGGTCTTCAGCTGGATTCGTGCAAGGCACTGCCATGAGATCCAGGCCCTCAGGTGGATTCTTTGGCTCTCTAGTGTCGGATCTTTTGCACTCTTCTGCATTTGACTTTCTAGGTGAATATTATAAAATAGTCCTATAAATTATGTGTCCTGCATTAAATCTATTCCCTTGAAAACCCTGACTACAACAACTATTAAGTATGCATCAAAGAATGATTATAAAAATTAGAACATGAAAAATGCCTATTATACAATAAGTGGGAAAAATAGAACATGTAATTATAATGTAGAGTGGAAGTCGGGCAAGGTACTGTACAAATTGAGCCTAGTTTAAACTGGAGGTGTGGGGCCGGTGAGATGCCTCAGTGGCGTACGCACCTGCCTGGCAAGCGCAAGGGCCCGAGTTCGACTCCCGGAACCCACAATACAAGAAAAGGGCCGCTGATATCGCTCAGCGGCACAGGCGCCTCCTGGCGCGCGAGGTCCTGAGGTTGACCCCTAGTACACACACACACACAAAAAAAAAAAAAAAAACGAAAGGTGTGGCTTTTCAAATGCCACAATTTCATATTTTAACAATAAATTCTAAATACTAACTTGGAAATTTGGGCAAATAGGCTTACACATCCTTTTAAAAAATAAAATGTTTTCTTCCAACACTATAAATTTTAAGTTTTGGCTTTCAGTGATCTTATTTTCAAATATATTTGAAAACAAGACTAGCAATCTGGTTTGGTCCTGATAACATGAATCTTGTAAACAGGCTCCAGATGATGACTGATTCCCTTCAGTCTCATCCCCTTTTAGGGCAGCTGCTCTCATTTCCCCAGCTGGAAGATTTATGGAGGAACTTTGATTTCGTGCCCTCATTTCAGTTTCATCAGCAACATGATTTCTCCAGTGGAAAAAGGAAGAAATATTTGGGCTCACACGTAAAGGCTAACTCTAGAAAGCAATCCTGAGGGATATTACGCTCAGCTTTTTTTTAATAATTGGTTTAATAATTGATGATAATTGTTTGGGGTCCCAATTGCAGCTTGGGGATAGAAGAGAAACTTTTAAATGAAGCTATGAAACTATCAGTGAATGAATGAATAGTGAAACAAAACATGTAAGTGACTGATTAGGAATACAAAAAAGATGGCCTCGGATTTCTTTTTTTTTTTTTTTTTTTTTTAATCAAGGGAGGTAGGGGAGAGGATTGTATCCCCTTACAATGTGGACATCTCAGGATTTTGTTTTGTTTGTGGTTTGTTGTTGTTGTTGCTTTGTTTTCTTGGTGCTGGGTATTGAATCCAGAGCCTCACACATGCTAAGCAAATGCTCTACCACAGAGCTACACTCCCAACCCTGGACACCTCAGAATTTAGGAGGCACATATGGAGGTGTTTCTGCCATGTGGATTTTGTCAGCTATGGTCATCATTTACCACCCCCTTCCACTAAGGACAGAGCTGAATGCAAGCTCCCCTGTAAGCACCGTCTTTCCATGATAGTGATAGTGTTTTGTTTAGAGAAAATGAGGATGCAGATCTTCCAGAACAGGGCCAGATGGTGTTGCAGAGAGAGACAGTGCTGGTGGCACTGCTCAGGAGTTCATTCGGATCTGGGAGAATATTGTATCCAGTTGGAACAACACATGGTTCTCTGAGAGAAAACAAAGTGACTGCCACCTTCCCTTTCTCTCATCTCTGCTCTCTGGCAAGGGTGTTTTATGAGTCTGTCTCTGTAAACAGGTCAATTGTATTGAGCTGACAGAAAATATGTGACTAGTTGATCTTCAAAAAGCACAAGCATTTATATTTTTTTTTCATAAGTCCTAACTTGGCTGCAGATTGATTCCTTTCAAGCCTGCTGCACATTTCTTGGAACACCTACACCTTCGACTATGATAAAAGGCACTCTTTGTTTCCCATACCTGAGGTCCAATTTGAGTTCAGCAACATCCTGTTCAAAAAGCTCAAACTTTCTTGACATGTGTGATGGTGGTGGTGGTGTTTTTTCCTCGGAAGACTCAAGGGTAGGTATGGGAGGTATAGACTAGAAGCAAAGTAGTATGCAGTATTACAGAAAGAGGAGAAACTATGCAGAAATACATCTGTTTGACACTCCACAGTTTGGAATTCTTTTGTAAAAAGGATTGCAATGCATTTGTGTTGCATTTGGGGGGAAAAGATAAGATTTGAGATCAATTAATGTAATATGTAGTGCACCATGTTCTTCTTTGAACTACAATTCACAATACTTATAAAGGCAAGCTTGTGAACACTTCTTTACACACAATTCCTTAAGTCAGGTGCACTCTGGAGATAGCAGGGAGGGTGGCCCACAGAGCCACCAGCCTTGCTCTGCTCGTTAGGACAAACTGCTGACACAGTCATGGTAAAAGCAGAGGTGCCGTGGAGATATTAGCAGAGATTCTCTGTTCAACACTTTTTACCCTTCTCATTTCCTAAGAAGGCTTCCTTTTGTGCCTCACAGCCATTGTGGGCTAAATGTCAACCTTAGCACTGTGTCTACAGTGGCGAGACTGCCAGGAAACCCACTGGAGAAACGTTAAAAATGGAAGACTTGGTGATGCAGAAGGAAACTGAGGCAAATGTCTAGCGTGGGACTTGGACTCAGTCCAGTTTCCAAAGCTTGGATGTGCTCTTTAAGTTGAAAGTAATTTTTAGGAGGCAAGTGTGAAGCTGGTGTGTGGGTGGATCGCAGCAGGATCTGTCTGAACACAATTCTAAGAAGTCAGACTCTGCGAAGTCCTTCCTGGCTGTGCTAAAAACCCACTGCATGAGTTTGGGAAAGTTGCCTTATTTCTGGGTGCCCTAATTCACTTGGCTGGGAAAGGAAAGAGTAGGGCCTCATCAAAGTCCTGAGATAATACAAGTTTTATTTAACCTTTGAATAAGCTCAAATCAATAAAAATGCATAATTAGTGCAAAACAAAATCAGTGATTTATGCGTCAGTTGGAAAATCCAGTGCAATAAAGGAAAAATGACCACCATTTCCTTTATCTTGTCAGGAAGCTTGTCCTCCACACAGTTCTGAAAAGAGTTTCTAAAACTCCTGTCGACTCTTTCTTCTTCCCTGCTTAAAGTCCCTCACTGGCTGCCTGGTTGGCCTACCCAACCCATTTCAGATTCCTGGGCACTCCAGCCAAGGTCTCACCTCTCTGGTGTCAGTGCCTATGCTCTGGTCCATGGGCCCCCGCTGCAAGGACCCCCAAAGCTGTACTAAGAGAGGTGGAAGGAACCACTACTGTGGTCACAGTGGAGATGCATCAGGAGTCACAGGCAATAAAGAGCCTTGTCCAGACATTGACCAGGACCAACTCCAGAGAAAACCAGAGACAGTGTCCTTAACCGTGCAATATTTCTACTGCTGATCTGTGGATGTTTGCTTTTATCTCTTCTCCTCGTCCTTATTCTTGACGCTCAGATTGTTGGAAGCATTTTGATTCTGTACATTATCCAACAGCAAGTTTTGCTGAGAGCTCACATCCCAGCAGCAGCAAAGGGTACAGAGTCTGAAATCCACAGAAAGAGGTAAAAAAAACCACTGAGATATTACAGAATCCCAGGCTGCAGGCAGATTGCCAAGGGAGAGATGCACAGGGGTTTTGGGCTACCATGGCTTGGCCAAGGTCACAGCTAGAAAGGGATGGAGCTGGAATCCCAACACAATGTGACAAAGGTCATTTCCTAAGATTGCTTCTTCTATTATGCTAATCATTATATGGGTGCTTACTACAGTCTAAATATACTTCTAAATATATATATAATATATAGAATAATATATAGAGATTTTATATTATTCTATATAGAGAGAATTATATATATATATTCCATCTTACCAGACAGTTTAAACAACTTGTCTAATGTTACAAGAGCTAGAAAGTGGCACAGACAAGATTCAGCCTGGCAACCTGGATCCAGAGTCTACGCTCCTCCCTTCTGTGAGGCACAGCCTCTCCTCTCTGAGCTCCAGCCTCCCAAGGTGGCAAGCACAGCCTCACTCCCCAAGAGTCTGTCTTGGGCCAGCACAGTGCAAAGGCACCATAAGAGAAACATAGAGGGGAGACCTGTCCTTGAATTCAAGGAGCTTGCAAAGTATACCTAACAGGTGGAGGGGGCATGAGACCCTTACAAAGGCATGCTGAGAGTCATGTCTCCCCTGTATCTCCAGGTTTACATCTAAAAACCATAACACAGTTCCTTTTTGGAAATCTTTACAATGTACAGGCCTCCATGCTGTCAGAGGAGGCTGAGAAATAGCAAAAGCCTGTCTGTCTTTGGCTTTATCTCCTTAGATAGAGGAGAAATCCACAGTCATGTGGGATCTAAGGAAAGCCGAGCATTTGACACTATCCAGCTCTGCTGACAGAGGAAGGCAGTGGCCAGAGCAGAGGATGACCAGGGACGCCTGACCAGGGGCTTCTCAGTAGCAAACAGAAAGCTTGCTATGTCCAAGTCTTCCATAGGCAGTGCCTTTGTCTAAGCACCTATCAACCTCTTTTTTCTCTCTCGGCAAAGTTTGGGCTGGGGCAAGGGCTAGGAGCTCCTTGGGCCATGGGACACTGGTTCTGTGTCTGTTCTCCTTGGCATTCTCCTGGCTCCGGTGTTAGCTCCGTTAAGAATACAAACTTTGGTGCCAGACAGACAGAAAGGGGAGTCATGGAGCAAGTTACTGAATCCCCTATGCACATGGTTAACTGTGCACATTTAAAATGGGGATAATGACAGTCCCTATTTCATAGGGCTATTAGGAGGGTTAAAAATAATAATTCATAGGATAAGATTCAGAGTCTGGCACATAATGCTTTATAAAGTTAGCTGTTATTAAAATCCTAAAACCCAAGTCAACTGTTAATTCTTTCCTGAACCCTTCTGCGCCTGCCTACATTCCCTGCTGCAGTTATTCCTTCCCTTCTCTGCGCTTGTACAGTGCTTATATATGTTTCTGCTATGACACTTATCAGGCTGAGTGATAAATATGTCTGTCTGTTCCCTCAGCTACACCAGGAACTTTCATCTGAGGACTTGGCCTTATCTGCATGTACCCAGCACAGTGTTGGGGGCCCTGTCAGTCTTGGCTAGTGTAACTGATTAAACAAATTCCACCTTGTTCTGTCCGACAGACCGACTGACCACCCTATACTACCGTCTCACAGGTTGTAACTGGAGGCCTGAAATGACATGTCTGCTGTTTTGGGGCATGGTTTCCTCTGACGACCCTCTTTTATCACATCAGCCTTCACTCCCCAGTGGGATTGGGTAAGGGAGCAGATAGGAGCTGAAGCTGTGAGTCCAGTGTCCAGACCAGGCCAGCAGATGTGCAGATACTCACTTCCTTGCCTTCTCACTGCTCAGTCACCCTGAGTTCTTCATGTTGCAACGGCTTCTTAAATTAGTCCTTTGCATTTTTTTTTTATCTCTCCAATTACTTCTGAACACCAGTGTTTCTCAAAGTTTAACAAGCATACAGATCACTTGGAGATCTTGTTGAAATGTAGATTTTGTTTCAGTTAGACTAGAATGAGGCCAGGGTGCTGCATTTCTAACAAGCTGCTAGGATACACAGGTACTGCTGGCCCATATTTGACAATTTGGGCCAGGTGTGGTGGTGGTGGTGGTGGTGTTGTATGCCTGTAATCCCAGCATCTGGGAGGCTGAGACAGGAAGATTACAGTGAGTTTGAGGTCAGCTTGGGCTACCTAGTGAACTCAAGACCAGTCTGAACTACACAGCAAGGCCCTGTCTCAAACAAAACAAAACAAAAGAAAACAAAACTCATTTGACACTTTGGGTATTGAGGCTGGGCACCACGGAGGCTGTGGGCATGTCAGCTTGGTGAATTTGAATAGATCCTTCACCAGAAGAAATGGAAGAATGGCAAATGAACATATGAAAAAGTACTTAATATCATTAGTCATTATGGAAACGTTAGCTAAAACTACAATGAGATCCCAGTTCACACCAATTAAATGGTTTAAAAAAATACAATAACACATACTGGTGAGAAAGCAGAAAAACTGGAACTTTCAGACATTGCTGGTGGGAGTGTAAAATATAGCTACTTTGGAAAATATTTTGGCAGGTTTCGTTTTTGTGTGTTTTGTGTTTTGTGGTGCTGTAGATTGGACCCAGAGCTTTGTGCATGCTAGGCAAGTCTCTACCACAGGGCTACATCCCCAGTCTTAGCTGTGTCTTCAAAACAAAGTCAAACATATGCTTGTAAATACTTATTGGACCCAGTAATCTTACTTTTATTCACTTAGGTATGCACCCAGGTGAACTGAAACCTTACTTTCACGCAAAAACCTGTATGTGAATGTTGATACAGGGTTTATTTAAAATTGACAAAAACTAGAAATAACCCAAATGTCCTCAGCTGATAAGTGGATAAACAATGGACATATCCACATGATAGAATATGACTAGGCAAACAAAGAAGCAAACTACGGTACTGACATACACGGAAGAGTGGATGAATCCCAAACGTGTTATTCAGAGTGAAAAAAGCCCAACTCAAGAAGCTACTTCCTATACAATACCACTTTTAGGACATTCTGGAAAAAGCAAAACTGATGGACAGCAGATCAGTGATTTTGAAGGGCTGCAAAGGGGGCAGAGAAGCACTTTATGGCTTGATGGAAGACTCCTATAGTTTGATGTTGTGTTAATGACTATATACATTTGCCAAAACTTAGAGAATGCTAAAAAGGATGAATTTTACGTTATACCTCTCAAACAACCATGACAGTAGAACCACTAACAGAAAACTTTTGATGGTTTCCCTTTGTCCGAAGTCCAAACTCCTTAGCCAGACCCTCTTTCTAACCATTTCTACTGTTGCTGTTCCCTAAACGCCAGCTAACCTGTGCTATCACTCAAACATGTCCTGTGTTTCGTCTCACAGTCCACGCTATCTTATCTCCTGGAATACACCGGCTATCTGCAAAAGCCCGGAGTGATTGTCGCCTCCTCTTTCACACCCTTTTCCCAACCTCCACAATCTAGAAGGGCCATCTCCCCAGCGCTTTCAGCCCTCCCACCTGCCCCAAATCTCCTGGTCTCTGCACTTAGCATGTTCATTGATACTTCCACATTTTTACATTTACTCTTCCCACTTCTAGGATAAACTATAATAAGCACTTGCTTACTACACACACGCATGCACACACACCTCCTGGAGGACTCTTACATGTCCTTCAGATCCAGCTAGCGTGTCACTTCACCTGACACTTTCCTCGAATCCACCCAGAGTTAGGCACCTTCTCTTTCATGTTCCCTCAGCTCTTTGTTGGATGCCTGAATGACAGCTTCATCAACAGTGTGGTATTTATTTGATAATCCTATTATTATTCTGCTTCCTTTTCTATTAAGCTGTCTGTTCTTAAAAACAGTTCTGTGTCTTATTTATCTTTGAATGCTAAGACTTCTTTTACAAAGTAAGTAGATAATAAAAATATTAAATGAATGGATGAATTTTCCCAAGAACATACCTTGACTTCCACACTTGCTCCAAATGGAAAGATAAACTTGCAGCCCTGATCATTTCTCTCCGCAAAGAGTTCAGTTATTTGTAAGGCTTTTGCTTTACTCGCCTTGGAGTAGATCTTTGGACACAGACAAATCAAGTTAACAAAATCCATGAGGCAGTGGTGAGTAGTCACGCAGCCTTGGAAGTCGCTGCTTTGGAAAGGCCTCCCTGGCACGTGTTCTGGACACCAGACTCCTCACTCCCGGCATAGGTGAAGAGAGAGGCTGGCACTGCTGACAGGAGGAGCTGCGGTGGTGTCACCCACTGGCTGTGATTGATGTCCCTGTCCTCACTCATGTGCTTGCAGAAGGGTCCTTGTCCCCACCGTGTCTGCCTCCCTCTGGGCGAGGCGGGTCCCCACATCACAACCGCTCCCGGGGCCTCTCACCAGTCAGCCCACACCTCTTTCTCCACAGCCCTGGAGTGCTGACAGCCAGCCACGCACCGGGATGGATTCTGGGAGCTGACTCCCATGGTTGCTCACCCTGAGATGATGGTTCGACGGTCCCAACCAAGAATGCCAGAGCTTTGAACAAGTCCCTACTATGAAGATAAGCTGCACAGGAGATGCCATACACACGTACATGCACATATACAAACACATACATTCACATGCACCTACTCTGTTCATCACATGCACGTACTTACGGGGAAAAATATATTCCTGATTGAGTCTTTGGCCACAAGCTCCCAAGTTGTCTCTCAATCAGCTAGGAGGAGCTGAGATTTTTAAGGCTCTAGGCAGTCCTGAAGCCTTTGTAAAGATCTGGCCGAGGTGGTCAGCACTTTCATCCAAGTCCTCTAGACTTTTCCATTTTTTTTTTTTTTTTTTTTGGTGGGTACCGGGGGTCGACCTCAGGACCTCGCGCGCCAGCAGGCGCCCGTGCCGCTGAGCGATATCACCGGCCCTTTTTTCGTATGTGGGTTCCGGGAGTCAAACTCGGGCCCTCGCGTTTGCCAGGCAGGCACGTATACCTCTGAGTCATCTCACCGGCCCTGACTTTTCCATTCTTGAGGAAAAGAAAGATAAATCAAAAAAAGGAGGAGAGCCAGGCACAGGTATACACCTGTATCCCAGCTACTCAGGACCGTGACTTAGGAGAATCCCAAGTTGGAGCCCAGCCTGAGCTTTAGCAAGGCTCTGCCTATAAATAAACAAACAAATGAAAGGCTGGAGTTGTAGATTACTGGTAGAGGGACCTCAGATTTGAGCCTGGGTTTTAAAAAAATTGCCCATTCAGGCTCCCTCTGACAAACACAGCATTACTCAGATCATGGTCCAGATGTCTCTTCCTCAGGAAGGGGTGGTGAGGAAAGGTCCTAAGGCTCCCGTGGGATCTAATAATGGTGACATAGAAAATGTTTTAAAAACTGCATCTACATTAACTCCTTATCAGGATCAGCAACATAATTTGTCTGCCCAGTGCAGAATGAAAATATGGAGCCAAAAAGCAGGTAAAAAGTGCCTTTAAAAGTACTAAAATAAAGGCTTTTTCATTTCATGCATTTTTCAAGGTCTATCTATGGTACTTGCCATGATATTTTTTATTTGCTGTTCTAAGTAAAGAAAAATTAACATTTTAAATTATTAGCATGTATTTTACCATTCTTCTCTGTAATGCACAATATCTACTTTCAATGCAAATATAAAAGCATTTAACTTATATATGGAATCATTGCAATTATACAGTTTGTATTTCATAGCTTGCATGTGCCTGTATATTTCATGCTCATCAGAACAGTGGAAAGACTGCACAAAATTAATGCTTCTCTTTTTAGTTCACCTCCACTATCCACGTGTTCTACAGACTTTTCGCTTATAATGAATAAGGAAGGACTGGAAGAAAATAGCTATGATTCAGCCTTTTCTTTACTTCTACATCATTATTTTTCAGTGAAAGTGGCTGCCTAATATAGGGAAATAAGAAAGATAGGCTTTCTTGGTCATTTTTTTTTTCTCAGAATGCAATTACCAGCTCGGCATAATGGCACATGCATATTATCCCAGCACTCTGGGAGCCTGAGGCATGAGGATTCCAGGTTTAAGCCCAGTCTGGGCAATTTAGCAAGACCCTGTCTCAAAATTAAAATAAAAAGGGCTGGGGATGTATTTCAGTGTGAAGGCCCTGAGTTCAATCCTCAGCACCATGGGGAGTGGGGAAGCAATTACCTCCCCTCTCCATTCAAAGCAAGCTTTGCTTTGAGTGGGAAGCATGGCCAATTGGCATTGCAGGAACTGGGTTACTCAGCCATGAATGAAGCAACTGTATCCCGTACTCACACTGAGTCTGACTGCACTCCCACACATCGCAGGCCCGCCAAGTGCTGTGCTCATGCGGCATCGCAAGAGCTATATGCAAATGAGCAGCAAGAACACACACATGACGTGTGTTTCCTCTACTCACATGCAGGCTGCATTGTCCCTTGGGACATGGACTTCACTTACATGGTCCCTCAGACTTTGCTTACAAAACACAGGTTCAATGATAAAACTATTAAGAATTTCAAGATGCAAAAAGCAGAGCTAAAACCAAACATGGGACCCTTCTGAGCACATTATGTTAATAACCCCGTTCCCAGGCCAGTTCAGCCTGTTAGAAGGAATGGGTTCCCGTGCTGAGGCCTCTGCCTGCTACTTATTGAGCACTTACTGAATGCCAGATACTAAACTAATAATGTGCCTTATACACATTATTATCTCTTTTAGTCCTCAAAATAACTATATGGATAGTACTATTGCTTCCACTTCACAGATGAGAATATAGTCATCTAGAGAGGTCAAGTAATTTATTTAATATCATTTAGGCTGTATGTGCCAGAACTTGATCTTGAACCCAAATCTGGACTTCTCATGCCTATATTTGACCTGCAGGCTCACCTCTAAGTCTAAGAGTCCCCCAAATATCTCAAGAAGCTCAAGAGTCCTCTCAAGTTGCCCCGTTTGCATCTGAATCTTCCTCTCTCCACTTCCCACCTTCTGCTAAGGCCACTGACCCATTCCCTGTAGCCTTCCTGACTCCTCAGAGTGGCTCCCCCGTGAGAAGGCTGCTAACTGCACAAATTGGCGAGACTGGTAGATTCTGACACTGGGCTGGATACCCAGGAACCTCGCACTGAAGCTATGATTGAGCGCAATGTCCCTTTCTAATTCTGCCCCACACTTAAACATTAAAATAGTTATAATAATTTTTAGCATGATTGTTTATTATATTGCAAATATCCCCACATAACCATGGCAAATCGGACTGCATACAGTGCCATACCTCTGAGATTCCTCAGCGTTAGAAGTTCCTCCTGCTTTGCCTGCAGTTCCTTTCTCTAGAAAGCTCAAATGTGAGCTCATCAAGCTGGGGTCTGAGGTGGAAGAAAGGAGTGTAGGAAGTATCAAGCCAGATCTTCGTTCTCTAGCTAGGACTTCAATGCTCCTTTGAACTTCCATTCTCTGAAAGGCCCACATGTAAATCAGCCCTGAAGGACTTCCTTACCATTCAGCGAGACAAATCCAAGCATCTTACTGTGGTCTGAATGTTGGTGGCCCTCCAAAATTCATATGTTGGAACTCAACTCCCTGTGATAGTACAGTATTAGGAAGTGAACCCTTTCAAAAGTGATGAAGTCATGAGGGTTCCATCTTCAGAAATGGGATTCGTGTATTTGTATGAAGAGGCTCACGGGAACTCCCTCACCCCTTTGCAGCAGATAAGGAAACATGGAAGGTACCAACTAAAAGGAATGAGTCCTCATCAGAACTGAATCTGCTGGTGCCTTGATCTTGGACTTCCTGAACTCCAGAAGTGTGAGAAATCAATTTCTGTTGTTTATATATGATCCAGTCTAAGGTATTTTATCATAGCATTCTGAACAGAGTAAGACAAATGTCTTAAATCTCAAAAGATACAACTTTGGTTAATGGTGAGTGTTCCAGGACACACACACACACACACACACACGGGGTGGGGGAAGAGCAGCCTAATTTGAACTTCAGTCCCCTTGACAGAGAGGCCCCTCATATTTTGCTGAGAAATATTTTCTTCTCTCCTCTTATGGGCCCTTCATGGGCACTATGCAGGAAGCAAGCACCCCTAAACTCGTACTTTCTATCACATCAAACTGTTATATTCTCATTAAAACACTTCTCACTGTAATTTGTTATTCACTAGTTATCCTTTCTCCCATTACTCTGGATTATCAGCTCCATGAGTGCACAGTCCTTAGCTGCCTCTGTTCCATGCTATAACACATGCTATGCACATAGAAAGCTCTCAGACAGCATTAACTGGACAAACCAATGGATGAATACAAGCTGAGTGTCTTTTGTTACTGTTGCTACCCTTACTTAACACCTTCATTAGCCGTATGTCCTCTAGACCCTCAAAAGCCAAACCCTATTCATCACCCTAAGGTAAGATCAACCCCTCAGAGACCAAGAAACCAAGATGAAATGGTTTGGCTTTGTCCCTGTGGAAGGGCAAAGGAGGTTTTTTGGTTTTTTTTGCTTGTTTATTTGTTTGTTCATTTGTTTTTGTTTTTTACTACAGCTAACAGCTGGGCAATGGACTAGAGTGGCTTTCAGCTGCTGTGAGAGATGGCTGGGGCCCCATAAACACAGCCAGCTGAAAATCCACATGCCTACCTCCCCTGCCACCAATGCATATCAGGTAACTTGTCACCCAGCTTTTCCCACACCTTTCAGACTATGTGCTTGTGACTTTTTAATTCTTTCACCCTTCCAGCCTGTCCTAAGTGTGCATTTGGTTAGAGCATTAGGGTAAAGGTAACCAGGACTGTCTGGCTCTAAGGGTATGACTGTGGGCCACCAGCAGGTGATGCAGTTCAATGATGGAGGCCGGTGGCAGGCGGGGCCTGCTTGTCCCTGAATGTGCTTCAGGCAAACTGAGTAGCGAAGCAGAGGAACAGACCCTGCTGGCTAGGATTCAGCATGGTGTGGGTTAAGAATGTGGGTTATGCTACCCTGCTGAACAATGTGTTATTTTACTTTCTCCGTTGATCGGGGACTAATCAGCTCAGCAATGTGAAGGGGAAAGGTTACAGACCTGCTTCTGCCAATCCTTGGACTGCAATCCGTGAGTCCAGCCCATGTCACTAGCATTTGATTGAGGTGCACAATTTGCGTATGTAGGTGGAATGTTCAAGGTCTTACTCCATGAATTTCCAAATTAATAAGCATACTTTTCAAAAACCAATAGCACTTTTTAAATCAAAAATTAATATACAACCACTACAAGAAAACATAGAAAACTATAAAAGGTAACTACATGAATATTGGTATTTATCAGCTCATTATTTTCCTACATGTATATATGAATATTGATTTTTGTTGCTTTTGTTGAGATGGAGATTCAAACTGTGGTAAAACTTTATAGCCCACTTGGTTTTTTATTTTGTTTTTTGTTTGTTTGTTTTTTGATACAGGAGATTACACCCAGGGAGTATGGAGCTACATTCTCAGCCATTTATGTATGTATGTATTTTATTTTTTTAAAGATAAAATCTTGCTAAGTTGCCCTGGCTGGCCTCAAACTTGCAACCCTTCTGTCTCAGCCTCCTTTGTATCTGAGACTACAGGTGTGTACTACTGTGCCCAGCCCAGCCTCCTTATTTTGTTTAGGAAACATGAGTATTTGTCTACGACATTAGCCCAATTTTTAATACTGTAGCTCCACTGTATGACTGCACCATATATTACCTACCCATTCCCCTTAGATAGACATTCAGGTTACCTGTGGTTTGTTAGGATAATAAAAACACAGCAGTAAACATACATTGTGAGTCCAAGGTAAGCTCCTGTTCATGAATGATGAGCAGCTTCCTGAAGGTCTGTGTGCATTGGTGTCCA
This sequence comes from Erethizon dorsatum, assembly GCA_028451465.1. NCBI lineage: Eukaryota > Metazoa > Chordata > Mammalia > Rodentia > Erethizontidae > Erethizon > Erethizon dorsatum. Next base: position 101,834,023 of record CM051829.1, on the reverse strand, counting down.
CATGGGGACCCACAGAATGTGCAGCGGTGGAAATCACCCGGCTGCCAGAGTCCTGCTGCCGTTCAGCACTTGCTCTTCCATGTGAAAAAGGGCCTGATGTCCGTTAACATTGGTGTGTGCTGGGACAAAGGGTAACCCTCTTGTTCTCAGGCCACACTGCTGGTTCTCAGCCGAATGTGGGATTCTTCTTCCAAGATGCCTATGGCTGTGTCACTGAGTAGACTTTTGACTCAGGGCTTCAGAAGATCCCTCAGGACTACATCACCCTTGGTGAGAGGCTATTTCCCATGCAGATGCTGCCATCACCTTTGGGCAGACTCAGCTACTCAGCATAATGGTCCAGAGGTCAGTTGTTCTCAGCACAAGGGACAGAGAGACCAGAAAGAATCCTTGAACCGGGTCAGCAACTGAAAGCAATTGCAACTGCAATTTCCTGGCAGTTGGCTCCAGGCTGTGTAGACATGTCCCCAAATTCCATGTACATTATCAAACTTTCTTTTCTCTACTTTGGTTAATAAATCAAAAATTGGCTAAAGGGAGAAAGTGGTCAAAGACATTGTGACCCACTAAGAAGTCTTCATGGACCATGGCAGTGTCACTACTTTCCAGATAGAAACAGAGTAGCAGAATGCCAGTTCCCCAGCAGATCTCAGGGTGACAGTCAAGGCTGTGGTGAAAGGCCTCGAACTTACTTCCAGCCTGCAGGTGACAGAGCCCCTGAATGAGGAACACCCTTCCCTCAGGGGCGATTTAGCAGCTGAGTTATCTTCTAAAGCCCTGAGTCACTCAACTCCGGGAATTAGGGGTGTGGACCAGACTGGAAATTCGCTGGATCATTTTCAGTGTAATTTGGACCCACCCTAGCATCTGGGGGACCTGGAAGAGACCCATGTCATCTGGAGTAGGCCCTTGTTGCAGGCAAATGGCATACAAGCTTTACTTCTGAGATCGCTCAGGTCCTAAGCTCAGAAGAGAATCCTAAGTTTTCAGACACTCCAGTGCCACCTTGGACTTGTCCCTGTGGTACTGCCAGACAGCAAAAAAGTCAGGATGAATGAATGAGTCATGTGACAGCTGTCACCTGGGACAAAGGTGGCCTGAGGGAGTTGGGGAAGGCAAAGATCTCAGGGAAACCTGAGGCCGCCAGGCAGTCAGGAGAGGATGGCCTCCAATCTGCACCCCAAACCAGGATTGGAGAGACTCTGAACTCCACCCATAGGGCTTAGATGATCCACACCTCTGTTCCTCAGTTTCCCCATCTCTGAGGTGGAAAGAATAGCTGCAGCCTCCATACTTCCTCTGTGAGATGGTACAGTGTCACTGCAAAGTTGTCACGTGTACAAACTCCAGCCTTTCACACTGACTTCAGGACTGGCAAGCGGCCTTTCCCAATGTAATTATGTTTCTGGAACTTGATTTGATCCATGTAATAAGCAAAACCATATAATGAAAAACCACGTTAAGCTGAAATCCCACTTTAGTATTTTTATGCTGGAGCTTAGGAAGAACTCAAGGTGGGAAAGCAAGAAAGGAGGATGTTGACGAGAAGAAAGACCAGAGTTAGGTATTAGACTAGGAAAAGGCACACAAATGTACTAGGAAGCCAAGGAGACATTAGCCTTGGGCTACTGCAGTGAGAAGGGCAAGTTTAGATAAAACATTGCAAGGGTTCCTTTTCTTTAAATTTATTCATTTACTTTAGTTGACCAAGTGGGTTCTTTGTGTGTGTACGTATGGTACTGGGGATTGAACTCAGGGCCTTGTTCATGCTAGGAAAGCACTCTACCACTGAGCTACATCCCCAGCCCCCAGATGTGTTCTTAACAGGAAAAGATCACTGCTTCAAGTTGCCTTTCACTAATTTACTCACTTACTCCAAAGTATATTTAATATGCAGATCCCACTACTGCTGCTTGAGTGCTGGGAGAAGAGAAGAGCAAAGTACTGGTTTGGAGGACGAGGCTATGGCCTTGAAAGCCTTACATTAGAGGAGTAGTGTAGCCTGGTAGGTGAGGCAGTGCACTGAGATGCCAGATTGCCTGGGTGCAGATCTCCTACTTATGAACTCTGCAAAACTCCTCAAGTTATTTAACTGCTCTGGGCTTTATTTTCCTCATTTGGGGAAGAGGGACAATGATATCATTCTTTCAGGCTGTTGTGAGGAATAAATGATTTAACCCATGAATACTTAGGACAGAGCCTGCTGTATAGCAAATGGCCAATAAATGTCAGTAATTATTATTCCCTAGAAAGGGAGTTTACAAGGAGGATGGGTGGCATCACCATCCAATATTAGCAGATTATTCCGTGCATCACAAAGTCATTAACATCTTGCTTTTTCTTAATATATACAATGACATTATTTGCCCACTTCTCATATCTGTCACTTTCAGCCTCCATTTTATAAACAAACAAATAAATCCTTCTAAAATAGACAAAAAAGGGCAAGACCAAAAATCTGACACTGTAGCACCCTCCTCCCAGGCTATGATTTTAAGCAGATTCAGGCAGGAAGTTAGACATTCTTGTCGTATTTGGTGAAGGTGTATGGCAGGGTGAGGCCTGGCGCCTTTTGCAGGATTCCACGAGGGCCCCAGAAGCCACCACCCTGACTCCCAGGGCTTTGCAAGGAAGCTGGAGTGGCCCCTTACTCACTGTCCCCGTACAGCACAAGACACCTCCCCACCCCACCCCCGAACCCACCTGCACCCAGGGCATCCACAGTCTCTGCAAGAACTGCAGCCTCGTCAAGAGACTGAGGGAGCATCTGCCTTGGGTCTAGAGAAGCAAAACAGATAGGCTGGGTTTCAGGGTTCTGCCTGCTCCCTCGATGTGCTAGTGTTAGAGTAGGGACTGCCTAGAGACGCTCAGAAGACTCGTTAAACTGAGATCCTCCACAAGGCATCTTCTGTGTATGGGGACAGGAGGGAGGAGGGTGACTTCTTCCTTCCGGAGCTCCTGAAGAGGTCTGCCTGCACCAAGCACCCTCCTCCCTCCTGGGCTCACGTCCCCTTCTGAGCCAACCCCCATACTCTCAATGAGGAGAGGAAAACAGGGATCTCGATGCAGTCAGACTCCCTCGGGGGCGCAAGTAACTGTCCCAGTGTGCAGGAAAGGGGCCAAGCTGATATTCCTTGGGTCTGACAGGGCAGAGCAGTGGCATCTAAGATGTCTCAGCCTGTGGCCTTGGTCAGTGCTGCACACTGTAGACTTCCAGGGTGACTTCACAGTGCTAAGCCCTGTCTGGTGGTAGCATCTCAGACATAGTCTGGAAATGAGGGACACAGCTAAGAGGGGACTGAGTATTGACAGAGTCCAGCATTGTCCAGTCAGGTTCCTGTCTGGAGCCCTCTATCACCTGGAATCTCACAGGCAGGGCCTCAACTTTGACATGTGTGGCCACCATGGCCTTGGCCCACTGGAGCAACCTGGCCTAGAGCAAAGTCATAAGAATCCCAGCTTTTGTTATTATCAAAAGCTCATGTACAAATATGAAGCCCTGGTCTGCTCACCCTCACATTTCATAATAACATTAGGATAACAGTTCTAGGTACCACTCCCTGACAGCTTACTCTGTGTCAGATAATACAGTAGCCATTTTACATGTATTATCTCATTTGATCTTCATGAAAACTCTGTGCATTTTTTTATTTCCCATTTTTTAGATTACAAGTTCGGAGATTCAAGAAATTATGTAACTTGTCAAAATTGTATATCTATTAAATAGCAGAAATAGGACTTTAAAGCAGATCTATTTGATTCCCGGATCATGCCAATCAGTCAATCATGTCTCCTCAAAGCCCCTTATATTCTCTATAGTGGCCATGTTATGACAGTTCCAACAAGGATTGACTTCTTGTGAAACAGTGAAAGAACCTGGAGTCTTAAACTCTTGATTCAATAAAGGACTTAGTTCTCATTCCCTCATGGAAAGTTAAAGTAGAGAAATTTGTCCTTCCCAATACCAGGGGCCTTCTAGCTATTGTAGATGAAATCACGGGCTCACCTCAGACATAGATACAGAGTGAACTCTGGGCCACTTCTACAGTTTGGAGCCCTGTGCTCTTTGCTCCCAGACCAGCCTTTCCAACGCTGTGTGGTCATTGTATAGAAGGTGTACCACTCCTCTGGGTGTAGCTTCCCCGCTAGGATCACAGTGCATGTGGTGGCTGTGGAAAGAAAACATGGCAATTACCTCCGAGGTGGTTTCAACTGCCACCCTGAGATGTCAGCTTCCTTGGCTTGGAGGTTTTAACTAAGTTGAGTGAAAAGAGTGGCAATTATTTCTCTAGTTCTTTACATAGTTTTGCATAGGAAATTGCTGGGAATTTAGGGGTCAAAAGCAGTCAAATATCAGCAACTTCATATGGTTTGACCTGATACAAAGCTTGTTGACTAACTGATGAATCAATCAATCAATCATCAATTAACCCAGCCAGGGAAATGAAACTAACTCATGAAGCAATCATAGGACTAAATGAGGTGGCCAAGGCATTTCACAAAGAAACTTACATCTGTTACCTTGATTAATCTCCATATCCACCCCACTGTCGGGAGCGGTGGGGTCTGTGTCATTTCATATTACTGAGGTCACCAAGTTCCCAAGTAGCAGAGCCACATGTGTGACAATGTCCTTATGAATATCTCACATCTTTGAACATGGCCCAGGTGGGCCCGTGACAGTCTCAGGGGGACATAAATGGGCAGAGGCAACAGCATGAGCTTGGGGTCTAATCACATTCAGCAGTATCAAGGACACAGGGAGAGAGTGACTTGATGGAAGGATGAAAGCATTTAGAAGAGTTTGGATGACCGGGCTAGGAAGAGAGAGTGAGGTCAAGTAATGGAAGATTGAAAAAAAAATAGGTAGAGGAATTTATCCACAGAAGGGTGGATATGGAGATTAAGCAAGGCAACAGATGTAAGTTTCTTTGTGAAATACCTTGGCCACATCATTTAAACCTACGATTGCTTCATGAGTTAGTTTTGTTTCCCTGGCTGGATTAATTGATGATTAATTGATTGATTCATCAGTTAGTCCACAAGCTTTGTATCAGGTCAGACGAGTTGCTGATATTTGACTGTTTTTGACCTCTAAAAACCCAGCAATTTCCTGTGCAAAACTATGTAAAGAACTAGAGAAATAATTGCCACTCTTTTCACTCATTTTAAAATTCATCATTGTTAGAGCTGGAAGGAGCCAAAAGAGATGATCTGTGTTAGCCCATAGATTTCAGACGGGAAAGATACTGCCTTCCTAACTTTACAAAATAAACAGCTGAGGCTCAGAGATTTGGTTAGATGTAGAGGGTAAATTACAATTATGGTTTCTTGCCTGTTTGTCTGTTGTTTATTGCACCTCATCACACTGCACTAGACCTGGCCTTCAGATTAAAAAATTGCTGTTTTACCTAACAAACTATTTGATTTATAGACTGTTACTATTTAAAACTATTTCATATTTCTAAAGTGGCAACAGGTTCTTAAGGAGAATTTCTTGGCAGTGACAAAGCAAAAGTGTTTTAGAAAGATTAGCCTGTTGAAAACACTCTAAATAGATTTTTTAAAAAAGAGAGACAGAACTGGTCAAAAGGAAAGAGAGACTGGAATAGGGAAAAGAAAGAAGGGAAAGGGAAAAAAATTGTATATATATATAAGATGGTTAAGATAGATACACTACCAATTTTACTTAGTTCATTGAAGAGTAAGGTTTGTGCCAATAATGTTTGGACAATTGAATGTTAATGTCTGGTATCCTGAATAACTAACTTAAAGATAGTAATACGTAATGTATTAACCATTGTTACCCTATTATGTTGTTTCGAAAATTTGTTCTTCTTTTAATTTGTTTTGTTTTTTCTTCTCTTTAAAATAAAAATAAATAAATAAATAAATAAAAATAAAAATAAAAAAGAGAGACAGGAGAGGGGATGAATCAGTGAGGCCTTAGAGAGTCTTTGGATATGTGACCCAGAGGAAAGGGAAGAATTATAGGTGATGCCAGAGAATGGTGATTCATTGACACCCAGGCAGGACCAGAGCAGGAATCTGCTCTGGATATGAAAAGATGTTAAGCTTGGAAGGAGGGAGGCTGGGTCAATGAAACAATTTGTCCCTGTCAAATCTGGGTCTTTTGTATTGTAGATAAGGCCTATCAACCTGCTTTCTGGTTATTTGAAAACAGTTAATGGCCATTCTGCTCACACTTTGCCCCTTATTTTGCAGTGCATTGTTTAGCCTGATTCTACCATTTACTGCAATTTGTGGGCTTTGTATAATAACTTTCAGCCTCTCTTTCATTCCCAAAATGCTCAGGCTAACCACAATGATCCCAACTTTCATTTCAAGTCACCTCCTGGTGTGCTTGAGGAAAAACATTGAGTCCTATTGAAACAAATGTAGAGCAAAGTACAAGAGAGTGATAAGAGTTCATTGTAATATATTGAACACATATTTGGCCAAATTTATGTGGCATGATCAGTTTAGAAATAATGTGCTCAATTTCTTTTGACTATATATATCAGAACAATTTCATGTTAACTAATATAATGTCTGGACTTTTGGTTTTAGTATGTTTCCATACAAATATCCAGGAAAAAATTCTCGAATTAAATATATCTGGGAGACAAATCATTCAGTTGATCCAGGAGGCTGATCCAGGAGGCAACTGGCAATACAAGACATCCATGTGAGGTCACTGCTGAAAATGAAGATTTAGGAGTCGTAAATGCAGAGGTAAATATAGAAAAGACAGGGATGCATGCATTCATCTAGAGTCATGGTTTTGTGAGAAGACTCAAGGATTGTGACAGAGATGACTAACTGTACTCCAAAATATATGTTCCTTATCATAGAATAGAGTTGTAAATGGGAAGGGACTGCCTAGCCGTGAGCTATATTTCACAGCTTCCTTTACATCTAGAAGTGACCACATGTGTATTTCTGTCCTATGGACAAGGAACAGTGATAATGTGTCCTGTCCAGACCAGGGTCTTAAAGCAGATGTAGTTTTGCCATTTTCCTTTTCCCCAGTGGGTGGCTGGTTGCAGGTACTAATGAGGCTCTGAAGTATAGGACAATGGCAAATGGAAGGATTCAGGGTTCTTGGGTACAGGAAATCCATCTGCCAACAGGAAAAGTGCACTAACAGAGAAATAGATTTCTTTTGTGATAGCACCATTATCATTCTTGGATCTCTTTGTTACTGAAGATTGACCTACAAGGACTCTTAAGGAATGCCTGGCCAAAGGTGAACGGCAGGGCAAAGGAGATGGAGAATCAGAATACAGTATGTGGCTAAGGAAGGAGAAATAGGATAACTTCAAAAGTGCAGTGTTACCAAAATCAAGGGAGGACTAACCTCAAGCAAAAGAAGAAGTGATCAATAGTGTTAAATATTCAGTTGGAGAAGGAAGATTAATGATGAGGCCCAGCATTAGTAAGATTGTTCACTACCTTCCAGAAACAAAATAGATATGGGCAAGCATTTCAAAGACCCAAGGCCACGTGAACAGTACATATTGCACTTTTTTCCACTTGTTTTGCTGTTGGGCTTTCCTCTCCTGGCTCTAAAGGAGCTTGAACTTCAGAACATCCCCAAAGGACTATGCAGCACAGCCCAAAACCAATGGAAAAGTCACATGAACCCTGCCATTATGTAATGCAGCAGAAAAGCCCCTTAGTTAGGCTGCTTTGTGGAACCAACTCCTGACACATCTGGGACAGAAAAGTCCAAAAGGACAAGCAGGGAAGGCTTTTTTTTTTTTTTTTTGATTGTTTGTAGAAGGAAAGAAAAAATGAGTTCCAGCCTTAAACCAGACTGACTGCAGCATCCCCACTGGGAAGCAGCAGGTGTTCCTTGAGCCTGTGTTGAAACAGACAGATGCACCTGCAGGTTAGGGGAAGGGGCCACCAGAGGGGTTGAAGCCAGCTCAGAGCAGGAGTGAAGATGGGCCAGCCTCCAAGCTGGCTTTCGGTGTTTGGGAACGTCTTCAGGAAAATAGACTAAATCATTCAGCCTGCTTTCTCCTGCCTTATTTGGTTATATTAGTTTAAGTGAAATACAAAAACTTAAGCAAAACAAATCCCCAGTCACATTTAAAGAGGGCTTTTCGTTCATTCTGAGGTCATACGGAACTTTGCAATCAGACAAAAGTCCAAGTCTGGATTCACCCATAGAATGCCAAGGAGTGACTGAAGGTAGTATGAGGGGGGCTTTATCCCTGTCAGCCTCCTTAGCCCCCCCAAATACAAGATGAAAATTGTAATATGTATGTAATATATAATAATGTAAATACAAATACATTATAATATATAATAATATAAAATGTGCATAAATGCATCTTCAGAAAACACTCTGCAAAGGCAGCTTCATGATATGTCTCCAGGTAGACATTCCAACCCAATTGTTCCCCTAAGTTATTCTTACATCAAAATTGTGGAGCCCCCCTGGCTCCATGAACAAATGTCTTCTGGTTCTTGGCAAACTGTCCAGCCCCTTTAGTAGCTGGTTCTTTGGAAAGCAGCTTCCCTGGGCCATGGTGAGGACTGCAGTGAGATGACATGTGAACCACCTTCGCTCCCACTCTCTGCTTTTCCTGGCAGAAGTGTAGTCGTGGTCTACTTCTCAAGTAGCCTTTGCTACTGTGTGAGTTGGACATCACGGAACACAGGAAAACGTGGAAGCTGCTTTGTTTGGGTCTTTGATTGTCTGGAAGGAGCTTAACAATCAGAGCAGCTTAGTGCTCCCAGCTAAGTACTTTCTTTGTGGGGGAAGCTGAGCCACTCATCTGACCTAAAAGGCAGAAAACCCAAAGGCAAAACTCCAAAACCAAGATCATTAAAATATGGACCATCCAACTTCCCACCCGTGCCAGAATTTCTCCCACAGCTTCCCTATTGGATGATCAGCCAGGATTGTCTAAACCCCTTCTAAAGCCAGAATATGCTGCCTTCTCAGTTAAACATCACCAATCACTGCCAATCAACCTTGGGTTAAGCCAAATCCACCTTCTTGTTACTCCCTCCAAGCGATCCTTGTTCTGCTCTCTGGAGGAAACCAGAAAAAATATAATCCCTTCCCTACATAACCACTTTTGGACTATTTTACCACTATTACCAGGTCTCCTCCACTTCTTCTCCATGTCATCTCTTTTTCAAAGTTAAATAACTCCACTGCTTCAAAATGATATACATACTTTTGGCATTTTATTTACTCACTTTTGAACTTGCTCTTTTCGTCAAAGACCCTTTTAAATTTGCATTAGTAATAGGGGCCATAAATTGACCCCAGACTCCTTATAACTTAATCTAGGTAGAATGCAATGAAAATACTCCCACCTTGATCTGTATATTAAGATCTCTCTCTCTCTCTCTCTGTCTCTTCCTCTCTCTCCCCCCCCCTTTTCCTCTCCCTCTCTCCCCTTTGTTTTAGCATCCAAGTACACTATTGGCTCATGTCCAGGTTTGGTTTTTGTTTCTTTAAATGAGACTAGGCTAAACATCCTGGTAGAAACTTGCCTAAATTTCTTCTAAAGTATGTATGAAGCCACAGAGAGATAAAAACCTCATCTAACACCCAAAGTTAAGACCAATAGAAAATCACTTGGCAAAACGTAGAAGGAACAGATACTTTAAATGAAGAAAAAAGTGGATGAGGAAAAGCAGTTGGCTGTTGGCCTGGTCTTTTCTTCAAGAAATAGTGGTTCTCTAATGACCAGAGAAGGTAGAAAGGCATTTTTGTTTTCCTCACTGTCCTACTTAGAGACCTGGGATCTATATCATAAGATATCTGGAAGCTGTCCCTTTATCATGCTGGCATTACATTTTGAGTCGATATAATTTTTTACCTTCTCCATCTTTCAATATCCATTTAGGGACCCAGTCTAGGAAGTATAGAAGACTAGGGTACTAGATATACTGCATTCCATTAGGATTTATCACCAGATAAAATATTATACCTCAAACTCGTGATAGAAGAGGAAGCACCCTAGTAGCAATACATAGCAAAAAGAGTACTCTAGACAGTGAGGACAGAAAGTCAGCACAGCAGAGCCATGCTATACGAATGCTAGTGAACTTCTCAGAATTGGGCAGGGACACAGTCTCATCAGACGCTCTCCAGCTGCAGAGCTGAGGAGATTCAATCATCACCCAAGTGTCCAATCAATAGAGTTGAATGAAATCTACACACCCTGTCTGTGGGTGAATCTGACACTGGCTTTCCCCTCTCATTTAAAGATGAGTAACCAGAAGAAGAAAAACCAGCACTGGGAACACAAAAAAACAATTACGCAGAAGAGGAGATGAACATTCCTAAGAAAATGACCTCTTTTAGGCAAACCGGAAAGCATGTTTAGAAAACTATGTAATAATATCCTCTGAAGTATACAAGAAGACATGGCTTCTCTGAAAGAAGTCCAAATGTCACAAAGGCAGAAAAGGACATGATGGCAAGGACAATAGAATGAGATGAACAATGAGACATAGGTGAGGTAAATAAAAATATCATCAAAATAGTTACTAAAATACAACAAATTTATTACTAAAAATATACAGCATACCTTGGAATGAATAGAGAATAGCATCAGCCCTGTAGAAAAGTAAGTTAGTATTCTGGTGGTAACACTTTAGAAGTTCTGTTATAATGTAGAGGAAAAGAGTAAGGAAATTTAAATGGTGGGTAAGAAGATAGTAGAGAAGACAGAGAACATGATTTAACATGTTCACGATTTAACAGTAAGCATGAAAGGGACAAGAACAAGAGACACTGAGACAAATCAAAGACATCAGTGAAAATTGGTATGATGGAAAACTTTGGAGTATGCAGACTGACTCACTATTCTAAGTAATATGAAAGATCTTGACCCAGATTTAGATGCATCCCAGGCATGATTTTTAAATTGAAAGAATAAAGAAAAGAATCCTGGGGCCGGTGAGATGGCTCAGTGGCATAAGCGCCTGCCTGGCAAGCGCGAGGGCCCGAGTTCGACTCCTGGAACCCACATACGAAAAAAGGGCCGGTGGTATCGCTCAGCGGCACAGGCGCCTGCTGGTGTGCGAGGTCCTGAGGTCGACCCCCTGGTACCCACAAAAAAAAAAAATAAATAAATAAATAAAAAAGAAAAGAATCCTTCAGGTGCTCGGGTTAAGAAACTTACTTGCAAAGGAGCAGAATAGTAGTAATCGCTGACCCTTCTGTAACACTAACTACCAGAAAACAGTGCAGCCGCGTCCACAGACTAACTGGATGGAAAAAGATAGTGAATTTGGGTTTTCTCTGTAACCATGCTGTCACAATTAACAGAGATAACAGGAAGACATGCTCAGATAGGCAAGGCCTCAGAAAATAGACTGGCCTATGGTTTCTTCTTGAAAACATTATTTGAAGAGATATACTGACCAACTGATAACAGAACACACAGAATAAAAGTCAAATACACACACACACACACACACACATCTTCCCTTATACAGATTGGAGCCATATTCTGAAATTCAATAAATTATATGCATTGTCTGGGACATTGTGTAACTCAGAGGCCAAGTTTAGTCCTCGTGAGAAACATTGTTGGTTGCTATCTAACGTCTCTCCTCCTTCCTCCTTTCCAATACCACCCGACTTCGTCCATATCCATTTTGTTATTTAAAGGAAGCTAGCCTCATACCTGGATATGGTGTGGACTATGATTTGTTTAAGTATGGACTTGTGATATAACCATGCCCAACAAGACATGAGAGAAGTTTGTAAGAAATGCTTATAGGAAAACTTTTCTGAATGAGTGAAGTAGCACATACCTGTAATCCCACCTGCTCAGGAGGCTGAGGCAAGGGGGTCACAAGTTTGAGGCCAGCCTTGGTGGGCAACTTAGCGGGACCCCATCTCAAAATTAAAATAAAAAGGAATGGGACTGTAGCTCAGTGGTAAAGTGTCCTGAAAATAAAATAAAACAAAATAACAATAAATAAAAATAAAAACAAAACAACAAAACTTTCCTGGCTTATAGAGAAGCACAGTAAGAAACAGGCTCATCTTCTCTTATAATTGGAACTGCTGCAGTCTTCTCACAGCCGTGAAGGGGGCTGGCCTGGGAACCACACCAATGCACCTAGGATGGCAAAGCCAGAGGTGAAGAACCTAGGTCCAGGCTCATATTGCTGAATTGTTGGATTAATCAAACCTGGGCCTTCAGCGCACTACTGTATGTACTTGTTATATAATACAAATGAGTCCAGATTGTCTGTCACATACAGCCAAAACAAAATGACACAACCCTGCAGTGTTATCTATCTCTTCACTCCTCTTTCAGTGCCAGGAAACATTTTTGAGCCATATCCTTTAACCTACAGTTCATATAGAATCTCTTGTCTTATTTCGTGATCACTTACAACAAAAACTGGTGTTGTTCTTGTCCGGGTTTTCTAACAATGGCCAAGCTTATTACATAGTGAAGACCCCATGCCAAGAAAATTACTAAACAAAGGGTCTTTTCTTTCCCCTGCACAAAAGCAGTATTGCGTAGAATGACATAATGAAGTTTTTCATTGCTAAAGAACTTGAGAAAAGGTTTTTATGCATCTTTAAGCCTCGTGTTAAATGACCTAACTCATTGGAATTTTTTTATTGATGAAAGATAATAGATCATCCAAGGACAGACATAAAGCATTAAATGCCTTTTGCTAAATTATATGATCTATGAATGCTCCTGAATTGGATACACTTAAAAGTCAGCACATATTAAAAAGGAAAAAAAAAAAAGTCAGCATATATTATGATGGCAGCTATGTAAATACATAGGAACAAACTAAGAAAATAAACAAAATTGTTTTGTGGTGATTCTTTCTGCATGGTGAAGCATGATTATTTTCTTTAAATTTGAAGACACTTATATTCACTTTTGTTTCTCTTCCCCTTTTTTGGTGAATGCATGATCTTTGACCGAGGAAGTACCTGGCACCCCATCACTTCCCCAAAAGGAGCAAAGTGGGCCATTCCTCCTCCTCTTGGCTCTTATGGGCAAGTGTATTTTCTTTCCCAATTCAGATTTTCCTGAATTAGATTTACAGCTTCTCGCAAGATCTGCCACACCGAGGCTGCAGAGGCAGTGCATTCAGATGACGCAAACTTATTCCACAGAGGACTGTCCCACCATAAGCACCAAGTCCTGCCTATTTCACGTTTGAACTAACTTCCTTAATAACCAGTTTCTCTTGACAAATACCCTTCAGAATCTTTTCTCCTGGCTTCTTTCCTAGATTACTGCTTTCGTCCTGCCTAGAAACCCTTTATTCTTTGTGGTAAACGAAGGGCAAAGGGGTAGTCCTCCGACACTTTCATCCTTATCCAAGTGGGAGATTACCTTCCATTTGTAGCACACAAAATGTTAAGACCCCGTAGGCAAGAAGACTGGCCTTATACACAGGTCAACTTGACAGTTCAGTGACCATTTTTACTTCTTAGATCAACGTGGTCCCCAGGAAATTCCCGTGGCAAATTGCCTTTTAGTTCTGTCAAGACCTTTTAGGAAAAGTGCTTTTAATTGCGTCCTGGTACATTTGTACCTTGAGGGTGGATTGAACTGGCTTTGATCACCTGATATTCTGATTCCCACAAGGGCCTCTCCTAATCCTCCTCCACAGGATGCTAAGCATCATTTGACTCCGAGATTGGTAGCACCCTTCCACTTCGGCAGATTCTAACAGGTACAAATAATCATTCGTTTTGAGGATGCCTATTTTGATGTAGAGAGACAGAGGCTTGATCAACCAAGCTCAAGAAAAGGGGAATCAAATTTTAAAGATAAACATGAGACAAAAAATGCAGGGGAAGGGTAGATCAGGAATGGCATATGAGTCATAGCATGGCCAGGCCCAATGGGTAAAGGAACCAGGAAATAGAAACTTAGGAGGTGCAGAGGCTCCTTGCTCTGGGCATTTACCTCTCTCGAAATGGCCTTTTAATGTTCATTTCTAAACAACCAGTTTCTTCTGCTTCCCCATATTTTCAAGTCCCTTATGTTTTTTGAATGCCTATGGCTTATCATGGTCACCCTGGACCTTGCCTAATGGCAGTTCTTGATATAGACATTTGTCTTTTATCTTCACTGTTTATTGGTTTAATTTGACAATAGTTGCAATTTAAAAATAAATGTTTTAATTACAGAATGTTTAGTATATAATAGTAGAGAGAATAAAATAATGAAACTCATCATCCATCTTCCAATTTTCAGCATTTTACTTCTGAACTTCTGTCAATCTCTCCATTTTTTAGTGCAAATCCAAATAATAATTTAATAATTTAATTTTTGAAGTAAATCTCAGAAATCATTTCACTTCTAAATATTTCTGTTAAATCTCTATATTTTATGGCTATTTGATCCTTTTCTATCAGAAAGGAATCTAATTGACCTTCCTTACCATCTTAAGCATAGACATATAAATGTTTACTGGCTTATCTGTGGATTGGATGTCTTTGGGTCCAGTGACCGACTTAGTCCAATCAAGAGTGGTTGGGAAGACCTGTGGTCATTAGCATAAAATAACAGCTGATGACACTGCTTGTCTACAAAACTAAGAGGAGAACAGCTTTCTGTGTAGGGGGTATCAGTCATGGTACATACTGTAAAACCTGATTAAATCATCTCTAGATCACAGAGTCACCACCAGTGCTGGGATTAAGGGGAGGCACTTGCCTCAGGCACAAAAGTTAGGTGGAGCCAAAACAGTTAGTAATTAAGATAAGTGTTATTTTAATGCAATGTTTTAATGAATCAAAATTAGTTCTAGAAAATCCACAGTGAGCAAAATATTAGAATGTTAAATAAGAACAGGATCTTCCCACAAGAGTAATAAATATGCTACATTGAATGATCATCATATATTCAGGTACTTTGCATTCATTAGAACATTTACTCCTCATAACAATCCCATGAGGAAGATATAATTAAATAGCACAATTAAAATTCTTGACATCAGGACTAGGGATATTGTTCAGTGGTAGAGTACTTGCCAGGCCTGTGTGAGGTCCTGTGTTTGATCTCTATAACAAGGAGGGAAGGAAAGAAGAAAAAGATAGAGAGAAAGAATGAGGGAAAATCTTGGTAACAAATTATACATTCAATCTAGTTTTGAATAAGACAGCATTTATTGGTAAAAATTTCATATAAAGCATCAGAACCTCAGTGGAGACATACACAAAAAAAGTAACCATAGTTTCTGTTTTTAATATGTCCTCTTTAATTTTTCTTTTTCCTGGTATTCCCAGTTCAATGACCTAACTTGCTTAGAAAAACAAGCCTTTTCCAAGAGAAACAACACTTAAATCAAAGAAAACTCTTACATCAACAGTGTTTTTAAAATGTGATCATTTTAAGACTGTGATATTTCCGACAAGCTGAGTTTTTGGAACTTAGAATTGGGGTGCTTCATCACTCAGGGACTAATCTTTTAGGAGAGATTTAGAGTTACATTTTGGAAGTTGCTGAGAGAGGGTATTTTGCCTTTGAACTGTGATACCTTTTGAACAAAAAAGGAATTTCCATTATTATTATTTATGCTGGTATCTGGGACAGGCAGCTATAATTAATCAGTCACTTATTCAACAGCTATTCATTCAGGGGCTAAATGGATTAAAGTACTATGCTTAGGAAACAACTATGAAATAGACAACCAAAGTCCTTGCCTTCATGGAACTAACATTTGATTTTTAGTATTAACAGTAGTGATCAGTAAGACATCTATAAGACTTCATTTTCCCATATTGAAAAAGCAAATAATGTTAATCTGTACAATTGTGAGAAAACTGGGAAATACATTCAGTCTCAACTAGTTATATTTTGAATGCACTAGAATATTCCCAAACCAATTACAATTTTTATACCCGTATTACCATTCTCCAAAATATTCTAGCTCAGTCCCAAAAATCTCCCAGCAAAACATTTAATAATTAACACATTTGCTTGCATGACAGGGTATATGTGAATTGAGAAGTTTTATAGTTTTCCACTTTTAAACTGCTTTCTGAAAATTATTTCAGAAAGCAATAATAATTGAGTGAACTCTGCCCTTTATGATCCTGTCATGGAAATGAGAAAAGGTGGTCAATTTTATGATGACTTTAACCTTCTTTTCAAATTATTTCTGTCTATAAGATATTTCCATATACTATGAGAACTCTGAGCTGCTTTATGTCCTAAGACATGCTTTTTCTGGTAATGCTACATGATTTAAATGGAGTAATCTCAATACACAGAAAGGCTACCCCTGACTTTCCAGTGCTGCAAGACAATTCTTAGGATCTGGGGCCAGCGCTGCTGGAACAAACTTTCATTAAGGTTCTACTGGCTCCATAGTTTACATGACTATATTCCCTTTGAAATCTGTTCCAGAACAATCTAGTCCTAGTGTTTGACAATGAGTCCCAAGGTGCTACGAGACCAAAGACAGAGAAGCACAGAGATCCAGGATTGTACAGAGTGCAGTTTAATTGGAGGATTTACCAACTAACATGTGATCCTGGGTAGCAGCAAGACCAATTGGATTTCTGCAATTTGAGTTAGAAAGAGAGGCATATATTTGGGTTGGGACAAAGTGACTTCATCCCCTAACATCGCTCATCTCGAGATAATATCAAAGAGTCAGGCACATTCCCAGAGCCAGGATCTGATGATAATGACCTGCTTCTGACTCTGATGGTTGTATCTACGTGGTTTGCTGGAAAATTATGCAGAAAAATCAGCTAGGGTTATTCAGGGGCAATCATGTTGGTTATAATTCAAGATCGCTACAGTTATGTCAAGCTGAATCCATATAAAAATCTTACTAATCTTCAGAAACATTTGTTTTATTGAATAAAAATGTCTCAAGTCTCCATAGTCACATATTCTCTTTGCATTTAAATACAATTACAGCTAAATTCAGGTAATGAAACAGGAACATCATTTATTTTAGAGAAACAAAAATATCATAAGAGAATACTGTGAACAACTATACGTCAACAAATTGGACAACCTAAATGAAATGGACAAATTCCCAGAGAGACAAAAACTATACCAGTTGAATCAAGAAAAAGTAGAAAACCTAACTAGACCTATAACAAATAAAGAGACTAAGTTAGTAATTTAAAAATCATTCCTAAAGAAATGGCTAGAATCTTCTGACTTTATTTATTTATTTATTTATTTTTTGTGGGTACCGGGGCGTCGACCTCAGGACTTCGCGCGCCAAAAGGCGCCCGTGCCGCTGAGCGATATCACCGGCCCCTTTTTCATATGTGGGATCCGGGAGTCAAACTCGGGCCCTTGCGCTTGCCAGGCAGGCGCTTAAGCCGCTGAGCCATCTCACCGGCCCGAATCTTCTGACTTTAACCAGTGAATTCTACCAAGCATTTAAAGAATAATTAAAACTTGTCTTTCATAACTCTTCCCAAAAAGAAAGAGTAGGAATAGGAGGGAATACTCCTTGATACATTCTTGTGAAGCCAAGATTAACCCTGATACCAAACCAGACAAAAATATCACAAAAGAAAACTATAGATCAATATCACTTATGAATATATAAATCCAAACATCCTCAATAAAATAGTAACAGGGCAAATCCTTCAATATACAAAGAGGATTGTGCACTATGACCAGGTGGAATTTATCCCCAAAATGACAATATTGGTATAATATTAGAGGATCAATTGATGTACTATACCATACCAACAAAATAAAGACAAAAATCAAAGTACCACCTCAGTAAATGCAGAAAAAACACTTGACAAAATCAATATCTATTCATGATTTTCTAAAAAGTATTCAATAATTCAAGAATAGAAGGTAATTTCCTCAGCCTAATAAAGGATACCCACAACAGACTCACAGATAACACTGTACTTTCAGTGAAAGAATTCTTTCTCCTAAATATCAGGAATGAAACAAATGTCTGCTCTTGTCACATTTGTTCAATATTGTACTACAAGTTTTAGCTGATACAATTAGACAAGAGAAAGGTATAAAAAATGTACAGATTGGAAAAGAAGAAAAATATCACTACTTGCAGATGAAATTACCTTTCACATAAAAAAGTAAGGAATTCACTAAAATATTATTAGAACTAATGAGTTCATCAAGGTTGCAGGACATAAACTCAATATTCAAATATCAGTTGTATTTCCATATACTAACAAATGCACACTCCAAAAAAGAAATGAAGACAGTAATTACATTTATAAAAGCATAAAAATAATAAACTAATTAGGAATAAATTTAATAAAGGAACTGCAAGACACACATTGATAACTATAAAATATTGCTGAAAGTAATTAAATATCTAAATAAATGTAAAAGCATTCCACATTCATAGAATAGATGGATTAATATTGTGAAGATGGCACTATTCCCTGAATTGACTCCAGACTCAACACCATCTCTATCATAATCTTAGCTGCCCTTTCTGCAGAAATTGATAAGCTGATCTTAAGATTCATATAAAAATGCAAGGAACCCAGAATAGCCAAAAATATCTTGTAAAGAACACAGCCAGAGGACTCACATTTCCTGATTTCAAAGGGATTCAAAACTATAGTAATCGGGGCCGGTGAGATAGCTCAGTGGCATAAGCGCCTGCCTGGCAAGCACAAGGTCCTGAGTTCGACTCCCAGGACCCACATATGAAAAAAGGTCCGGTGATATCACTCAGCGGCATGGGCGCCTGCTGGTGCACGAGGTCCTGAGTTCGACCCCCAGTACCCACAAAAAAATAAATAAATAAATAAAACTATAGTAATCAATATAGTACTTTACTGCCAGAAGGATCACATAAATTAATGGGATAGAACTGAGAGTATAGAAATAAACTCTTATATTTATGATCAATTGATTTCTGACAAGTATGCCAAGATAATTCAATGGGAGAAAGAATCATCTTCAACAAAGGATCCTGAGAAAACTGGATATCCAAGTGCAAAAAACTGAAAGTGAACACCTTCCTTACACCAACACAAGAATTAACCCAAAAGAGATTACATAACTAAATGAAAGAGATAATCTTATGGAACTCTTAAAATAACTATAAATCTTTGTAACAAAGTTAGGAATCTTCTGCCAGGTGTGGTGCTGCACACCTGTAATCCCAGCACTCGGAAGGCTGAGGCAGGAGGACCGCTGCAAGTGTGAGGCCAGCCTGAGCTACATAGTGAGTTCAAGGTGAGCCTGAACTGCATAGCAAGACAGAAAACAAAAACAAAAACAAAACAAAGAAACAAACAGAAAACCCCAAGAGACTAAGTTAGGAATCTTCTTAGAAACACCACCAATAGCACAAATGAAAAAAAAAAAAAAAAAAAAACTGAAAATAGACAAATTGGACTCAAATAAAATTAAAAGGTTTTTCCACATCCATTAATTATATTATTTTTTGTTGTTTGCTTGTTTTGGTCCTGGGAATTGAACCTTGGTTCTTGGGCTTGCAAAGCACGTGCTCTACCACTGAGTTATACCCACAACCCAATTACATTATTTTAAAAGTGTAAAAGTGAGCCACAGGAGTGAATATTTGCAGAATATGTATCACATAAAGAATTTAAATGCAGATTATTTAGTAACTCTTAAAATAGGGCCGGTGAGATGGCTCAGCGGCATAAGTGCCTGCCTGGCAAGTGCGAGGGCCCGAGTTTGACTCCCGGAACCCACATAGGAAAAAAGGGCCAGTGATATCACTCAGCGGCACGGGCACCTGCTGGTGCACAAGGTCCTGAGGTTGACGCCCGGTACCCACAAAAAAAAAAAAAAAAAACTCTTAAAATACAATAATCCAATTATGAAATAGGCCAAAGGGTCTGAATAAACATCTCTCCAAATACATATAAATGACCAATAAACACATGAAAAGATGACCACATCATTAGCCACTAGGTGAATGTAAATAAAAATGACAATGAAATATTACATCACACACACACTGGGATGGCTAACAAATTTTTAAAGACAGGTAATAAGTATTGGGAAAGATGTGGAGAAAATTGAAACATTTCTATACACCGCTAGTGGAAGTGGATTTGGTACAGCCATTTGGAAAATATTCTGAAAGATCCTCAACAGAGTAAAGACAGGGTTACCATATAACCCAGTAATTCTACTTCTGGGTATGTATTTAAGAGAAATGAAAACATACACCCATACAAAAACTTGTACATGAATGTTCATAACAGCATTATTCATAATAGCCAAGGAGTGGAAACAATCAAATATCTGCCAACTGATAAACAGAGAAATAAAATGTTCTATAGCCATACAATAAGATGTGATACAGCTATAAAAAAGGAAATGAAGCATTAATACATACTCACAACATGGGATGAACCTTAAACATTATGCTAAGTGGAAGAAGGTGGTCACAAAAGACCATCTACTATATGATTCTATTTATGTGAAATGTCCCAGAATAAGTAAATTCACAGAGAAAGAGTAGTTTTGAGGTTGTCTAGGGCTGGGAGGTGGAAATGGGGAGAAGGATGGTAGATGGGTGCCAATGAGTACAGGGTTCCTTTTAATGGTGATGAAAATGTTTTAAAATTAAACTGTGGTAAAAACTGAACAACTGTGAATATACTAAGAACCACTGAATTGTGTATTTTAAATGGGTGAATTGTATGGCATGTAAATTATACCTCAATGATGTTAATGCAATTTCAAGAATTCATTTTCAACAAAAAGTTAATTAAAATAATGCAGTTAATTCTCGACCTCCTTACTCAATTTATTGAACTGTAATATTGAAACAATCCTAATTTCAAAAGGTTGTGAAGTTTTTTTTATTTTTTTCACTTATTCAAAGAAAATTTGGATGCAAGTTGAGTACTCGCTAAGTTCAAGCACTATTATAGGTGCAGGGGAAAAAGCAGAGAATGTAACAGACACAAACATGTGTATTGTCCTTGTGAAGCTAACATTCCAGTGAGGAGAGGCAAGCACTGAAACAATATATATGTTAGATGATGATTAGTGCTACAGGAAAAAAATAAGAAGGGAGAAGAATACAGGAGAGGATGGAATGTTCAGTGTTAAGTTGATTAGAGAAGTCTGCCCTGAGAAGTTAAGACTTTAGGAAAGCTCTGAGAGAGCAAGTCACATGACCGAATGGGGGGGGCACTGCTAGTAAGAAAAATGACTTGAGCTAAACCCTGGAGGTAGGCATTCACCTGGAAATATTCTAGGAACTGTAAAAAAGTCAGTTTAGCTGAAGCTGAGTAAGGGAGAGGGAAGAGAAAAGACAGCAAGGCCAGAGGGTAAGGTATATTGAGTGCAGGTGTGGGGAAAGGAAAGCGAGGGGCAGATCAAGTACAGCCCCACTCATGTCAGGAATTTAGATTTTTTTTTTTTCCTGAGCAGGAAGAGGGACTATCAAAGGGTTTTTGAGCAGATTAATAAATTGACCTGATTAATATTTAAATATTTCTGTCTGCTCTGTTGGAAACAGGGGTAGGGTGGGTGGCTAAGATTGGAAGGTGGCCAGAAGTCCAGGTGAGAGAGGAAGGTGGCTTAGAGTTGGTGGAGAAGGTGGTGAGGGATGATTAGCACTAGTATATTCTGTGAAGGAAGAACCAACAGGATTTACTGACAGGCTGGGAAATGTAAGAGGAAGAAAGACATCAATCAAGGAGAAATGAAAATGAATTTATATCTGTGAAGTGCTTAGCATAATGCCTGGTAAATAAAAGCCAATAAATAAATATCAGGTGTTATCATTGTACTACTACCGTCTGCTACTAAAAGTCATAGACGGCAATCTGTAGACCCCGTATGTAGCACCTAACATTAAATATTCTTTTTCAACTGTGAGAAGTGAGTTCCAGTGGGAGTGCAAGGCTGGGTGATGGGCAGGTGAAGAAGCTTCAAGAATCAAGATGAATTACAGAACTTACACAGGTTCTGGAGGGACTGCTGAGGAAGACCTTCTCTTTCCTGGTACTCAGAAACTTAGTTACCTTCTTTAGGTTGTTGTGCAAAGTGTGTTCTCTCTTACCTTTTGGAGTGTTATTTATGCATACTTACTTGTGTGTTTTTACTAAGAAAGAATACATATTCAATGTAGAGAATTTAGAAAACATAATGAAAAAATTTAAACTATCCAGAAATAAGATTCTTCCAATATTTTCCTGAGGACCTATACATGTTTTTTATAATTGTTAAAAATGGGATTGGGCCCGGGGAAATAGCTCAGTGCTAGAGTGCATGCTTAGCATGAATGAGTCCCTGCGTTCAATCTTTCGCATTGCAAAAAAAAAAAAAAGAAAGGATTATTCTACACATAGTGCCTTAAAGTCTGTTTTATTCATTTAGCAATATATTGTTTCTTGGGCAAAAATTACTCTTCCACAACATTGTTTTCAGTGGTATATAATGAAGCACCAATCACGTATTCCCTATTGTTCAACATTTAGGCTCTAATTTTTTGGCATTTATAAGCAATGTTGTAATGAGTATCATTATATATTGTCAAGGAGCAACATTTTTAACAAACTGAATTTAAAGATCTACTTGGCTTTTATTAGCAATGCATGAATAGGGCAGCATCCAATGAATGGCATAGAAAGGCATACTTCCAGGCAAGGCAGAACAGTTGGTTTTTGTAAGGTAGCTTGAGCAAGAACAAGGAAAGAGTATCATGCAAAAAAGCATTTAACATCAGGTTAGTCAGTTACTCAGGTACCTATAGAAAAAAGCAGAGGGGGAGTTCTTATCATATTGGCCCAGGTTGACTGGGCCCCATTGGATTGGTTGCTGTGAATCTCCTGGAACTTGAAAACACATATTTTTACATTCAGTTGGATTATCTGGCACCTAGTGCAAGTAACTCCATTCTGGTTTGGTTTGGTCTATTAGGCTCAGTGCAAAACAATGGCCTCCTGTAAGTTTTATTTAATAATATCTTAGCACTGCTCTCATTAATTTTGCAGGGCAGCTTCCTAGAAGTGGCGCTTCTGGGTTCAAAAGAATTCATCAAGGTTTTGTGTGCCACCAACCTAATGTTGACCAATGCAGTTCATCTATTTTTACAACCAAGGATTCCTTGGATTACCCAGGCTTCCTCCAAGGGGAACATGATAGGACAGAATTATAAGCTATGAAGAATTTCAAATCCAGTCCTTATTTCTTATTTGAACCTGTGAAATAACTTTGCCTATTTTTCTTACAAGCCATTTTCTCCCATTTTAAGTCATATCTGGAAATTTACTGAATTGAGAACCAAGAATAAGGAAGCAAAGTGCTCAAGAAGTAATTGTCAGAAACACCAACCTATACTAGTCCAGCACGCGTGGGCATTTCAACCAGGAGTCTGTAGGACAGGTCAGAGGTTTCTCCCCTCTCTGATATAAGGACTGTGCCTGGCAGTGAATAATGGCTGGGTTAAACTGCTAGCTGGTAGGCTCGACTGAGCCTATTGATACAGGTATGCTACCCCCACCTTCGCCCAGTCAGGGGAGGTTGGCGTTGGAGAAGGGGTGTCAGGAAACAGGAGTGGCCACAGCACAAGAGGAAAGCAGAGCTATGATGCTCTTAGCAGCCTTGGGCATGTCTCTTCCACAGAGCTCACCCCCTCCCCCTGGGCCATCCTGGGGTCTTAGACTTGAGGATGTCAATGCTGTTAGCAATCTGACCTTTCTGCTCTTGACTGACATAGCCATCCCAGCAGAAAAAAACCTAATTTCCTATTCTCAGTTTGATTCTAACTAGTTACTTATATGAAGCAGAATCAGAGTCAAACCTGGGACTTTTTCTCCTGACCAGGTTATAAGATCTCCTAGGACTGGCTGGGTAGTGGCACCTTCCCAGTACGCAGGGACTCACCCAAGGATTCTTAGGTCATGAACTTCACAAACCCTGAGCAGAGTAGCCAGGGCATGGGAAGAACACTCCCCAGCCAAACTCAGAACTGACAAGGAAATCTCAGCACCTTTGGTAAATTTAGATTCCTCTAGAAGACCTACAAGTATACCAAGGTACATGCCGCTCACGGCACCCCAAAGGGACCCACATTGCCTCTTTGGCATGGGAGTTAGAGTCACCCAATTCCATGAGGTCACCTGGCCCAGGGGCAATAGCAGGATGGCTCCTCTGGCTCCCTAGCTTCCATCCTTTCCTCAAAAGTGCCCACAGCTTTCTCTCACGTGTCTTCATACTGATCACATTCGCAATGACTCTCCTCGGTGCACAGCCAGTGGCTCTGCATGTGACCAAAGTCCTGTGGGAACCACAGCAACTGCAGAGATTTAAGGAGCTACAGTTACTTGTCTCATCATGATCTCAGAGATTCATCCCTCAGGCAGGCTGACTTGGTGTCATAAAAATTAATTATATAATTTAAATTGACTGTGAGGATGTTTTTGCAGAGCAGGCAGACATCCCTCAGGCTTTGCAGGACAGCAAGAGCTAATGTGAGTCACTATGCGATGGGTCCCCACGGGGTCTGAGCACAAACAGGGAGGTGCAGGCCTGGCCCTGACCGCTGAGTCAGAGTAGGCTTGTTTCTCCAGGCAGGGCTGTGCCCCAACCTCTGCTGCCCCTGCTCCCCTGGGGGGCAGGGCACACACGCCCTCTTGAAGGTCAGGACCAACTGAAGCCTGTGCCGAAATCCAAAGCACAAGGCTGGAGGAAGGGAAGAGCAGGTCTGAATCCCCACCTCCATTTCTGAGCAGATGCACTTTTGCCTCCTTCCTTCTCCTTTTCTTTATTCTTTTCCCATATCCAACTTGGGAAGTAGGAGTTGGCAGTACCCAATAGCCAGCAGGCAGATAAGCATTGCTTAAGTTCCAGGAAGACAGGTTGTTTGGAAAGTATCTTAAAATATATACCATAGATAGTGTATAGATGGCATAGGGACCAGCAGTGTTTTCCAGGTTCTTATTTGTCTCCTTTCAGTGAACTGGTCAGAACAACTGAGGGATGTGAAAGATTATCATTTATTCTAGGGCAGAAGTAAGAAAAAGAAATGCAAAAGAAGTACTCAGGGAGAAAAGGGTGTTTTGAAAAAAAGAGAAGATATGTCCTGCAAGGAGTACAGGACCACCATAAGAACAAGAGGGTACTGGCCCCAAAGTCACCACTGCTGTCCTTTTGTCTTCTTTGTAGTTGGTCCAGGTGGTCCCATTCGAGCTCATCCTAGAAGATGGATATCAGGTGCCAGGTCTGGCAGGCTCTCAGGTCAGAAGAGTGGTACCTGGTGCAGGGTTCAGCTTGATCCTGAGTCAGGCTCAGGTGCTGCTGCTCTGCGCCTGTGGTTAATAAGTCTCCTCAATTTGTGGCTCGTGCCCGACTGCTCCAGCCACATTGCCCTGCCCTAGCCTCCTTCTGTATTAGCTGGCTCACACACCACTGTTCACATCAGAGAAGCCACACCTGTGTTTAACTTGTTGACTTGCTCTTTGTAGTTTATTTTAATTGAGCTCATCTTTTGAATTGCATGGGGAGTCTGTGGAAACACACATCATTATCTTTTCATCTTTTCTGAGCTTAGAGTTGCTGAAGTCCTGGAGCAATGAGGTGAGTTTTGAAAAGCTATCATCTGCTGTTGAGGAAATCTGGGTGGGAGAAAGACAAATCTTCGATGTAAAGCTACAACTAGGAATACAGTAATATTGGGGATTGTTGGTAGATATGGATGGTGTCAGCTACTTCGGGTGGCAGCAGTACAGTGTAAGGTCAAAAGACTTTTGTGGACACACTCTCTGGGCTCAAAACCCACTCTTGCACTTACATATGGGGTGATCTCCATGAGTTATTCAACCTCTCTGAGGGTGAGTTTTGTCCTTCATAAAGTAAGTGATCTTTAGGATTACATGAGCTAACCTGAGTAAGCCACTTGATACTCATAACAAATATCTGGTAAATGGTAGCTCTTGTTTCACAATGTAAGTTTTAAAAACAATTCTAAAAAAAACCCAATTCTGCTATTTTTAATTATTAAGACTTACGACATGATACATTATTATAGTCCCTTTAAAGTTGTTTTAAATAAGCTGCTAGAGTTTTGTTGTTGTTGTTGTTTCTTAATCCCTTTGCTTTTTAATATGGAAAGGCCCTCTATCAAAGGCTGGTAAACCAACAATTTAGGCTAATAGTATGGACCTCAGTGTAGGTAACAATATCAATTTTTTCAGTTGGTGAAAATTTCCTTATGGAAGCCAATTTAATTAACACATCAGTTTTACCCACAATAAGAAAAAAAATCTAGAAAGAGTGGAAATACTTTCTTTACTTAGGATCTTATCATTATCAATTTAAGTTGACTTAGACCCAAAGGAGGAAAGGACGGAAGGGAAAGGTAGCTGACCCAAGGGTTAGGAAGCTGGGGGAAAGGCTTCCTTCTTGGAAAAGACAAAACAAGAGCTTCCATAGAAGTAAAGATTCACACAGGAAAGGCCTGGAAACATGACAGCTAAGCTAAGAGCTCCCTGTGGTCCTAAACCCCGATGGTGACTGATAACCCCTTTGTGTTCGGGCCTAGAGCTTCCGGGCAGGAAACCCCAGCCCTGTACCAAGGATAAGGCCACCCTGAGAGCTGGCCTGGTGAGGGTGTCTCACTGCCACTTCCCAGTCTCCCTGGGAGGCTCTGGTTCAGGCTTTCTTTCCCAGGCCCTCAGAGGTCAGGGCTCATGCCTGCTGGTGTGTAGCCCTCTTCTGTGTGGAGGTCAGTCCTTAAAGCCAGGCCTAAGGGTGGGAGCTGGGACATAGGCATGCACCACCGTGCCAGCCTAATTTTTTATTTTTAAATGAGAAAAAGAACATACACAATTTATTACATGCCTAAGGCATAGGAGTATTAATAGGCTCCTTGAACAACTTGATTTCTTTTTTCAGTGCTGGGGATTGAACCCAGGGCCTCATGCATGCTAAGCAAATACTCTACCGGCCTTTATAACTTGATTTTTTTTAATGGCTGATGAGTATCCCATTATATGCATTTCTGTAATTTATTTATCCAACCCTTTCATTGAACATTCAGTAATTAACTTTTTCCACTCTTAAATAGATCTGTGATAAACATAACAATCACTATTTTCAATACATATTTTCATTCTGTTTAAACAAAGGAAGGACGATAATATGACAATTATCCAAAAAGTTCTAAGTTCGACCAGAATATTCTAAGGCATTTGGAAGGTCCTCTTAATGTAGCTTTAAGATCTCCCTGGCTCACAGATCACATAGCTCTCTGTCTCTGGACCCTGCCAAGGCAGCGTGGAGTGTTTTCTTATTGAATGGCTAATATTTTTGAGCACCCAGTATTTCAGGGGCAGAGCATACAACCTCCAAAACGTTCTTGGAGCTTACATAGAAACAAGTAAAGAGTCCCAGATTCTGGAATGAGATAGCTTGCTCTAGTCCCGCGAAGTCTACCTTACGACTTTGAGCAAGCAACTTTACCACTATGAATCTTGATCTCTTCAGGTGTCAAATTAGAATAGCAGTACCTACTTCATCGATTGTTGGGAGGATTAAATGAGATAATACTTGTAAAGATTTTATACAATGTGTGGTACATACTGAAAGTTCTACCTCTTAGCTTTATCATTGCCCTCCTGCTATTATTGTTGAAGAAATCTAAAGCTCTGTACATCTCTCCATAATTCAAAACCTCCCTATTATCTACCTGTTGCCAGCAACTTCATTGATACGACTTCAATGATTGATCTATTATTGTTTGAGTTGCGCACGTTGTCAAGGAAAACTAAGTTAACACATAAAAATATAGAGTTCAGCAGTTAGCCTTTCAAGGGACAGTGGATACTTGATTAGCCTTGAAATTTAGAGTTAACAAAATACAATTGCTTAAGTTTACCCTGGACAAAGATACAGTATTTCCTTGGTGAGAGAAAATCGTGCCCAATGCCTCATGTTGGTCAAGTTCAGTTTACATTTGAGAACCCTAAACCCTCTAGTTACTCTTCTACAAACTACATCGACTGTGGCCCACACAGTCACTGTTTCACTGGTGCAAGGTGGGAACGGCAGGAGGAGCTCACCATTCCAGTCCTGGTATTCTCAACCTCCTCCGTGGTCAGGAGCTTTGTAAGAATCCAGGATCTCAAAGCATTGAGGTTGACACTGAAAGGCTTGCTCCACACTTCCTACTCCCTCCTCCTGCAAAAAAAGCAGCAGCTTGGCCTCATTCCATGACAGGGCTGCAACACTAGTCTCTTTGATGGTAACTTGTATTATTTCAATGGCAAAATGCAGCTGGACACTGTGCTAACTGGAACGGAGATTTGCAAGGTGCTACTGGGGGAATTGCCAGAATTACAGCATGAAATCACAAGGGGTCTCAAGTTAGCTTGAAATCCTCTCAGCAATTTATTCCCAGTCTTTAAAAAAATGCTGCAAACTGTGGGAAAATGAAGGTGGCTTTCTATAGTTCCTGAATCTGGGGGTTGGGCAGAACATCTGGCTTTGGGGGACCAATTTTAGAGGTACAGTAATTGAAGAGGGAGCATACTCTAACAGGTGGAGAATCAAGCTGGATTTTCTGTCCCTTCATTCATTACCAGCTGGGTTCTAGAGCTGGCCTGACACTTCCGTTCTCAGTGCTTTGGTTTTCTTTTTTGTAAGATGACAGTCATACCATTCGATTTCTAAAGTTCTGTACAAGTTTCTATGAAATATTTTTAACCATGTTTTTGCAAATTTGTTAGATTCATCAGGATGCCCTATGTCTCAGTCCATTTTGTGCTGCTATCAGAGATCCACAGACTGGGTAATTTCTTTGGAAGGAACAGAAATTCCTTTGGCTCACATTCTGGAGCTCAGGCAGTCCAAGATCAAGGGGCCAAATCTGGTGAGGGCCTTCTTGCCAGATACTAGTACAGCAGGTAGAAGGCATCACATGGTTTGAGAGAATCAAAATCAGTTTTCTAACAAACCCACTCCAGCAAGAGCTAATCCCACTGTAATAACAGTCCATTCATGAAGGCAGAGCTGATTTGACCTAATCACCTCTTAAATGTCCTACCTCTCAGCACCATCACACTGGGGTTTAACTTTCCAGCACACGAACTTTGGAACACACATTCAAGCACAGCACCTAAAAATGGATTTATTAATAAGATAAATGTACAAAGAGGATGAACAGATAATTTAGAAGAAAAAAGCCTCCAAAATTTTTTTCAAAGGAAGTCTCACGTTTAGTTTTTCCTCAAGTACAGTTTGTGAGTGTCATTGCTGACTGACTGTATGTGAGGGTGAGGTATTAAGCTGATTGAAAGCTAAGTGACAACAGGTTGGGTTTGTTGCTTGGTAATCTTCATGAAGGTAGTAAGGTAGCTAGCTTGATTTTTTTTTTTTTTTAATTGGGAGCCCACATCTCAGTGTCAGTAGGGCCTTTCTCTTGCTCTATCCAGTCGTCTAGAGAAGAATTCTCCCAACTTCTGCCCAGGCTCTGTGCTAGCGTTCTGTGACCTGGCTGGGGGTGGGGCTGGACACTCATTCAGAATGCGGTATTGGCCCTGTTTTGGGAAGACTTCACCTCTTCCATTTTCAAGTATTTCTGCACTCCTTTGCCATGTCTTGTGTCCCTGGAATTGAAAACCCTCCTGTCAAAATTTACGACACAGTAAACTTCAGTCCTTTGCCTAGGTTGGAAGAAATAGGGCCCTTTTACAGTGTTCCTGCTTTCAGCCTCTCATCTCCCCTTGTGTTCAAGAGGCTCCTGCCACTCCAATTCCTGAGCCATTTTCTTTGAATCGACTTGTAGTGGGTAATGGGGTGCACCACCCTGATAGCTCCATTTTGATGGAGGCCCTTTTTTCCCCACTGCTGGGAGTGTTGGCTAATGAAGCCTTACAGCCAGGTTCCTCCCCAAGAATAGGCCATGAATGAAGGGAACTGCCTCCCCAAAGACCATCTCAAGGCCTGAGCCCCTTGCTCCACTTTGGGGCCACTCTGAAGACATTCTTGTGAGGTTAGCTGACTCCACTGCAGCTCCATTCTCATGCCCAGGCCTTTTTTCACAGTCCTGCAGGAGTGGTTCCTAAGAGCTCTGCCCAGGAACTTTCCAGCCTCTGAGCTCCCTCTCTGGATGGGTTTCATAGGGGGCCAAATCTGAGACACTGCTCAGCAATCTGGCTCTTTCTTCTGCTTTTCATATCCCAAAGATTTATTGTCATTTCTCATCTGCTATTGTCTCCTCTCTTATATTCTTTGCCATTATGAGTTTATGCCTATTTTCTTCCTCTACTTTCATTCTGTTATTATTTTTACAAGACATCTGGAGTACACATATGTATTTGATCTATTGCATTTAACCAGAAGTCTGAAAACATATTTATAACACTATGGAGATATAATGAATCTCCTAGCTTCATAAAGGTCATGTGAAAATTACAAAAATTAAATCCATTTTGGCTAGTATTTGAGATGAAATATTAGGGAATGAGAGACCATAGGTAAATATGACAGATCCAGATCATCACTGGAAGAACTGAAGTGGCTCCCATGTTTCCATGGCCTCACCCCCAGACTTCTGGAGGAGCCAAGGAATCCACACCAAGCTCTGAGCTTTCTCTTTCCTCCCCAGGTATCTGCATGTGCTGCTCTCTCAGTCAATATGTCCTTCGTTCATTTCACCTGGCTGAATCCCCTTAACCTACCAGAACCCAACATAGAATGCCATAAACCTGGCATCGTTAGCCTTTGTTTGGGTGTCTCTCTTGTGTATCCAAGGCAGGCCATGCCACCTTTACAGCAGCACTTAGTACACTAGGATTGTCATTGTCTGTGATGCGGAACTCTTTGAGGACCTCAGGCCCAAAGAGAAAGGAGTCCCAGTTATGCATGGGCTTCTCCTGTGTGGCCCTCACCCAAACCTGGGTGAACCAGAACCAAGACGCAGGAGCAAAGGAGCTAGTCCAGCCCAGTACTATTGAATCAGGGTGGCACAAATGGAAGAAAAGATGCCAGGGTACCTATTGTGGAGTATTGAGCCAGAAAAGGCAGAAAAAAGGACATGCATAAAAAAAAATCCTTATAGCTAGACTGAAGTTGCAAAAAGCTACAAAAAAAAGGAAACTCCCCAAGATCCTGTAATACCAGCAACAAGAAGCACTACTGCTAACACTTAAATCTTAGGGACTTCTTAAAGACCTGTACATGTTTTAACTGTCTCTCTCTGTCTCTCTCTGTCTCTCTGTCTCTCTGTGTCTTTCTGTGTCCCTCTCTGTCTCTCTCTATCTCTCTCTGTGTTTTCTGTGTCCCTCTCTGTCTGTCTCTGTCTGTTTCTCTCTGTCTGTCTCTGTCTCTGTCTCTCTGTGTCTCTGTCTCTGTGTCTCGGTCTCTGTGTGTGTGTGTGTGTGTGTGTGTGTGTGTGTGTGTGGAGAATGCCTAGAAGGCAGAGCCAACTGACTACACATCACTGGGGACTAATCCCCTCCAGGCCTGGTTGCAGAGACTTGGCCTACACTCAGCTGTTGGGCCTTAGTGTATGGAACCAGGATGGAGGACCCAGTATGCTTTAGGAATCAAGTCAGAGCTAATGACTTACCCCACACGAGGCCCAGAGGTTCAGGAACATATCCCAAAATCCTGAGACATGTCTCAAACCCTTGCCAGCTGACCCATCTGGAACACAAGCTCTAAGCATGAAACAGGGAGACAGGGAGGAGCCCTAAATGTGCGGGTCAGTGAGAACTGACGCAGAGATCACTTAAAAGGCCAACCTGGAATGATTGGGTGGCAGGACTGAACCCGGCAACAATTTCCCAGGCAGGGAGGAGAGCTTTCTGCCCAGCCTCTCCCTGGCCCTCCCTTGGGGTCTTACGTCAAGGGCTGTTTTCTCAGGATGTCCCACCCCTAAGTGTGGGAAGCAGGAGAAAGGAACCAGCCACCAAAACTTCCTGGGGCGATCTCCTTGCTGGTCCTCTGAATCCATTCAAAGGAAAGGAGTTTGTAAGCAGGCCATGAAATCGTTCCCACTTGACTAAGCAGAATTTTCGCACTTGCAACAGTTGAGTTTGTGGTGTGGAATCATTTGATCCATGTCTGTCTTTTCCACTGGGCAGTAAGTCTCACAGGAGGGGGTGGGCGTCTCATTCTCTGGTGTTTAGAACAGTGCCTGCTATACAGGTGGCACTCAGTACGTGCATGTTACGGGATAAACTCTGCCTGAACTCTACAATGGCCCTTACTTAGGGACTAGTGTGAACAAACCTCTCTCCACCCTGTAAAGAACAGGAACTGGACGAGGATGCTCTGTTCCCCCTTCCCCTGCTGTGCACACACACACACACACACACACACACACACACACACACACACACACGCACGCTACCAGGGCCTCCTTATGGATTTACCTTTGTGGAGCCAGCAAGAGCAGTTGCTCAGGTCTCTTGGGCTCAGGCTCCAGTAACAGCTCAGGTGTCAGCAGCTGAACAGGATCTCCAGGAATCATTTGGGACTGAATCAGATGAGGAATTTGAGAGGCTGGGGGACGAGTTCAGCCTTTGAGAGGAAAAGTCAGTAACTTGGGAAAAACAACTGGGACGAAGGGCAAGCTCCTTGGCTATGAGGAAGTGTACTGGCTTCCAGTCAAACTGGCCCTCTTCCAGATTTTTATTTCTGGTGTTTGGTGGTTAAATAAAAAAAGCTTATAAACTTAACTCCAGTTAGAAAAAAGTACAACTATTTAAAATATTGATCCTGGATAATCTCTTCAAACCTGGCAGAGAGACCACCAGCAGTGAAGGAAGGGGGAGGCCCAGCAGGGAGGAACTAGGGGAAGCTGAGCCCCCTGCAGCCCCAAGGTTTGGAATAGCCCCTTCCCTACTCTAGGTGAGGATTTTACTGGTCATCTATTCACCTCCCATAAGATTTTAAAGACCAAGGGACAAAAAGCCAATTTGTAGGCCTATAACCTCATCGATTCTCACTCTATAGACTCTATAGACATGAATGGTAGCATTCATGTTTGACTTCTGATGACTCTGCTCTCTTGGCAGAAATAAAGTACAAGTATTTATTTATTATTATTATTATTATTTTTTAAACGGGTACCGGGAGTCAAACTCAGGACCTCACGCTTGCCAAGCAGGTGCTTATGCCACTGAGCTATATCACCAGGCCTAAGTATTTATTTTTAAAGTGGAAATGAATTCAAAATTTTCGTCAACATAAAACATGACAGATACCAAATAGAAAAATTAGCAAAGCATATGAACAGCAGTTCACTGTAAGAAAACAAAGGCCCAATAAACATCTGAAGAGATTTTCATCCCCCCAGAGTTGTTAAAGAAATGCAGTTGAAGCAATAAGGTGCCATTCTGTACCTTTTGGGTCAGAGTGGATTAAAAAAATGTTATTTGCCGATTTTAACTATTGGAAAACCGGCCAACTGAAATACTACTAGAACTGAGACCTCAGTCCAGTGACTGAACACAATATTTTTCTTTAACAACATATATATACATTTCTCCAGAAACACTCATAATAACAAGCTATAAGATATAATGGAAAAGATCCCATGCACAGTAGTATTAACAACAAAATTAAAGATGTCTAGGAATTTACATAACAAATGAGAGACTTATACGAATATGAAGAAAACATTCGTGTCTGTGTGTGTGTGTGTGTGTGTGTTTGTGTGTGTGCTGGGGACTGAACGCAGAGCCTCATGCATGTTAACTATGCACTCACTGTACCACCGACTTGTATTCCTAGCCCTCCACAAAACATTCTTTATCAAGAGACACTTGAAACAAAAGAGCCCACATTTTAAAATATTTAGATGAATTAAAAATTTAAATGTAAATATGAAATCATTAAAGTCCTAGAAGACAGGTCATCAGGTAGTTCTGAGATAAGGAAGACTTTCTATGGATATGACTACATAAAAACTTTGCAGTATATTCATGAAGCCAATACTAAATTAAAAGGTAAACTAATAACTATAATATTAAACCATATATTTTATTAAGATAAAATATAGTTGGTATCACTTTTTGTTATGAAACATTTATTAACATCTATTTTAAAGGAGCAGTTTTTGGGAAAGTGTAAGATGTGATCTAAGTTCTTATTTCTCAGTAGCCAATAACTCTATGGGTTTTCATTACCTTCATCAAAATTTATCAAGATTTTTTGGCAGATGTCCTTCACACTTGTCTTTGTCTTTGTTCGGAAACTAAGAGTTTCCTTTCTCACCCCCATGAGCAGCCTTGTCTCATTCTTCAGACCTGAGCATCGATGATGCCTTCTCAGAGAGGCCTAAACCAGTCTAATTCAATGTCCTCACCATCCACTATGTGTGCGTTTCCTTACAGCAGACTGTACAGCGTTCTTTGCCATGACCAAGCAGGCAGCACTTACCTGTGGAGTGAATGAAGATGCCCTCATCTAGGTGTTGGGAGTGTTGGAGGAAACAAAACAAGATCCCTGCCCTCCTAAAGCTGGCCTCGAGGGATTGATTGCTTGAATGAATGGGTATATCAGTGAATAGGGTGGGATGCGCCTTTTATGATAGTATTCTTTAAGGATTGCCTACCTCGTTTTTGCCTCATCCAGAGACCAGGAATCTTGACTTGAATCGTATCTTTATCTAATTTAAACCCTACCCTAGTCAATATCTACAAACCTAGCTCCAAAGTCCAGGGGAACAAAGAAGCAAAGCAGCACAGTTCAATGGAGAAATTGTTGACAAGGATTTTCTTTTATCCTCTTGTTTCTTGACATTTGAAGGAGTCCAATTTATAATCCCTGTAGGACTATTTTCTCTCTACTCACATCCCCTCTGTTGCATAAGGACCTAGGCCTATTTAGAAATTTCTTCATCGAGTCTTCCACCCCCTTCTCTCCAACCCACCAACCCCATTTCCAACCCCACTTCTAACACTTCCCCGGGTCTTTTCCCACTCCCCAAACCTCCACCTCCAAATTTCATGATATCAGATGACACTACCAACTACCTCTCCTTGTTACAGCCCAGTCCCCTTCTTCCTTATGAATCTCTCTCTCTCCCACCCCGCTCCCTCCCTCCATTATTCCTAAGGTAGACCCTGGCAGATCCTGGCTCTCTCATCATCTCAGTGTTCACATGTTGGAATGCTCTGGGGCTCGGTTTCCCTGACCCTTTCTCTATACTTAAGTCCCTAGGGCTTAGGAGATGCCATCCAATCCCATGGCTTGTCTACTTACCCATAGGTTAATAACTCATTTATATCTCCAGCCTGGACCTCTCCCCTGAGTTCTCTCCCTCCCTCTAATGTCCCTGTATTGTTCCAGTTGCTCAGCCCCAAAACCTAGTGTCATCCTTGACTCCTTTCAGTCTTTTACAACACACATTAACCTGCCAGAAAGTCTTGTTACAGACTCCATCCTCTTATCCCCACCTCTACCCATTTCTCCCTCCTCTGAACAACAGTGTCATGGTGCCTCGATTAGTTCCATAGCCTCTGTAGCAGAAACCTGGCATTTCTCACCCCAGTGCATTAAATATCACTTGGGTAAACAAGATTTCATCCCGACCCTCCTGAGGAACAGGACAGTTGGGTTCTCCAGTCTTATATACCACAGCCACTCCTTATGCCACTGCCTGAGCCTTTTGGTCCCTCCTCCCACCATCTCCACAGCAGTCTTCACATTTCTGCTTCACTTAATTTGGACCTTGCCAGAGTGTTAAATCCTACATCACGGGCAAATGCTCCCATATCGATACAATGTCTGCGGTAAGGCTCCAGTGTGGTCCCACTGATCCTGCCCCTGCATTCATGTTCTGTGTAATCCCTCCCCTTGAGTGTGCTCTAGACACACGTCAAGACACATGGGATTATATGTATGTGATTACACTTCGTAAAGTCTTAAGTCTTGAACATAGGTCTTGTTGGCAGACCTATGCTGGCTTTGAAGAAGCCAGCTACCATGGTATGAGTTGCCCTAAGGAGAGGGCCAGGTGCTAAAGTACTGAGGTGGTCTCTGGCAGCCAGCCAGCAAGAAATTTAGGGTTTCAGCTTGACAGTCTGCAAGGATCTGAGTCCTGCCAACAACTACATAAATTTGGAAGTGGATCCTTCCATGGTCAAGCTTTCAGATAAGATCTCACCCTCAGCAGGGCGTGGTGGCACATGCCTGTAATCCCGGTGCTTGGGAGGCTGAGGCAGGAGGATCACTGTGAGTTTGAGGCCAGCCTGGGCTGCATAGTGAATTCAAGGCCAGCCTGAACTACATAGGGAGACCCTGTCTCAAAAAAACAAACAACAACAACAAAAAACCTCAGCATCAGCAGCCTTGATTACAGCCTTGAAGAGGACCCAGCAAAGCTATGCTGGAATATTTGACCCACAGAAACTGAGAATATAAACGTGCACTGTTTTAAACTACAAAGCGTGTGCTGGTATAGTTACACAGCAATAGGTAACTAACACAATTTCTCTTACCAAACTTTACGTTCTGTCTACATCCCTACCCTTGATCTAGCACTGTTAGGACTCATGTTCCCCGATTCCAGCAATACATATTGGCCATATTCTACAGCTCCTTCCTTCTCACAGCAGACCGAGAACTACCCTAGCTGCGTTATACTGTCACCTGACCCTAGTTCTTGGCTTTTAATAATGACCGCTATATTTTGCCTGAGGTTATGAGTATTCCACCTACCAGACCTGGAGCTTACCAGTGGGTGACTTAGTTTAGGATATCATTTTAAAGCTCGCTTTCTATAACCACTTCTGTGCCAACTGTCATGGCTCGGGTACACTGAGAAACAGATTCCAAGACTGAGCTCCGAAGCTGTGCTGGAAGGTTTACTGGGCAGGGCTCTTAGGTCAAACATCTGCGATGAGTGAGGGGAGCAGGATTGAGCCTTCGCCACAAAGGTTCCAGCTGCTCCTACAGGTGGTTGTGCACTGAAATAGATTTGGCTCTATCTTGGGGGTGATTTTATACCATACCCCCTTATCATCCAATCATTGAATGCAGGGAGGCATGACCTTGAGGGAAATTCACAGAGGGAAGTTTCCCTAGGAGGCAGTCAGCTGAGAGTAGTCACCAACACAGGATGAGGCACATCCCAACGCCCACTGCATTCTCCCAAGTGATCCTCCTTACTCTGCTTGCAGTCTACCTGACACTGCTTCCGCCATCCCACACAGGTTCCAGCCTGTCTCACCTTCAGGATGGATCTATTGTTAGACGTGTGACATTAGACTTGGGGTATTCCATGGAGCTGGCAAAATAACGAGCTCTGAGAGCCTCAGTGTAATCCTCACCATCTCAGAGCAGCTTGAGAAATGACCCTGAATGGTCCTCTGATGTTCAGTGCAAAAGACACAGAGCAAGAACCACTGGGAAAAAAAAAAACATGCAGTTTCCCCTCCCGCTTAGTGGGCTGCACCCTGCCAGGCCAGTATATGATCGCCTTTAACCATCACAACTCACTGAGAATTATTATTTCTGCCTTACGGATGAAGAGACTGAGGTCTAGAGATGATTAGTAACATGGGTGCCAATCTCTGAAGTTACTGCTCAATCTCATCTTCTTGGCTGCATCCTCCCTCATCCTGACCCTAAGTCCTGGCATAACTTACTCACCAGGGACTCTTGTCCCATTCTATGGCTTTCAATATGATTTCTATACTGATGATTCTAAATTTGGACCTTCCACTCAGACTGCTCTCCAGAACTCCTTGCCTATGTATTCTTTTGCCATCCTAGCTCTCCTCTTGGAAATCTAAAAACAAACAGGAGAATTGAAAATAGAATTCTTATCTCCACCGCTGTAACACAAGTGAACGTCCTGGGCCCCTCCCATTGCCATCTCTGCTGACCCTGAGACTCAGGTGAACCACACTGGAAGGCCCAGAGAACGGCCCCTCCCCTTGCTGCTGCCACACTGAGGTGAACCATTGGGGAAGGCCCAGAGACCAGAGGGAATGCCAGCGACACAGTAGGGTTGCAACAAGGGCACATAAGATGGACAGGCAGGACAAGTGGCGTGAAATTCCAAAGCAACAAAAACAAATGAGGCAACAGGTGGTAAGTTAGGTGAACCAGCTTTGTGCTTGGGGACAAAGACACATGGAATAGAAGCAGGTGGGTGGGGCCACCCCATTCTCTTTTTTTTTTTGTTGTTTTGGGTTTTTTTTTCTTTTTTCCTTTCATTTTCTTTTTTTCTTTCTTTTTCTTTTCTCTTTTCTTTTTTCTCTCTTTTCTAAACGACTGAGGAGAACTCTAGCCACAGAAAACTAATCCCATCCCCCAAACCCAGAGACCAAGTTCAGATAATCCCTTGCTTACTCCCTTGTTCTTCCTCTTCTGCCCTCTCCTCTAGTTTCCCAAAGTTTGAATGATTATCCTTTGTCCTCCTGCCTTGCTTCCACTTTCTTTTGAGTTCTCTTTGTTTTATCCACTGTCCTTCTTAAATCTCCCCACCACAGGATAAAACCACTCTACCAAGGAGAAACACTTTGAATATAAGCTCCCAATTTATAATCAGTTCTGTTATGTAATTGTAGATTTTGCTTCTATGGTTTAAGATACAAAATTAATAGCTACAACAGTTTGTTAGTTTCTAATCTGTGCTTGATGCTATTGTTATTGCTAATTACACTACTTTAGCTAGGATGTCATATCTGTTGTAATCAGTTGTTCTCCATTCTGTAACAATACTGGGAAGCTCTGGGGTAATAACCTCACCAGAGCTCAGCACCAAAGAATCAGGGACTGAGCCAAACAGATACCAACGTCTCACTCTTATTTAACTGGGAAGGTAGGATCTTGGAACAGATACAAGCCAAGAATCTCCTACACACAAAAGACATCCCTGAGGAACAGACTTTTCCTAGAGAGGATTTGGTACTAGTGATATAGCTACCTACTACAAAAACTTACAAGGATCAACACAGAAAACAAAATGAAAATTTTTGAAATAGAAAATGACAGGACACAGAAGCAAGATGCAATCTCAGACCTCCAGCCCACCCAGAACAAGTCCAGGAGACAACAAGATAGAGGAAAATGGAAGACAGGCACCTGAAATTTCTGAAATTATAGCAACCAAAGTAAAGAAACAAATCCATGAGGCTATAGAGGAAATCAGATCAGAAATAATCTCTCAGGTAAAAAGGAAATGTTGACTTTCATAAAGGAATTGCTCAGCAAATCTATAGAAGGGATAGATAAAAAAAATAGACAATGATAGGAAAAGGATGGAAACTGAGAACAATCAATATAGTAAAGAAATAGAATGCATGAAATTGTTTCAAACAGATATCCAGGAAATTAAAAATTCCACTGAAAGCTGGCAAAACCGCTGGAACAAAACCAAAAATAGACTTTCAGACCTTGAAAACAGGATCGAGGCTAGCAATTGTGAAAGGAAAGATCTCTTAAAAATAACAAGGGATCCAGAAATAACAATTCAACAGCTGCAAGATGATGCAAAGAAAAACAATATAAGACTGATAGGTGTCAACGAAAAAGCAGGAGTCAACACAAAAGACATAAAAAGACTATTTGAAGAAATAATAGCAGAAAATTTCCCAAACATGAGAACAGAATCTGACATACAGATAAGTGAGGCATATAGAACTCCAAAAATGACCAAAATAAATCTACACCCAGACATATAATAATCAAGATCCCAGAAATGCAGCACAAAAACAGAATACTAAAAGCTGTTAGAGAAAAGAAACACATCACCTTTAAAGGAAAGCCCACCAGAATCATGGCAGACTTCTCAACACAAACCCCGAAGCCAAGAAGAGCTTGGAGTGAAGTATTTCAAGTCCTGAAAGAAAACAACTTCCAACTCAGATTGATGTACCCTGCAAAACTATCTTTCAAAATTAATGGAGAAATAAAATATTTCCATGACAAAGAACCACTGAAGAAATTCATGATCACCAAACCAACCCTACAAAAAGTACTGAAAGACATTCTAGACAGAGACAAAATGACCACAATTCCAAGAACAACAGAAAGAAACCACCAGGCAGGGCAAGCAATTAAACAGAGGGAAAAAGCAGGGAACCAACAGCAGGAAAATAACATGACAAAGATAAGCCAATACATATCAGTTATAACCATCAATGTAAATGGCCTCAGTTCACCAATCAAAAGAAACAGATTGGCAGAATGGATCAAGAAACAAGATCCAACAATATGCTGTATACAAGAAACACATTTAACTCAAAAAGAAACTCATAAACTGAAAGTCAGAGGAGAGAAAACAATACTCTATACAACAGGAACCCAGAAAAAAGCAGGGGTAGCAATTCTGTTTGCAGAAAATGTGAACTTCAAGAATGATCAAAAGAGATAAAGAAGGTCACTACATATTTGTTAGAGGAAAAATTCAAGAGGAAGAGATAACAATCATAAATATATATGCACCAAATATGGGAGCACCCAACTATATAAGACAAGTATTAATAGACATGAAAAATCAAATAAGCAACAAAACAATTATACCCCATTGTCACAGAGATAGATCAACTAGACAAAATATCAGCAAAAAAATAACAGAACTGAACCAAACCTGTGAACAAATGGACTTATTAGACATTCACAGAGTGTTCCACCCAGCATCAGAATACACATTCTCAGCTGCACACAAGACTTTCTCTAAAATAGACCATAAATTAGCCCATAGAACATGCTTAAGTAAATGCAAAGGAATTAAAATTATCCCATGAATATTATCTGACCATAGTGCAATGAAATTGGAAATTAATGGCAAAAGAAAGTGCAAAAACTTCATAAACATATGGAAATTAAATAAAGCCCTCCTGAACAACCAATGGGTCACAGATGAAACTAAAAAGGAAAATAATATCTACAATCAAATGAAAATGCAAATACAACTTACCGGAACCTGTGGGACGCAATGAAAGCAGTCCTAAGAGGGAAGTGTATAGCGGTGAATTCTCATATCAGGAAAACAGAACGAGCACAAATAAACAACCTAATGCTGCACCTCAAGCTTCTAGAAAAAGAAGAGCAAGTCAAGCCCAAGGCCATACAAGGGAGGAAATTATAAAGAGCAGAGCAGAAATTAATGCAATGGAGACTAAGAAAACAATACAAAGAATTAATGAATTGAAGAGTTGGTTCTTTGAAAGAATAAATAAAATTGATAAACCCCTAGCCAACCTTATCAAAAAAGGGAAAGAAAAAACTCAAAATTCATGCAATGAGGAATGAAAAAGGTGAAATCATTACAGATCCTGTGGAAATTCAGAAGATAATCAATACCTACTTCAAAAATCTTTATTTGCATAGATTGGAAAACAGAAGAAATGGACAGATTCCTAGAAATGTATGAATTACCAAAACTGAATCAAGAAGATATAAAAATTCTGAGTAACCCAATATCAGTTAATGAAATTGAAAACATAATTAAAAACTTACCAATAAAGAAAAGCCCAGGTCCTGATGGATTCATGGCTGAATTATACAAGAAATTTAGAGAAGATTTAATGCCTCAAACTCTTTAATGAAATTGAAAGGGAAGCAATCCGCCCTAACTCATTCCTGGAGGCAAGTATTATTCTAATCCCAAAACCAGAGAAAGACCCAACCAAGAAAGAACTACAGGCCAATCTCCCTAATGAACATAGATGCAAAAATCCTTAATAAAATACTAGCAAACAGAATGCAAAAAATCGTCAAGAAGATTATACAACATGACCAAGTGGGATTCATCCCAGGAATGCAGGGATGGTTCAACATACACAAATCAATAAATGTAATACATCATATCAACAGAGCCAAAGACAAAAATCACATAATCATCTCAATAGATGCAGAAAAACCTTTTGATAAAGTCCAACATTCATTCATGATAAAAACCCTACAGAAAATTGGAATAGATGGTCTCTACCTCAAGCTGATAAAAGCCATCTATGACACACCAACAACCAACATCATACTAAATGGGCAAAAACTGAAAGCTTTTACTCTAAAATCAGGTACAAGACAAGGATGTCTACTATCACCACTCCTATTCAATACAGTTCTGGAAATATTGGCCAGAGCAATTAGACAAGAGAAAAAAATAAAAGGAATAAGGATAGGAAAGGAAGAAGTTAAATTATCATTATTTGCAGATGACATGATACTCTACATAGAAGACTCCAAAAACTCCACCAAAAGACTTCTAGATTTAATAAGCAAATTCAGTAATGTAGCTGGATACAAAGTTAACACTCGAAAATCAGTAGCATTCCTGTACACAACGAACTCACTGAGAGAGAAATTAGGGAAACAACAACCTTCACAATAGCATCCAAAAAAATGAAATACTTAGGAATCAATCTAACAAAGGAAGTAAAAGATCTACACATTGAAAATTTCAATACTCTGAAAAAGGAGATTGAAGAGGATATCAGAAAATTGAAAGATACACCTTGCTCATGGATAGGAAGAAAGAACATTGTAAAAATGGCCATACTCCCAAAACTGTTATACAGATTTAATGCAATCTCAATCAAAATACCATTAGCATACCTCATGGATCTAGAGAAAACATTCCTAAAATTCATTTGGAAACAGAAGAGACCTAGAATAACAAAGGCAATCCTGGGCAACAAAGGCAAGGCAGGAGGCATCACAATCCCTGACTTGAAATTATACTACAAAGCTATGTAATAAAATCAGCATGGTACTGGCAAAAAAACAGACCTGAGGATCAGTGGAACAGATTAGAAGATGTAGATACAACTACAAACACACTCAGCCACCTTACCTTTGACAAAGGGCCAAACATGTTCACTGAAAGAAAGATAGCCTCTTTAATAAATGGTGCTGGAAAAACTGGCTTTCAACATGCTGAAGACTAAAACTAGACCCATGTCTATCACCATGCACTAAATTAAAGTCAAAATGGATCAAAGACCTTAATGTTAAAACAGAAACTTTAAATCTACTGGATGACAAAGTAGGCAGAAATCTTGAAGATAAAAGGGTAGGCAGAGAGTTCATGAAGAAAACCCAAACTGCATGGGAAGTACTTCAAAGAATCCACAACCGGGATCTCATCTTATTAAAAAGTTTTTGTACATCAAAAGAAATCACCAACAGAGTGAAAAAACCACAGAGTGGGGAAAAAATTTTAGCCAACTGTCCCTCAGACAAAGGACTTCTATCTAGAACATATAAAGAATTATAAAAAATCAGACCCCCCATATTCAAAGACCCAATCCAAAAATGGGCATCTGAGATAAATATGCACTTCTCAGATGAAGAAAGACAAATGGCAAATAAATATATGAAAAAATGTCCAACATCATTGGTCATTTGAGAAATGCAAATTAAAACAACACCGAAATTCCATCTCAACCCAGAAAGAATGGCTATCATCAAGAAATCCACCAATAACATATGATAGTGGGGCTATAGGGAAAAAGGAACCCTTCTCCACTGTTGGAGTGTAGACCGGTACAACCACTGTGGAAATCAGTGTCAAGATTCCTCAAAAAACTAGGATTAGAGGTACCATTTGATCCCCTTCTGGGTATTTTCCCAGAAAAATTAAAAACATAACACAGCAATATATGTACACCCATGTATATAGCAGCACAATTTATAATAGCTAAATCTTGGAAACAACCCAAATGCCCATCAACTGAGGAATGGATAAAAAAGATGTGGTATTTTTATACAATGGAGTACTACTCAGCTATAAAGAAGGATAAACTCGAGGCTTTTATAGGTAAACAGATGCAACTTGAGACGATACTCATAAGTGAAATCAGACTCACAGGTGTAAACATCATATTGTCTCCCTAGTGTGAGAAACTGAAAGAGTAAATAAGATCCAAGATGTACACTAGATATTGTGAAAGGGGAAGAAACTGCTCAAAAGGAAAGAACAACTGGGATGGGGGAAAGGAGAAAAGGAAGGGAAAAGAAATATATATATATATATATATATATATATATATATATATATATATATATATATACAAGATAGCTAAGATAATTATACTACTAATTTCTACTAGTTCATTGAAAAGAATAGTTTGTGCTTATATTGTTTGATCAATTTTTCATGCCTATATCTTGTAATCTGAGCAACTACTTTGAAGATAACAATCACAATATATTAACCATTGTTAATCTATTATCTTATTTTGAAATTCTCCACCATAGTTTTTTTGTTTTTTCTTGTTAAAAAAAAAATAGAATTCTTGATTTTCTATGCCAATCTCAGCATCCTGTTTCCTACTGCCTCAATTTCCATTCCTAAGACGAATGGTACTACCATTCTTGCAGTTGCTCATGCCAAAAACCTGGTGCTATCCTTGATTTTGTTTTACTCGCACCTAATCCATTAGCATACATATTGTCAGATTATTGTTTGAATTGTATGCAGAGTCCTACTCTTTCTTATTAACTCTGCTGATGGTTAGGCCATCCTAGCATAAACCACCATCATCTCTCATCAATACTATTGCAAGAGCTC
Organism: Erethizon dorsatum; assembly: GCA_028451465.1. NCBI lineage: Eukaryota > Metazoa > Chordata > Mammalia > Rodentia > Erethizontidae > Erethizon > Erethizon dorsatum. The sequence continues at coordinate 101,789,602 of CM051829.1, read as the reverse complement.
TTCACTGATTTTCTCATGTCGGATTCTTCTCTATGCAGCATCCAGAGAGACCCTTTTAAAATGTAAGGTTGTGTCTTTCTGCATTTCAGCACTTTCTAATGGCTTCATACTTAATTCAGAATAAAATTGAAAGTTTTTGCCATGACCTACAAGACTACCTGATCTGGTGCTCCCCAACCCTTCTATCCTCATTTCTTACCCTTACATGGCACCTGCTCTATATTTTACTCTTACCATTGTGACCTCTTTGCCAGTCCTCAACACACCCCCAAAATTCTGCTCACCCCAGCCCTTTGCATTTCTTGTTTCCTCATAGGTATTTACCCAGCTTCCCCCAGCCTCTACTTTCTTTTGATCTCTGTGATAGTGAGCTCTGTTTGCGTGCCCCCTTCCTATATATAAAAGGAAACTCTCACCAGCTGTGCTCAAAACAGAGACCGCCCATACCCTATCATTTTCTAACACCTTAGTCTTCTCTCTGTTTCTGTGTATTGTTTGTATGATTGCCACCCCTCCAGAGTTTAAGTCCCAGAAAGTCAGGTCTACTGTCTGCTGATGTGTCCCCAGCACCTACAACAGCACCTGGTACACAGTGAATACTCAATTTATTGCAAGAATAAATAAATGAACGAGTGAATTTCATGTGAAACACATGACTTGCTAGATTTCTTTCCAGGTTCTTGGAAGGTGTTCTGTGAAACACTCTCTGTTACCCAGGGAGCAAGTGACAGTAGAAACTAGTGCATTGGCTGCCTATTTTTTTTTCCCCAGTCCAGGGATTTCCCATCCTGTATGTGTTATTGTCTTATCGTATCATTCAAAATATAATTCTAAAACCTTATGGCTTCTACCCAGGCCAACAGTGTTTATGATATGACACAGGCAAACTCCTTCCTTATTCATTTCCTAAATATACATTCACACCTACACTTAGCCTTAGCAAACAAATTCCTCACAGAACTCATTAAGCCAACCAAGTATATAAGAGTCTACGTTTACAAAAAGTTTAGAAAATGTTTATTAGTATCACAAAAGGATCCTTTGCTTTGGAAAAGGAGTTACCACAAGAATCCTTTCAATTACCAGTTCACCAAATCCATTTAAAATAGAACTTGGCTTCATGTAATCCCCAAGAAGGAAATGAAGGCGACATTCATCAGATGCCTGTATGCGCCAGTCACCCTGTGCCATTGGCTATTTTAATTCTGATACTCTGACTTAGTTATGCCGGGGCTCTGTCTAGTTTTTTGTTGTTGTTGTTGTTTTTCCGTTTTTTGTGTGGGGGAGCTAGGTCTAGCTTGTTATAACAGTTCAGTTGTAAATTTTGAGTTCTTTGAATTTCAAAAATCATCATATTTTTCCCAAGGAAAAGTATAAAAAACCTATAGCAACCTGGGCCATTTAGTTTTGGGACAAATAGATTTTATACACCTCAAAGTCATGCAGGAGCCAACTTCTTTTTCTAGGCATTGTTAAATAACTGGTAACAGATTAGTCTTATTGTTGTAAACAACTCTTAAACTGGAAATAATATGTGCAATAATTATTTTCAGACTTTAGACAGGATTGTGATTCTTGAGAGAAGGGAAATAAACAAGATGAGCCCCTCAATGCCCTAGCTTTTGCCTGGAGGAACTTTACCACCATAGTACAGAGAGGTGGTTCTCAGAGCATGGCCATTTTGCTGAGCCAAGATGGCAGCAGTCAGAGTCAGTGCTACTGAGATGGTCAGAGTTTGTGGGCAAGGAGCTGGAGGAAACTTCGCAGCAGAATAACTGTAAGTATCCGTTTTGAGGTCCCTAAGAGTCTTGAGGTGAATATTAAGCTACGATTTTATAGGGCAAGGTACCGTGAATCTCAGCAAAAGCTAAGAGAGAATGAATAGGCACTGAGGTGCTGTGAGCTAAACATCCAGTGAAATTCACAAAGGGCCCAGAGGCATTTAAATTCTGATCATCCAGATGGAGATCTCACTGGATCTCCTGCAGTCAGTAGAGCCCGGGAAGGCCACGCGTGAGGAGAGGGCTAAGCTAAACTTAGAGCGAAGGCTACACTAAATGGCTACTCTAACGAGGCTCAAAACTAACTCTTAAAAGGTCGAGCTGATTCACAAGTTAACTGCCTGGCAGAATGAAACTCAATACTCTATTAAAGAAGACAGCCAAATTCAGAATTCAGCAAGGTAGTATTGATGATGTCCAGCATCCAATCAAATGTTACTAAATACCTAAAGAAGTGAGAAAATGTGACCCATAGTTAGGAGAAATATCAGTTAATAAAAACTGATACTCCAAATATTTTGCCTGTGACAAGGTACAACATGTGCTTTCAGGAATGAGAACTCTGATTCAATAAAAAAGTAAGTGATGTTCTGGCTATTTTGTTTAAAAGCCAGAAGTCAATGTGATACTTTTTAGAAAGATTTATATTCCAGATGCAAAAGATAAGTACTTAGAGCAATAAGTTTCACCTCATCAAAAATCTTGAATTCAATGAATAATTTATTACATCCTAGAATTATCATACTGTAAGAGGCCATGAAGATCACCTATTTCCTTACTTGAGAGACAAGAAACTCAAAAACCAGTAACTTGCAATGGTTTGTAGTAGCTGAGTAATCACCAAGTTAGATTAGCTCCCTAAGCTGATTAATTTTTCATGTTGCTTCTGGAGCCATCTAGAGCTCATATTCTAGCGTGAAAGGTATGCAACAAGCAAGAAAACAAATGATAAGAATTCCAGATTGTAAGAAATACTCAGAAGAAAATAAAAGCTGAAAAATGGGATAGTAAGTGGGAAGTAAGAACAGTGTCCAATAGTTGGTGTGGTGAAAGAAGGCTTCACTAAGGAGGTGATATAGGCCCTGAGGCATGAATGATGACAGCAAAATAACCATATAAAAATTTGAAGGGAGGGCCGGTGAGATGGCTCAGCGGTTTAAGCGCCTGCCTTGCAAGCGCGAGGGCCCGAGTTCGACTCCCGGAACCCACATACAAAAAAGGGGCCGGTGATATTGCTCAGCAGCACGGGCGCCTGCTGGCGCGCGAGGTCCTGAGGTCGACCCCCCGGTACCCAAAAAAAAAAAAAAAAAAAGAAAAAAAGAAAAAATTTGAAGGGAATCCATTCCATGATCGGAGTTAGCAAGTACAAAGGCCCTAAGGTAGGAATGAGCTTGGCACAACCACTAAACAGGAAGTGGGGTTATAGTGATGAGTCCAAGATTGCAGATTTGTATCTTGGACTTACTGCTAATTTTCTGTATTGCTTAAGTCTGGAAGTCCTGACAGACATTATGGTTCTCTTGATTTATTGAGCATGTTCCATGTGACAGCAACAAGTAGATGCCATGCAAACAGTAAAATAAGATAATGTCCTAGGAACAGTGAAATGTGAAGAGTATGGGCTTCAAAACCCACTGGACTCATTGAATTCACATGTACAAGCCATGTGTTCTTGGAAAACTTCTTTAGGAGTTTGTTAGTCTCAGCATCTTTACTGATAAAAGTTGATATAATGCTGACAAGCTCAGAGTGACCAGAAAGATTGACTGAGGTGTGTAATAAAACCTAGTCCAGTGTTCGGCACAAGCACACAAAAAATATTATTTTCAATCTTAATTCTAGAGAATGACAGGAAATGATAGCTGTAAGGAGAAGAGGAAATATTTCATTAATCACATGATCTGTATGACATGCCTACTATGTGCCAGGTACTGCTCCAAGCACTGGGGATAGATCCTGTTTCTTTGGAGCATACATTCTGGATAGGAAGAGAATTGACAATAAACTAAAACAAGCAAAAATACTAGTAATTGTTATACAAAGAATTAACTTGAATGATGTAATAGAGTGAACCTGGATCCTACTGCAGACTGCACGCCCAGGGACAGCCTTTCTTATATGATACCTGAGCTGAGATCTTACTAATAAGGCGTTGATGATCTGGGAAAGAGCATTTCAGATAGGACCGTAAATGCAAAGCCTTAAGACAGCAGTGATCTCACAGAGCATCCTGGTTTGAGCCAAAGCAGGGAGTGGAGAGTTTTATCAGTGGAGGCCAGAGAGGAGGAAGGGTCAGATCACTCAGGACTTTAAGTGTCAAAATAATCACAAAAAAAGGTTTATCCATGCTAAAATACAAAGTATTCCTAGAAACTGAGAGGGTAAAGGACAACAACCCTAGAAAATGGGCAAAGGCAGAACACACAGTTCACAGGAAGAGAATAAATTATCCTTATACATAAAAAGAGATGCACTTCACAAGAAAAGTGCAAATTAAAGTTACAATGAGATACCATTTTTTAATCCATAAGATTGGCAAAAATACCAAAATTGGGCACTATGTTCAGTTGGTATAGCTGTGGGAAAACAGGCATAGTTGATAGCAGTACAAAATGTTGTGACTTGAATGGGATATGATTGGTTATTATCTACTAGAAATAAAAATACACTTATGCTTCTGAGAATTTACTCTTGAGATATACCTGCACACAAACCAGAGAACCTTCACATGAGGCTAAGCATTGCAAAACTGTTTTTAATGGAAAGAGATCGAAACAAACCAAGCCAAGGGACAGGTGAAATAAACTATGGCTTATCCGCCAAATAGAATCCTATACAGCAGTGGACAGGAATGAGAAATTGATCTATATTCTTTTTTTTTTTTTTTTTTTTTTTTGTGGGTACCAGGGGGACGACCTCAAGACCTCGCGCGCCAACAGGCACCCGTGCCACTGAGCGATATCACCGGCCCCTTTTTCGTATGTGGGTTCCGGGAGTCGAACTCGGGCCCTCGCGCTTGCAAGGCAGGCGCTTACGCCGCTGAGCCATCTCACCGGCCCGTGATCTATATTCTGATATGGAAATAAAATACATTAAGTGAGAACAGCAAAATGCAGAACACATATAGTGCACTACCACTGTGTAATAAAAGGAAAAGAAAGAAGAGATCCTTATTTGCATTTACATCCAGAAAGATGACAAACTAAGAGAAGCAATTATCTGTGTATTGGAACAGAATGAGTAGATGCAGGAATGGAGCAAGATTTATAAAAAATATGCTTTTTATATCATTTAAGTTTTCAAATCGTGTAATTGTATTTTTATCCAAAACTTTAAAAATGTTAATGGAAGAAATAAAAAGAAAACTTCCTGCTAAAAGCTAAAGTTGAGAACAAATAAAGGCCTTGATAAGGAATTAGGAATTTTCCTAAACTGATGTAGTTTTAAACAGTAAATTGGATGGGCATGGTGGTACCCACTTGTAATCCAAGCACTCAGAAGGCTGAGGCAGGAGGGTCAGAGCCAGCCTGGGCTACATAGTGAGATGCTGATTCAGTGAGCAAATGAATGAATGAGGAATCGACAAGATCTCACACACTTTACAGATAGCATGTAGCACCCAAGGCGGGATGTGTTGTAGTGAGACAAAGAGGATACATGAATCTTCCAGATGTCTTTGTTTATGTTAAAGATGAGGATGACTTAGACTAGGGATGGTGGTGGTACAGATGCTGATGGGTTGGCTGAAGGGTGTCAGAATACAACAGCTTTGTGCCTTGAGCCATGGGGTGGATAATGGAGATACCAGACTCCAGAAATTGGTGAAATAATTTATAGTTGGGTAGTTTATAAGTTTTAAGACAAAGGCTTGCATACAAGCAGAGCTGTGAAGGATGTTGGGGGTCCGAGGAGGTGGTGAGAAGGTGTTGCAGATGGAAAGGAAGGAACGGAACAAGCAGCGACCAGAGGACAGAGGGAGGGCTTGGCCGTGTAGACGACTGGGACTCTCCTAACCATTGCTGCAGTTTTTCTTCAGTGTGGGTCAGCTCAGACCCATGACATGAAGGAACTTGAAACGGAATCCTCCATTTCCCATTACTTGCTTCTGTTAACTGCTTCCTTCACGTCTGTGGTTTTGTTTCTGCAAAGTAACTGAGGAGTTCCTATCACATGCATTGGCATCCTGAGAAATACGCTCAGAGGAGAAAGTCAACAAATCAAAGTGGGAACACTTCAGCTAGGTGAGAGATTGGTTGCCTCCTCCTTTGCTGGTACAATAATTGAATTGCCTCCTCTGGGACCACTTACTACAATGGAACCGCAAACAATGGGCTTTTGCAGGAGGTGCAGATTGGATGGATGCTCCTATAGATGCTTTTGTTTTTGAAGCTGAATTGTGGGTTAAGAAGCCTTTTATTTTCATGTCTTGTTTCCACTTAGGAAAAAAGGTTTGGTAACTAGACACCTCGGTGGGAAATCACTTCTGCAGATGTTATACTTATCTCAAAAAAGAATTCCAGAAGTTTTTGTGTCTGATAAAGATTCTGGAAGCTCTGGTTTCCACTTCTGGGGTTGTTGTGTTGAATTTAAATAACAATGTCTTCCTGTATCTCCCCGTTCACCAAACAAAATCTGTGTGTTTCTCCCCTTTCAAAACTCAACATTATTTAGGCTTGTGTGTCTGGTTTATTTCACTTAACACTGTGGTCTCAAGGTGCATCCATCTTCCTACAAATGGCTCAAGTTTATCCTTATTTATGACAGAATAGTACTCCATTCTATGTAAATACCACATTTCCTTTATCTACTCATCTATTGATGGACATATAGTCTGCTTCCAAGATTTAGCTATTATACACTGCGCTTCCATAAACGTGGGTGTTTATAGAACATAAGCATAAAGCATGTGTCACTACAACATGCATGGTTTCTCTTACAGGAGAAGCCTAAAGTATAAATAGCAAAATAAAAGATAATAGGAAATAGGGAGATGGTTCTTTCTCAAAGGGGAAGGGGATCAAGAGAGAGAGGGAAGAGGGCAGGAGGGGAGGGAAAGGGAATGATAAAAGGAATTAAGATGTGTTATGTGCATGCACCAACTCCCCATAAGGAATGTAAATATTTTGTACTGTACACATATATTTAAAAAAAAAGGAAGGGGGGATCAAGAGATAGATGGAGGGGAGAGGGAGGGAGGGGAAAGGGGAAGAAAAAAGGAATTAAGATGTATTATGTGCATGTACCAACTTCCTACAAGGAATGCAAACATTATGTGCGACAAACACGGGCTAATAAATTTTTTAAAACTCAACATTATTTCAACACTCTGGTCAAGCACATTGTGTTCTTTGCAGAGACTGTGTCATAGGCAGTTTATGAACCTGGATGAGTAACAGATCAGCAAAAGCTGCTCCACCCAAACCACTTTTGAAGACTTTTAGCTTTAGGTTTTGATTGGTCAAGTGAAAGGAACGAAGTTGAAGTTTTAAAGCTGAGAAATCCTTTCTTCCCTTACCTATTACTCTTTTCTTTTTTAAAAAAAATTTTTATATGTTTGCAATACATAATATTTACATTCATCTTGGGGGAACTGCTACATATACATATCTCATCTTAATCATTTTTACTTTCCCTTCCCCTTGCTTCCATCCTCTCTTTTCTTGTACAGGGGAGCTGTGATCTATAAAAGAATGATCAGTTTTGAGTTTTCTGAGCAGAAAGATAATATTGAGAATGTGTTAATGAAAAAGGACAATTTTTAAAGGAAAGGAGAAAAGGGGAAAGGGGAAAGGGGAAAAAGTGTGTACGTGTGCACATGTGCCTGCTCCAGAACGATTTAGTCTTGGTGTTTGAGGACCTGCCCCAAGGTACCATGCAACCAAATAAAGAAGGGCAGACAGATCTAGGATTTTGGAGTGTAATTTACTGGAGACTTATTGACGGAAGTGCGGTCCCGAGCAGCAGCAAGACCAGTGGATCCCTACAATTTGGACCAAAAAGAGAAGTATATTTATGGGTTCAGACAGAAGTGACTTCATCCTGGCTGGAATGTGCGTGGTTCATCTCAAGATAATATCGAAGAGTCATTTTCATCCCTGGAGCCAGGGTCCAGTTATAAAGCCTCACTTATGACTCTAATGGTTTTATCTGTTTATGGTGATGCAGGAAAAACTAACTATGGGGAAAATCGTGGTGGTTGTTACTCAAGGTGGCCGTATACATGTCAGGCTTTATCTGTGTATTCCACTTTGGCAGATAGAACTTGGAAAATGAACATCCACTGTGGGCAGTTAAATAAGGTGATATCTCCTCTCTATGCTGTGGCGCCTAACATTGCCCAGGTGCTGAAAAAGAAGCCACACTCTCCCTTGACTCTGTATGCTGTTCTGGAATTAGCTAATGCCTTTTTCAGCATTCCTTAAAACTAGACCTGGAAGACCAGCTCTCCTTCACTTGGGAGGAAAGGAAACGGACGTTCTCTTCTGTTATTACCTGGATCAGTTATATTGGTGACACCATGCTATTTGGCGAAGATTGTACTCTGTTATAGGACACAGTAAAATAGCTATGCACTCATCTACACATGAGGTGGTGGGCTGTCAATCCCAAGAAGATCCAAGGCCCTGGACTGTCTGTAAAGTTCCTAGGAGTTTCCGGTCAGGTAAAATCCATGTGATTTCAAACACAGTGTGAGATAGAGTACAAACCTTCCCCAACTCTCTATGGTGAAGGATGTATAGGTTTTGCAGTGCTGCTTGTGGGCTTTCACTCCGTATCTGGCTCAATGCCTATGCTCACTCAGTTGGATGATGGGACTGGATGCTCCCCAGCAGGAAGCATTTGAAAAATCAAACATTCTGATAGCCTAGGTGCAAGCTCTGGGTACCCCTCCACCAAGTGTGCCAATGCGGCTATGTGTCACCTGTACAGCAGGTAGCATGAATTGGGCTTTCTGGCAAGAACAAGGAAAAAGGGTACCTAGTCTAGGGTTTTGGTTGCTGCTCTGCAAGGGAGCTGAAACTATACACACTCATTTAGAACAGCGTTTTCTAGCAGTGTGGTACAGGTAGAGCCACAGCTACAGGTAGAGCCACTGACCAAGCCTTTATTAGATCTAATATGAACTGACATAAAGAGTGGATGGCCCAGGGCCGGTGAGACGGTTCAGCGGCATAAGCGCCTACGTGGCAAGCGCAAGGGCCCGAGTTCGACTCCCAGAACCCACATACGAAAAAAGGGCCAGTGATATCGCTCAACGGCACGGGCGCCTGCTGGTGTGCAAGGTCCTGAGGTCGACCCCTGGTACCCACACACACACAAAAAAAGAGTGGGTGGCCCTATTTCATTGTCCTCAATCTGCTATAGTAGATATTTATTACCCTGAAAAAGTGGCATGCATATTTACAACAATGCAGTGTTTTCTCTAACAGCTCATTGACTCCATAGCTGTGGATAGCTCTGTATTAGGCTTGGTTACCTATGAAACTGCCTTACCACCCAAGGGGGCCACCCTACTGCCTATGATCTCTAAAGTACAGGACGGGGTGGCCCCCTACCTGGAAATGCTTGGTATAAAGAGGGGTCATGCAGGGGGACTGCTGCTGCGGGACAACCTGGCACTGATCCTATCAGGTTTGAGACAGGAGATTCTGACAGCAGCCAGTGGGTAGAGCGATGGGGAGTTAGGCTGGTAGTAACTTCTGAGTTGTGGCTGGTGATTATTTCTACTGACGATTAGACATAGACTCATATTGTGGCTGGCACAATGGCAAGAGGCACACTGATGTATACTGGAAGGTCTCTTCTGTGGAGTCATGATGTGGCAACAAATATGGGAAAACCAGGGGCATAACTATTATGTATTTACTTACATTAAGACCTTTGCTTCTGGGAATATGGAGGCAGATGCTTTGGTTAAGTGAGGGCCAGGGCCCCAACCTAGGCAGCAGATCTGGCTCTGTGGGTAAATACAAAGAGTGGCATAACGGTGCTAATGCTAAGTGGGCAGGATTGCCCCAAAATTAAGTGACATGGTGGCAACCATGACCCAATGTCAGAGGTATTCATATCTCTGACTCTGTTGCTTGACCCAGGTACAGGGACAAACACACTGGGCTGTCCAACCAGTATGGGACTGGCATATTGATTATATTGAACCTTTGCCAAACAGTAAAGGACATAAATATGGTTTTAACCTGTTGTAGACACAGCTACTGGCATTATTCAAGCACTGCCTAGCAAGAGAGCTAAACAAACTGCCCCTACCAAAGGCCTTGAGAAGTTAAGTGTAATGTATGGATACTCATGCTGGATGCTCTCCAAGACTGGGTCCAACCACATGACATATTATGACACTCTCGCCTGCCATAGAACCCTCAAGCAGTGGTGTTGGTAGAAAGAATAGCCAGGTGTGGTGACACACACCTGTAATCCTGAGGCAAGAACATCACAAGTTCAAGCCTAGCTTGGACAATTTAGCTATAATGAGACCCTGTCTCAAAATAAAAATGGGCTGGGGATGTAGCTCAGTGTAAAAGCCCTGGGTTCAATCTCCAATACCAAAAAAACAAAACAACTAAGCAACAGTGAGGGCTCTGTTAGGCAAATCCACTTTGGATGACTGGAAAATGTTAACTCAAATACCTATACAGCTGGCACGCCTGCTCCTTAGGGGTTGGGGGCTCTGGCCCCTGCTCCAAAAACTATCCAAGATATGTGTATTGATACTATACTGCCTGAGTTGATGCACAAAATCCTGCTGTTTTGCTCATTGCAGGTATTACATCCAGGATGGGGAACAATTCAGTGGGGGTTCAAATGGCTTGTTCCTCCTGTACAGATCAGCTATTTCTTGCCACAGTGTGAGGAGTCTTCAGCCCTCCTAATTTGGTCCTCATTGAGCCTGGACTCTGATGCTACAGTTGGCCTCCTGGTCTAGCATGCCATTTGCCCCCAAAGTTAGGATGTTAGGTCTCACTCATGGCCTCTCGGCCCACATGCGTGGTATGCTCCAGCACACCAGTCCCCAGCTGCTGCCACCATGTTATGTAACAGAGATGATGCCATCGGTATTGTCATGTTGGTTGGTGCAGGTTTACCTTTACAAATCCCTACTAAACATGTTCCCATCCATAATTGCAGTCATGCTGTTTCTGCTGTTTTCCCTGGAACATGTACTGTTGTCAAACCCAAATTAATGCCTTGACCGAGCATGTCCTTTATATATGAGACAAACTAATTCATTGGTTTAGTTCCTGGGACTGCTGGAAGGGAAAGTTCATTGGTATTAATCATGGGCATAACTGTTCTTTATCTGTTTTCACACATGTGCCTTTACTGTTGTAGACTCCATTTATAAGCCAGACAAATGGCCTTGCAGCACACCACCTACATAAAATGTGAAACCTCTTGCAGGCTCAGGACACATCATGGAAGAGGGTATGATATGTTAAGAGCTGGTTATGAGGGGTGTAATTCAAAAACAAGCTTGACATAACAGCAGCCACCTTGAATCGTAACTACCATGATTGCCCCTGAGTAACCCTAGCTGACTTTTTTCCTGCATAGTTTCCCAACATAAAACCATTAGAATTGTATGTTGCATTTTATAATTGAATCCTGGCTCCAGGGATGTGCCTGACTCATTTTGATATTATCTTAAGATAAACCAGGTTCATTCTAGCCAGGATGAAGTCACTTTTGTTCTAATCAATAAATATGCCCCTCTTTCTGACATGAACTGCAGGGATCCACTGGTCTTGCTGCTGCTCTGGACCACACTTCTGTCAGTCTAATAAACAGCACTTGGTGCAACCCTGGATCTGTTTGACTTTCTCTGGACTCACAGCACCTTAGGTCCAGTCCTTATAAACTAGGACCCAGTTGTTCCAAACACACACTCAATTCTAACCCTCATTAACCCAAAGGAGGATGCACTTCAGTCCCATTCATTCAGTTCTACCTTTAAATATTTTTCTTTTTAATGAATTCTCAGAGGCAGTAAATGGAGAAAGTCATTAAAAATCAATTCAAGCTGTGACCTTCTGAGGAAAAGGAGGTGATGTCATATGACCTTTATTTTAAGTGTGAAATCAAAACTACATGAAGTGCAGTGCTTGGTTACTCTAAAGACACTCAGATGGAAATTTAGAGACAAAGCCTGCAAATGTGTCAAAACCCAAATTCTGGATTATTAATGACATCTGTAAATATTGTCCAGCCATTTGCCCATTTTTAAAATGCAGCATTAGGAAAAGTAATGCTACAGCTTTACTCATACAGCTACTGTGAAACAAAAAAAAAGATACCTATATTTTCCTTGAAAATGGCATTTAATAATAGTTCTCTATTTACAGAATTATAACATTCACAGGTGGCTGAAGGAAACCAACACTTCATAATTGATATTTGATTTATAAATGATTTTTTTCCATCGACATTTATGAGAGGAAGAGGGGTGGAGCAGTGGCGAACCATCAAGAGTACCATGTTGAACCATGAAAAGTTTGGAGCAGACCTAACATTGATCTGCTTTTTATTTACCAAACAACCTTTATTCTAAATTTTTTGGAACAACAGGGGAAAAATCAAATCTGTTTTGCTACAGTGAAAATCAGACAACCCACAGCTCTTATATAAGTCTTGGAATTATAACCTTTTTTGGGGTCATAGAATCATGTAAGAGTTTAATAAAAACTATGACGTCTTGTCATATGGTAAGATCCCCCCCCAAAAAAAACTGGTCACTCTATTTGTGTTTACTTAATGTGTTTAACTATTCCCATGTTAATACAATGCTATTTTTATGACATGATTTTATACTAAATTTAAAAATCTTTAAAGGTCAGACCACCCTCACTGTTTGTTTGCTTGCAGAACTGGGTTTGGATCCAGGGCCATCGTACTGAGCTACATCCCCAGCCCTTTATTTTAGTTTTTTGTTTTGTTTTGTTTTGTTTTGAGACAGGTTTCCCTAAGTTGCTAGCTTGCCCAGACTGGGTTTAAACTTGCAATCCTCCAGCCTCAGCCTTCTAGAGTGCTGGGATTACAAATCTATACCACCACAGCTGGCTCTTACTATTCTTTTTTTTTTTTTTTTTTAAAGCTTGATTTTGTAAGAAATTGATGACTTTTAAATAAATCTACCCAGTAGAATTTGAATAATCATTTGGAAGAAAAAAATAGATACTTTCAATATGCTAAGTGAAAGTGTGGATTAATGATCTCCATTATTAAAATAAAATTTAGAAAGTACTAGAATATATCGAGAGTTAAAGAATTCTAAGCAAGCCATGCAAACCAGAGGCCAAAAGAAAAAGATAAAAAAGAAAAAAAAGAAAAAAAAAAAGGAGAAGATAGACATATTCAACTACATCAAAATTAAAATTTTTGTCTTGGCAATATCAGATATAAACAGAATGAAAAGATGATGCTATACTAGGAAAATATTTATCATAGATGACATGTAACAAATTTCACTAACATAGGAATTATTAAGAAATATAGCTCATTAGAAAAATGGGCAAAGGAAATGGAAATGTAGAGAATGACCTGGAAAGGATCAATAATTATATCATAATTATTTAAAACTTACTGTCAATGCAGAGAATACAAATTCAAATAATGAGATAAAATTTTAGATTGCCAAAATTTAAAACATGTAATGCTGGTAACAATAAGAGATGATATTTATGAAGTGATTATTTTATCCTAAGAACTTTATGTAGATTATCTCATGTACTAAACACAACGATGCTAAGAAGTAGATTTCACAGCTCAGCTAGCAAATGATAGAGCCAAATTCAAGCCCATGCAGTCTGATGCCTGGAGCCTGAGCTGTTTCAGTATGCTTAGTGTGGACGAGGAAGCCAGGAGCTGGGGACTCTTACACTCTGCCAATGGCAGGTGATTCAGGAAAACCTTAGAGAATGTAATGATATCAAAAGCTTATTCCTCCTGTAATCCCAGCTCCCTGCACGGTTAAGGTAAAAAGATCAAATTCGAAGCCAGCCTGAGCCACTTAGTGATACCCCTCTCAAAATTTAAAAATACACAAATAAAAAGGGCTGGGTAGATAGCTCAGTGTGAAGGCCCTGGTTTCAATCCCGAGTACCACAAACAAGCAACTCATTCCCTGACAGCCTGGTACCGTGGTGTACATCTGTAGTCCCAGTACTTGGGAGGCTGAGGTGGGAGGATTGCTTGAGCTCAGAAGCTCCAGGCTAGCCTGGGTAACACAGAAGACACTGGCTCAAAAATCAAAACAAAGGAGAAAAACCAGAAAACCTCATTTCTTTTGACATGCCATCCTAGAAAGAAGAAAACCCACCAGTATCTGATCATTATCTACACGACTCCTTAGTAGAATTTACTTGTGAAACAATCTGGGGTTGGCAATTTTTTTTTTAAATTTTGTATTGTTTTGTTGTGAGCAGATTTTAATTTTTCTTAATAGCTAAATTTTTATACTCAATTTCTTTTGCTTCTTGAATTCATTTTGGTAAATTACATTTTCCCCCTTGTTATCTGTGCCATTTACCAAGATTTGTGTCCCCGTTCCCAGTTTACACTTTTCTATCTGCCTGATGTTAGTACTGAAATTTGGAAACCACTCCCTACTTAGTTCTGATAATCCCAGGTCTAGGGGTGTGACTTTTCCTATATTTATTAACATCAGTGTCCTCCCTTCACCCTTTATCACCCCAACCCAACATGTGCTTAACCAAGGCCATTGCTGTTTACCCTACAGGACCCCGACATATTGACCCACAATGTCTGAGTTCTATTTTATTAGAAAAAGTCATTTAAGGTAATCCCTTATTAAAATCTCTGCAATACATGTTGTGTCTTTTTTTCCTAATGCGTTTCTTTTTACATTTGTCTATCTCCAGTAGTTTTGCTACGTTTGATACTCTTCCATTTTCCACTTTTTATTCCCAATATAAATAATTTACATCTGTAGATTTCTCATAATTTATTGTTTCGGCTGCGTGTTTGAATGTGTTTCCGTTGTTTTTCAAGTCTATATACCCTCTAATTTCCACTATGAGTTTTTCAAGCCATGAATCACTTTGAAATACTTCAAAAAAAAAATTTTTTTTTTTTTTTGTGGGTACTGGGGGTCAAACTCAGGACCTCGTGCGCCAGCAGGCGCCCGTGCCGCTGAGCGATATCACCGGCCCTTTTTTCGTATGTGGGTACGGGGAGTTGAACTCATGACCTCACGCTTGCCAGACAGGCGCTTATGCCGCTGAGCTACCTCACCAGCCCAAAACTTCTAAATGCATCATTTAAAATTATCTTGGTCATATTTTCTAAACTACTCGCATTGTGGTTAAATCAGTGTGATTAAGTTCTGTGATATTTCCTGAGAATTCTATTATGTTTCTAGTAGTGGTCGATTTTTATATTTTATAAATTTTTATAAATATTTTACATGTATAAAATACTTTGGGGACACAGGACCTTGCGTGTGTCTAGTAGAACAAGCTAATAGACAATTTCTAAATGTAGTATGTTAAAATCTCCCACTATGGTGATGAAATTATCAGTTTTTTTATTTAAAGCACTAGAATGCAGAGATACACAAATATATATGATAATTATATACTACAAACATATATGGATATAAACTACAGCCGAGTATCTTGGCAGAAATCTGAAAATAACATTTCTAAATGTTCGTTGATAGTTATTAGGCTGAATTCATTGCAGGAAATAGTATGTAACCATCAAAAAGCATGTTGTTGTTCTGTACCTTCTAATCTAGAGGGAGGTTCCTGTTAAGTGAACAAAGCACGTTGTAGCGTGGCTATTGATTCCATTTTTAGCAAACAAAACAGGAGCCCCTTGATTTATGAACACGTTTCAATACATCTCGGTTTAAAAACAAGACTGTTAACACCAGTTCCTCCAGGGAAGCAACCGAAGGGGCTAGGAAAGATAGCTACGAAGAACATTTTTGTTTTACCTCCTACAATAACCATGTTTTATTTTGGCAGCTTAAGGTAGGTTGAATCCAACACTGATGTACTCACTTTAGAGGATCTGATGTGTCTTGTGAAAAAAGCAAGTTATGAATGTTACAACTTCATCTTTTTACTACCGTGACATGTACTGATTGATGGGAACATAAGGAGATGTCTGGGAACACACACTGATAATCAGTACAGCTTTATCTAAAGTGGGGGGATTTCTTTCACTACTGTATGTATATTTCTTTACATTCATTTTTCATAATTATATGTTGTGGGCAAGAAATATGAGTTTTAAAAAAATTAGAGGCTATAACTACAAAACATCTATGTGCTCTCTCACCAAAAGCAGTAACCATAGCCCAGACATGCGCGCGTGAACTCCTGCACCCAGTTCTCAGCAGTCCACAGACCCTCTGAGAAGCCCTTTGATGGATCGCCTTGGTATTTGCTCCACTAGATACAAAAAGGGTTTATGGCAGAAATATTAGCTTACCTGCCAGTTTCTCCCTTGTGTCCTCATAAGGAGAGGAACTGGCTCCAGGGGGCAATCTTGGCACTGAGAAGCAGCAGGACTCATCTGTAATGACTTCAACCTCGCTTGAGCAGAACATCACTCCCTCCCTTCTCCTCCTGCTCACTGTGGGCTCTGTGTCTATGGAAGGTGTGAGGGGTGGGCTGCTGGCCTTGCTATCAAAGCTCCTAAGACACTAACTCTCAAAAGGGGAGAAGACAGGGATATGGCAGTGTAAAAACATATCCATCGTTATAATGTAATCTTCGATAGTGAGAGGAAAAGTTCTTATAGTATAAACTCATCCGGCAGGGGTGTGTCCAACAGAACCAAGCCCCAGAGAAATGAGAGAAGTAACTGAGATTGCAGGCAATAATTCTCATTTGAATCATACTGAAAGCAAACTGAGAGGTTACTTAAAGGGCTCAAGTTGGGAAGTAATGTGATTTGAGTGTTTTTAGTATTAGTTTTGCTCTATGCCAAAGAAAGAATTGGAGGGAAGCAAGACAGGCAGTTGGCATAGTACTTAGGAAGCTACTGCAGTAAATTCTGATCAAGATAATGGCTCTTGGGCAGTGGGCAGGAGCAGCAGTGGGAATCGGTCTATGGTTTTAGAGAAAGATGTTCTAGAGGTAAAATAACATGTAGGCATATTAATTTGGGTTGGGAAGGCCAAAGAGGCTCTAGTTTTCTGGAAGACTGTGCCACAGTGAGGTGGAAAATGCTGGAAGCAACACTGGGGTATTTGGAGGGGATGAAAATAGTGGAGAGTAAATACATATTATTTCTCTTTCTTTGACTCTAGGAGACTGACAGAAAGCCCAGGAATGCACTCCAAGCTGCTCTTTCCCTCTGCTCTGCCCACCCTCCCCCTCATCAACGCAGATGAAGCAGGCAATATAAGTAGGAGAGAAAATGTAAGTCAGAAAGAAAAAGACGTATCAGCCTGAAGGAAGAATTTAATGATCAAACAAGATGCATATTCATAATTGGTATATATCTTTTTATTATGCACAGATAAAGGACTTACAACTGTGGTTATCAAGACTACACATCTAAGCATGTTCACAAAGTTGCTGACACACTGAACAAAGACTACAACAGGGGTGTTCAAACTGGCCACAGGGATTTTCGGGTTACTCTTTCTACCCTGATAGGTGATGAAAAACAGCAACAAAATCAGGCTCATTCAGAAAAAACCAGAAGAGAGAAGTATTGTATTTGGAAAATGGTAATAGTCCTTTTCAGAAAAACATCTGTCAGTTTCATGAACAACCCCCAGATAAAACAAACAGGAAAAAAATCGCATATAGGACTCGCCCAACAAAATGTGTGCTGTTAACACAACCAGCAGTAAGCAGTCATCATTCAAACCATGAGGTAGTTACAGTACAAAAAGACTGGTGGGCGCACACGCACCCCACACACACTCACAGTCACACCCGCCGAGAACACACAGGAAACAGATTTACAGTCTTATTACCAGACAAGGAAAAGACCATTTTGTGTTTGGAAAATATTACAAGAATAGTTCACATGAAGAAATTGATGACTTTTTAAAATACAGAGTAACAGCTGGTGAACCCTACATAGTGGAAAGCTAAAGGTGTGACACAGATAATCTGTGGTAGAGTTTAGAACATTTCAACAATAGCTTCAGTATCAACAAACAAAAAACCAAATGGGCTCTGTGGATTATGGGTGTACTGCGGGAATAACATTAGGCTTTGCTGACAGAAGGGAGTTCAACAGGAATATGACAACGGTTTTAAAGAAACTTGCAGAACATGTTATAAAAGTAGAGCTTGCACTTTGTATTAAAACTGAAGGATGAAGCAATCAGAAGTGCTGTAACAAGAAGCTAGGGAGAAACGCCCTATTTTTTAAAAAAAATACTTAAGGATATTCACTCTCCAATATGGGATTAGGTTTTGTTAATATGAATTTCTCTATCTGAATAGTACTTCTGACAAAGAGACCCAAACAAATAAAGGCTGATTTTTTCTTTTCTCTCTCTCTTTTAAAAATCTTTTGGCTTGCACCTATAAATTTGTAAATTAAGATTATTTATAAAATCATTGGCACTGTAAGAACTCTCTCAAAAATATACATTTAAATATATTACAGAAGTTTTTAACCCTACTCATCTAAGAAATGCATCTTTTAATACTTCCCCATAGCTAATTTTCTTTTTAAAAGATGGAAAGGGTTTTTTTTTTTTAAAGCAAAGAACTGATCAAAGAATTCACAGTAACTGAAATTAAACATTTCATATGGAGTAACTTAAATTTATCTAAAACACTTAAATATATCTTTATACACAAATTTTTGTAGTAAAATATAGCTATAAGTGACTTAAAGACTCTAGTCTTCTTTGAAGACATCTTTAAACTTTTTTATACATAGAATATGCTAAAACAATACATTCGGTTGAAGGTTAGGCAAAGCGCGTTATTTTCAAACACAGGTAGCGTAATCTAGGCCCTCTGCTATGATACCCTTATGTTAAAAAATTAAAGGAAAACATTCTCTTAGTCTCATGTTGGCCTCATATGTGTATGAAAATCTAAAAACAATGTTCAATATATCAATGTAGATAGCCTGAAAATCTCAGCTGCTAAGTAGTCTGCTTTGGTTAAAATTATCCCATTCGAATGTCTACATCCATCCAGTCAATGGTTGTTAAGGACTGGATAACAGTGACTGTCCATCTCCATCTGCTTATTTGCCTTGTAGACACTGCCTTAAGGTTCTGAGTTTCATCAACATTTCCTATGCAAGGTTCCATTCACAGAGGACCAGGCACAACTGCTATATTTTAAAGGCAGTAGAATTTGGTTATGAATATTTTAGGGCAGAATCTAATTTGTTCTACATATGGAATGCTAAGTTTTTGGGGGAGGATTACGGAAAAAGAATAATATGTAATTTGCAATGTCAGTAGTAAATGATTTGGCATGGAAATTCCCTTCTGGTATTCTTTAACATACGGGTATCACTGAGCATATTTTAGCTGCAATGTGACATCATATTATTCCATTTAATGAAATTCACTTCAAATCCTTTTGAGTTTGGATATATTTAAGGCAAGAGAATGAAAGCAAACCAAATGAGTGCACTTTACCCCTGCTCAGCAGTGTCCTGGCAGAACTGGTGACATTATTCAGATAACCAACAAGAATCCAACAGTATCTACCAGGCATTAGCATTTCATAAGGGTTTGCTTTTCATACGAGGGCTTATTAGAAAGTTTGATGCATATTGAATGGAAATGTTCATTCTACCAAATATTACTTAAGAATAAGTTCCAACTCTGGAAGCAGCAGACATTATCAAAATGGAAATGGATATTTTTCATCTTTTTTTTTTTTTTTTTTAAGATGGGGGTCTTGCTAGGGGAACTTGTGAACCTTCCAGCCTTGGCAAGTAGCTGCTATTATGGGCAAGTGCCACTGCACCTGTCTCAATTCCTTCAACTAAGGAAATGAATGTGCCAGATGACATATTATATACTTGTACTTACATACTCATATACATATATCACCTTGCAAATTCCTCAACTTTACGACTGAATTTTGCCCCAACTTAGATATTAATTTATCAGAACAAAAGTGTACAAATCTGCATAATTTATCAGAACAAAAGTGTACAAATCTGCAGTTCCAGATCCTGGCCATTTTCAATTTCTACACACCTATAAGAAAGACAAAATTTGCATTAAGACATGGTTTTAGTCAGTGTGTGTTGAGTGGGGGGCAGGGGATAAGAAGCTGACAAGGTAATCAGCACTGGTTTTGGCCCAGGGACAAGAAAGGAATGTCACCTTGATATGTGGCAGGATGCAGTCCCTGAGGGCAGCACCCAGCAGGCCACACATCAGATCCCACTGAGTGTGGCCAATCAGACCTGTGCATCCAGATGGGGTGCAGATTAGGCATTGAGGTGCACTGAGAAAGCCTCGAAGCATTTCTTTTGTTTTATATCTTGGTTCAGATGTAAAAGACTCTTTGGCCACATCTCACTGGGTCTACTGTCCAGCTATCACCCTTTGACCATCTCCTTGAGTGTAGGTAAAACTCAGGGCTCCAAATTATGGATGTTCTCACCTGGACAAAGCAGCATTTTAAAAACTGGCATGTGTTTCACATTGAAAACCCCCCAGCCTGGGAGGGGCTGGTGGCGAAGGCCACCATCTTAGCTTTTCCACATGAATTCTAGTGTGTTGCAGAGATCCAGGGGTCACATTTCTATTGGCCATGATGCGGGGTGAATATAACAGGTAATCTTTACACTGAAATTCACTCTCTCTACAAGGGAACCCAAGTCAAGCCTTCTGAATCTGGACACATGGCATCAACGTCAGCCCCTGCCCGTGGCGGTGGAGGCCCAGCTGGGTGTGGCTAGGCGGTGCTGCTGCTGGAGCAGGGTGTGCTCTGTGTGCTGCCGATGCTGTGAGCTGCACTGCTGTTTTCCGAGGCCGGTGGGGAGGTGGGGACTTGTTGCCTCCCTGCTGTCTCCCCTGCAGTTAATTAAAAAAAAAAAAAGAAAGAAAGAAAGAAAGAAAAGATAGTTTGATTTTATGTACATTGCAGCACAGAACATTATCCCTTGCTTTGCCATTTTATCTGATGCTTTTCACAGCTGTGCGTAGGAAGCATCTAGCCCAGGTCTATGCTGACTGTTACAGTTTTTCTGTTTATTGTTTTATTTTGAAAGCCTCGTGCATGGAGCAAGGAGGAGGATTTCTCACTAACAGGCAGTTATAGTAGCCAAGGCCTCTGACAGTTGATGATGACAAATTCCATGGATCTGAGGGCCTACAAGCTCCTTTTTTTTTTTTTTTTTTTTTTTTTTCCTGCAGTACTTGGGATTGACACAGCCTTCACACTGAGCTATATCTCAGGCAGCCTCCCCCAGTTTTTGTTGTTGTTTTTTGAGGCAGTTTGCTAAATTGCTAAGTGGCCCAGGCTAGGCTCAAACTCGTGATCCTCCTGCTTCACCTACAACCTTTGAAGATACCACCAACATCTGGACTGTGTGAGTCAGCTGACAGTGTTCAGAAAACATTACGCATCTTCTCTCATAAAGATATTGTAGAGTTGGGAGGAGGGTGTCTTAGTTACTTTTCTTGTTTCTGAGACAAAATACCAGACACCCAAAGTTAAAGGAGGGAAGGTTTATTTAAGCTCACAGTTTGTAGAGATTTCATTTCATAATCGGCTGGCTCATGGCAAGGTGGCATGGCAGAAGGGCATCACAGAGGAGAAACAGTTAATGGCAGGCAGAAGGCAGCAAAAGCAATAAGCAGCAAGTGATGACGGCAGCCCTCTTTCTGTCCCTTGTATTCTATCCAAGCTGTACACTCTTAGGGTGGGTAGTTCTCACACCCAGGGTGGGCCTTCCCATCATCCACACCTAGAACTATGCCAAACCAATCAGTGGACTAATTTAGTAATCACACACTCTTCATCCCAGCATCACACACTAGATCCAGCCACCTCTGAAAAGCCCCACCTATGCCCACATGAGGCTTTGGGTGGACATCTAGACACAAGCCATAAAAAAGGGTGAGCATTTAAGTTGTAATAATAGAAACTTGGCAGCTTGGGGACCTTCTTCTTTTCTGTTTTAGTGCTAAGGCTCGAACCCAGGGCCTTGGGCATGGTAAGCAGGCACTCTGCCAGGAACTACACCCCCAATCCCTAGGGCCTTTTTCCAAATGGTTTGTTTAAAACTGGGCTGGTACAGTCTGGATATGGCCCTAGCTACAACAGAGAACCTCGTGTGCCAAATACAACCTACTTGAGGAATAGGGACTAGGAAGGGGCTGCTATGGGAAAAACCTTTTGGGGAAGGGGTTTAGCTGTGTGCATATGGGCACCGCAGGGACTGCTAGCAAGTACCCACCTTTTACGCTGAAGTTCACTACTGAATGCCTCGTATCTCCTAATATATTAAGCATCCCACTTTTCATTACACGCCCCACTGCATTTCAGCTAAACCCATTCTTTGTGCCAAATGTACAGGGCTGTGGAGAGGGAGGAAACCTCAGGTCACACACATGGTTTGCATTTAGCAGACCAAAAGGCCCTGGAGTTGCTCCTCTCCAGCAAAACTGGCCTCAGTGCAACCCTCAAAACATGGCTCTAGGTAGGGAAAAGTGATCAGGGCTCTCCAGTGAAAAATTGAATTTTCTTTGAAAACTCAGAGCATAAACTTTATAAACTCATAAGCAGTGTCCCCCCTCCAATGCAGGAAACCCCAAAGGACTAGGCTTGTTTATGAACGAGGCTCCTCTTTCCTGTCATGCTGAAATGCACATCTATCAGCCAGAGATAAGCAACCCTCCCTTCTGTTTCATTAAAACAAAACATACAAGCAAAGCCTCTGCCCTCAAGTACAGGAACTTGAGCCCGTTACTTCCATTCCTTTTCAGGGGACCCCTCAAAAGCTTCTGCCAAAAGAGCAGTTCTGCAAAATGTAGAACCGGCTGATGCCCCCGGGTCTGGTTACAGCTTTCTCCATCATCCTTTTTATGAACAACAGCTTCACACATTTTTACATCAACCTTAGAGCATTTATATGCCTATTGTATATTTGGCCCATGTGTTTCCTCTAATTGTCTTTTCTCCTGGGATTGGTGAGATGGAGAGGGAAAGGGATCCATGTTCCTGAGAGGCAGAGCAACTCTGTATTTGTATGCTTCTTTTTGGAAATCTATATTTTGGACTTTCCCCAATATCACCCCCCTACTCTTCATGTGTGTATGTAATTAAGCATGAGACATTTGCCTCAATGGCAGTAACTTTCTGCTGAAAATCTACTTTCCCCAGAGTGGGAGCTTATTTTTAGAAGGGGATCAAATCTCTCTTTAAGTGCTGGGAGATCAAACCCAGGCCCTCACACATCCTCTACTACTGACAGATACACCCAAACCCCTATTCTGAAGTACACACGCACACACACACACCCCAAAGACCTTAACAACTCTTAATGTATCTTTAAAAAATTCAGCCCCTCTACAACTCATATTTTGATCCACACTCAGCTGGACCCTCATGTTATCTATTAAAAGGATTAATGTGGCTATACATGAACCACATTTTAAAAATCTCTTTTCCCACTTAAATAAAGGACTCATCAGAAACCCCAAAAGTAAGCCAATTCCTTCCCTTTTGGTTTGGCCAGGCTTCATTTGCTCAGCCTGACAGCACCTAAAGGAGAAAGGTTCACCACCTCTAGTGACAGGGAGCAAGTCTCTCTTGCTCCTGGGGGTCACACCCAGGAAATGTGCCAGAACCATGCCCTGCCCAGGAAGTCTGAATATTTGCTTTCCAACGTCTATTTGCCAAATATAATTTGTTGCCACATTAGTTTAATCAGTGCCCATTAAAAAGAGATCTTTCAACTTCCAGAGTTTTGGAAACCCTTGTCATGGTAATGCAATGCACTACTCAAAGTAAACCCCAAGAAAAGAAAAAGAAAAAAAAAATGAGAAAAGAAGGAAAAAATGGAAACAAAGCTTTTGTAAATAAGGAGGGGAACAAGGGTTGAAGGGAGGGTAGGGGAATGGGAAAAAAAAAAAAGAATCAAGTTATTTCATGTACAGGTACAAATTCCCCATGATGAATGTGATCATTATGTATACCTAAAATGTACCAATAAACTTAATTTAAAAAGTAAACCCCCAAACAAAACAACCCAAGAACCCCTGCAGTCCACATTGCAGGATATTTCATCCATGTGGACAAGTCACAGTAGCCTAATATTCTATAGACTTCGATCCAATAATGTCAAGGACAGTCGGTTTGGAAATGTTGAAATTCCCTTCAGTGTAGATGACCCCTTTCACCTCTGTGGCTATTTTCACGAGCAAAACACAAGATTTCTCAATATTTCCAAGATTTTAAAAGAAAAAAAAAAAACTACTTTTTGGCCAAATCAAGAAAAGGAGTTTTCACTGTCAGATGGAAGCACTACAGAGATGCTCGTCATGAAGAAGTACGTTTAATGGGCTAGTGCTTCTGCGTACAAAGCCGGAGTCCCCTGGGATTTCAGAAATGGGTCCTTCCGCTTCCTGTTGTCCTTCGCAGTGGCACGGGTGGCTGAGAGCACCACCTCTCTCTAAAATACCCCTTGGGTGAAAAGCCAGGCTACTTCTGGAGGAGACAAGCAGGGAGGACCTTGTGACGAAGCAGAATAGGCCAGTTAACAAATGGAAGAAGTTCAAGGGAGGCGCCTTTCTGACAAATATCAAACTTGGCCCTCACAGACATGTGTTCAGTCTCACTCTGTTCCTCAAATATCAAACCACATTGAGGGAAGGAAGATTTGGGGAGGAGGGAAAGTGAGTACGGAAAAGAGGCATTTGCACTGGAGTACACTGGAGGAGGAGGGTGTGCTGAAGATAACACCACCAAGGATTAATCCACCCACCTCGCTTAGCCTGTGGCTGAGCCCAGATGGTGCCAGAGATGT
The DNA here is from genome assembly GCA_028451465.1 of Erethizon dorsatum. NCBI lineage: Eukaryota > Metazoa > Chordata > Mammalia > Rodentia > Erethizontidae > Erethizon > Erethizon dorsatum. The sequence continues at coordinate 101,764,856 of CM051829.1, read as the reverse complement.
TTTAAGAACCAGAAAAATATATTTCTTCATGGAGAATCTGTTTTACTTCTTTAGCCTGGGTTAGTGTTGCCCAGATCTGAATTTCTGCCACCTCTTAGTTATCTACTTTAAACTGGGTTTTTATCTCTAAGTCTTTCACTGTGGCAGGTTCTAGAGAAGAAACTGCCTATGCAAAATTAAAGTGACATGCAAAGGCTCCCTGGGGAAACGACAATGCAGGGAAACAATAAAAATGCAAGAGCTTAAAAGACAGATGAGAAGAATCTAGACTAATCCAAAGGAAACTGTTTGCAAATACTGCCCATGAGGATTATTACAAAGAGGACCAGACCAGCTGTTTTTCTTCTCTCTGGAGGGCAGAGCATAAGAAAATGCGTTTAATGGCAGGGACAGAGATATAGGCGAGACAGAAAAGAACTTGCTGGTTATGATTGGTTAGTTACAAAGGGAATTTATGGAATCTCTTTCTTGGGAGATATTTACACACAAGATTGAAAACCACATGCCTTGGGGTGATTTTGATTTTATATTCCTTGATGCCAAAAAGATATATTCTAGTAGGCCTATGGGTTGGCTGCAGTTTTGTATCAATTAACATGGGTTTCTTGATATCCTAACTCCCATAAGAACAGCAAACTAAGCTGTCTTCAGTTTGGCAATGTCTTCAATCACTTTTCATCTTTTCCAATAATGGTTCCTCTCTATTCTCTAAGCTTAAAGAACTTTCTTTTGAAGGCAGAACTGTCCAGGAGGAGTAAGTGAGATGTTGTAAATTCTGGGCCAAGGAATAATCTTTCAAGGTGGGAATTAAAATCTTTCAAAATGTCCTGCTACTTGTTTCCTTTCTGTATGGCAGTATGGCAACCTGTTTGCACCTACCTTTGGTTTTCTGTATCTTACTTTAGCTTGCCTCTGTGACCCCTAAATAGAATGCACTTAAACTATGACAATAAGAATAAGAGGAGAAGAGAAAGAGGGAATGGGAAGATTAGGCGGAAAAGAAAGGCCATCCTTCATATATATGTTTGTACCTCTAGGTGTGGGCTATTGCCAGAAACTCGACTTGAAGCTCTAGTTCATGATGGCAAACCTTTTAGAGCTTTCAATGATATAAACAGCCCACGGCGGCATGCATGCCATAGGTTTGCCACCACTGTTTATCCAAGTGCTAAGCCAGGTGTATTTACCGTACTTCCTGAGCCAGGTATATTAACCAAATTTCCCTTTAGTAAACAGAGAAGATCCCTACTTCACAGGATTCTTAGGGGTGAGATGCTTAAACAAGAAATGCATAGGAACAGCTTTATGAACTTCAAGGTCCTATAAAAACGTAAGATAGTTAAGCCTGCTTAGATGTGTGAGTAGAAAAATATTGAAGTGTGGACAAAACACTATGTTTCACAGAGTAAAATAAAATGTGGAGATTTTGAATTAGGCATGCCTGTCCCAATCCCTCAAGATTTGTATTCAAGCCTTCATTGAACACACTTTTATTCCATGTAGAAGGCCAAGCACATACCTAAAGTCTACCTGCGTCAGGTAAATGCTTTTAATTAGGAGCATCTCTGGAGGAGCCAATGTTTTTAGAGATCTGAGGTCTCAGCCTAGCCCTGGTGAAAAGAATAGAGCATGAAGCTGGGCTAAGGTGCGACTGAGGGAGACAAAAGAAGGAAGAAGGATGAGCTGGACCAGATGGAAACTTCTGTGTCTGTAAAGAAGGCAGGACTTGCTCATTTGTCCTTCAAAAGTTCCAGTTAAACACAGAAGGCCAGGAGCTCTCAGCTTGCCTGAGTCTGCCCCTGTATCTTCTTTCCCAAGGTGCAGAGCCCCTCCCTAAGCTTCTGGACATTCAGATCCTTCCCCTTGCTTCTCAGCCTCCCCTCAGGTATTGTGGGATTTTTTACAAGAAATTTAATTCTTAAAAACAAACAATACTATCTCCTGCTCCAATGAGACTTATCTCGCCAGTTCTCCATCCTTCTGATAAAATTCACTAAATTGTTGTTTTCCTAATAGTTGACATATGTGCCCATTGGGTTTCAACTGAACCACTGTTTACTGCCCATCTGATTATTTTCTTCCTCCCAATATCTGTGAACTCAAAGTGCAAGGCCTCTGTTGTTCACTACTAGGCTACCAGAGCCCAGAAGAGTGTCTGGCATTTAATAACACCTCAAAGAAAATTCAGTGAATGAATACATGAGAGAACAAACAAAAAATTTAGCAGATACTAAACAGAGGAAAAAAGAATAATCAAATACAGTAGTACCTCGGTTTGCAAACTTAATTTGTTTTCTGATTTTGGGGAAGATGGCTGTGCTTGTGGGGAAGAGGGCCATGGTCATGTTTGTCACCCAGTGTGGACATCGAAAGCAAAATTTTGCTGGATGCTTTTGTTTGTAAAACAAATTTTTGCAATCAGAAGTGTTTGTAAACTGAGGTATTACTATACATGTTAAGCTAAAGGTTTACTATCTGACAAGAAAAAAGAAGCATTACAGCTATGTGCCCTTTGAATTTGTGACACGGGACAGGAAGGGAAGAGTGGACTGTACATGTACAAAGCAGAGTTCCAGTCCTGACTGCTATAACTATGTGGCTCTACATAGTCGCATCAGTTCCCTGGGCCTGTTTCCCACTATGTAAAAAGGAAACAGACCAGTAATTTCCCAAGGACCTTGTTTAAGTCACTAATAAAAAGTTAAAGGCAAGACTTAGTGTAGAGACAGTGCTTTACATGCACACATGACTTATATTCCCTCCCTAAATCTCACCAGAATGACAGTAAATGGATTTGCAAAAGGCACAGACCCACAAAAACAAAGATACCAGAAGTGAAGACAACAATAAAATACTAGAAGCTGGTGAAGAAATGGATGAATGATAACTGAGCTAGCAGACTCCTGAGAGTCAAAACCCAAGGCAACAGTGGCAAGAGTTGAGAAGCAATTTACATGACAGTGTCCCCAAAAACTCAGGAAATGATGACATCAGGAACCTCTGGGAGAGAGGGTAAATAGAAGGATAAAAGCAGTGAAGCTGGCCAAGTGCCTATGTAAGAAGCAGTAAGAGTTCTCAAAACCTCCTCCCTCACTACACTGGGCTGGGAGCCTTACCCAGGAGGAATACAGAAGTTTACTCTCCAAAGAGGGTGAGACCAAGGGTTTCCATAATGACCTGCACCATGCACAGCCTCAGAGGGGAAGAGAACCGAACTCACAAAAGGGCATTAAGTAAACATCTACTGTGTTTGGTTCCACTGGGCTTCATTTGCTCAGCCTGACAGCAGCTAAAGCAGGATGGCCTTGTGTGTAGCGGCAGTGAACAAATCTATCTCCTCCAGAACACTGTACGTGCTTGATCATTCACATTCAGTATCAGGTGCCAATACCACGCTCTACCCAGGAAGTCTGAGTATTTGCTTTCTGATGTCTCTTTGCCAAATATAATTTGTTTCATGTAAGTTTACTTTAATCAGTGCCCATTAAAAAGGTCTCCCAACAGTCAGACCTACACCTTCCAGGTGGGATGCAGAAAGGCTTGTATAAAACAACCTGATAAGCTAAAGAGGAAAGTTCCAAGGAGGTGACATTAGGGGCTCATCAATAAAAAGGCAGTCAGACACCCAAGGGAAGTTCACAGTCCTACCCAAAAGCCCGTAACCTTCCCACTCTTAGATAATCCTATGTTAAGATACTCTACCTAAGAGGCAAGAACAGGGCATTTTTTAAGAAAAGAAATTCATTAGAAAAAAATGTTCTTGGAATTAAAATTTTTCAAAATAGTATTAAAATCTCAATAGATAACTGAAAGATGGGGATGAGAAAAAGAATGAATTCTAAAATATCTCAGCACTGAAGGACATGAGTTTCTAGACTGAAAGGGTCCAATTAAAGCCCAGCACCATGTATGAAAGTACACATTAGTCAAGGGATCTCACTGTAAAATATCTTCCAGAAAGAAGAAAACAGGTCACATTATAAAGAGGCTCGGTCTTGAGCTAGAAGACAATGAGGACTGCTTTCAAAATTCATAAGGAAAATTATTTATAATCAGGCATTCTCTACTTTGCCAGGCTATCTGCAAAGTACTTCTGTAACATGAGAATATTTTCAGACATGCCAGATGTAAAAAATATTTACTTTCTAAGTTTTAAACCAAGAAGGAGGAAGGCATGAGATACAGGATACAGGACACCTGCAACTCAAAAGTGAAGAGATCCCCTAGAATAATGAATTAGAGGGCACTAGTTCAGATAGGAGCAGGTTGGGGAAGCCTCCAGGAAAGAGTTATTAAAGGAAAGGAATCATTCCGTGTACCTGATACATCTGAACATATTAAGGGAAATTAAGACAACTGGAAGAGTCAGTAGATAAATTAATGATAAATATATAAAAATCTAACTGGGAGGTGGGAGGGCAGGGAAAGACTATTAATTCCGGGGAAAATTAAAAGACACGTACAAGAAATGTTATCTTACCTGGTTAAATTGAGATTAGCCTTTAGGTTGTTGTAATAACATAATTAAACAGTAAATATGAATCTAAACCAAAATTTCGGTATAATTCTACTAGGACAATGTGGGAAGGGGAGCAAAAAGGGAATAAACGCATGATTAGAGCACAGGGGTAAAAGAGAGGTAAATGCTCTTTTTCCATTGGAGGAGGTCAACAGAAATGGTCTCAAACTGAAAAATCAAGAGGCAGCAATATACTCATGTTATTTGGAGATACGGATTACCAGCCGGAAGAGTCAGCTCAGAGGAAAAAGATGGCGCTCTAGGGAGGGAGAGAAGGGAAGGAGGCAGCGGGGTCTGATTTTTTTCATAACAAGTCTCGTAGAACTATTTCAGCCTTTGAACTATGTGCATGCACTATTTTGATGAAGCTAAAGTTTTTCTAAAAAAAAAAAAAAAAAAGCTTGTGTCCTCAACGAAACAACGGATACAGTTTTGCATTGGACTTGAGGGACTTTCACGGACTAGGAGTTAGGGACCTTTAAAGTAGCAAGGCTCCCCAGAACCATAAAGCTTCTATGGCTCTAGGCCAGCAACTTTCTTCTCCCAACCATCTCTTCTCTCCGCATCATCTTGGGAGAAACGTAAGTTTTAGGAATGAAATTTTCTGGACAGAATTAATATTGCCTTATAGAGGTATCTCTTATTTTCCCAGAGGTTATATTATAAAGTTGGGTCCCCACCTTTTTAGACCAACACAAATTCCAGGTATGTAAGTGGATATTCACAATCTGATATGTAATCTGGTGCTGTGCTGTGTGCTGCAGAGTGGAAAACATGACCAAAGGGAAACCCATCCAAATGAAGGCCTGATCTTGTCACAGAGGCAGATGCTGCCTGGACCCCCAAATACACCACATAAAATCTGAGTCCTACAACTTAGTTTACCATGGAAATTAAATGAACTGAGTCAGTTTTTGAGTTCTCATCTCTCCTCCTTGGCCACTGCATTAAGACCTTCCCTTTTCATCTAAACTTGTTGCCAGCTAACTCAGGTAAGACACCAAGGGGGTTCTGAAAAGAAACTATCATTTGGTTCTGAAATAAGCCTTCTTCATGCTTGTATGACCCTGGTACTCCTGATGAGCAGTCTGTAAAATGAACCAGAGCCTACAGCTTTGAATTAAAAAAAAATTTGAAGCTATATTGTAAGTGATACCAACAAAACCCAAATGATAATGTCTATAAACCTTTTACTTTCTGAATTGGCATATTTTGCTAAAAAGCATCACTGGGTGGGTCTTGGCTTTTCTTTAATCTATTTACAAACCTATCTCTTCATTAACAATACTAAAATTCCTTCTGAAGCCCCTGGGTGGAGGAGAGGGGTCAGTAACAACTCTCCAAGCCCGGTAAGCCACAAAGTATACTGTAAATCAAGCTTTGCTTTTTATCAGATTTGTGCATTTGGCTGTGGACAAGAGTACAGAATCATGGAGGGGGTGGGGGTTCGGTGGGGTGTGTTACCACAGTGGGCGCCATATGGCTGCCCTATAGTCTGCCTAGAGCTGGCTTCCTGGCCCAAGATCAGCTGTAACTAAAGCCAGTCAATGGCAGCACAGACACATGGAAAGCTTCTGTGGGGTGACTGCCCCCACATAAAATCCTTGGGGCTACTCAGTCTTCTTGGAGTACTTTCAAGTTCATTCTCAACAGACAACAGAGGCTGCCAAAGGCCCTAGGACCTCTCAGCCACACAGGGGATTGGAAAAAGTTTTGAAGAGCTATTAGTCTGAGATCTGAGCATGTCAGTATTACTGTGATTAAAATTACTTACATTATAAATTCTACTCTGCTAAAAGCTGTCTCTTCTGGTCTTTCTTTAAACTGCTCATGAGGAAGCATGCTCCTAAACTGATTCATAGACGTTTATATAATACTGAGAATCATTACACTTAAGAGTCTTATTTTCTCTTTCATATGAAACATACTTCACTCAAAGGTTGCCTAAATAGGAACAACAATTTGAGGACTCAAAGCTCCACTATGAAACGGCTAAACTTTTGCCAAGATGTTAGCTTTGTACTGGATAAATTTCCTATGCCAGGCATGAGAGTTTGCTCCTCTCTTTGTGTCATAGATACTTTAGCCTCGGGGTAGAGTATTAGAAGTTAAAAAAATCATGAAAAAGAGCCTGAGATTTTTCACTAACACAGGATCTCTGGATCATGTGTCTTTTTTTTTCATATAATTATTTATTTATTTTCTCTCTCAACAATTTGAGGTTTTTTTCCTACCAATCAAGAGAACTAAGATATCATGCCCCAAGATGTCCTTGCTCATCTTGCCTTTAACTCTCTTGGACTCTCTCGCCTTTAACTGGTCATCCTTTCAGCTGGGTTACTTGAATGGCCCAAGGCGAAGCAGAAGATCATAGCGTTCGCTGGTTCAATGAAGAATGAAACAAACTTCTAAACACAGGCCAGACCTGCCCCTTCCTCTCACTCATCAGACTTTGCCCAGGTTTGCAGTATACACTACAAGTATCCATGAACAAACAGGGCCAGCTAGTTCTCTACACACGCCTCAAAATGCATGCTCTTTTTTCCCATGTTGGCAGAGAAATTAAGAAGCAACAGAAGGCGATCCACAGGTTCCTTCCCCACCAAAGTAAGCCTCCCCCCATTACCACCACTGGGCCTGTATTCTATACTGTGTCAGGACAGGCTGTAGGTTCTGGCCTGCGGCTTCAACCTTGGGGACTTTCCAGGGTTGGGGAGGGAGGGTGCCAGGGCACATCACCATTTTAGGGGTTGGGGGAATATAGCTTAAAAAACAAAATGCTTTGTTGCAACAGTTTTATTTTTCTTCAATTCATGAAAATACATTTTGAAATTTTAAATAGCTTTATAGAAAGATATGAGAGCTTTACACTTACTGAAGGGTTGAGAAATTCTGGTTTAAGTCACGGACTAGGGACTCTGATGGACAGTGCTCAACGCTGCAGGCGTGGCAATATATTCTGGGCTTTCTTTTTCACTTCCTGAACATTTATAAGTCTATTATGAAGTCTAGCTTTGGACAAATGGCTTATATTTCCAGTCTATATACATTAACTTTCTTAAAACTTTAACGACAAAATAGCTTCATGAGGAGCCAGATGTCACCAACATCACAACTGCAATGAACACCGTTTATATATTACTTTTCTACCACTGCTTAAAGCAAATTGCATTTTTACAAAATGTAATTTATGCCAAACACATCAATGTGAAAACAGTGGGAATGAACTTTCTTTCACTCATTCATCCAACAAAACACTGAGCGTCTATTGTGTGGCAAGCACACAGGACATGCACCAAGCAGAGGGAGGAGTCACACCGACCTGTACGGGAATAGATGTACCACAAGGCCCCCGTCAAGAGTGCTCCGATCACAAATGCTGCAAACGCTATGCCCATCACAGTTAGAGTGTCCAGCCCATGGAAAATTTCTATAAAAGAGGAAAACCAATACACACACTCTAAGTTAGTCTGCATTACACATAGCAATTTTATATTTATTTCACAGGCACTGTCATAAAAGCTTAGCACTGGCTAATAAAATCTGAGACAGTATAAGAGTCCCAATAAAATACGCTGCATTTTGTTACTCGAAAATTTTTGGTCAAAGGAAAAATTATCAGTTTTCCAAATATTCTCAGTTTGCAATTAATTTCAAACAAACTAATTTTAAAAACCTGTGGTCTCAGTGTCCCAATCTGAGGACCTACTATTTGAATGGAGGGTAGCTTGAAAATCCACAGGTTGTTTTGGAAAATAAAGTGAACTTCCATTGTCTAAATTTGATTGATTGCTTCTTTTTCACTGAACACCCCCAATAATGAAACACATGGCACAGAAAATATATACAATATACACGCTATTTTCTTAACATTTAAAAGTAAGACAGATAAAAGTAGATGAGAAGAAAACAGAGTAAGAACAAGCTATTCCTATGCATTATAACATTTTACTGATTAAACCCCTCAATCTTAACAACTATGTAGCAAAAGTTTTTTTAACACTTTCCAAACTGTGATGTTTCTACGAGGGGAACAGAAATTACCTCTCAGTGGACAGTGATGTCAGTTTCATGGTCAGCAAAACATATAAATAGAATCAATTGTTTGTCCATTTGGCAAAGATTTTTATATGTGAAATTAATTCCAGACCACAGAAATACGATATTTCCTTTTGTTTAAGACAACTATCTTTGAGTCACTTATAAAAGATGAAGTCAGTTTCTAAGGGAGACAGAGTTTTGTGGAATAAAAATTTGAAGGTCTTTTTTTTTTTTTAATACAAACTGAAGGTATAAGATCCCCCCACTATTTAAATACTACCTGTACTTTCCACTCCAGTCAGAATCAACTCCAGCTGATCTCTATATAAATTAAATCTTTTTGCTTTTCAGTTCACATCCATCTAAAAGGTTCAGTTGTAGACAAACGTGACCCTTGAGCAGACCCAGCATTCCAAAGGCTTGGGGAAAGTATGTCACAGTGGAGAAAGGAATGACCCAAACTCCTGTTTCTGGTCACCACTCTTCCACTCCTGGGTCCTTTGTTGTGTTTATTTAAATTGTGAAAAACAAGGATTACTTTACCTACTGGAGGCAGAAGGTATACAAAATAAGATTGTAAAATGGATGAGGATCCCCTAGGGGGAATAAGAACTGGGTAGAGATCTATGGAGGTTACTGTGAGCCAAGCCATCAACCCATTTAATCCAGTCCCTAAGACAGATATTAAAAGGCGTCTTGACTTTTTATGCTTACAGATGCAAAGATGGAACATGATTACAATTTTTTTAGGGAAAATATTTTAAAATTCCAAAGATGGAAATGTCACTTATGAAAATCAGAGCAGGTATGGCAGAATGTATATCCATATGGGTCTCTCTTTCTGAGACCAGATACTGTTCCATATCTTGCTAAAATAATCCATTTGGGGGAATAGTGTATAAGCAGCTTGGTATAAGGGCACTCTCCAGACTGACTGCTATATGTATGTGATAGGGTCAGCCCTGGAGACTCATCTTGGGAATCTCAGAGAAGGAAAAGAAAAAGCACAGATTCTCCTAACAAGGTCAAATTATCTAGAAGAACTCTGGGTGGGAAGCCGGGAAGCCAGGGTGGAACCCTGACTCATGCCAATGATAACCAAGGGCAACTCACTAAAATACCCAACAGTTTGTTCTGTACAAAATGATGACATTGACCTACAGAATTTTCAACTCACTCTGTAGTAATTGGTATTGTGCTCTATTACTATTTTTTTGCAGTCCATCTGAAAAAACAAACAAACAAAAAACCCTGAGAACAATAGGCTCCTTGGACTAGAGGACGGTCCTAAGCATACTGCAGCTAAATCCCTTAGCACTACTTCACGGAGCAGGTAAGTGCTGTTGCCACCACTTAAAGGAAGCCACAACTGTATATTAATGTTTTTGGATCACAACAGATACAAGCACGTGAATAACAAATTTAACTCTCTAAAACTAAGTTTACCACGTTTCCATTCATGCCACACATGCCAATGGGTTAACAAATTAATATTTTGAAATGTCAAATATGGAGAGGAAAAAAGGAAGAAGAGGATGAAGGAGGGACAGAGGAAAGGGAAAAAGAAAATAGGAAAAAAAAAAGGGAAGAGGAAAAGAGAATGAGAGCAGAAGTCTCCTTATCGAAACTCAAAGTTTGGCAAGTGTTCACTAACCAACTCATTCCTATAAAGCCCTGGAGGCTTTATTTTGAAAGAGTTGCATAAAGACTTACGTGGAGGAACTGGATTTGATTCCTTAGTGCTTGGAACTTTTTCTGAAACAAAAGCATAAGTCATAATGCATTCCATGAGGAAACCAAGATTTAAGCGAAAGGTCATTAAAATCCCAACAGAAGTCGACATTTTGTATTTATTAATAAACACATATCAGTTTATTTGTTAATAGGTTTGTGAAGGCACAGTCAATGATCGTTTTTAGAAGTCAGAACTGTAATGTGGGTTACCCAGAAATTTTAGGCACTGTATTTCGTTAATGATTGATTCTAGAGGCTTTCCAACTTGAAAATATGAAGGCAAGCACCTAAACTTAGGGAATTTGAGTCTATGTGTGTACCTTTATATTTACTTACAAAAGGATCTCATACCTTTAATATCATGCCTCTCTGCTATACTCACAATACTATTCTACTTTTAAAATATTCTGTTCAGAATTTACAGATTTTGTATCTTTATTCTTCTGTCCTTTGAATGCTACTGTCCCATAGCTCAGCTCTTTTTCATCACTCATCTGCATTACCACAGAGGTCTCCCTGTCTCCACCACTACCAATCCCCCCCAAATATTTCCTTCTCCACATCTGCCCCCAGAGTAAAATTTCTAGAGTCCAGAGCTGATCACATATTGTTCCAATTAAGCCCCTTAATGACTCCTTTTTTGTTTAGGGAGGAAAAATTCAAAGTGTTCAACATCAGATACAAAATATTCCCTGCCTGCTTTCCTGAGGGGGGTCCTTTACCCATGCTGGGCTCCTCATAATTTATTTAAGCTCTCCAAGCTACCCATGATGCTCCATGTCATCACCCCTTCTTCCCCTAGACCTGCTTTGTTGGTAATGTTTGCTGGGACCCCTCCCTGACCCTCCCCAGCTCCAGCCACCCCCAGCAGGGCTGGTCCCTCCCACCCCATTCATTTCACCCCTCTTCTGTTACATTTGTGTCACATCACAACCTAATTTGCCTGGTTAGTTGGGCAAGGTCTAGTTCTTACTCATCTATACATCCTCAGGGCCCAGGCTGGCACAGAATAGCCCTTCCAGAAATGTTTGGTGAAGGGCAATTAAAATGTTGATGTACGTTTTGAAAAAGGAGGAAACAAGACTATTAAAATGCTGTACACCTCAGTATTTCTAGAATGCTTCGCCTTCCTAAAGTGCTACCCAGCCAAGATTTCATCTGGGGTTCACCCCAGTGCTGTGAGGCAGGAAAAGAATTTTTATCACTATTTTACAAATGAGCAGCCCGAGACTCTGATATCCTGTGACTAGCCCAAGGTCACAGCTGGAAAACATCGGGGCAGGGATTGAAGCACTGCTGCCTCACGGGCCGAGTGACAGAGAGCTGAGAGTGTCGCTTTGTCCCTAGCCAGGGAGCGCTAAGTTACTGCTTGTGCACAGTGCTCGCTATCCTCAACAGTGAACATGGCACAGAGGTCAGAACAGTACGGCCCATGAGCTAAGAATGGATTTTATATTTTGAAATAATTTCTTAAAATGAAGACGACATTTTTTGTGTCTCACTCTGTAATTGAGGCTGGCCTTAAACTCACTATGTAGCCCAGCCTGACCTCGTAACTCCTGGCAATCCTCCTGCCTCAGGCTCCCGAGTGCAGGTATTACAGGCGTGCACCACCACATCTGACCCGAGAAGACTATTTCTTGACAAATACATGAGAGTTCGTATGAAACTCAAATTCAATCCAAAATGAAGTTCACTGTGGCCACAGCCATGCTGAACATATTGTCTACGGCTACTGTTGTTCTACAACAAAACCGAGCAGTTGAGAGAGCAGCTGTGGTGCCACAGGTGAGAACTATTCTCTCTCTGGCCCTTCCTAGAAGAAGCACCCTTCTTTTTAGAGTTTAAAAGCGGGATGTGTTTAGTGCCTCTCTCTTTCATCTCTACTTTCATTCACTAAAGGAACACACACCTTCTGTTTAAATCCATGGCAAAGCAAAAAGAACTTGTGAAAATTTGACCAAAAGCACATTGATGTTTATAAAAAAATAAAGAAGGTCAACAGGGTGAAAGGAGAGAGGATTGTTTATAGAACACATACTCCCTACAGTAACTACAAAATCAAACTCTCCTGGGACTTTGGTCCCATCAGCCTTACTGGCGACAGTAACAATGGTGACACCTTACATTTTTACATTTGTATGGTGTTTTATCAACTGACAAAAAGCCTTCACTTAATATTCTCATTTTAAACTCTCTAAGCCCTGTGAAGGAGGGTTATCTAACCACAAAATTCACCCACTTTCAAGAAATAGTAGTTTGATTCACTGAACTAAGTCCAAAGGCATTTAAAGGTCTCAATAGCGTGCATCATGCGCGAAGTATACACACTTCTGGGAAGAGTTCCATCTAGTCGACCGCCTGTGGTTCAACTTTGTCACTCAGAATCCCCAAGTGGTTTAAAAATGATGATTCTTCCCTTAAGAGACTTTGCATGTAAGAATTTAGGTTTCATAGCCAGGCCTGTGTGATGGATGGCACTGTTTTAAAATTCTTAATGGACTTATGATCTAATCGTCTCTCCCCACCCCAACTATAGGGGGCCTTCTCAGAGAGCTAAACAGAAACAGTTGTTGCTCCCTGGTAAAGGTTCTTCATGACTGTGCACGAACAGTAACGAGCACAGGCTGCAGAGCTGAAGTTAAAGGATTTTATCCTCTAACTTTTTGGTGCCCAAATCCCCTAACCCCCAAGTCTAACTGAAATGGTTTCATCTCCATCAGAACCCTATAATTGAGTTGGCATGCTGAAAGGAAGAGTGGACGTAACAATATTTACTTTGGGTTTAAGGATAAGATTGTAAGAAAGGGATCCTAGATATTGCTGCAAAGAGAATTTTAATAGCTTTCTTTGCAGAAAGAATAAGCTATAATCAACATTCTGAATTAAAAGTTTTCGTACACTCTGAGCAAATTTTGGTCTACCTCTACAACCAAAATTTCCTTCCTCAGACTGTTAGGCATGGTTTTCATAAATGGTATATTCCTGGGGTTATGCATGAGTAACCAACCACAGCTTTTGGCCTACAGTGTTCGGTTCAGTTCTAAACACCATGGGTCTGAGCAAGCCTGCAGGGAAACAAGGCATCAAACTAGTACCACGTCTATTGACATCTGGCAAAGAGGGAAGGATTGGGAGAGAAGGTCTCCTGAAGACTCAGGAGGCTGTGTGCGGGCCCCATTTAAGACACATTTTTACTACTCTAACTTCGCTGTTTCTGAACTCTTCCTCTAGGCTCCTTCAATATTTATGGCCTCTATTGCAAAGGCCTGTCCACTTGTCTGTATCCTGCCACTAGACAGAGGTTCTCACCTGGGGGTGACTTAGGAAATGCAGAAATGTCTAGAAACATAATGGGCTGTCACAACTAGAGGAGTTGTGATTGGCATCTAGTGGGTGCTGTAAACATTCTACAATGCACAGGACAGTCCCCCCACAACAAAGAGTCACCTAGCCCAAAGTGCTGATACTATGGTGATCGAGAAACACTCCACTAGACTGGAGAGGCGTGAAAGACAGGATAACCTATCAACTATATCTCTAACATATAATAGGGGCTCAGTAAACATTGCTGTGGACTAAATAATCATAAATAATACATATACCCATTACCATGCACTTGTTCCAGCAAGCCAGTCTTCACACTGCTTTCAGAATCATCTTAAGTGATCTAATCATTGGTTCCCTGCTTGAGATCTTTTGATGGTTCTTAACCTTTAAAGATGCATACTGGCACATTTATGGATGAAATTAACTGTCTGGGTTTCCTTCCAAATAATTTAATGGGCAATAGGAAGTGATAAAGTAAGATTTGCCATAAATAGATAGCTGGTAAACCCAGATGGTAGGCTCATGATGGTTCGTTCTATTTTTGTATATATTTGAAACTTTCCAAAATAAAAATGTTTCTAAACTGTGAAGCACATAAAAGTATAAAAATCCCTATAATACCCTTCCAATTGGATAGAGACTGAATGCCTTATTCCGCCAGTGAAACATTTCTACTGTCTTTCCACTGTTTCCCTTCATCTCTACCTTGAGGACAAAAGTTGGCTGGTCCTAGAGTATTTTGTTCTGGAAAATCAAATGTATGTTCCAAAAAGTAACGCCTCTCTTGGATTAATTTCCATTTGACACTCACAACTTTTCCTTCTGCCTCATCCCCCCTCCCAAAACCCTGCTAGTTTGGCTGAGAGGTTGAGAGGAAAGGAAATTAACATTCACTGAGTGTGCCTGATATGCAGGTGCTTTTATTTTTTAAAGTTATGTGGTAGAAATTTGGAGAAAATACAGTATTTCAAACATTTAACTTGCTAAGAATCAAGTATTGCATATGAATCAGAGCAAATTTGGAGAAGACATTTATTGCTCTTTTATGTCCACACTTCTTTGTATATGTGCACCCTGTTTCAGAGGAAAGACTGCCCTCTTACCATTTTTTAAATTCATCACTGACGTAGTATAACTATCTTTATTTGTGTAAGCCTAACCGTTCTCAAATGCTGTAAAGAGTGGTCACGGCATCCAAAACAAACAGTACCAGCATGACTGTACTTCAAAAAATTTCACAAAATATGGTAGGATGACACCACCTCAAGTATTTTAATTGTTTTGCCATAAACCATAGAATGCATAAACTATTCATGTTTTCTGGGGTTTTTTTGTGAGTTATAATCCAAAAGTCACAGAACTTCTTCTGAACTTTAATACACTTTCTTTTTTACACTTTTAAACAGTTTATACATTTCCTAACATCTGACCCCATTAGAAGAACTTTAAAAAAAAATTCATCTTCCTTTCAAAATTCTTCCTTCCTTTCACCCACAGCATTTGCATGGTATCTTGAATACCAATGTGACAAGGGATGAAGAGGTGGAAGGGGAATATGAAGAAACAGATGTTTATGTTCATGGTAGTTTTTATTAAAAACTAGAATCAACCTCCATTTGGGATGAGGCATAGGGTTTAAGAACACAGGCTGTAGGATCAAAGACCTGGATTTGAATCCCAGCCCTGCCACTTATAGGTTGCATGACCATGGGCAGGTTATTTAACCTTACTATACAGAGGTGCCATGAAGATTAAATACAATGACTCACATAAAGCATTCAACACAGAGTCTTGTACCAAGTAAACACTTAATAAAAGTTGGATCATCATCACCACCAGCACCTTCATTTACTGTTGAAAGTTTAGGAAAAGAACACTGGTTCCCAAAGGACTTGAGATGAAAGGTGGGAAAGATATGTTCCATTACAAACAGTGCCCTGGAAGAGGAACTGAAAATTATTTATATACTCTTAATGACCTATTCTCCCTGTCCTCTGGGGGAAGAAAACACCACCTGAACGATGTCCATGTTGTTATTGGCAGTGGTGGTCACCACTTTCTCTGCCTGGCTCTCTGCCTTTATCTGCTACCCTAGAAAACCCACCAATTTAAAAATAAGATGAACCAAATGGGCAGGGAGCACTGGAGCTTTGGCGTGGCCTTCGAAGGGCACCAATGTAGTATAGGTTACTGAAGCATTCCCTGGGGATTGAGGAAATTTTACCCCAAAACTTAATCTCAATATGTGGTCTGCCTACTCCCCTGGAGAATATTTATGACCAATTTATTATTCCAATAAGTCAACACTATTAGGCAAATGATCATCTTCCCTTTTCAAATGACTATTCCAATTCCCTGTGAAGAGAATGCGGACTCCAAATGTTCTGCACTGAAGAGAAATGATTTTAGAGTCAAAGAAAATAAATATATAGAGTCAAGAAAATAAATATAATAGGTGAGAGGAGGCATTACAGAGCTGAAAACTGCCAGAAAACCTATCCATTCAGTGCAAGTTAGACAGTGAATTTGCATAGTGCCCCTGGGAAGCTAGACTAAAGTTTAAGTTTCTTAATTTGTTTAACAAACCTGAGCAATAAACTTTCTTTACTCACATGCTTCTCCACTAAAATCTAGCCTCAGCAAATCTCATGAAATTGCTTTGATACTTGGTAAAACTTTCCTCTTGAACTTTTATATAAAGAAAACACTGAACTTTTAGTATAATTACATGAAGTTTGAATAAAAGTAACTGCTTCATTTACAAGAGAAATTTCTAAAAAAAATACCAGAATTAAAAGAATGAATGAATTGCTGGAAGTTATACTCCTGCAGTATTAATGGGTAATTATTGTTTGGCACGGGAAAAAGCAAGCTGCTGCCTTCAATTACCGCAGAATTACCTCTCTCAAAAGAGGTAGGAGTAACAGATGGAGGACAAGGTAGCTGCTACTATTGTTAAACTGCTTCCACAGTATAAATGGAGCCAGCTGTGGCCCAATTGTGACTTCTTTGCAACACAGTTAATTTATTCTTATTTCTTTCTCCTGAACCCAAGAAAAAGGAATTAGTATTTGGGCAACCCATTTAAAGACTATCTGTTATGACTTTCAAATGGTTGAAAACCAACCAATAAAAGTAAAACAACAACAAAAAATGTTGCTGAGGAACTACTGAACATCTAATACGTCCTCTCACAACAACTTTAAGATGGCTGGGAAATGAATTATTTTGCTCCTTCCAACAGCACACCTGAGTGTTGCAGCTGAGAGGGCTCTGGAAGTCATCTGGGCCGAACTCCTCCTTTCCAGGTGATGAAAATGAAACCCAAAGGGGTCTCACACTCAGTGGAAAAGCCAAGAGCAGAGGTGTAGGCTATGGGACCGGAGCCAGTGTCCTACCCCTACATTCACCTACCTTCCATGGTGAACGTGCCCCTGTGAGGGGAGAAGCTACTAGAGCCAGATACGACAACTGGAATAGCACAGTTACCCTTACACAGCTCACTCAGCCACAAGAAACCACCAGGACCCACACACTTATGTTCCGGCAGGTCTTCTCTGCTCCAGAGCCATGTCCACTGTCTAGGCTTGACACACCCCAATCCAACAATGCTTAAATCTCAAGTGCCATCCCAGGGTGGCCCCCAACCCTAGATCTGATGTCAGCACCAGTCAGCAGGTCTCCCTGCTAATGCTAAGCAGCTGAAACCAGGCTGTTCACTGGCTCCTCTCTGACCTCAGGGTGGGGGAGGCGGCCTGCAGCTCCTAGCCCTGGAATATCTCACCCTGGCAGCACAGAATCCACCTTCAGGCTCCCTGTCTTCTCTCAGCTTGACACCCTTCGATAGCGATGCTTCTGGAGAGTGCAGGTTGTTTCTAGACAGGGACACTATAACTCCCCAGGTATCAGCTGTCCTAGCCTATGCCAGGTCTGGCTCTGTCCTGTCTGTTCTCCCAGATCTTGATGCCACACTTCTCAAGCCACCTACTTCCTTTTGTCCTAGAAGGTACAAATGCTCCTGCATATGTAGGAAGAGGCCCCTTGGCTTCAAGTAACAAACACAATTGTGTAAAATTCTGAAAACAATAATTAAATGCATTTAGGCAGTGGTTTTTAAACATCTTCTTGCTGTAACACCTAAGATGGACATATTCCCATTATATCCTCTCAAAGGCATCTGTGATTTTGAAAGCATTATAGTGGCTTATAGCTGGCACTACTATTAGCAGTAGATCACAGAAAGAGGGGCCGTGGACTGTGTGGAAGTATCAGTACACCAGGGACAGCTTTAACCATTTCTTGCACACTCACGGAAGCATATGTGAACATAAGAGAGAGTGGCATTACGACAGAGACAACCTTGATTTTGGTCTAATACTTTAAAGAAATAATTTGCAAAGGTATCACAACTCAGTCACAATGGCAGTAGGAGAAATAGCTAAAGAAAAGATTCCTTGGACAAAGAATCCTTTTCTAAAGTTACTAAGAGGTCTTTTGAATAAAACTGGACTGATTTATAGTACTGGATCTTCCTCAGAAGAGCCCTGAGGCCCCTATTCCCTAACTAAGCCTCCCGAAGCGCACCTTTAGGTTGTGCTTGGTGGATCACAGCCAGTGGCTTGGTAAATGTCTTCTTGTTCTGCATCATGGCCCAGATCATGGCAGCATCCAGTGAGGTACAAGCTTCGTCGGGAGGCACACACTGCGGAGGGCAAGGCAGAGCACAGAGTCAGGGGTCCCTTGAAAGTGCCCTCACCAGCTAGGACTGTACAGTTGCCCTGTGGCCCCTTATCAGTCATCTCACAGCTGTGTACCACAGGAAAACAGGAGATTTGTGTGTTTTTCAAAGAATCTTAATCATGGCATTAAGGTCTAGGGTATTTTCAGCTGCACTGTAACGTGCAAATCTCCCTGGATGGCTTATAAATATTGTCCTCCCCTCCCCTTCTTCCCACAAGACAACTAGAAGTTTTAGAGTTAGCTTGAAAAATAGGGGGAGCTATATGACTAAGGTTGGCCTCTCACTAAACTGCCTTCATATAAATGATTTGTGAAAACATTTGTAATTAGTGTTTGTGATTGTGGGAAATTTCATGTATTACATTATGAAGGTGACAGATTTTATATTTGTTATCTAAAAAGATAATCATATTGTTGAGTCTGTTTTGATTTTTTAAATCCTGGCACAGGCTTTACAAAATCCAACTTTCCAAGGCCATCTGCCTTTTTGCTTTTGTTTGTTTGTTTGTTTTGGTGCTGGGGATTGAACCCAGGCCCTTGCACATGCTAAGTATGTGCTATACCACTGAACCACATCCCCAGCTCAGGGGCATCTGCTTTTCATGTTCCAAAAGTCAGATCCTAGGGAGTGGTATGCAGGTGTGTAGGCCATGAGATCAGCTGCTTCTAGCTTGTTTAAAGGCCTCAAACATATAAGGAGCATGCCTGGGGTTCATGCTACCTGGAAAAAGTATGGTCACACTCCAGTACCTTTTCTTCTAAAATAACTTTAGTTGCTTGTCAATGTTTATCAATAGGTGACATTCTAAATCATTTAAAAATTCTATGGCAAGGCTTCCCCCAAAATTCTAGTTAAGTTCCAGCTCTCCTAATCACAAATGAGCAGATATGTGAGGCTTAACTGTCATGGCTACTCTGGGCAACACAAAGGTCAGACATATATTATAAGAAAGACAACCCTACAAAACATCACCCAAAACAAGAGAAACGCCTTTACAACAGCCTTCTTCATGGTTATCAAAAAGATTTGCATTTTACTTTCCTACTTCACTTTTCAGTATTCATTCTCTTACTGTCCTATTAGTTCAATAACAATCTATGACTCTACCTCTACCTCAGTGGTGACTCCAGGCCAGACACTTAACTCCATTTCATCAGAAAAGGGGAGGGCTGCATTCAGTGATCTTTGAAACCTCCCTCTAGAAGATTCTTAGGCTATTGTGATAGAAAACTCTCAGAAGTCACTAGAAATATGGAAATACTACCTACAAACAGCAAATGAAAAGACAGCAGTAATAACTCCATTAAGCCTATGCTGCATCGTATCTACTGTCCCATTTGCTTTTCTACCCAGGAGGGAAGCCAGGCGTTACTATTGTTGACTTATAGATAAGGACATAACAGATCACAAGGGCTCAAGGGACCTGCTTAAAATCCCACAAGCAGGCAGTAAGCCTTTCTTGTCACTGCCCATGCTCTTTCCACTGCATGCTGTCTTGGAGGTAAAGCATGACTTGAAGTTCAGGGTCACATCCCATCATGTCATCCCCTGGGGCTCTGAGCAAGAGTTCTAGCAGGAAATATTAAGCTTAATTTTCACAGATTAACATACTCTGAAGCTAAGATGCTCTCAGCAGACGCAGAGACAGGCAACAGCCAAAGCCACCAACCAAGATCCCTGCTGAGTGCCAGGCCTCCTCTCCAAAATCCCTAACTCCTAAAAGTTGTCTTTCTGCTTGGAGGAAACAGCTGGGTCCCTCAGCTAAGCACTCAGTTTCTCATGGCTCTCTACCACTGTCCACTGAGCCATGATCTTCATGGTCACTGGAAGGTGACATGTCCATGAAACTAAGACATCAATGATTCCAAAAGCAATGAAACAAATACAGTCTAAGTCACCTTGTCTGTGTACCCTAATGATTATGATTTGTATATTTTCATAGGTAGACAAAATTCTTGAAGAAATGGATGCCTAGAGAACTATAATGTGGTCAATGGCAATCTAGTAGAAAATAATTTTTCCTTCTACTTCTACATGTATTTCTTATAGCCTATATATTAAATGAGAATTCTATAATACATTATTAATGTTACAGCTTGATTCTTAGCCTTTGAGATTGACAGGTGCCTACAAAAGGATAAGAAACCAGTTTATACCATGTGTGATACCTACCACACAAATGCACATAGGAAATCACACATAATTATAGCAGGTCACAGAAACAGTTATAACAAAGATTCCTTTCACACATAAGGCCGACCTAACAAGGGACCATAATTAACCTTGTGGAACCCCCGTAGTAGCATTCCAGCAAGGCCAAAGCATTCTGATTTCTGTTATGGCAACCAAATGTACTGGTTTGATATAGGGAGTGACATGAGACAAAAACGATGAACTGATATGAAACTGAGAAAAAGTAAAATATTTGTTACTTTCTCTTAGAAATCCTTCTGAGACAAGTCAACCTTACAATTCATGCAGAGGTGAAAAAACAATTATAATCCAAGTCTCAGCAAGACCTGGAAAATTAACCCTCACATTGAACCTGTCCTTTTGGCTCGCTACAATTCTGGCACTGCACACTAGCTGACTAGCAGAGCTGAAACCAGGCCTCTCCCTCAATGGAAAACAGTACTGATTTATCACTCGTAAGGTACTACTAAGTAGCACACATGGAAAGAAAAAAATCATACCGTTAGGATTTATTCTCTAAGACTCCATAAAACTCACAGTTCCCTGCTCACAACCTGCAATAACTTGGTATTCAACTTCCCCCAGGAAGTCACTGCCTTGCATAACAATGCCCCAAAACCAGTCCCCATGGATGGGAGCCCACACACCTTAGGCAACTTCTGGTGGTCCTTGTCCTTCTTCTTGGTACACAGTGTCAGCTCACACTGTAGAAAGAGCAGTGAAGTGTTGAACATCGACTTGAAGACAAAGCTGAATCTCTTCTTATCCATCTCAGCTTGTGGGATAGGAAAGTGCACCCTCTTGGGACTGTAGAATTTCACAGATTCATCTTTAGGACAAATGTTCTCAATGATGGTGTAATCAGACATCCTATCAGGGTTTGAAGATGGAGAGATAAAGCATGTTTGGATGGCGAATCCCAGTTCTTGGTCAGCCTTAGTGACAGACACCTACAAAAAACCAGAAAGATAAATTCAGATATGGGTAAACATCTTTTAATTTAGGCGTGAGGACAATATACTTTGGATGAGATATTGCTTTATTTTCATAACATGTTTATGGGCTTCTAACTACAAAGGTAGCATACGTTCATTAAAGAGACATTTTCCATTTAAACTTGATATGGATGACGACAGTGAATTATTTAGTTCAAATGCTAGGCTGCTAAATTTCAAATGCAACATGAATGTCTCCTCAACCTCCCATTAACTCCTCTGAGAGATAAAAATAAAAGCAAACCATGCACTTAAGTGAATTTTCCAAAATAAATAAAAGGTCCACAGCTAAAAACCCTAATGTCATAGTAGTGTGTTACTTACAGAATGAACTCTTTTAAAAATTGCTCAAAAAAAAAAAAGATACAGAGGCAGAATCTAGTTAACAGAGAGGCAGGAAAGACTGAGCTTGTAAACTGCAACAAATCAGAGCAAACCTAGAACATTACAGTAAAGCTCCAAATTCATCTTAAGTTCTCCTTTGTTAGGAAGCAGGCAGAGCTGCCTCTGGATATCAGAGAGAGTGCAATCTGGTGGCCATCACAGGCCTGGCAAAGTGTTCCAGCTGCTCACAGGACCACACCAGCCTTGCCAAGTACTCTCCCTTCACTCTCCAAGCCCACGGGTATTTTAAGGGAAATCTAATCTGGAAACAGTTCCAACTCATTTACACTTCCCTCTTACAAAA
Source organism: Erethizon dorsatum (assembly GCA_028451465.1). NCBI lineage: Eukaryota > Metazoa > Chordata > Mammalia > Rodentia > Erethizontidae > Erethizon > Erethizon dorsatum. Next base: position 101,742,615 of record CM051829.1, on the reverse strand, counting down.
CATTTCTATGGGTCATGTCCAAATTTGTTAAGGTTCTTTTCTTTAGAAACAGGAAGTAGTGGTTAGCCAAGTGTAAACAGAATCAAACCTCAACTATCCTGAACTCAGCTAAAATCCTCAGAACAGACTGGATTCTCCATTTGGTGACATGTGGATCACTTTGTGAACTGCCTCTCCCCCTTCTATGCCTCATTCCTTGACTACACTTAGGATCAAAATAAACTTAAACACTTTAGAAATAAAGTTAGTTCTTACCCATGGGCCAAGAGCCCCAGAATCGTTTCAAAAGATGTGGAGAGATAAACAAATTTTCCATTCTGAGATACCCAGGGAAAATCCCTGGTGTCTCATGGAGCTCTGAATCCACAGCACTACATCAAAGATCCCTACGTGAGTACTACATGGTACCAACAACAAAGATTATGAAACCAGGAGGATGCTAATGAAGATGATTATGACACTCTCACTTTGGGGTGACATTCTGTAAATATTTACACGTCACTATTTTTACAGTATTTCTGAAGAACAAGATATTCTATCTTGGAAAGATGGTAAATTACATATATCTCACTAACAAAAAGTACCCTTTAACATGAGCCCAGAGCCTATTGTGTGTAACCCACACTAAAAACGTGTAACAAAGGTACTGCAAATCTTTTCTTACTCTTAAAGGAGTATATAATGGCAGAATGTCTAAGGTATCCCAAAAAGTTGTCTTGGAGGGGAAAAAAAAATATATCAGCAAATCTTTTATGTTAAAATAGACTGAAGGCTGGGGACAGAACTTCAAGGTAGAACACCCGCCTTGCATGTGTGAGGTTTGGGGTTTGATCCCCAGCAATGCCAAACAAACAAAATGGACTGTAAATGATCATAGAATACTACAGGCTTTGGAATGAGACAAGTGCAAGGAAATCACAACCTCTGCTGCTCACCTATATACCCTGAGTCTCAGTATCCTCAATTACAGAACGAAGACACTAATACTTACAAGGCATAGTTAAGGAGAGAATTAGGAACATAAAAGCTACATTTAAATAACACAGCTTCTGGGCAGCCTGATTTCTAGGCAGTCAGAATTAGGAATGTAAAAACTATATGTACTTCACTTAAAATTATGGCCTCAAGGTCCATTTATTTACCTACAAATGCCTCAAGTTTATCTTTATTTATGGCAGAATCTATAAATCCCACTTTGAGATATATATATATATATATATATATATATATATATATATATATGAATGATAGATAAATGGGAAGTATGGAGACTTCTTTCAAATGGATGGGTTAACAAATGATGGGGGGAGGGGATGGATAAAAAAAAAGAATTGAAGAAAGAAAAATGAAAATAGAGCTTTTACAAATGGGAAGGGGACCAAGAGTTGGAAGGAGCAGGGGGCAGGGTATGGAAAAAAAAAAAAAAAAGAATTAAGATGTATTATGTACATGTACCAATTCCCCATGATAAATGTAATCATTATGTGCTGTAAATATGTATTAATAAAAAAATGTTATATGTAAACAACACAGCTTCTAGGCAGTCAATTAGTAGTATGATTCTAGATTTAAATTTGGAGGGTTATATACTGTTTTCTCCTTTAATTCTTCAACACAAGTCTCCTGAAAGAGAAACTGCCATTATATCATTAATAATCACCCAAAGATGACCAGCAAACAGGTGGCAAAACTGTTAACATCTTGGATTAAAGGAAGGAACTATGCTCTAGAGGGAATGGAAGATCTGGGGAGAGGATAAGAAGAATGGCAGGGAGAAGAAACCAGGAAATAGTTATTTATATCAAGTCAATAATTTATAAGTTTCACTTAACCTAAGTAAAAAAATTTCCAACCATCAGGGGAGTACAAAGTGGAAAACAAAGATGAAGCATAGTTAGTTGCTGTCCTATTCAGCAAAACATTTACAGATTCTCTTGTATTTTAGGTAGTTTAAATCTATTTTTAAAAATAAAACAGTTTATAATATTTTCCCCATCCCTAAATTCTCCTTGATGTACTCAATATTTAAAATATATTTAGTAAAAAGATTTGGTCCATTTTTAACTAAATTTACACAAAATACAGATGATATCTGAAAAGATATAGTGGGGAAAACAAGAATAAAAAGGGGGAAGAAAAAACTACCAATAATATATTAAGCCAGCACTACAGGGATGAAGGAAAAAGCTCCAAAATATCCAGGGTAAGATACACAAGGAAGATTATCCACTGATTAGCATAAACTAGCAAAGCCATAAATTAGCCAAGCCAGGCACATATTTAGAAAAGAACAAAGTGCAGTTAAACAATACCATTAAAATCCACAGCACAATAGGAAGCCACTGACCAAAGGCACATGTGGATTGTGCAGCCAGGAAAGCCAGAGGAAAACAGCAACCTTGGATTAGGAGAGAGCTATGATTAGGAGCAGTATGTAGAAAGCAGAGTTCTTTCCTCAGGGGGAAAGTAGGGGCACCCAAAGAAAGAGAGGCACTCTCAAAACAGGGGGTCACAGCGGAGAGACAGAATCGCTATGATCAAGGAAAACAATATCTAGAGCCAGCGGGCTGGGTCCCAGAGCCAGTGCAGATGTGAGAGTTATCCATCTGTCTAAAACAGAAATATGTGCACCGAAGTCACATTTAACATATGGAACGATCCCATTTCAACCCCTTAAGCTCAGCGCTCCTATCACAGTGAAGCAGAACACCAGCTTGCAGCTTAGCACCCAAACCAGCTCATCAGATGACAACACCCCTTCAGACCAGCAGACAATACCCCCAGCTGAAACACTACAGGTTCTGCCCAAGGCACAATGGCAACAGACAGTCTGATGCCAAAAGGAGATATGTCTTTTTTAGAGTCCAATCTGTGAGCCTAGATAGATGCATTGATAAGAGGTTATGTTTTTTCCCTTTCAAATGGCACTCTGAGGATAAATGACAATAGCACTCAGTGGACAATAGTGTGGATTATGGAGCCACATAGTCTGGGGGAGGGGGGAAATCTGAGTCTGAGCTCTACTAGGCAGCAGCTGGGTGACCTTGGACAAGGTTGTTCCTCAATTTTCTCACCCAAAAAATGAAGTTAGTATTTGTCCATTCTCATAGGATTGCTCTGAAGAGTTAATTACTATAATACTTACAACTATATTTGGCACATCGTACATCAGCAATAAAGTTAGCTGCTGTTATTTCATTATCACTGCCGCTACCTAATATTCTGCAGTCATTCTACATTTATTCTATGCATGATTATTTAGTTTATATAGGAAATAGTTCTAATAAATGTATATATTTAGATAATGATTTGGAAACAATTATTTCTGTGAAATACGGTAGCCAATGGTATTCGCTTAAAAATAAGTGCATTTAAAAGATAATATGTGAGGTGATTTGAAACATTCCATGGTTAACTCTGACATGGCAACTTCTGAACTGCTGTTCTAAAAAATGCTAGCCTCAAAGCAAGCCCAGGGCTTTACTAGAATTCATACTCTGCCCTTTTTAACATTTATCTATCAAATATTCTCTCCATTTAGCATAATGTAATAAATCCTGAATTTTCCTATTTTGTTCAGAAAGCAACCTGAAGCATTTTCTGAGCCAAGCCATCATTCAGAGCTGGGGAGGGTGGTGAGGAGAGGAAGGAAGAGGCCCACACGAGGTGCATTAGCTATTGTCTCAGGAACAGCAACTCAGAGCTGAGCTGAAAGCTCAAGGCTGATGTTACGGTCTCACCTCAACATAAATGTGTCCATTCTCTGCCACAGAGAAGACCCCCTGGGAGGGCACCAGAAAGAGGTCCGTGTTGTACAGCTCCATGTTGAAAGAGATGTTTCCATTGGGCTGGTCCTGGAAGCTACTGGGATTCCCCAGTTGCCTCAAGCTACAATTAAACTTGAAAAAAAAGCCACAGATAAAGATAAATCACAGTCACAGGAAGGATGAAGGCCTGGCAGCTTAATAAGCCTTGGCCTTTAACATACAACTTTATTTTCTGATAGTCCCTGATGAAAACCAAGTAAATGGACAACATTCTCCATAAACTACCCACTAAAAGCCAATACATACTGTCACAATTTCAGGACGGCTGAGGAGGAAAGCATCTCCTTCATCCAAATCTCCTGGAAATCCATTATCACCCGACTCCAAATCTTCGTAACCATCTGGCCAGCCACTGCTGTCCCCAGGCAATGGAGCCTGTATCACAATCTAAAGGGCAGAGAGAGCAGTCATTGTTACAAGAAAACCTAACCAATGGCATTTTGGTCTACTTCATATAAATACCCATGTAACGATTCAGATGCAAATTAAAAATCTGATTTCAATATAAAAAAGTACAAGCTTTTTTTAGGATTTCATCTTCAAAATTATAAAAAAAAAAAAATGACCAATGCAAGTTCTAGAAAAGCTCTGAACTAAAATTTGTATTTTCCCTGATGAAAAAATAAAGATTTATTTGATAACTGCATTGAATAATTATAAATTATTTCCTAGAGTGGGAAAACTACACAGTGAAATAGAGTTGAATGGGGTTGTCAACAAGCTTATATATATTGGGAGGGGGGCTCTTTTTCTTTGGGTCTTTATTTAAAACTCTAAGTAATGCTAAGAGTTGGCTATTACAAAAAGGTTTTATTATTTGTTCCCCTTAAGATTTGCAGAAAGTCCGGCTTTAGTTAGAAACAAAGAACCAATCTCATCTTTTCTCTTACATTCCCCTTTTGCTCTTTCTTTCCCAGTATCTTTCTGTATGGTGTACAGATGCAGAAAAGAATGTTCTTTTCCAGGACAATCTATCTTAACACTGGCTGAAATTATTGTTCCTGGATTAGTTCTAAGTAAGATGGAGAAGGTCACTCAAGACCATTACTCTACAAATAAAATCCTAATTTCTTTCCACTCACTATTACTGGATTCTGAACATGATGCAAAACAAAAATATATATCGCAATTCTAAAAACATTACTAGAAACAGTTATAAGTGAAACAAAATATTCATTGAAGGGAATAGAATGGGAAGAGTACAAAGAAAAACTGCCCCTCTCTTCTTTACCAGGTCCTCAAAAGAAAGTACTGATGCAATTGAAACAAGTACCCGGATTATTGCTTACTCTGTAATCATAATAAAGAAGCAACTGATATTTTTTGTTCTTAAACAGAATATCATACCATGTTACTGGTGTTAACTTGGACATCAGTTTTTGAATGCTAAAAGTCAAGTACAGCAGTAATATATGACATTCACTCCATTGGGAGATACTAGATAACGGCAGGAAAATTAGTGTTGTAGTTAGCATGAAATCAAAGGTTAATAAATTAATTATTTGTATAACAAATGGATATTTGCTAGGCCAGCTTGGTACTGAAGAAAGATTACTGGACAAGAGATCAGGAAGCTGGATTCAATCCTAGCTTTATCATTAACTAGTCACCCAAATCTCAGCAAGTCTTTTAACTCCCCGGAGTTCAATTTCCTCACCTGTGAAATGAGGAAATTGAATGAGATCATCTCAGAGTTCTTTCCAGCTCCAACATTCTGAGGTTCTCTGAGGAATAATAAACTTGGGCCCACAGATGAGCCACTGCCATACAACCACACTGACCAGAGCCTCCCATCTCCAGCCTCCTCTCTGGATTGGGTGAAGTTACCTGCTGACTGGCAGGGGAAAGAACCAGCAGCCGCAGCCACCCCATCCCGTGTCAGTGCTGGAGTAGGTGCTCTGAGCACACAGACACATACTCTGTGCCAAGGTAGATGCAGGATGTCTGAGCCGTATTCTTACCATTGAAAGTACAATCCTAACTACAAAATTAGTACTTCGAAGTTCTTGTGAGATTTCATGTTTCAAATTCTTTCAAAATTCACTACCTATCCTAGTCTCTATCTCTCAGAGAACAGATTTAAACTGAAGAGAAAAGATTAGATGAACTGACAAGAAAGACTGCTGGGAGGTTAGTTATTGTAATGGTTATCATTGAGAGAAATCTGTGGATTCTTTCTCCAGGTAACTTCTAAATGTAGGGTTTTTCCTAGACGTGGAGAAGGTGACTTGATAATTCTTTCCAGGACCTTTTAGATTTTAAATTCTCTTTTTGGATCTTTATTTAGGAGGAAGGGAGAAGCCCTCTCCCTTCTAGATAAGACCCAAATGAAGCCAGAGAGACCATGCATCTGGTTAGAGCTTCTCGCATATAGCCCAAGGGCCTGGATTTTATCCTGTGAAGACCGGGCCATTTGACCCTTCAGCTTGCCCTACAAAGAAGTCACAATCACTTTGCTAGTGAATCGTTTGCCATCAGGAGATGGAAGGAGGAAGAGGGTGAGATCACGGCAACTCCAGTTGAGAAGATAAGGCCCTCCAACTGCCAAAGACTCACCAATGCGGCATACAAAGAGCTCAGGATGCAGGTGCATCACATTTTGTTGAGAACTGACTCCTGGCTTTATTTAGGTACGTCATTTTCATAGAAGGGTAAGACCAATCTTAAGGGAATACCCAGCCATTCTCTGGAGAAGGACAAAGCTTTGTTGTGGAGAACACTCACAGAGTTATAGTAAACCACACCATGGGAGGCTGACTGCCGGTGCCGAGTTCCACAGCTATTCAGAGGAGACTCCAAAATGAAGTGCGTGCCGTTCATCTTGGCCTTGCAGGAAGGATCCAACAGAGTGAGCTCCATCCCTGAGTGGCCGTTGGTCTGAAACACAACCACCGAAGATATCCTGGAGGGCTCACAGGCAGTTCTCTGCGCACAGTGAACGCACATGGCCTGATCTTCCAAGTAAAGATGGCTGAAGGCCTGTATCCTGCCCCCTGCCCCACTTACCTCTTCCCAGCTGACCACCTGTGAACAGCCCAAGAATTGTGTTTGTTGGCCTTGGAAATTCAATAGCAAAATACTGATGTACAAAGCTCTGGAATCCCCCACCCCTTCACTGAGAACAACAGGAACCAGGTGAGACTCACAGCCAAGTGGAAGTGGGACCATCCAACTAAAAACCATACCAAGTCTCCAAAGTCTCCAAAAGTAAAAGAGAGGGCGTGAACACAGAATGGGGCAAGATGGGAAAGGAGATGGCCTCTCTTCTCTCTTTTACCAGGCTGCACTGACCTGAAAAGAATCTTTTTCTACAGCCACAATCATCTTTTCATTGTCACATTTGACTGATGGGAGAATATCCATGCTCCCTTGTGCCTCTTCCGGTTCTCTGGGACCAGGAAACAGTTGTATGCTGGGGATGACAGAATCCTTTGGCCTAGGGATCCTATCTTCTCCCCCTTCCTTCCGGCCTCTCCTGGAGATATCAGGGAAAGGAAAGGGGAAACCTCCAGTTCGGCCACCCCTTCCCTGGAAGGGTGGGTTCTCCGGGCCAGGCAGGATGACGGGGTCCAGCAGGATCTGTAGCCCAGGAGGGATGGTATGGACTTCCTCATCTCTCATTTCCTCTGTGGCAACAGAAGAAGGCAAATCATCATCAGTGTGTGATGATGCCAGGCCACGATCATCATGATTAGAGGCAGAGCAGGAGGAATTAGCACAGAATGGGCAGCATAAAATTATATTTAATGAACAATGTTTAAAAGCAATTAGGAAGGCTGAATTCCAATCTTGGTGCTCCACTAATTGGGTGGCTCTTGGCCTTCTCTGTACCTCAGTTTCCCAATTTTTAAAATTAGGGAGTTGGATTATATCAGTATCTTAACCTCAGATTTACATTAAAATCAATTTTGAAGCTTAAGAAAAATCCCTATGCCCAGGTTATACTCCAAACCAATTAAAACTTAGACTCTCTGGGGTGGGACATGATCACCAACACATTTTCAGCTCCCTATATTACTGCAATGTACAGCCAAGATTGAGAAACTGTCTTGGTAGATATTTCTATTATATATAAATAGAAAATCTAAACATCTGTGACTTGAATTAGGTGGGGCAATATTATTCCATTCAAAAGCTATTAGAATACTTTCTTTGAATTTAGAGATTTTAAAAAATAATTCTTTGGGCTAGTGAGATAGCTCAGCAGCATAAGCGCCTGCCTGGCAAGAGCGAGGTTCTGAGTTCGACTGCCAGTACCCACATAAAGGAAGAAAAGGGTCGGTGATATTGCTCAGTGGTACAAGTGCTTGCTGGCAAGCATGAGGTCCTGAGATTGACTCCTGGTACCCACATTAAAAATAATAATAACAATAATAATAATAATTATTATTATTATTATTTCTCAAAAGATTTCCTGAAACAATAGTAGTATTTTTATTTACTTATTTCTTACGGTGCTGGGGATCAAACTCGGCCTCAAGCATGCTAAAGTGTTGTACCATCATCTATACTCTCTGCCCCAATTTTGGTATTTTAAAATTATTTTGCTACTTCCTTTTTAACTGCTAAATTCTAGAAGGTACTGGGTTTCCTATGCTTTTGGAACTTAGTACCTAATGGGAAAATAAAGAGCTACTCAGATACACTTATTGCTTCAAAGAGAGATACTTCCATACAAGCTACATTCAGTATTCTATATTGTCAACAATTTAAAGAAAAATTATTTCCCCAGTATCCCCTACTTTCTACTCACTATCTAAAGCCAACTGTTGAATATTTGAAATCAAATCCACATTAGTGGAGGATGGACATGAAGATGGCTGATGAACTTGAACTCTCTTTCAATATAATGCTTTTGTGGAAAGGATGCTATATCTGTATGAGTCCCAAAGAAGTCGTAGCCTTGGAGGGTCTTTAACTTGTACATCAATTAAAACTTTTACAATAAGCCTGTAAGGTAGGTGCTATTATTTCTCCCCCAGTTACTGAAGAGAAAGCTGAGGCTCAAAGGTTATACAACTTCTCTCCAAACAGTGAATAAATGGTGGCACTGGGATTTGAACCTAAACTTGGAACCTTCATTCTACTGGCATTGCACTCAGTGGGACCGGGGGTAAGGAATAGGTCTGGGAATCAGAAAACTTGGGGCTTGAGTTATATTAGTTATAAGACTGGAAATCCTGGAGAATGTCAGCCTCTGCTTTCTGCTCCATCAACGGGAGTGACAACTCTGTCCTTCCCCTGGGTAACAAAGCCCAAGTATGAGCCCTCCTGATCATTTTCTTATAAGATTCAGCCTCTGACCATGAACTCCTTTCCTGCAGTCCTAACCCATCTATATCTTCAACCATGTGTAGTCATTAAGTACCTCTGAAAGAAGAACCCAGGCTAATTTATTCTTAATATAGTCATAATAAATATGACTTACAACAAAATTTTCTGACACATAATCAACACTGTGTTATGAAAATCTGTATTATAGACTTGCTAAAATCATCTGTCACAATTCTAGATAATTATACATCTTGTGGTAGAAAGCAGTCACAGAAATTATTAAAATGTGCAACAGAAAAACAGCACCATTCAAGCTGAAGTGAGAGTTCCTCACGGGAAAACTTCATTTGGAGGGTATTTTTCATACAACAACCTCCCCAAAAGTCATACTTACCACTGTTTTCGACTCTAAGATGGAATCTGTTGGCCACAGGGGCCACTGTATATGATGTTACTGGACTGTAGCCATTGTCTGAAGCCCACTTCAGCAGATTCTCTTGGGTGGACGGAATGTCATTCCTTATTGACGTGGTCATTGTCATGGACCTTTCACTCTCTTTGCCAAAGCCAATACTGTTGGGAGCCTAAATAAACAAACAAACAAAAAAAGCGCAAACAACAAAAAAACAGCAAAATTTCACTCATGACTCCAAAAATCAAAAAGTACTTTAAATAATAATAATTATTAATTCCAGACTGTGTATGAGGGATTATTTATTCTTTTGATCCCCATTTTCCTTGGGCTAAGATGTGAAAAACCTTCGACAGCTGATGAAGAGACACCTACTCGTTCTGTGTGATCACGGCATTTGGATTGCTTATGTCGATGAAAATAATCCAATGACAGCTACCTAAGCAGCCCCACGCCAAATACACCTCGTCTATTCCTATAGAAGTAGCTTAATGGTTACATTATTAACATACAATACCAAATATGTATATCAAACTTTCTTATTTTTATTTAAAATTATGTATAGGGCCAGTGAGATAGCTCAGCGGCGTAAGCGCCTGCTTGGCAAGCATGAGGTCCGGAGTTCGACTCCCAGTACCCACATACAAAGGGAAAAAAGGGCCGGTGATATCGCTCAGCGGCACAAGTGCCTGCTCACAAGCGCAAGGTCCTTCGTTCGACCCCCGGTACCCACAAAAATAAATAAATAAATAAATAAAATAAAATAAAATTATGTATAAAGTATATAGGTATACATGTTATATGACCCCCCCCAAAAAAAAAAGGTCTTTGTTCTACTTTTGTGCCTGTATTTAAACGAAAGATGGCACAACCTAGTGACTTCACTGTGGAGACTACCCCAACTTCATTAAATTCCATATGGTTAAACAAATGTTTATATTTCATCTATAACTTATGATCATCTTAGCAATCTTTCAATTGTGTTTATTTGCCAGTTCTATTAACTGAATATACCTACATTTTATGTTCTCAAATGTTAATTAAGGTTACCCCTCTAGGTACCGATATTTCTTTTTCAGTAAAATAAGAAGATCATAACATTTAGTTTCACTGTGTAATCAGTTACAAAAGTAAAATGAGAGGCATAAACGGACTCTTAGTAACCAGGACCTAGAAGGGAGGAGCAGTCATCTGCCGACTCCTGGAGCAGTAACCTTGTCGGAGGGAAAGGGAGTGGAATGCTTCAGAGGGTCCCCCATGGGAAGACACATTTTCAACAACTGCTCCAACAGCGCTGGAAAGCCCTTCCAGTGTGCAGATTATGCCATTTTCATGCTGAATAAAAGCCACTTTAATTTCCATGCCCAATGATTTTCTCCTGCATATATGCAGCATTTTCCCTAAATTCCTCATTTGTTTCCCATTCTTGTTTGCCCCTAACATGACTAAATATTAATCCTTTCCCACTGTAAAACCATAAAAGATTCACAGGCTCTAAATTCTCTTGGCCTCTTTCGTTGTGGGAGATTGGCTGAGGACACATATACTTCAATTCAAAGCTTAAAGGATCTCACCCGGTCTGTTTTTCTACTACCCAAAGTGCTTATCTGAGGGAAGACTGTCAGACTGGCCAGTCACAACCACTGCACACAAAGGAACCAGAGGGAGTTTTAACCAAGTTCTGCAGCCATCTGTAAACGCAGCTTCACAGACGCAGAATAGTTTAGCTCTGATCAGAGAAACTCCTGAGAGGAATAAAAGGAAAGGAAGAGGAGGAAGAAGGTGGAAGGGAGACGAAAAAAGAGAAAGAAGGAAAGAAAGAAAGAAAGAAAACTAAAATAAGGTAAAGCAGGATCCAATTTGTTGCTAGAACGTTTTACTCATTTGGTCACCAGCAGTTTTTTAAGCACAACTTCTAGACTTTCAAAGCAGCAGGTCGTTTTGATTGGCTGGAATCACAACATTGGCCTAAACAATGCTGCTTGGCCTCATCTGCCCTAGTCTTGCATGTTGTTGGACAGCTGAGAAAATAGTATATTTTCAGAATATTATCATCATAACTACCATCTGTCCTTTTATACCAATATGGAATAATCTGTCTACACCTTTCCACATTACATCTACAGGAGCTGTCAGCACCCGCTTAAGGATAAGAACTTTTTAAAAGACTAGATATCTAGCCACACATTTATAAAGCAGTGAGGCTTGGGATAATGGTAGGCAAGCTGGTTCTCGGCACTAAGCAAATTCTTCTCTCTTTATTTCCTGGAGTTCCCAGGCTTTCTCCAACCACTGTGGAGGTAGGGAGGAATTCAAGCAGGTCTCCAAATACCACCACCATCTTCCCCAGCCGCATCTTTAGCAAAGATGATGAGCTAGGTTAAAAAGTCTAAGTGCCTCTACCCTTTGTCCCCCATATTTGCATCAGAACTGACTTGGGGGAGGGATGTTAGGGGAAGGTGGGCTAAAGAGGGCAGTGCCTACACTCACTGATTTTAAAAATGACTTTTCTAAGAATAAGCTGTCCACCACCAATCTGTAAATCCTAAGGCCATATAAAACAGTGTAACAAGATCAAGTTTATTTGATCTCTTCTTTTTTGTTCTGGGTGTTTTTCCCTGCTGTAGACGTGATTAAGCATTGGCCATAGGGAACTTGAGGGAAGAGCCAGAGCTGGACATGACAGTGTGGGCACATCCAGGGTTCCCATTCTTGCCCAGCACAACCCTTTGATCTCTTTGGACCATTTTGCCATCTGAAGGGTGCATTCTCCCCACACAGGCACAAGACATCCATGTTTAATGTGCTCTTATTTAAAGTTACCCCATCAAGCTCCTTATGGTTACTTTAGTAGACATTTTTCTTTGTTTTCACCTTGTTTAGAGAAACACCCTAATTGTTTCTATAGATATACTCTTAAAAAAAGCTCTACGGAAGGAAGATGAGGCCCCTTTCTTAATGCTAGGCACCATGTCAGGAGCTTTACATATATTATCCTATTTAATCCTCCTCTAAATAAGGAGAGAGATGTTGCTATTCCTGTGTTAGAGAAGGAGAACTAGAGGCCCCCATAACCAGAAACACACAGAGAACTCAAGGTGTGCAGGCACTGTGTCCAGTACTTCAGATAAAAAACCCTGTAGGCCTTAACCAATACTTGTTGAATGAATGAATGGATGAGTGAACAAATGAACTAACTCAGTTAAACCACTGAAAGTGAGTGCTGGCATCATACCCATTTCACAGGTGAATAAACAGTTTCAGTGTTCAATTAGATTGCCCAATATCTGCTGGGGGTAATGACAATCAGAGATGAGCCTTGAGCCTAGCACTGTCTGACCCAGAGCCAGGGTTCTTTCCTTTCCATCATGCTGTCTGTGCTTAAAATACTAGAACTAAAATATTTCTATAAAATATTTCTCCCTTTCTAAGCAGTAACTTAAACCTTTTTATTACCAGGTACCTTTCTTTCTCCTACAGCCTAGTCAGAATTCACATCTGAAACACGGAGTTAGGAAATCACCAAGCATGAAACTGATTGGGAGAAGAAAAAAGAACATCATGAAACATTACCTAATTGTTTAGTAATGTTGTCATGCATTGTCCAAAATTGGCCTGGAACAGGAGTACAGCCAAGGAAAAGAATATAAACAGATCTTTCTTGGGATGAGCGATCTCATCTCTAGCCTTTCTGATTCATATGAGAGATGGGACATTCCCAGTGAACTCTGGGTTGCCATGGACCAGGCACACATACTCAGGGAGAGAAAGAGCCACTGAAGGGTCAGGGCTGAAAGAATATTTATACAAGAACTCTGGCTGGGAATTAAAATGTACCGTATGTTTTTTTGCCTTTCAAAGCATGATTCCCTTTCCTGTTTTTGTTATTCTGAAATTAAAAACATTTGCTTGGTGTGCCAGGCAGCAAAATCAGGAGACACCCCAGGTCACCGACACCCCTCATGCCATGCCAGGGAAGGCAATAAGAGTATCTGTGACTTCAGAAAAATAATGGCTGGGCTTTGTGCTTGACACCAGATTAATATATCACTGTTACACATAAGGAGTTATTGGGACCCTCTCAAAGTTTAAGAAAAAAAAATGCAAAAACCCACAGAAACCAGAAAAGATTACTTTAAAATTAAGATGTGCATGCTCCTGGCTTTGCCTGCTGCCTCCCACAAGGGCCTTTACATGATGTTGCCTAGGAAACTGTTGGCTTTGCTCATGGAAGGTGCCCATGAATAAATGAATAATACCAAAACCAAAGACAGCCCTCTGCTAACATATTTAAAGCATAAAAGCCACTCCAACTGATTGAATACAGGTGAAATAGAAGTTGGTCAAATGTTTAAAAAAAAATGCATAAAACTTTGAGCCTACAAAAGGGATGCTAAAAGAGTTTTAAAAAATGCGTGGGACTTTTCTTTAACTTTCCATAGTATTTACTCCAGTAGTATGCCAAATAGCCATTTCCTAAACATAGCTGAGGTAAGATTTCTTTTACCAGACTTCAACATTCAACTTTTCAGGAAGCTAGCTGCTGTTTCCTATCATGCCAACCCGTGAAGTCTCCTAAGTGCATGACTTGCATGAAATAAGATGTTTAAGGAACAGGCTGGAGCATACTCAAAGTTCCTTGATTCTTCTATCAGTGTTCCAGCCCTGAGAGTTTGAAGCAAGCAAAAACTCATGCTGATACCATGTATTTAATTCAAAAAGAAAAGTCTATGACATTAGCAGGGGTCAGTCTAATTTTCCATATCTTCCTAAGTACATAACCCCAAATAAAATCTGATATTCAGGGAATAAGGCCCGTGCAGGACCTTCAACCATAAAAGGCTGAGCAGTGTTAACTATCCTATACTTACTATGTCTAGAAAGTGCATTTCAGGAATTTCACAAATGAGGGAACTAGGGTTCAGAAAGGCTAAAGGACTCATTCAAGGTCACAATTTGTAAATGGAAGAGTTAAGACTCAAACCCAGGTCAGTCTTAGCCCTAGAGACCGTATTTTAACCAACACACTGACCACCCTTGTCAGGAGAAACCAGGAGAAGCACTTTTATAAAACTAAAACCTGAGAGAGTTCAGAGAGTCCAAAGAGCTAGAACCTTTACAAAAATAAGACACATAAGCCCCGTTTACTGCCATTCATCAAGACAAAAAAAATATATATTCAATCAACTTACAATGACTTTCAGGTTTCCCTTAACATCAAAAGATTTGATCACCCAGTTGACAGACTTTTTACACTTCAAGATCAGGATGAGATTTTTGACCACTGCAGGATCCTCCGGAGAAGGTCTTATGTCAATTATTATATCCACCTGGAAGGCGCTGAGAATGGAAAACAAAGGCAAAGTTAGGACCTAAATGCCAGAACCTTGCAGCTATCTCCCCTCTTCCAAGTCTTCATGTTTCTAGTGTCTGGCCAGTTGATTAAAAAGCTGGAGTCCATCCCAGGCAAATGACATGTGCAAAACAGATTGTTATTGCACACATAACAAAATGGTTTTACATAACAATAGAAATAGATGCCTGCTGACTATTAGCCACTCAAGTTTTTCTCCTCTTTGGGAGGGGAAAAGGTGGTTATTTAATACAGCCACTTTTTGAAATGGACTTGAACAAGCCAGAGTAGTTTACTTTCGAAGCACAATTGTTGCATTTCCAACCTACAACACCTTCGTTGTGTAACTCCAACTTGCTATATGCTCAGAGTCCTTCAAAACAAGAAGCGAGTGGCAGTTGGGTGAGGAGGGCAGCTGGTGACAGGGAGGAGGGAGGGAGGAGGGAGGGAGGGGGGAGGCAGGGTGGTAAAATAACTAGGAAACTTCAGAATAAAGTAAGAGGCAAAAGGCTGAAGGTTCTCAGACTGAAGCATCTGACCTACATAAGGTTTGCTTAAGGCATTAACGATTGTAAAGAATCATATCTGCAGTTACTTCCTCAAACTTCTGGACATACTGTTATTAAAATAAAGCAGATGGTCAACCAAGTGATTGGTAGAAAATTGATGAGTACAACCCAATTTCTAAGAATATAAAAGAATTTTTTATTAAACAGTAACATATCTGTCATTCCGAATTTAAGGGAAGAGTCTTTATGCCTATCTTGGTTTTACATACTTAAAAAGCACAAAGTGAATGGTGTCCCCCAATGAGGCCTTAGGCTTAATAGTGAAGCACTGTGGCCAGATTGTTTCTATTCCCATCCCTTTTTAATTTTCCACTAATTCCTCATGTGGGACTGAATGGAATCTTACCAAAACTGATGTGTAGGGTTTTTTTTCTCACTTTTGAAATCAAAACAATGATACATTTAACCTTAAGATTCCTCCACGATATAAATTTAAATTTCTAAATCAGTAGTCCCCGTGAAATATAGGCTAAAGTGGGAGAAAAAGCTTTTTCTTTTTCCTTTTTCTTCCTTTTAAAATTTCTCTAATTATTCTCAATAAGGAGGGTCAAATTTCCAATCCAAGGGTAGGAAACTGACACAGAAAAAAAGAAAATAAGAGAGGGGCTAGATGTATCTAATGGTTCCTTGGTATGTCATCATGAAGAGCCTTTCCCCGGGCCATGCGCGCACGCGCACACACACACACACACACACACACACTCTCTCTCTCTCTCTCTCTCTCTCCTGCACACAAAGCTTTAAAGCAAACAGTTCTGTGTGCGTAAGCGCTCTGAGGACTATGAACAGAACTTTATTCAAAACAGAATGTTACTAAAATGAAAAATATGTTAATAAGGCACATTTCACAATTTTCTCAAGGGTGATAAACGTCAGTCAAAGGGGATCATGATGGACCAAGAGTAACTGTTTCCTATAACTAATACCCAGAAGTTTAGAACGGGCTTCAGGAACTCCTCTGGACTACATGGCATCTAGAGACAGATGCAAAAGAATAAACTGTCGCACTTTGCCTTACTTCCTCTTCACAGCTTCTGTGAGCCACAGGGGTCCTTCCCGTCTGTGGGGGCAGGGGGTTTGTACCCCTCCCTACCTATGAATCAGGAAAGATTTTTACTTTCATCTCTTCTCAGTTCAGAAGAAACACACACAACCTTGCTCACCTGTAAGGGTTAGAGCTGGGGGTGATTAACTCGATGATGTGTACTTCCTTATCCTGGGGCTGGCTGGACATCACACACCCTTCTGCTGCTTTGGGCTGAAGGTACTCAGCGAGGTAATTGAGCGACAGAAAATTCTTCCCTATGTTGCATGTGGGAGGAAACACTTGATCTGAAAGTAAGGAAGCACAGGGTCAAACACTGAGATGCACAGAACTAGGCTCGAAGGGAAGAGGTGATGGTGAAATTAAGCAAGTGCTTGACACAAGGACCCACAAGCCTGAAGGGAGGACTGTGGTCTGTGACCTCCTCAACCACTGCTCTGAAATGTTTCCCAAAAGGTTACCAGTGACTTCCTCCTGACTAATTCTAATGGCCTCTTTTTGTCTACATCCTTTCTGTTCTTGTTCACCATGATAGTTCTTACTTCATCCATTTACTCTGATCTGTGGATTTCTTTCACTGGAGTGGCCCACAGTCTTTGGTACATGTCAGAATCTACTTGTTAGGACCGCAGTCCAGATAATCTGATTCAGAGGATGAAGGTGGGCACAGGCAGCCTTATTTTAAAGTTCCAGAGTTTAGCCCACTATACATAAGGCTAAGAATTTCAGCTCCTTTCTCAGTCCCTTGTCTCCTACATTCCCAAGATGATCTCAGTCGTTCCCCATGGCTCTTTCCCACTTGTACCTAGACCAGAACTCCTTTTCTGAGTTCTAGACTTGCCAGCTGTCTACCAAGCCATCTCCCACCTAAAATCCCAATAGGTATTTCATAGTTAGCATACTCAGCATCGAATCCAGGATATCCCCAAATACGCTTCTTCCCTGGTATTTGAAATTTAAGTTCATAGGAGAACCAGTTACTTAATTAATTTTCTAGTCCGCACATGTAACATTAATCATTCCCTCATATTTATTCCTCACAGCACTTTATACTCCGAAGATTAAAGGTAAATGTTCGGGATAAACAGAGAGGGCAGACTTCCACTCCTTCTCACAATCTTGATCCAGACAACCTCTGTTTACATGGCTCTACAGTTTTCAAGGTGGTTTTACAAACATCACTGTGCTGAGGGCTGCTCACCACCTCCAGTGGGGAAAGCAATGAAAGTACCAAGAGTCTGAAGACATTCCCCAATGGCACATGCCATTTACACAGCACTGCAGTTGATGGGATTTCCACCCAGTGGTTTAAATATTTAAACAGAACCTGAAGAAACTGCTGGCAGCATGACAGCTGGGACCAGTGTCAAGGAAGTTCTAGGTGTTGCAAGCTTTTCAGAAGAGGTAATTAGAGACCTGGCACTTTTGTGAAACAGATTTCTGCCTATTTCATTTTAAGAATGGGTGCTAGGGTCCACATCCACTGAAAGTCTCACCTGATGGTAAGGAATCAACCCAGGATGTTCCAAGATTGGGTTAATACTGCCCCCCCCCACCCATGTAGCCTCCCTCACACTGAAGTCTGCAGCACACACAGCAGCAGCATAGCACTGCAGCATCCCCAGCACCATTCTGGGAACCGAGCAGACCAGAGCGGTTCACAAGGGCCCTGCTTCTAGGCTCACTTCAAGAGAGCATTGGCTCTGCACTCTTCCTTCTTTTCCAAAAACCCCCTCAGACAGAACAGGGTCCCCAACTGGAGCTGCTAGAGCAGCCTTCCTTCACATCTGCTGAGGGTTTTGCCAGATGTGCAGATGAGTTATGCACACGCTACAGCTGCAGCCCTGTGATGCCTCCCCCAGATCACAGGATGGAAAATGATACTGGGACAGCAGGGTTGAAATTTAATTGAGAATCAACTGTGTGTATGGGCCAGAGAAATCAAGAGACTAGGACCATCCTGGGACTGTGGCCTGCATTTCCAGTTCACAAGCATGCCTAACTTGTCACTGGCATGTAACAGGCACACGGTATAGGTTTCTGAATTCACAAATGATGTGAGATTTGAGGCAAGTGACAAAAAGTTCACCCATGTTGGTAAGCCACTAGAAAAGGTTTAATTGTTCAAAAATTGCTGTTATTAAGGATTCCAGTCCTAGATGGCATTGTCACTAAGCTCAATAAGTTGATCCCTTTTTGTTGTGTGTGTAGGGCCTTTTTCCCCACAAATGACTTTCCACATGCTTGGCATCAAAACTTACATCAAGTGCCAAGTAGAAAGAAAACCACAGTGGGGAATCCCCAGGGAGAAACATAAGTCTGGGGGTGGGGAGGAAGAGGTGTTTTTTTTTTGGTTTTTTTTTTTTTTTTTGTATTTGTATTTGAAGAAACACCAACAAATGACTTTGAGACCCAGAATGATACACTCAGAGCAGGAATTAGCCTGGGAAGTAATGCAAATGCCTCACTTTTCTGCGTGGAAACTACAGCTCTGGAGGTAAATCATGTTGCTGAGGTTGACAGTTATGGAGACCAGCTGGGGTAAGAACCGACATTCTTCCACTCTACCCAGACAGGTTAGAACAGTTCTCAAATGTGAGCAAGCACCACAATCACCTGGGGGGCTCCTGAGAACACCAACTGCTGACCCCACCCCCAGAGTTTCTAAAAAGGCCTTTCTAACAAGGTCCCAGGCAATGCTGCTGCTGCTGTTACTCGGACAGAAGCTACACTTTGAGAACTGAGTTTTGAGCACAGGGAGGCTCATGGCTGGGATGGGGAGTGGGGGTAAAAGGAGGGTAGAGACACATCAGGTTCTGGGAAACTAGCTCATGAGGCTGGCTCAGTGGAACCTGACTCAGGGTGACAGTCAATGACATTGCCTGGGATCCACCGACCTAACCAAGAAACCTCCAACTGTACCTTTTCATGGCTTAGCCCAGTGACTTAGACCTGGCTGGTGGCTGGAGAGAAATTTCAGGGGCTCCAAAGGAATTACCAAGAAGTTAAAAAGTTTTTGCTGGGCTGGACAGCAGGTCTCTTAAATTCACTCCCCCAGCCAATGTGTAGCTTAACCACCTAAGTTATTCAGCCCCCGTGCTTACGAGGCAGGTGACCACGATGCACAGAAATCCATGTACTATCAAAGAAACAGAGCCCAATATTCTGAATGTTACTATAACAAATTTTCTTATTCTGACAAATTTCAAGGGGCAATCAACATTCTTTCATACTACTAGAATTTGCTTCAGAAATGCAGAGCATTGGCCAAGGATTAGAACTTTTATTAAAAGAGTTTTCATTTTGTCTCAATGGGGCTTGACTTCTATTGTTTGCGACCTGACTACCATAATAGCCTAGTAACAAATTTTAAATCTTTTGAACTCAGCTCTCATCTAAAACTCTTCCTCTCATCGCAATTAAACAAGTCTTTCCATCCAGTGGCTCTCTTTCGTTTGGCTAAGACTCAACATACACCATCAGGCAACAAGCATTAGATTCAAGAGTCAGGAAACTTGGGTTTGAGATCTGGCTTTTCCACTTGCTAGTAATATGGATTTGAACAAATTTACTTAACCCTCCACTAAGCCCTCTGTAAAAAGGTGGAAATCAGGTCTCCCTCCTGGGATTACTGTGGGGTCAAGTGGGATGCATGTGAAAGCCCTGATGTGGCCTTCATAAGCAGCACACACTCTGATGTCACTGTCCACCTTTGCTATATCTGTTTCATATGCACTTTAAAACAGCTTTGATCCAAAAAAGAGCTGGGATCAAGCATTTAATAACCCTCCCTTCCCTGCCATGCTATCTGTGGAGGAGGTGACAACTGCTATAGAATTTACCAGAGAGTACTGAATGCTGAAGACCTGAAATGTGTTCACAGTCACCTGACTATAACAAGGACTCATTCACAAGAGTTACTGCTTAGTAACTTGGGGTTCCAAATATACCCAACTAAAAATAATGATGAAAAATGTTTTATAAAAAATAATAGTCATCCAAAGTTGGGTCACTGACTATTTAAGCTTGTCTGCAAGGCAAGGAAATTAAAATGGGCAATCTCTTATCAAGGCCATGTAGTTCATTTCTCCAATAACTTGTAACAGGCATTAGTATTAAAATATATTTAAATACTTTTCTTTGCTATTGCCCATATTTAAATGATGTCTCAACCATAAATTGGTACTGGCTTCAAATACATATAGAATGACAGGCAAAAGAAAGCCCAATCTGTTGACCCAATTGCCAACTCCTTAATTTCATCATCGTCTTTCCCACATTCTCTACTTCTCACCCTCCGCTTACTTCTGACGCCTGTGCACAGAATCTAATTCCTACACAACAGCTCCCACTTGCTATCAAGTGCACTAATCCCCATTTCTCACTTGGTCATTACCAGGTCAATCTCCCCAGAAGGAAAAATAAAGAAGGGGAGGTGAGAGAGACAGCAAGCCCAAATGATCCCTCGTGTCCCCGCCCTCTACAGCATTCTGGAATCCCGTGATTCTTTGCCCTAATCACCTAGTTATAGAAAACTACATGTCATAAACCAGTCATTAACAGAAGCCACTTAAAATTTACCTTCCCCTACTTTAATATAAATGTTTCTTGCTATCTTGAGTTCGGTAAATGAAGTAACTGCTCCATACTCCTTTTGGGCCCAATTTAACAGATGTTCATTTCCATGGGGGAAATTCTTTTCTTCTGTTTTTGCTGTCAAGGAGAAGTTTCCTGATGAAAACTGGACCACAGAGCCCTCAGACACCTAGAGGAAGCAGAATGCACAATTAATATGGCTCAAGACATCTAGAGTCGAATCACAGAGAAAGCACTTATCACACCACTCACGAGTATTCACCAACAACCAATTCGTCTCTTCCTGTGTTACACAGACAAACCAGTTTTTTCAGCAGCTGATTCAAGATACGATCCCAAGCTTAGTTCTCTCAAATAATGGCAAAAGTCCCTTCAAACTCTGAAAGAACTTTGTGATGGGAGACTCAATTATTGCGAGTAATCAGAATTATCATTGCTATTTTCTAATATATCTATATTAAAGGTGAACCTTTTGAGTACTAACAGCCCTCTGGTTTTGCATCTATGGGTTTAATCAACTACAGACTGAAAGCACTTGGGGAAAAATTTACATCTATACTGAAAAAGTATAGAATTTTTTTCTTTTCATTATTTCCTGAACAATATAGTATAACTATTTACATAGCATTTACACTGAATTGGGTATTATAAGTAATCCAGAGATAATTTAAAGTATACAGGAAGATGCGTGTAGGTTTATACACAAATACTATGCCATTTTATATAAAGGCCTTGAGCATCTATAGATTTTGGTACTGGGGAATGGTCCTGGAACCAATCCTCCATGGGCACCAAAGGTTGACTCATGTATTGCCAGTCAACTGGCAAGCACTGGGGGGGTGTTCTCATGGGCTTGTAATGGGCTTCAGAATCAGGGCGAGTGATCTTCCACAGCTGCAGCATCTGCTGACAGAGTCACCACAACAGAGACCCAGCAAGAGTCCTTTCAAGTTCTGCTGAG
The DNA here is from genome assembly GCA_028451465.1 of Erethizon dorsatum. Classification (NCBI taxonomy): domain Eukaryota; kingdom Metazoa; phylum Chordata; class Mammalia; order Rodentia; family Erethizontidae; genus Erethizon; species Erethizon dorsatum. Next base: position 101,720,578 of record CM051829.1, on the reverse strand, counting down.
TGCCGAGATAATAAGAATGGCTAAAGGTTGCCAATCTTCTACTACATTCCTCTATCTCATAGCAGTGAGATGAATGTGAACAACAGTTTATTTTGTAAGACCCCCAAATTTTCATAGACAATGAAGAGACTGTTAAACTGACCCTAATAAAACCTGGAGGATGATGTACACAAGTACCATATTACATTACTGTCAGTGCTGTATTTGTAGCAGCACTGACAACATAACATGGTGTATAAATAACACATACAAAGGAGAAAAATCATCTCATGGCTGTACTATAATCAAATGTAGCTGCTGGTGAAAATACGCATGCCATTAGCTAGTATTTATAAAATAACTGAGCTTAACAACGTTAAGTTGAAAACACAAAATGTGGGCAAAAAGGTTAACAGTTATACAACTATAAATGTCTCGCATTAAATTTCACATTAACTATTTATTCATAACAAAAAGCAAGTCATTTCTGATGGGGTTATAAATAGCCAGACCAAAACAGCAAGTTGAGGGCAGAGATTTTACTAATGGTTCTATCACAGCAGTATTTCCAACCTTAACATGTGTACAAAACAGTACTTACGCAGGTTTTGTGTGTGTGTGTGTGTGTGTGTGTGTGTGTGTGTGTGTGTTTGTGGTACTGGAAATCGAACCTTGCGCTTGCCAGGCAGGCACTGTGCCACTGAGCTATATCCCCAGTCTTATCTAGGTATTATGCAAAGAATTAATACAGTACTTGATCCAATTATATATACACATATCTTTCTTAAAATTCTGGCCAATGATTGTTTCACTGATTTGATCCCATGATACATTAATAGTTGAAAAGTGAAATCACCTGAAGAGCTTCTAAATATTCTGATGCCCAGGGCACATCGCAGACCAGTTAGAATCTTTGGGGTGAGGCTCAGGCAACAGAACTTATTACAGCTCCCGGCTGATTCCAATGTTCAGCCCCATTTGAGAATGCTTCCCTCAGTGAATATGAAGTGATCCACAATGTGAAAGGCACTATTGTAGCCCAGGCCCAGTGTGGGGCATCTGAGCTGCCTCTGCAACAGTGGATCTTAACCATTAAATCCCTAGTGATCCATTTTTGGAACGCCCATAACAATAGAATATAATGAAACACGTTCTCTTCAATTTCTTCTCCCTTGAATTTTTCTAGGTAGCATATATGAATTTCATGCAAAAATTTAAAATATTTCAATCTTCAGCATAAATGGATGAAGCAAAGGTAATCTTGTCCTCCAGGAGCCATTTGGTGATGTCTCTCTAGAAATATTTTTCAGATTATCATAAAAAGAATGAGGTGCTATTAGCATGTATAGATTAGAAGCGAGAGATGTAGGTAAACATCCTACAATGCACAGGACAGCCACACACACACACGCGTGCACATGCACACAAAAACACACAAAGAATTACCCAAAATGTCAACAATGCAGAGAGTAAGAAACCCTGCTCTATGTTTTGGCAGCTCATACTAGGGAGGTAGTAGTGGAGAGGATGATCCTTGAGCTGACCAAGTATTATTACTCAAACATCTGCTGGATTCCAAGACTGAATCCCCAAATAGCAATTGGGCTGGCTAGGACTTTAAATAGGAGAAGAAAGCCTTTCTGGTTTGTACTAGCTTGGGAAGCTTAGAACTAGCTATCCATACACAGAGTATAAACTATTTGACAATAGTTACCATTTACTCTAAACCTACTATATGTTAGGGACTGCAAAGTGCTGTCGAATGTGGTCATGACAATTTCTAAGTGCCCTAATGACAGTTATAGGCAAGCCCAGCATGGAATGTTTAGCTTGGATGTCACCTGCACATGAAAAAGCCTGCAAGCCATCTTCCTGCATAAGACTAACCATGCCCACCTCTGTATAACTCCTCTGAAGTGCAGCTGTTCACCAGCACTGAGCCTCAAACGATGTTCATCTGGTCTTCTAACCTTAGCCGAGTTGTGAAATCATCTTTTCACTGAAAAACATTTGTACTAAAAAGGCATTTTTCTTAAGTCTGTCACTGAAGAGGGGGAAAAAAAAAACAAAACAAAAAAAAAAACAAAAAAAACCGCAACAGTGCAGAGGTCTTTGTGCCCCTGCCAGGACAATTCTGGCTTTATTGGCAAGGATCTCTGGGTGTTCTGCTGCTCATGTCCTCATTCATGGTAGAGCCATAAAATGTAAACCTGGGTTTTAAGTACATTATACAAAGAGCACATTTTTTTTTTTCAGAGTAAAAGAAGGAATATATAACACTGGTACACTCCAGAGGCAAGAAAGTGGACAGTGTAAACAAGACAATAAATCAGAAACAACTTCAGAATATCCCCTGAATTAAAAAGTGATACCATGATGGCTGGTTGTTCAAGAAGGAACAACTCCCGCTCAACTCTGGCTGGCTCGTCCTTCCATGAACCATTATCCCTGCTGAGTGTGTCTTCTCCTGGCCAGCACCACTAAGGTTAATACACTCAGAGCTAAGGAATTTGAAAACAGAATTACCGCCACTCCTCAGGCATATTCCAATAAGAACACAAAGCTGCCAGCGGCAGTGAGGTGTCCCTGCTGCACGTCAGTGGAAATGTCCCACTTTGGTAAGGGGTTAGTCAGCACTCTGCTCCTGACGGCTGGCTCTCCTGGCTCTGCAAAGGCCTCCCCCACCTCCACAGAGTTTTAGAAGGTATTATTCAGACATTACTTCCATTTGCTCTTCAGGGCCTGTGAGGCAGGCTACTATAATTTCCACAGTAGAAAAGTAGACGTCTCAGGGAGGCTAATGGCCTACTCAAGGCCAGAGAGCACCAGAACAGGACCAGAACACAAGAATTCTGATTCCTGGTTGCAGCAGGCATCTGCTGAAGACTTCATGAGATCCCAAGACAGACTTCTTTCTATTCATAAGATGCACTTTCTACTCACTAGTCTGAGTCATGCCTACCAGACCAAACAATCCCTTTCTCTTTCTCCCATGAGACAATCCTTCAAATATTTGAAGGTGTCACTGGACCTTTATCACGTGTTCGCCGTTTAGAGCAGCATTCTCAGCTTTTCCACCTCCTCCCTAGATACCATGGTTGTCTCATCTGCAGCAGCATAGTCTCCAAAACATGGTGTTGGGACATGATTCAGGGTTCCCAGACGTGGTCTGACAAATACACTGTGATGGTTAATCTTAGGCACCAACTTGACTGGGCCATGGGTTGCTCAGATACTGTACTTGATCAAACATTATCCTGGGCATTGTTGTTTGAGGATGTTTTTAGATGAGATTAACATTTAATCAGTAGACTGATTAAAGGGGATTGCTTTCCCTATGGGTGGGCTCATTCAATGAGTTAAAAGAGTGAATGGAATGACAAGTTGGCCCTCCCCAAGACAGAATTCTTCTGCCCAAGGAATCTCACACCAGGACATCAGCTCCTGCTGGTTCTACAGCAGCCTGCTGGCCTTCAGATGGAACTGGATCCCTGGCTCTGCAGATTTGGGGCTTGCCAGTCTCTCTAACTGGAATCTCTAACTTGCCAATCTCTACAGTAAGTCTGCTTTTTTAAAAAATATGTATAGAGAGACACTACATAAGGCCCAAGACCACACTAGCTTTTACATCAGCTGAATGCAGGTACTACCTCAGATTTATTAATTTATGCTTTAAACATATACTCAACAAGTATTTATTGAGTACCAGGCACTGTTTTGGGTGTGGGGGACATGGCAGAGAACATGGCAGACAAAATTCTCTGTCCTTGTGGAGCTTAGGGTCTAGTAAGGGAGACAGAGGAGCAAAAAAAAAAAAAAAAAACAGTAAAATATATAATACAGCAAAAAGGGGTCTTTGTTTTATCATGGCAAGGCTCTTTGATCCTTTCCTTATACCAATAATTCTTTAAATATAAATATAAAGGCATTAGAATTATTCTTTAGAGCTGTATTTCAAGTCTGTAGAGATCATGTAAAATCCTTATTCTATTATCTGTAAATAACTAAACCTCACATGCTGCCTTCTATACATCCATCTAAATTCCTGAGAAACTGAGCACAAGGCTGAAGTCTGAGCCTCTCAAGGATCTCCATGCTTTTACAAGGTCCCAGAATGTTACCTGGCTATGAAGTGATCCCAGAGAAGGACATTTCTGCAATGGCATCATACTAGAATCTGCCAAGAGTCCTGCTGAAACAGACATGTCATGTCCATGTCATCCCTCGACTCTCCAGTCAAAGCCCCAGACTTAGCTTTCATCTCCACAGTGTGGCATCCTTATTCAAGTCTGGTTTGGGTTAAAGTTTGTGGAAAAAGCATTGGGTATAAAGAGATGAGCAAAATACATAAGAAACAAAGGGGAAATAATTTCATGAGTATAGAGGCGAACACAAAACCTGCTTTTCTCTATACTCCCCCTAATCTCCACAGTTCACGTCTGACACAAGACTTCTGATTCCCGGTCGCAGCAGGCATCTGTTGAACCCTTACAGAAAGAAGACTTCACCAGCCATTCTCCAACACACTGGACACTAACTGCTGTGATGCGATTCTATTTAACTCGATACTATCTCCCTAGAGATAGCATCAGATACTACAGGTTAAGGGCTCAGCCCCAAAGACTGCTGAAACAGACATGTCACGCCAATGGCTAGTCTAGACTGTCACCTGTGCTTCTGAATGGCCATAAATCAGAGTTTCCCGCCACCCTCCTCACACTCACTTATTTGCTAGAATGGCTCACAGAACTCAGAGAAACAATTTGCTTATATTTACATGTTTATTATAAAGGAAACATCTCAGGAACAGCGAGATGGAAGAGATGGAAGTGACAAGGTATTGAGGACCTCCCAGGTTCACACCCAGAAGTTCTACACACACACACACACACACACACACACATGCACACACACGTACTTCCAGGATTTTTATGAAGATTTCTTTAAGTGAGCAGGATTAAGTTAAACCATTGGCCACTGGAAATTAAGTTGATCTCTTGCTCCATTTCCCTCCCCAGAAGTGGGTGATGCTCTGAAATATTCAATCTCTAAATCACATAGTCGGTTCGCCTGGCAACCAGCCCCCATTCTAAGGGCACCCAGGAGCTCCCAGCTACCAGTCATCTTAGCATAGGAAAAAAATACATTTATCATTTTGGAGATGCCAAGGGTTTTAAGATCTGTGTGCCGGGAAACGGGGATAGAGACTAAATATATCTTTCTTATTATGTCACAATGAGTGTGGAATTGTTTAAAAAAATAAAAGGCTAAGAATACAGACTTTATATCAGGATAAAATGGCAGAAACTTCCCAGTGCTATTTATTCCATCTCCCATCTTCCACCTTATTCCCGGCTCCTTGCCATACTACTACACCATTTCTGGCCCTTCTGCCTCAACCAAACGGTTACAGTAACCAACCCCATTCCCTCTCTCCCTTTTCCACAGTCAGCTGGGCAATCTTTCTCAAATATAAACATGTGATGATGCAGAAGAGCAGCTAAGTATCTGAACGTGGCACCTGGCCAGAGGGGGTCTCTGCCCGCCCCCATCTCACACCACTTTCCCATGTACCTAGCATGCACCATATGGAACCAATCATAGATGCAGAACACATTGCACTGCAACACACTCCTGGGTCTTTTTATATCCTGCTCCCCAGCCTGGATCACTCTCTCCTGCCTTGCTCACCTGGCGAACTGCTCCTTATTTTCCACAAGTATCTCCTTCTGTCTGAAGCTGCGCAGGCTCCCTGTTCTCAGGATGGAGCTGCTCTCGTGTCTATACATACCTCCAGCCCCTCCCCTCTCTCAAATGAATTTCTCTGGTTTATCAGCATACCTCCCACCTTCACTCACCACAGGACACCACCTGAAGGCCAGGAAAACACCCTGTCCCTTTGGAATCTCTTGGCCTGGTGCAGTGCATGGCACAAAGCAGGCTCCAATATTCACTTGTTGAATGAAAGCTCAAGGTTGATACTTACAGGAAAGGATATGCCAATAATTTCTCCATTCCTGTTACCCAAACTCCTTGCTTCCCTCACTGCCCAGGAAATGAGCTTTCGGCCAGGCTTTCAAGCTAATGATTTGATTTTTCACCTAATAACTCTAGCTAAAGACCAACTATTGAAGCATATTCAGTAGTTTCGTGTCTCCCCCCACAGTCCACTGAACTTTCCTCCAGCTTTCTAATTAAAATCCAATCCTCTGACATTCTCTAACATGACAAATGTCTTCCTGTGGGAATGAATGGAGCGCTGAGCACCAAGGATCCCAATTCCTAGCAAAGATCTGTGGAAGGGGCAACCATAAAGCACTTTACAGTCAAACAAATCCTGGGATGGCGGGATGCACCTGAGCCCCCTCCTCATCTGAATCTTCTTCTCTATTTGAACCATGCACAGCATCTGTATTTTAAATTCTGGTTATGCTACCAGACTTTTTTTTTAAAAGAGCAGAACATTACTCTATCTGCCAGAGCTGGGAGTTTTATTACAAGAACTTACGGGTAGGCAATGAGAGCCAAGTTTATTATTTTTTCTGGATCACATTCAACGACCTCGTCCAAAAGTGACGAAAAAAACTAAAAGAGGCAACCAGCCCTTTTGTTTCCACACCTGTGTTTAAGGTTTAACTCTTGGAAGTCTGAGCAGATCCCCGGAAGCCTCAAGGCTGACCTCAGGAGCCTGAGAAAAGGGGACAGTTCCTCGCAGACGGGTACATACTTTCCGGAAACTGAGCTGCTTCACCTCAGCACTTATCTCGGCCCATCAGCTGACTCAGAGGCCTGGCAGTTGCATCAGTCTCTCTCTGGGCCCCCCACCCCCAAGTTGGTTGAGTCTTGGTGGGGAGAAGAGAGGCACTCCACCGTGGAAAGTGCCACTCTGTAAGGCCTCATCCAGTACTATGCGTACCCCCCCACCTCCTGGACCCTCGCCTCAACACCAATGCTCCCATGGAACCATCCTGGTGACAATTCTGGCCACACTAGATCACAGGAAGCATTAAGTCTCATCCTCGCTTTCACCTCACATCCTCCAAGTCTACTCAAATATACTTATTTATTATGCTTGCTGCCCATCTCCTGCCACTAGAACGGAAGCTCCTTCGGAGGCTAGAATCAATGTCTGCTTCATGTGTGGATATATTCCAAGTACATGGAACTGTGTTGGCTATAAAAAAGATACTCATTATTTAATAGAATGAATTATGAAGACCAATTAGTTGGCAGTGCCCGCCTACAGTTCTACACTGAGGAGGATTTTGAGGTCATATTCAGGAGTAGTAGAAAATGGGAAAGAGTTTCAAGATCAATCATGTGTCTACCAGGGGTTTCAAGAAAGCCATCTTTGCCCCCCAGCTATACTGTCCACTACAGTTGCCACTGGTTACATAAAGCACTCGAAATCTTGCTAAATTGACCTGTGTTATAAATGTAAAATGTCAGAGTCTGAAAACAGTATAAGAAAAAAGTCAACTATCTTGTTAGTGTTTCATGGAATGATTACATGATTACATGTTTTTGAGATGGGGTCTCATTACATTGGTTCAGCTAGTCTTGGACCCGAAGGCTCAAGTAATCTTCCTGCCTCAGCTTTCCGAATAGCTGGAACTACAGGTGCATCCTGCTACACTGGGCTCTTTTCTTTTTAAATTCACTAGTATAAGACTTAAAATTATAAAGTATGTAGTTATCAGACAGCACGACTCTAGGTCCTCCTCCAATATGACGCTGAGAAAAAAGTATGTTATAAACTGATAATGTCCACCTATTCATCTGTTTTTTGATTGAATCTGAGAACATAAATCAGTGTCAAGAAGATATCTCAAGCCCAATACTTCCCCAAGTGTGAGCTTTACACCAATGTATCACAGACAGAAGTAAGTTAAAATGCAGGTTTCAGGATGGTGGGGTAGGAACTTAGAATCTAGGAAACTATGGTATAATCTTCCCACCACCCATGCATATTTGAAGAACCCCATGCCATTAATACAAACATTATTTAAAACCCAAATAATCTTTATAAAGCTTGAATGAGATTGTCTGGAGAACAAGCAAGCATCTCCTCCCCTGAAGTGGTGGAAAAAAGCAAAGAGGAAGAGAGAAGAGCCAAGTCATGGATGGAGTCATCTTCTTACACATTTAAAAGGAAAGAAGTGGGTCTGTGAAAGAGAAGCCACAGCTCCCCAGTGATAAAAGCCTGCTGAGATCTCAGAGGAAAAGCTGTTCCAGGAATATCACACACACACACACACACACACACACACACATAGCTCAGCTGTGGTCCACTTGCAGCTTGTGTTATCGGTTGGGTGAGCGCCTATTCACATTACAGAGCCTTGGGGCAGCTTCAATTCTAATTCACACACCCAGCTTCACACATTTCCATGACTTTGGCATTGGTGGAAATTCGACACTTGCACAATGAGAATCAGCCCTCTCCCTCTTCCATCCTGCCCTATACCCAACTTTTACTATTCCTCTTCACTTTATCTGACTCCTATATTTTAAAAATCTCTTTCCAGAGTTGCCTGCTTAGGAAAATAAGAACAAAACAAGAAAAACAAATAAAGCAAGGGAAAACACCATATTTCAGAAACACCTGCCATGCCAAGAATTCGCTAGCTCAATTCCAGTGGGGAAAGACATATGGTAAAGGAGAATAAGCATTTCTCTAGCATCTGGGTTTTTATTTAAGTAGGATCTACAGATTGGCCCTGGCACTCATAACAGCTCCCACACAGAAAGGTATTAAGGAGATTATGTTTTGATGTATTTTGTGCATACGAAGTCCAGCAAAAATAAACTTACTGCAACAGTATTGAAATATTTACTTTCCAAATGAGGATTGAACCCTATATCTGAAAGAGGAAAATCACATGTTTTCCCTACCCAATCCCTGGGAAGACTATACGTGCTTTTTCCTCCAAAGCTCCATGATATAAAATGTAATCCAAACATGTTTTCTATTAACATATATTATGACTTAATGTTTTTTAAAAAAAGATTTGTCTTAAATAATTTCCATGCCCATGAATCTATATTCGTAATTTGCAAAGCTACATATTCATGAGCCATATGATTATAGTGTCTGCCAATCACGCATTCAGGAAACACAAATCCATGCAACCATTTTAAAATTCCTGTTTTTTTTTGTTTTTTTTTTTAATTTTGCACCTGAAAACAGAACTTTCTTTGGTTTAAAACATACTTGACTATGGATTTTTCCCAAAACATTCCTGATGGTCATCTTGATTTTGTTTTTATTTTTTTGCTGAAAAGTAGAGAACTAAGAGATTGAGACTGCCCGGTGCTCCTACCGCTCTGCATGTTCACACACGTCCACGAGGGAAGCTCTGAGATGCTGCCCGCTGAACGTGCGCCTGCACAAACCTGAATAGCAGCCAGCACACAAGCAATGCTCTCATCTCCCATGGAAACATTACAAGAATGACAATATGTGTAAGTCCACACACAAAGAGAAGCAAAAGATCTCACTCCATCCGAAAAAATGACCTCAGTCCCCACAGATTACCAAATCAATGAAGCGTGAGCTGCATTATAATAGTTTTCCAAAGTGAAGCCCCAGGCCACACAGGGATCCTCCTCAGCCTTAAAATATAATCTCCCCAGACTCCTAAATTTACCCTTCCACATCTTCCAATGATAGTACAATGTTTAGAAGAGCTTGCCCCAAATTTCAAAGTGCATTTTCCATCTAAAGAGTGTTTTCCAGGAAAAATAAAATAAAATAAAATATTGGCATTATTAATCTAACTGCCACATTCCTCAATCTATTTTTGCCTTCCAAGTGTGCTTCTGGAGAAACTCTCACTAGGAAGGATTCTTTTATTTTACTTTTAAGTTACATTCACTCTGTCAAATAAGGCTCAAGAGCACAAACTCAATTTTATAAGCGCTTGACTCCAAATGGGATCTTAGAATGCTCTTTGTAGAGTTATTCTTTGATATCAGTTCCTTTTTACAGACAAGGAAACTGAGGTTCAAAGAAAGTAAAGGATCTACCCAAAGCACAGAGCTGGTGAATGGCAGTAGTGACCCAAAAAAAAAAAAAAAAAGAAAGAAAGAAAAAAGATCTTGACAAAAGAAAAGACCTTATTTCTCATTACAGTCCTTCAATTCCTGTCATCAGGGAGCAGTCAGCTACCAAACTCAGAAATCACTGTAAGACAGGAGTCTCCCTCAGCCCCATACTAATAGAACACTGGGAGAACATGATCCCAAAGCCTCAATCTGAACACCTACTAAGTGTATGTTACATAGATTCTGAATCTTTACATTTGAGAAAGAAACGGGGGCTCTGAGTGATTAGGTGAAGTGCCAGATTATGTAGCAAGGGATGAGTGAAGATTCAAACTGTATTTGGATTCCAGAACTATGCTCCTTCCATAAGGAGACAGGATTCTGAATGTGCCTGGAAAGGTCATCTCCCTTTGGGGAGGGAAACTGCTCTCAGGTCAGCAAAGATCTGAAGAGATATATACATATACATGGGGAGGCGAAGATCTGCTCTACCGGTTCTTTTCTCTAGATAAACCCTGACTGACACAATTCCTGTAAATATCTGGTACAAGCTCCAGGAGAAATGGAGTTGTATATATTAGACCACTGAGCAACCACAGACCCAAGAACAATTTGGGGAAAAAAGGGTCTAAAGCAGTGATGGTGAACCTTTTAGAGCTTTCAATGATACGAACGGCCCACAGCAGCACGCATAGGTTCACCACCACTGGTCTAAAGGGTATTTTCTTAGGAGGCAGAAATAGAAATGGGGTCTCCAGCTCAAAACAACTGGTGGGAGCCCTCTTGGATCTTCTTAAAATTAGGTCTCAAGCAAAGGCAGAGTTTTTTTTTTTGGTAGGCCACATCCTTATTCTCACTCCCATTTTATAGTCTACATTTAACAGTCGCTGAAGAAAACTACAGTGATCCCCTGCCAAAGCCAAGAATGCAGAACTGAACAAAACTAGCGTTGATGCTGAAATGATTCCTAGAGGACAATGGACAGATACAGATACTAAGCAAGGTAGCCTGGTGGAGCAGAATTAGTCTAACCGGGAGCCATAGGGAAAATATTCCTGGGAGAGGGGTGGAAGAAATAACTAAAATGCTTATCCAAGTGGAAGAGTGGTATGACCTAAATCCCAGTACTGAAACAAGTCATTTATAACACACTTTGCTGAAACAACACCTTTGCTCATCTGGCCTCATTTCCCAATTTGGTTCTAAGGGTTCAAACTGTAAAGCCTGTTCTTGGGATAGTTATTGGTATCTCCATGATGGAGACCAGAGTTACAGATGACATCACAGTTATGCCCTCAAGACAGGCACTGTGATCATCACCAACGAAGTCACCGTTTACCATTCTAGAAAGTATACTATTGTTGCTAACATTTATTGAGCACTTATTATGTGTCAGACACTATTTCAAGGACTTACTTGGGGAACAGTCACCACATATTAGCTGTATGACCAAGCACGTGTTAACCTCTTTATCTCAGTATCTCCATCTTCAAATGAAGATAATAATACCTATTTCACAGACTTGTTATAAAGATTAAAAAAAATAATATATGTGTTTAGAAGAATGCCTAACACACAGCACATAGTATTAAATGTTTGTTAAATATATACATATAAGCATAAATGTCCTCACAACAGGTCATGAGAGTTCTCAGACAGACCTTGAGATGGACAGGCCATGATTTATTCACTGGGACAGGACCACAGTTTTCTTGTCCAAACTGCTAGAAAAGGACAGATGAACCCTATTTTCAAAGGTTGGAGCAAATACCAAAGGTTAGCACCAAATACTGACTCTGAACATCAGCCTACAGCCTATATCACACAGAAGGTACAGAACCTTGTTTTCCACGATAAAGATGGAAGGTCAGAGATCATACAGGCTGTGACCACTGAGGACTTTCGCCAGAGGTGGTACATGGATAAGTACCTGGCTTTCAGGCACATCCCACATCCAAGCATCACACTGTCATTCACCACCCAAACGGGACAAGGCAGAGCCAGACCAACGATGACTCCTTGACATAGTGGCACTAAGAGCCCACATTTGCAACAGACAGCTGGCCATCTACAGATATGGTGCTAGGAACCAAAGGACAAAAGCACATCTTGGGATACAAATGCTACCCAGGACACAAAAATAATAGAGACTAAAGGGACTCCTTCGTCCCCTACGGAAATTAGAAGTAGCTTCCAAGCCATAAAGTTAGATGATAGGAACTTGAGGCACAAGGCCCAGGTTGCTTCAAATAAACACGACAACTTGTGCCCAGAAAAAGATCTGGGTTGTCTTACAGTTGTTTTCTAAAATGGGCAGTGGGGGCCACCTGGGTGAACCCTGAGCAACAGCATCACTGTCTGCAGTGATGAGGACCAAGGCTCAGCCAAGAGCTTTCACATCAGACTCCCAGAGCCTCCTGGGAGACAGATTTCCTCCCTCTGACTACATAAAAATAAAACATTCTGCAACCTCCCTTAACAAAACACTCGCTTTTTCTACCACACTGCTCTCTGGAGGCTGTCCTCCATGTTAGCCATGGCACTAGAGACTAACATTTGATACAACTGCCCAACACTTGGAAAGGGCAGATGCATTAGATTACCAGATCAGCCTTAGACAATAAAGCCTTAAAGGATGCTATGGGACTCTACACAAAGAAACACCAACCTTTGTTCGTCAATGAAAGTGAGTTTATTTAACCTCAATTTGTTGAATGAAAGCAAAGCCTTCACAGAGCTGGGGACATGCCTGCACACAGACATGACACAAGATGTCCAGCAGAGCCAGGAAAAGTCTACACTTACGTGAACCTCCAGGACAGGATATCTTACTCAGGAAAAAATACGCCGGGGTGAACCTCACAAGTGTCCTAGGGCCACTCATTCACTGGCAATATTCACCAGCCTTAACCCAACAAGTAGCATATATCCTAGGGAGTCATTCAAAAAACCCTTTCTGGACTGGTTTAGAGAAACTGGACTCTCTCTAATGTTCTAATTGTCACAGTGTCATTTAGGAAGAGCTCCCTCACCACAAAGGGTCTAGAAACCCGTTCCTAGGAAATATGGTAGTTGACTGACCCTAGCTCAGGAGAGGATCAAGCCTCATATAATTAAGGCTCTTAAGGACAAGCCACAAAACCAAAAGATAAGCAGCCTCTGGGATAGAAATGCATGGTACACAACCACTTGGCTATCCCACAGGACACAATGAGTCATTCCACCAGAGATGTTTAAAAGAAGACCTACCAATCTTTTTTTTTTTTTTTTTTTTTTTTGTGGGTACCGGGGGGTCGACCTCAGGACCTCGTGTGCCAACAGGCACCCGTGCCGCTGAGCGATATCACCGGCCCCTTTTTTCGTATGTGGGATCCGGGAGTCGAACTCGGGCCCTCACGCTTGCAAGGCAGGCGCTTAAGCCACTGAGCCATCTCACCGGCCCAGACCTACCAATCTTGAAACATTTATTTAATCTGCCTCCAAGAGAGAATTTATTTGGGGAAAGACCTCACTGGAAAACCTAAAATGGTGCATCCAGGCCTTTAGGGTATAGGTTGACACTTCTGGGTGAGTAAAAAGCTGCCTTTGGACTCAGCACCCTGACCCATCTGCCACATGCTGCTCCCCAGAATCAATCTCTCAATTGCATTTGCAAGAGGAGAGTTCTCGTTTTCTCTAATTTCCAGGATCCAACAGTGGCCCTTATCACACTAAACTCTAGACCCTAACTTCCTAACCAGTTTTCTCAATTAATAGAAAGCTCTCTGAGGGCAGGCAATTCACCCCATTTCTCCCCGTATCCTCCACAGCTAGCTCAGTTCCCAAAATTATGCAGGGCCCCAAACACTGGGTGTTACATGAATGAACAAGTAGATGCATAAATCATCATACCAGGTATGCTAATCTTGTGGTGTTCTAAACATGGTGGGCGGGGGGAGGCTGCCAAAGGGAAAAGGAGGAAATTAGAAGAGAAGAAATTATTTCCAGATTTTTAAATGTAACACAATAGAAAACAGAATTTTTTTAAAGTTCCCTCCTCCAGAGCAAAGCTGAATGTTTGAGTTATTCTTAGGGCATTTTTGGATGCTGCAACCCTCAGTTACACACTGCTTGGCATCATGAAAAGCTAACGGCTGCACATGCGCTGTGGCACAGGCTGTGCGTGTCCCTTCCTAGCGTAGCGCTAAGCTCACATCTGGGGCCGTTTAACAACTGATTGGAAATTTAGCCTTCTGATTTCCAGTTAAATACTAGGCACAGGAAAACAAATAGCACTTGTTTTTCACTGAGCCTTGTCAGTCATCCAAACTGCAGTGCAGACCAGCAAACTGCCTGTGGTTTGATGGCAGAGGCCCAAATATTTGGATTTTTTTTTTTTTTTTTTTTTTTTTTTGCCTCCAGTATAAGAAAAAGGAATAAACTAGATTTTGGCAAGCACAGCTTCTTCACCCACCCTGCCCCCATTCTGGGAAATGCAAAACTGGATTTTAAATACAAAGCATGTTCTGGGTATTAATTTACATTTTTCATTAGGCTTAAATTTTGATTTGTTTTTAATCCAAAGCCAATAGCATAAAGTTTGGTTTCTCTCATTTATTTCAACTGCCCTGCCTTGATATTTACTTGGATTTGCTGAAGAGGCAATGTTCATATTGCCATTTTCTGTTTCCAATTAAATTGGGATATAATATCTAGCTGTTGTATTATCAAAGAATCAGAGAGTTTAAAGGTTAGGAGGAACTTTAGAGATCACAATTCCCTCATTTTAGAGATGCAAACTTAGGCCTGAGTAGTTTAGTTATTTTTATACAAGGATGATGACTAGTTAGTGCTAGAGCCACATGACTAGTACTCAAGCCTCCTGACACCCAGGCCAGGGTTCATTAGACACAAAAACCCGAGTTCCCTCTGAGTTGCCAGATAAAACATAGGACACCAGTTAAATTTGAATTTCAGATAAATAGTGAATAACTTTTTAGTATGTCATAAATATTGCAAGAAAATCACTTGGTGTTTATCTGAAATTCAACTTTAACTGGCTATCTGTATTTTTATTTGCCAACCCTGGTAACCACACCTCAGAGATCCACACCCACCCCTCCCACGCTCCACCCTCCACTTAGCGTACAGAATGAGGTTGGAAGAAGCTTCTTATTTCTTGAGACTTTCCGAATCTTAGAAAACCCTTTTTCCTTATGAGTATGTAAAACAGCTAACTGACACAAACGGGCTGGTGAAGGTTTGTAGTCTAGGCATTTTATGTTATTAGAAGCCAAGCATTAGGGTCTCATCTTGAAAATATCTGTTTGCCCCGGGCTCTAAGTCTGTAGATCTTGCAGAAGAGAGCCCTCAGGTTTGAAATGCAAATAAAGCAAGATTTTTTTTTTTTTTTTTAAATCAGGTGCACGGAAGAAAGAAGAAAAATACATTTTAAGATTTAGTTCAGGGCTAGAGGGGTAGCTCAGTGGTGGAGCACATGCTCAGCGTGCTCAAGGCCCTGGGTTCAAGCCCCAGAGCCAAAATTATCATCGCTGTTATCTAGTTTGCTTGTCTTGCACCATGACTTTTTTTGGGGGGGGTGGGTTTTGAACCTAGGACCTCTGCCATGCTAGACAAATACTCTCTATTACTGAGCTATACGCCCAGCCTTTGTATAGCCACTTTTAAAGAGTAATGTAGCAAGGGCTTTTTTAAAAACAGCTTTTTAAGATATAATTCACATATCACCATTTTCAATTGTACAATTTAATATTTTTAGCATATTTTCCAATTGTGGCTTACTTAGCACTATGTAACTCTTGAACATTGTTATCATGCTCAAAAAGAAACTTCATGTCATTATTAGTAGCCATTCCCATTTTCCCCTTCCACATGCCCCTGGAAATGGCTCACGAACTTTCTGTTCCTATGGATTTGCTGGTTCTGGTCATGTCATATAAAGAGAATCGTACAATATATGCTTTGTGTATGGCTTCTTCCATTTAGCATGTTTTCAAGGTTCATTCATGTTGTGTTATGTATCAGAACTTCATTCCTTTTTATAGCCAAATAATATTCCATTGTGCAGACATAGCATTATTTTTTCCATTCATCGGTTGATAGACATTTGGGTTGTTTCCAGTTTTTGGCTACTATGAATAATGCTGCTTTGGACAGTGGTGGACAAGTTTTTATGGACATGCATTTTGTGCAATTCTTTCCCAAAGAACTCTTTTACATTCCCACCAGCAATGTATGAGTCTTCCAATTTCTCTACATGTTTACAACACTTGTTACTGCCTGGCTTTTTTATTATAGCCATCCTAGTAAGTATAAAGTGGCATACTGTGGTTTGGATTAGTGTTTCCCTACTAACGACACTAAGCATCTTTTCATGTGCTTTGGGCTATTTGTGTCCTTTTTTTATAGAGAAATGTCTATAAACTATAGCATGTTTTTTTTTTTTTTTTTTTTTGTGGGTACCGGGGGGACGACCTCAGGACCTCACGCGCCAACAGGCACCCGTGCCGCTGAGTGATATCACCGGCCCCTTTTTCGTATGTGGGTTCCGGGAGTCGAACTCGGGCCTTCGCGCTTGCAAGGCAGGCGCTTAAGCCGCTGAGCCGTCTCACCGGCCCTATAGCATGTTTTTAAAAGACAATTTAATATTGCGGCTCTTCTCAATATTTTTTTTGTAAAAACAAACCTTTCAAGTTGAAAGTTCAGACATCAGTTACATAATTGAGTCACTCTACTTTTTCTCCAGGGTGAAAATGGTTGCACAAACAAAAATAAGCCTATATGATCCTTCTAAGAGATTTTTATTTGTAGTTTCAACATAACACGTGGAGCATATAGGATTATTTTTGTTCTGACTGCATTGAGGGACACCCCTAACCTAGCCAATATTCTCCGGGCATTCACACTCCCTGCAAAAGGGAAAACTGTAAGGCTGTGACACCTTCATCATGTATGTGCATGTGTGTGACTCACAAAGATACACGACTTGAAACTCAGCCTGAGTGTCTCTTCAACCTACTCCCATTTCCTAGGTAACCAAAACAACCAGACAAAGCAAATGCACTTGCAGAGAAGACTAAATCCTACCTTCTCCTTGCCTGACACACTCCTTTCTCTTGCCTGTGCTGAGGAATCATGAGAAGACTGAAGTGATTTGACAGAAAAAGACAGATGCTTAGATTAGTATTAAAGTATAATATTTTTATATTATCAAAGTTAATAGCTCAAGCCCTCCTAACAGATTACAAAAGTTTTCATATTTTTTTTTTAATTTGGGCAATTATAACAATGCAGACATGTCGATTGAAAATAAAAGGTCACCCTGACAATTGAGTAGATGATATTACTTGAACTTTTCTCATCTTACTTTAAAAAAAAATGAGTAATTGTTAAAGTATTGTGATTTGTTATCATTACATACATCTAAAATGTACCAATAAAATTAATTTTAAAAATAAATGAAGAAAGTATTGTGGTTCTACCTGAAGGGTAAAAGCTTTGGGACAGTAATGTGAACCTTTCTGCAGCAAGTGAGGAGGAAGTGAGGAGGAAGCAAGGACATGTGCATCTCTTGCACTGAGAGTCAGGAGCTGCGTCTTCTCTCCTCGGCAACTCTAAGATCTTGGGTAACAGTGGAGAGGGGAGTGGTGGAAACAACTAAACCTCAGCTTCCAGAGATTCCATAGGCCACTTGAAGTGCTTGAAGAAACACTTACCGTAAAATAATTTAGTTACCTTATCTCCAAACTTTAACTCTGAAGTATAATAAATGGATATACAGGGCACAGTACTGGTTTTCTATCCTGTAGGAGAAACTACTGACTTCCTATCCATCACTGTCCTTCTGCTCCAAAAGTTTTCAAGTGGATGAGGAGTCAATGAAATCTTTTCAGGCCACAAGAGGAATGGAAGAGGTTGCCTAGAGAGAGCTGTCCAGCTGGTGAGAGAACTTGTAGCCCTCGTTGTCTCCTGATCTGAGAACCTGAATGAACAACAGATGTTCTACCATCTCTTCCAGGCCATGAAGAAATATACAGATGGCAGACAACCATTTCCCTAAAGGAAGCCTGCTGGACAACAAAGCAGAGTTCAGGTGTCCTGGAATTTAAATCCTTGACTTCTCTCATTGCTGTCTCCCCCATGTTGTTAATTTTAGATTCATCACTTGATCTGCAATCTCCTTACATGGGATTAACTCCAAATAGGGTCAATGTTAGATTGTTTACTAAAACTGTCTCCCTTTTTGTTAGTGTCTTAAACTTGTGGCCAGTTTTTCCAGATTTTAAACAAAGTTAGAGCAAATAAATAATGACTAGGAGTAAGATACTTTCCCTTAAAACTCATGCAGTGCCAGACTGAAGAAGGAATCTGGAAAGTGATAAATACAACTAAATGTGGCCCACATTGTTCATCTGGACCTATAGCCCAAAGAAGTAGGAACTTCTTTTAATCTGGGGCCAGCCAGGCTGGTGCTTTATAATTACAGGTGTAAATTCAACACCTGCATGTACTCTTTATTATGACTAATAACGGTAATGGCACATAATGTTTGAACTTATCAGAGGCAAGCACCGCCTTAAACATTTTCTATGTAATCTCGTTTAATCAAGACAACACCCCTATGGAATAGGAACTGTAATTATTCCCAAACTATAGCTGAGGAAAAATTAGGCTTAGATTAATTTGCCCAATTATTGCTTGGATTCAAACCAGTATGGGTAATGCCTTTGCCCGTTACCTCTTCATAACCTGTCCATTGTGGTAACCTCTAGCCACACACAAGTATTAAGCACCTGAAAAGTGGCTAAGCGACAGGAATTTTTGTTTGTTGTGTTTTACATTACTGGAGATTAAACCCAGAACCTTCATGCTAAGCTATATCCTCAGCATTCTTTTTGTTTTTTATTTTGAGACAAGGTCTCGCTAAGTCACTAAGTTGCCTGGGCCAGGCTCAAACATGCAGTCTTCCTGCCTCAGTCCCTCAAGAATTCTGGGATTACAAACATGCACCACTACAGCAGGCTTGGATTTTTAAAAATTAATTTCAATACTCATGCATAGCTAATTCCTATAGTACTGGATAGTACAGCTCTACAGTATGAGGACTAAATGCAAATAGGACTTATGATCATATCCATAAGTCTTAATATGACAAATAATTTTAACTACAGGAGACTGACAATGATTAAGTATACAGCATAAGAGTCTCTAAGATAGGTCCTATTTGTGTTTAAGATCCAGCTCTACCAGAAATTAGCCATGTGATGCAGCCCACAACTGAATCTCTAAGTTCCTCAACTATATGAAGGACTAAATGTACCTTTACCATGAGGTTATTGTAAGAATTCAATGAGATAAAAGTATGAGGGTTCTTAGTGCAATTGCTTAAATGTACTAAGTACTAAATAAATGCACTAATAACAACTACTAAATTACCACTGTTTTGGTTTTTTAATGTAGAAGTAATAATTTCAGTCCTCAGAAAAAGCTACAAGTTCTTAGTAATTCCTATCTTGTAAATGTACCTGAGTTTTTAAATGTTTCATTTTGAAATTAATTCAAACTTACAGCAAGGTTGCAAGTATAGTACAGAGAACTCTAGTATCCTCTTTACCTAGATTCACTAGTTTTTAACATCTTGTTATATTTACTTTACTATTTTCTACATTTTTTCTAAACTATTTGACTCTTTGCCCCTTAATACCTAAGCGTATTAAGTATCTTTCCTAAAAAGAAGGATATCTTTTAACATAACAATGGTATAATTATCAAATGCAACACTCATACAATACTTTAATCAACAGACTCAATTCTAATGTCATCCACCGTGCTCATAATGTCCTTTATGGCACCTTCTCCACTCCTACTCAGTAAGATACAGTTTGGGACCATGTGTGTTTTTTTAGTCTTGTTTAAATCTTTAATCTTCAATCTTTAGCCTTTGGAACTGACTTTTTGGAGAGGACGGACCAGTTATTTTATAGAATTTCATGCAGTTTGGTTTTATTCAGTTCTTCCTCATGATTAGATTCAGGTCATATATATTTATAGTAAGAATACTATTTAACTGGTTGTATTCTTTCTCATTTATCAGAACACAATGTCTAATCACCCCATACTGGTGACATTATTCTGATCACTTGGTTAAAGAATTGCTGGCTATTTCCACTGTACATAGTTATTTTTCTTCCGTAATTAATAAGTAACTTGTGGAAAAGATATTTGGGGTCTATTAAAATACATTATTACTCTAACTCCCTCCAGTTCCACTACATTTAGCAACTTTCAATGATTCTGGCCTGATCAACTATAGAGAGCCCTTTCCGGACCTTATCGCAGTCTGGGAAGTTTATATTTGTAATCCCATGGAAAAGTTATTGGAATTCTGATGAGTTAATTCCAATCTACCACTTCCAGTGCAATGCATGGTGAGAATAAAGAATATTTGTAGTTGGGAGGGGTCAAGGGGGTCCTAGGTCCAGCTAGTATGGTGGCTAACAGGCACAAAGGCCTCTACCCAGGGTGGAACCCAGGTTTTATTAATTTGTGAAGAGGGGAGTGGCTCGGGGATGAGTGACTGTGAGAGTGGTGTGAAGTACGTGAGTGCTGTGAGCTGGGCTAGATAGGTGGCCTGAGATCACCTCTGCAATATGCACAGAGAAGGATATGCAGAAAGAATAATCTGCATAACACAATTCGAGGTAGTATCTAATGTTCTGGGGTCGGTGCTTCAGCTCTGATGTGTAATTTTTTATGCCCTGGGAAGTCATAGCCTCTTTTCTCGAGGCCCGATCCCAGCCAACAGCATGAAGCATGGCTCTCCCTCCTGCCCGGCTCAAACACGCTTTTTGGGAGCTATGGGGTGGGGCAACACTGACCTGTCACCTTGCTTCAAAGACTACACATCAGCACCTCCACTAAACCGATTTGCATTGCTTAAAGCCAACTGAGGGGATAAGGAAAAGTCCTATCCAGCTCTGTACATACCAATACATGGAAATATGGCCTGGTTTAGCCAAAATGGAGATAACTGCTCTTCTTTCAAGGTGAGTTATCCAGGTGGTCCTCTACAATCAACCTTTACTATTATGGTCCCAAAATGATGATTTTCTAACTCCACCCTTCTTCCATATTTAAAATTTGAATTCTATGGGCCAGTGAGATAGCTCAGTGGCATAAGCACCTGCCTGGCAAGCGCACGGTCCTGAGTTTGACTCCCAGAACCCACATACGAAAAAAGGGCCGGTGATATCGCTCAGTGGCATGGGCGCCTGCTGGCGCGCAAGGTCCTGAGGTCGACCCCCGGTACCCACACAAAAAAAAAAATTGAATTCTACTATAAAGAGGAGCTCCCCCTTCTTTCCTTTTTTATACATCTACTTATTAACTGTTGGCTATGGCTTCTTACTTTACTCAGTGGGTTCCTTTGAGTTTTCAAAAGTACTCTTCAAATGTAGGAGATAAGAAGTTATAGATTTGGATTAAAGCCATTATTACTTAGGCAAAATTTATTCCTTAGGCAAGAGGGAAGCTATTAACTGAGGACTCCACTCATCTTCGATGTTCTAAGCAAGAGGGTTTTAACAGCCAAAGGCTCTGCAGTTAGGACTCGCTCAAGAGACAGAGTGAGTTATCACTACCAAGCTGCAGTGTTGCTCATCATCAGACATGACGTCGTATCCCAAAAATTCCATCCCAACAACCCATCTATTTCCCCACAACTAGCACACTTGAAATGTTCTGGCAAACTCAAAAGGACAAGATTTACAAATAGTAGGTAATATTTGGATCTTTCTACAAGAGCTGGGCTCCAGCTTTTTTTAATAAAATACAAATGATTTCATTTTGGAGCTCCCTGTGTCACATTCTCAACAAACAGTTCCTCATATCAGAAATTAGGCATGTGTTATATACAAATATAATGGGTTCGTGCCTATTTATTTTGTGGTCAGAGACCACACACCCAGTGGCTATTTACAGTATTCATAATGCTCCTGATACCACAAGGAGGGTCTCAGAGCTGAAACCAAAGCTTAGGCCACACAGAGTACGACTGCAGGTCCTGCTGTGTCCACAGAAGACATGGGTCACGTTTGCTTCCTGTGACTGCTTATGTATGTCGTCCAAGTACAAGCAAGTGTGCAACTCCAAATGTAATACTCTTGGGACTCTGTTATTACTGTAATGAAAAGAAGCCCTTTAAAAAGTTTTAGAGGGCCGGGGATATAGCTCAGTAGCACAGCGCCTGACTGGCAAATGCGAGGTTGTGAGTTCAATTCCCGGTGCCAAAAAAAAAAAGGTTTTAGGGTCATTATGACCTTGTGCTAACAACAGTTTGGAAAAGTTTTTTAAAAACTTACCAAGAAGGGCCGGTGAGATAGCTCAGCGGCATAAGCACCTGCCTGGCAAGCACAAGGTCCTGAGTTCAACCCCCAGTACCCATATTAAAAAAAAAAAAAAAAACTTACCAAGAAGAGTCTGGAGACCCCGGTGGCAAGTCTCTCTGTCTTCAAATGCCAGAGCAGGGGCTGTGGGGAGTTGAGCAGGAACACAACAGGCTTGTGGTGAATGTGGACTGAGGAGATGGGATTCAGGTGCAGCGTGACCTAAGAAGCAAAGAATGAGCAGAGATCTTAGGACTGACTTTCCACACAAATCACTCAGAGCCGCATCTGGATATTTTTTCACTACTCAACCACTAAGAGGACCAAGCTATAAACTAGCTCCAAATCTGCGAATAAGATATATCAGATTGAACTAGATGATACTGCTGATACTGAAACTTTTTTTAATTACAATATCACTATTTCATATGGTTCAGCAATACTAATACCAACTAAAACATGACTCAGCTCCCCAAAGTAGAATACGGATACATAAAACACTTTTGAAATTCAAAAGTGGCAAAGACGGAATAAAAGTTACCTTTGCCCAGTACTGCCTAATCTTTTAAGTCAAATTACTAAACTGAAAATTAAAGAACAGAGTCCCCTAGGGGTGGGTTACCCCTTTGGACCTTCAGAGAAATGATTTTCTTCTCTCTCAGGTTAAGTTCCAGCCTCTATAAAGTTGAGTTCTGCCAAAGAAAAGTGTTGAAAGCAAAGAGAAAGGGGCTGCCAGGGGAAGCTGCCAGGGGAAGCTGCCAGTGCCGTCATCATCCCAGCTACTTAGTAAAGGGAAGGAATTTCCCAAAACGAAGCACAAGGAACACACAGAATAAACACCGATTGTATAGCGCCACCATAAATAAAAAACCCAAAAATGGAAAAGAGGCTGGAGAGGAACACTGTGCTCAGTTCTGACAGAGGATCAAAGACTACTGTAGGTTACCATTACCGTCACTGTATCGTCAAAAAAGCAGCCAGAGAAAGTGGACTCGACAATGCTCTCTTGGAGCACATGATCCACGGTCAGTCAATGTGAACCCAAAAGAAAGCAAAAGGTGTGCAAAGAAATACTGACCAGCTGGTTTCATTCCATGTGTCTCATACTAGCTTTCTGTTCAGAGAGGTGAGGAAAGACCTTGCAAGAACTACATAGTTAAGCAGATGGGTGAATGCACCAAAGATCACCATAAAGTAGTAAGAGCAGTAAAGGACCCACCTGCTAAAAAGAGCTTAGGCTGGAAAGATAGACTGAGAGATACATGGGGAACAGTGGTACATCACAGTTATAACCCTCCTGAGGAATAAATGGTCTGGCTCTATGATCTGACTGTAGACAATCAGGGACACACACTAAATTCTGACTACTTTACAGCCTCTGTGACTGCTGGGCCACTTCAACTCAAGGTATCTCTACCTATTTTTCAGGGACTGCCTATGATCAACAGCATTTAGTACAGTGTGTTCTCATGTCATTAATAAATAAGGCACCAATCTTTCAAAACCCATGCTTTAGGATATGGTAAACATTCCCTAAATGTCAATGGAATGTTTTAATTCTCTACTTTTCAATCATGAAAGTATTTTATTCTATGAATAATTTATACTTAATACATCATAGTATCTTGTTTGTTAACTGAGTGTGAATGTCTTAATTTCCAAAACAGACTGTAGGCAAAGATGTCTTACATCACAGGTGTACAACATTTTGGCTTTCCTGGGCCACAGTGAGCAAAGAGGAATTGTCTTGGGCCATATATAAAATATATAATATAGTTCATATATACATAAACTATATTATATGCTTTACAGTAACAAAAAATTAATATTTTTATAATATTAAAATGAAATAACACAAGCCAATGTTTAATAATTAAATAAAACATACATATCTGATTAATAAAAATACACCTGTCTTCACAGGCACACACATGTGTAGGAAGATTGAACCACTATTACCAGTAATCGTGCCTTTTACTTGCCAAGTCATACATGACAAGTTTCGATTCAACTGTGCATGGTGGGCATGGGAGGTGGAGTTAGCAGTGCTCCATGCCCTTCCCTACACAGTATTTCCTTGTCACCTAGAGAGGTCATGCTCAAGAACAACACAACTGAGTCAAGAAAAATATCGCCCCAAATCTCATAATATTAAAAGTTTAAGATCTTGTGGAACTGTATTACTAGCTGTCCAGGGCTATGGGTTGGACTTGCCTGCTTTACATTTTAAAATATCACATCAAATTCATAAATTTATGTTACCTAAAAGGTTAACAAAAAAGGTTGAAGATATGCTCAAAGTGACTTAGCTAGCTAATCTGAAGAAAAAATGCAAAAACACAAACACTCAAACTGTCATGGGCTATTTGTGCACACAGTTAGGATCAGTCTTATACTTGCAATAAGCATAATGCCAAATCAAGTACCAAATGAACTGTGATGTCAAATACAAGTACAGCAAAATAATCCGTTCCTTGGTTGTAGAGTCTCATGACACACTGGAGATGTCGTTTGCATCCAGAAATAAATGGACTGATAATCACTGAAAATGAGAGAGGCAGTAGAAACAGAGCAGAGGCAAAGATAGAAACTGCAGCATTAACCGAATAAACGGATGCATACTGCGAAGAGCACACACCACAAAGTGAAGAAAAGAGAAAAACCATTGCTTGTGCAAGAGTACCTGACAACTGCAAAACAGCTCTGACTCACGAACAGCACGTGCCAGTAAAAGGTTTCCTTATTGATTCATTCCAAAACTGTTTACTGGGCACCAAAATAGCACAAAGAATAGCAGTGTGTATCTGCAGGTGTGTATCTACAACACATGTTTGTATTGCATCTTTTTCTGATGACTTCCTTTTCAGTCCCTAGGCATATGATTCTTAAAGCTCTTAGATACACAGAAGTCTTGTTCAAAAGATACGCTACAAAATAAATAAGTACATATCTCAAATGAACACAAACTTTTTAAAAAAAGCTTATGAAATAAGACGTATGAAGCAGATACTTGTTCTCAGGTCCAAAATTTCCCAGATGGTCCAGAGTGTCAAGGCCTGGCTCAGACAACCAAGCAAAGGTTTCTAGGAGTTTCAGCCCTCTGAGCTTTCCTGGAAACGGCTCCCTCTTCAATATGTGGCAATGTCTGGCCAAGATGAATCTCCTGACTCTGGCACACAGGTCTCAGGCAAAGCCCCAAAAGCCATTTGGCAAAAAATAATTCACACTACGATTGGGAAATTAAAAGAAAAATATGCAATGCTTTTTTAGAAAGATTATTTGCCAGGGACAAATAGTACTACAAGTAGGTCTCACCTAATCCCTCAGCAATCTTCCTCCTCTATACAGTATTTCCTCCACTTACACATACCTTGCCAAAGGGAAGACAGAGAAACAAAAGAATGAAGGTATAAAAGCTCCCAAGAATGTGAGGAGAACATACCTGGAATACCTCAATGGCTAAGGTGCCTAACTTCTCCTAGGCTGAAAAAAATAATGAAAAGAAAATCCTCTTCAGCAACAACTACAGCTCAGGAAGAGGTGATAGTTAGACTCATCAGAGCATCTGGCCGAGTTTTTTCTATGGTTAGATCGTCCAGGGATCATGGTCTAAGGAGAAGAGCTGAGGCGGACTGCACCCAAGGAACATCACATGGAGGAGTGATACAAATGGTATCGACCAATTTCTAGCTTAGAAATCCAAACAGTAGTTTAAAAAGTTGACCCTCAATCCTTCATCACATTTACATAAAAATACATTTGACGGCTTAATCTGGAGCCTTCAAAAACAGTATGGAACTGAAGATGGGGTGGCTTGAGGTGTGAAGGGGCTGTGTCCCACAGGAAGGGACAACAAGTAGTCTCTAAATCAATGGCTTCTTTTGTTAATCTCTGGGAGTTGTACAGCATTTGAGAACTCAGTGCAATATGAACCCTCTCTTCATATATATGCATACACAAAAAACCCACATTACATAAAATTTTATAGACAATGTCAAGAAAATACATCCACTGCAGGTCCCATGAACTCCAGGTTAAGCATCGATTACCTCAGGTTAAGCATCGATTACCTCAGGTTAAGCAACCAATTGTAAAGGGCCGGAAAGTTGTAATGGTAAAAATAGAAACAAAATGGCTCCATTTAATTAAACTAGAAAGCATACTCTGGTCTTAAGATGTCATCCTGGGGAAAGTACTTAACAGATGACAACTCAGAACTAAAAAACTTTCACATGTAGTTTCTGGGGTTTCTGTGGCCTCCTCAAACCCATAATTTGACCACATACAGGTCCATGAAGCCCAGCTCAAGAGTTTCTGCTCTAATCAAGTTTGTCTCAAAGTACGCTGCATGTTCAGTCTTCCCGAGGGTGTGAGAAAGTGCACATTGTCACATCTCACATGTAGCAACTGTCCCTCACACCACACTGATCCCTTCCACTAAAAGGAATGCAAATTGCTCTAGTCAGTTCTACAACATCTATTTATACTAGGTCTTCTGAGATTACCTATATATTTCAACTAACATACTAGCTGTAAATTTGTAAAGAAATTCAAAGCAAATGTTTTCTGAGTGTTTTTCTAGATACAACTGAATACAACTTTGTCCAGAGTCAAGGGCACTCTAAGGAGCATAGGCCTCAGAATGGAAAGACAACCTTCCTATCTCTCATTTGGGAAGCACGCCCTTTCTCATATTATCACCAGAAAATAACAAGAACAATATTTTCTGGAACTTTTTATGATGAAGGCTTCTTAGTTTTCCAAGAATTATTAGGAAAAACCATATATATAGTTTATATAGTTTCAAACTCTGTAAATCACTTTATGAAAGTGAATTATGTACTTCCAGTAAGGGGGAAAAAACTCTACTCTCCTTATGGAAATATCTTGTATAATATTTTTTTTTAATTTCCCACAATTCATAATCTAGATGCAAGACATTCCTGACATAGAGATTTCAAAAGATTTCTTAATAGCAAGGCCCCCTACTCCTGGGTTTTGTTAAAACAAACAAAAGCATAGTGAGCAAAACAACTGATATGAGAGTCTAACAGTTATCCAATTTTGCTAATGTGTTAGTGAGGTTTCATTTCAACGTTTCTGATTCTTAGAACAGCCCCTGTGGACCCATGAAGCAAAGAAGTCATCCAAAACACTACCAGAAAGACTTCTATTATCTAAAACAAGACCAAATAATGCTCTGAAATGGATGATTCAATGATCTGTTTACACTAAGATAAAAAAAGAACTCCAACAGCATGCCTATAACCAAGAGCCATAAAATCACAGGCTGGTCTGTATATAGCCATCATCTGTCCCCTCTTCAGAGGTAGAGGCATCACTTGGCAACAGTGTTGACAGTAACTGAAAACATCCCGAATCTTGGCTTCCCGGCACCCATACATTATATCGACAGTGAGGCACAAATCTCTTTCAAGACACTAGCATCCCACACTTCAATCTCACTTTTAGGCAATGTGACTTTTAGAAACTCAGAAGTGCAGCTGATGTCTGGGGATGGGAACAGTATTTACTTAGTTCTACTGCAGTGTCTTAAAGGGTATTCTGGTCAGAGAAATCCCTACACATGACTTTTTTTAGGGGGGCATTGCTTGTCTTTCACCATTTGGGAATTGGTATAAAAAGATTCCCTTAAACTATTCTTGGAGGAGTGGATCTAGAGGTTTCTAAATTTTACTTATTTTTAATTTTATATCTCTCAATTTCTAAAGGAACACCAATTAGTGCCCCCCCCGGAACCAATTAATGTCCCCTCTCCCTAGGACCATCCTCCTTGCTCTAGAGAAGCACTGGGGTCAAAGATTTCACACTGGCATGGTAGATGATACCAAGTTATTTCTCAAAGGTTTTGTCTTAAAACCATTTACTATGCTGACACAGTCAATTCCCAAATTAACCCCCCCTCCCCCAACAAGAACATGATTTTGGATTCCCTGGGAGCCTCTGAAAATAATCTAATATGACTACAAAAGAGGAAATAAAATAAAAGTCTGACATTTGATGCAGAAATAAGTCTGCCTTCCCCGCTCCATATTTTGAATGCCCTGGAAAATTACTGGGAACTAAATTTGGGTTGGGGGTTGAGGGGCAAGAACTCATATAAACAGAAGAGTATTTATGAAACTTCAGGTCATGACCTTCTAAAGGGGTCCTGGGAGCGCTGCAAGGGGACCTAGGGACCCTGGGCCTCCCTTCCCAGAGCAGCCCATGACTTAGCCACTGTGAGGAAGAGAGGAAAGGGGAGTGGAGACCCTGGATGCAAGTATGTGCTGGTAGAAAGCACTGCTGGGGCCCTCAGCAAGACCCTACTAATGGCTAGTGTGAGGACCCTGGCAGGTACTTTTCTACTGAGCTTCGGTACTGAGCAGAGGCCCTGTGAATATCACATACGTCACTCACATACCATCCGCATCCTTCCAGGGCTCTGGCCTGATGTACACTACAACCATGTTCCCAGGTGACCCATCACATTCAGCTCATAATGCATAATCTCCAGAAGAATCCTTTCCCATCCCTCAGGCTGCGGTTCAGATGTCTGTCTTCCCTGGCACACTGTGAAATCCTCAACGAGGTATGCTTCAAAGGCAGGAACTGAGTCACACCTGCACCTAGCACAAGGCCGGACGTCTAGTTAGCAGTCAGCAAGTCTTCTGAAAAATCAATATAAGAAGCAATAAAATTTATCAATGAAATGTAACTCAAATAATGGTTCCAAAAACATATTGTCCTGTTTTTCTGGCCAAAAGAGGGGGTATCTAGAAAGAAAACATTAACTTCATTATCAAGTTCAAGAGGAAATATTAAAACAGTCAAGAAAAGCAAAGAGATTATAATCACCAAATGAATGCTACGGGCTGCCTGGACCTATGTTGGAGAGGATTCCAAAGCCACACCCAGGCATTGTAGGGATAAACATCATGACTGTCATCCTCTTCAGTGAACAGGAAAGGGTAGAACAGCTCTTATAATGTGTACGGGGACTGTACAATGTAAAAAATGAAAAGGGAAAGTTTATCTTTAACAGTTATGCAAATTTAAATATGTACAATGTGAAAAAATATTTTAAATATATTCTCCTTCTCAAGGCTGGATAATGATAAAAAATTTTTTTTTTGACCAAACATTCCACTATTTTTTAAAGGCACAGAATTTTAAATAGTTTTTATTCAGGCAATGCAGTGTATTAAAACAGTTAAAAATTAAAATTCTAGGCAAATTGAAGGAACACAATATTTGCGCACTGACTAAAGTGGGAAATTTTTGCTTTTGTCTTTTATATTCTCTTTCACATTTAATAAACAGACTCATTCCAATCACTTTATTATTCCTTCTAATATATAACCAAAAGCTCTACATGACTATGTGCAAATTTATTTCCTCTCAACTCTACTTTTATAATGGGTTTGAAATTGTTTTCACTATTTACCTGTTTAGTAAAACAGCTTTTACTTATATATGTCTTTAACAACAGCGTGTTAGAAGGGCCTACATGTCACCGCTGTGGTGAGTGGAATTGGACAAAGAATCACTAGCGTGATCACACAAAGCTGCTTTGGAAAACAGGCATAGTAAGAAGCCAACTCCTACATGATCTGGGAGCTGGAGTAACCATTTCAATCTGCCAACCACAATCAAGGGTGTCTCTGGTACTTCAGTGTAGAATCATAACCCCGGGGCACATGAGGGCCACAAGAACGTAAGGCTCTGGTTGTCTGCAGAAATATACTTTCTTCTTGATTTCTACAAAGCACAGGATTTGCACAGGTGCAAACCAATCATTCCTTGATCCCACGGGCTCCAGTCCATACGCGGATTAGGTTAAATTACTCTCTAAGGGAATTAATCCTGGTCAGGGAAGGAAAACCTTGGGGATTCTGTGAGGTCTGGTTTCCTTCGAAAGCTGTAACAAAAACAACTCCCAAAGTTCACAGTCTTGGCCCCCTGAGGGTACCCTGGTCCAGCCAGGTTATGATTTTAAGGAAATGTTTTTAGAGGAACTTTAGTTCCAATGTTACATGACCTGTCTTGATAGAAGAAGAAAAAGTAACTCAGAGTAAACCACTAGAGAATCTGTGTTGGGGAGCATTTTCCTGAAAAATCCTTACTTTCTTTTGACCAAATGTTCCACTGTCTTTTAGAAATACGGAATTGTAAATGCTTTTAATTCAGGCAATAAACCGTGTCAGAACAGCCGCATGCACAAGGGAGCAAATGCAGTTAGCAATGTTTCCATCAGAGCTCAGGAGTTCTGCCTGTTTTCCTCCACACAATCCATTTTCGTTGAGCCCTG
This sequence comes from Erethizon dorsatum, assembly GCA_028451465.1. Classification (NCBI taxonomy): domain Eukaryota; kingdom Metazoa; phylum Chordata; class Mammalia; order Rodentia; family Erethizontidae; genus Erethizon; species Erethizon dorsatum. The sequence continues at coordinate 101,689,858 of CM051829.1, read as the reverse complement.
CAATGCCTTTTCGGGGTGAAGAACCTATCATCATGGAAAGCCGAGGGAAAGGCTCCAAAAGATGCATTTGGAATTTGGCGTGTTACAGCTGATAAGTGACTAAAAACGGAATATCTTCCTAAAGCAGCCTTCGAAGGTTTAAATTTCATATTTCTTGAGGCAGCTCAATACATGTGTTCTGACTGGAAAGGAACAAAGGTATAATAAAGAGCAGGGCACTTGGTGATGAAGTTGTTATAGTTACTAACAGTGGTGGCAAACCTATGGCACACAGGCCGCAACCAGCAGTTTGTCATCACTGAAAGCTCTAAAAGGTTTGCCATTACTGCTCTATTACCTTAAGGAGCCTTCAAGTACTTTCTACTACTCTAAAACAAAATGGAAAAAAGGAAAGGAAAATAAAAAGTTAAAGAAATAAGCAAATGATCTAAATTGTGGGAAGTCTGAACAATGATCCTGTGGACATTTGTTGACAGGTATATCACAACTGAGGGTCATGGCAGGAACTTGAAATGGGTTTTACCTCAGAAAGAAATAAATGTAAATTTTAACACAACCTATTTGATTTTCAGGTTATATAACTAATACAAGACCAGCCATTCATTTTCCAGCAACAAGGTACTATAAGTCTTATCAAAGCTATATGCACAGTCCACAAATCTAAACCCTGATAAATCAATTCATATGACTGAGAATTTGTGAGGGTAATAGAGCAACAGAAAAAGAGAAGATATAAATTATCTTCCGTGTGAATAATTAAAGTTTTTGTTTCCCATATTTGACTCTGGGAAATATAAGGTTCCACATTAATATACAAAAATACTAACTGCACCTTAATTTTTATTTTTATACCTAGTCTCATTTTTTATACTTAAGATGAGCTTTCTGCTATATGAATTCTACTCAGTGTGATTAACATGGAAGACATTCCAATATTTGACTAAACTGCTAAACAAAAAGAGGAGTGCTTGTATTTAAAGAGTAAAAATACTGCAAAGGCTTGGTCTCCTAAGTAAATGGAGAAGGGTCCAACCTACCCTTTCATGATATATTGCTAAAGAATTTTCTAATTTTGACCAAAGTCTGGAAGGTCCTAAAAGATATCATACTGCTTAAGTTCTTTTTTCTAAGTGGTCAAGCCACTAATGCTTATTAAATCAATAGCCCCTAGTTCTGTACTTCTCATTTTGGCAAAACTAATATGGTCTGTGATTCTGCCTCTAATACTTACACCACTAATCAGCAGTAAGTAGAGCCAAAGAGAAAAAAGTAGAAGCAGGAGTTGAGGTGTATATTACAAAATATTCAGGTCTTGGTTGCAAATTTAATTATGACAAAGTTACTAGTATCTTGAAGAAGTAGCTGAAATTCTGTTTGTGATGTTCAAGCAGAGAAAAAGAAGTCTAGCTCATAATATAACAAATCTCTATAAAAATGTTATTTGAAATAAAACATGGTATTACCCATGTAATAAAATATCAGTCAGCCATAAAAAGGGAATAGTGATAGAACATGGAGAAACCTTAAAAACATTATGCAAAGTGAAACAAGCCAGGCACAAAAGGCCACATGCTATATGATTACACTGTTATGAAAGGTCCAGAACCAACAAATCCACAGGGATAGAAAGTAGACTGGAAGCTGTAGGGGCTGGGACAGGTAAACAAGAAGTTACTACTAACTGGTATGGGGTTTCTTTTTTAGGTGATGAAAGTGTTCTGGAACAAGATAGTCATAGTGACTGTACAACATTGTGAATATACAAATTCACTAAACTACACACTTTAAAGTGACTGAAATGATTGTATTAGGGTCCTGCAGAGAAACGTAACTTCTCTTATAGAGAAGGTCCCCAAGTTACTGATACGCATTCACTAGAAATCATACCTCGACTGGGGGCAGGGCGGCACTGAGGAGTGAACCCAGGTGCTTCAAACTGAGCTACATCCCCAGCCCCTTCTTAATTTTTGAGACAGGATCTCATTAAGTGGGGCAGGATGGGCTCAAACTTAGATCCTCCTGCCTTAGCCTCCTAAGAAGTTGAGATTATAGGCTGTGCCACCACAGCCAGGTCATACTTTGCATTTTGAATGTTGACCTTTTCCCAAGCTGATGATGCGTGGCACGATACTCTCTGGTGATGCTGGGCAGTGGCAGGAAGCTGAAGCTCCCAGTCAGCCATGAGATCGAGGGTAACAGCTGATACTAAGTACTGCTGTTACTGAGCTGATGGTCAGTAGGTTAGGTGTATTAAATGCATTTTCAGCTTATAGTGGTCTCAGTCTTGTGATGGATTTATTGGGATGTAATTCCATCCTCATAGAGGAGCATCCATATAAGGGGGATTTTATCATGGGAACTCATTGATAAGACCATGAAGGGGGCAAAGTCCCATAACGTACCATCTACAAGCTGGAGAACCAGGAGAGCCTGTGTGGGCTCTCGGTGGATTGGATGGTGCCTGCCAACACTGAAGGCAGGTCTTCTTTACTGCTCATGAACTCAAATGCTTATCTTTTCTAGAAACACCCTCACAGACACATCCAGAAATAGTGTTTACCAGTTACCTAGGCATCCCTTAATCCAGTCAAGTTGACATCTGACATGAACAATCACAAGGGTAAGTTTTTACATTATATATATTCTACGACAATAAAATGCAGTCTGTGGGGCTGGTGAGATGGCTCAGCAGCATAAGCGCCTGCCTAGCAAGTGCGAGGTCCTGAGTTCTACTCCTGGGACCCACATACAAAAAAAGGGCTGGTGATATCGCTCAGCGGCACGGACACCTGCTAGTGCGTGAGGTCGACCCCCGGTACCCACACACACACAAAAAAAAATGCAGTCTGAACTTTCGTATGAGACAGACCAGACCAATCTAGAGTTAAAAAAAAATTTTTTTTAGAAAAGACCTTCATGCGATACTACAAGGAATTCACTTTAATCTTAAAAGGCTGAAAAGTCACATCAATCCTCAAGGCTTCGGATCCAAAGCATTAAAAGCTTAGCCATACACTAAGCTAGCTTCGGTCAGAAACCTGTTTCCTAATGCATTTTCTTTTTTTCATTTATTCAAGCAGCATTAGTTAAGTTCCTGTTACAGTATACACCAGGCACCAGGTCAGTTACCAACAACAGGAAGGTAAACGACAGGCAACCTATCCTTCCTCACTTTGCTCACAGTCCAGCAGGAAGACACACACACAAAGGGATGAGTACAACACAACACTAGGATGGTGCTGGATATACGGAGAGGAAGAGGATGTCAGGAGTAGGGGACACAGCTTGGGCTGGCGTAGGTCTCCCAGACAAAGTGACTTAAACTGCTATTAGGAAGCAGGCAAAAATCTGTCACCATGACAAATTTCCTTGTTCCTCACATTTCTGAACAACTTGGATTGGCTTGATGACCAATTATCAGAGATATTTTAGGGGTAAAATTCATAAACTGAGGAGAATCCGGAGGGTGACCACTAAGTTCCCTTCTGACCCTAGAATCTAGTTATTCACTGACTTCATTATGAACTCTTTAAACTTCCAGAATCTCTTCACCTCTTTCCCATTTCACTTCTTCTCTAAAGATGTTTCCTAAATCTGTCTTTTAAAATCCATATACTGTATTTGGTAAAGTCCTTAAGAATGTTTCTCAGCAGTAATTATGTCAAAAGAAAACGATAAGACTCTAACAGGGAAGTGATGACAGTCCTTCAGTATTCCCCAAAGAGTTTGGAAAACTGCTATGGGAGGTTGAGGTCGCCCCTGTCGGTGTCTGGGAATATGGGGGTCTGAGAGAGCTTGATGTCTCTTGCTTCTAAGTTCAGATTCTAAAATGAACTAGTTTTGAACAAGCTGTTATGCTTCATAAAATATTGAATTACAGTTCTCCCAATCTGAAAAGAGACCAATAACACGAAAGATGCTGAGGTTAAATAATTTATATTTATTGTAAGTTTAATTATTTATAAACTCTAAGGTGTAAGGAAAATGTTACCATTATCTCAAAGAAAGATAAGGAGTTACATTTTCCAGATGACTTCAGATGAACAACCCTCTTTTAGAGACAGAAACCAGATAAAGGCAGTTAGCAACACAATCTAGCCATCAGTTTCCACATCCTTAAGCAAACTTTCTAACCAGAGTTAACAAGTAGCAAAATTGTATGATTTTTGTTTCCTCTTCTATTAATTTTCCACTCACCATGGAAGGTTCCCAGTCAGTACCAAGAAATGAAATATGGATGATGAAAAAATGAGTATGTCTCCCTTGGGACAGATGTCTAGTTGAACAAAGGGATCTTACAGTGGTCTCAAACTACCCTAAGAATGGCTTAGCATCTAGCCAGATGGGATGGAACACACCTGTAACCCCAGCACTCTGGGAGGCTGAGGCCAGACAATCACAAGTTCTAGCCCAGCCTGGGTAACTTAGCAGACTTAGCAAGATCCTGTCTCAAAACAAAAAATCTCTGTACAAAGGCCCTGGGTTCAACCCCCAATACAAGAAAGAAAGAAGAGGGAAAGGGAGGAAGGGGAGGAAAGGGAAGGATTGGGGAGGGGAGGAAGAAAGGGGAAGAGGGAGGGGAGGGAAGGGAAGGAAAGGAAAGGAAAGGAAAGGGGAAGACCTAGCGTCTAATAGACCACCTTTTGATTAGTACTTCATCCCTTAAAATAGGATCCATAAATGAAACATGACCATCAACATAGCATAACGAATGACAGTGTGGGCACTGATGGACCCCTTGTGGTCAATTCCAGCTCCAATAGCTCCCTCAGCTGTGTGACTTTGGGAAAGTTGCCTCACCTCTCTGTCTTGCAGTTTCTTCAATTAAAAAACACAATGAGTACCTTGCTTTTTGAGTTATTATGTGAAATAAAAAGTTAATATGTGTAAAGCCCTAATCTGATTGTCCCACAACTAAAAATTAATGTGTTAGCTATAGATAGGTTCTCAACTTTCTCCTACAAAGATCAATCTCTTGTAGTTTTCTCATACTCTTTTGTTTCTTGGAAGCATTCTCCACTCACTGCCCTAGAACCCATCCAAACCAGAGTTGTGTATGAAGTGGATATACTGCTGTACTGTGATCTAGAAATTTTCACAGGTGACCTATGTGCAAACTCAGCAAATATTATTTTTCGATGCTTTTTAGAAAGAGGTAGAAGTTCATATTAACATATTTAATTACAGTTTCACATTTTAACATAGGATTTGGGGGCTGGGGGTGGCTGAGGATCAAACCCAGGGTCTTGCACTTGCTAAGCAAGCATCTACCATTGAGCTACACCCCCAATCCTCACAAGGAATCAGTTTTCTTTTCACAGGAAAAAATAAAAACGTCATGCTTTTTAAAAAAGCTTCATGTCATCAGCGCTCCCAGAAGGAAGCTCTTTCCAGCAAATGCTCCTGACCTACATCCTACTGACCCTTCTGTTACAGTATTTATCATCTGCTGCCTTACAGTAACTTCATACGTAAAAAGTACCTCAGAGGAAGTGCTATGGTTTGGATGATGAATGTCCCTCAAAAAGCTTGGTCCCCAAAGTGGCACTACTGGGAGGTACCATAGATCATTAGGAGGTAGTGCCTAGGGAGAAGTCCTTAGTTCACCAAAGGCAAGTCCTCGGGAAGGACCATGGGACCTGTCTCTCTTTGCTTCCTGGCTAAGGTGAATGGTTTTCCTCTACCATGTGCTCCCACCGTGATGGCTGCCCAGAGCTAATAAATCAAGGACCAGAGCCTATGAGCCAAACTAATCCTTTTCTCCTTATAAGTTGATTCTCTCAAGTATTTCATCATAGTGACAGAAAGCTTACTAATACAGGAGGGGCTGGACTTGTCTTTTCTTCACCTTAGAGCCTCGTCCAGTATCTGGCACTTGGAGGGAAGTATATAAATATATAATAAATGAATAAATGAACCAACAAACATTTTCTAAAACAAAATTTAATCTCTTCTAAGATCTACATTTTCTTCCAAGTTGACCCGCATTTCCTGTAACCCAGTCCTTTGGGTCACACTGCCTTCATTCCTAAATTACAGGCACTTTGACCGCGTGGTTAAGAACAGTGACTCAGAGTCAGACTCTAGGCTGGAATCTCGGCTCTCCGCTTACCAGCTTTAGGGCCTTGAGTATGTTAAAACTCAGTGAGCATCAGTTTCAACATGGGGATGGTAATTGTGCCTATTACATCAGATGTCAAAGGATTAAACATGTCATTTGTATAAAGCATTTAGAACAGTGAGTGGCACACAGTAAGTGCCTATAAGTGGTAGCTATTATTACATCTACCCTCTAAAACCACTGTTTTACTCTATTCCCTTGGTTTGTACAGAAGGACGCTCTTCTCTATCCTGTCCTTCAAGCTCAGGTTTCAGCTTCCCTGGGGTCCTCCAAGCCAGTGCTTGGCCCACATCCTCTTCCTGAACCATCCTCTCTCTGGGCACAGAGAAGCCCCATTAGGCTTTGCCTTTGCTGTCACTCTCTTTCTTCTCCCACCTGGCAACTCTATAAACTTCCTCCATCATTCTCCTAACTCTTGCACCGATCGTTATCATACCTAACAACATCTCCATGGCTCACTTAACTCTGCCTTTAGCTAGACTTGGAGATGCTTCAAAGGCCCAATACGATTTGGAAGAAGGATAAGTAAGGGATCTGTTTGTTTTCAAATACAGCATATCCTGAATGAGATGCCCTGTTTCCACATATTTGTTGACACAAACTGATTGCTGTTGGGCTGGCTACAAGCTCGGGGAAGACCTCCACCAGATACCATACCGAAAAGGTCGGGACAGCTGCAAAGGTTCCTGTTTCCCTGGAGATGAGAGTTTCATGGAAGGCTGAGAATCACCACAGCAACCAGACTACAAAAACAGTCCATGGGCTTCAGCCTCGAAACTCTGGTAAAGCAATTTGTACTCTGTGTAAAGCTGGGGCACAGAAGTTGAAAGATGATCAAAGTAAACACTGCTCCTCAAGCACCATTTTGTTGTGCTGATTTCAAGGCACCAAGTCATAACATCAAAGTTCCGTTAGGAAAGATTCACGTCAAGCGCCAAGGATCTGCTAGGCTGAGCTGCCTGCTTCAATGTGAAGGTCTAGAGGGAAATTCATAGCACATTTTCCAAAACAACCATTTCAAATTTGCTCTATGAGCAGACCAGGGTAAAAATGTATGCCATTGTATCAAATTACTCTCCCCATGGTAGAACAGCTGTTGATCCCAACCCCAGATTTAAAAAAAAAAAAAAAAGTGGGTGATTTTTCCAATAAAATATTAAATAGGCTTTATCCCATGCTGACCTTACAGTTTTAAGAAAAAAAAAATCTAAACCTCATTAAACACTAAGTGAGAAAATGACATGTTCTAGAATCTCTGATCTGCTACCCAACTCATACTAGAAATTAGGCAGCAAATAGGAAACTATAGTGCTATCTCTACACTATATAGAAGCAGCAGTTACAAAGTCTAGCAGTTTACAAACAGAAATTTTTTCATGGATTTATGAAAGCCTTTGATTTTTATTAGTATGATAAATTGTTAACAATGTTAACTATGCTTGAACAGATGGAACTTTTTTTTTAAAGGAACTCAAAGTGGCTCACCTGAGTGGCCTTACTACATCCTCTGTGAGAAAAGCATGCAATTCCCATTAGCAAGAATTTATTTAAAAACAAACAACAAACAAATCTCAAACTTCAACTATACAAAGGATGATTAAAATATATGGTACATGTTTAAATTTTAAAAATGATTATAGTAAAAGACACATTGCTATTAATCGCCCTGATAAAACTTTGCTTTGAACACTATTATCACATCATTCTTGCCACTTTCTGAAGTCCTCTTTCATGAAATTTTACAAGTCATGATCAAAAATACAGTGAGTGCTGCTGCTGTGTGTGCCACCCAATGGAAAGGCAGGCCCATAAAAATGGTATGGTATGTCCTCATCCATCTTATTCACTGGATCTGCAACCACGACCATAAAAGACAAACATTTTTAATGGATTCAGGACGTCAGAACTATCTGCTTATCACACTCCTCTTCTATAGAATGCACTAAAAGTACTGGGTACTGCTTCCTGACTCTCTTCTGAAGATATAGTACATTTGCACAATTGCTAGAGTTTCAGCAGGATGGCCAGTGAATCAGCAGGTGGTCTGCTAGCCACACAAGTTATTGTTCCTTATGTTCACTGGACCAGCAGGGCGCAATAAAGAAGAGATCAGTAACATCTAACACCTACTGCTTCACAGACAGGAATCAATGACGAGATTGCTCAGTCTTTTCTAGCTTCTCCCTAGTCCATCACCAGGTTAACAAGCATGAAGTTACGAGCCTAACAAGGAAAAGAGGTTCTTACTTTTACGTTTTGTACATTTATTAATTCTGTAGATAATGAATGGTTATTTTGTGTAAGGTACTTTGTTAAATCAATCTTTCCCAAAGTGTAGAATACCTAATAATTATTTTACATATAGCCTATCTATTTATTTTTCTGAGTATTGGACATGAAGATAAAGATTGTTGGGGTGGGTTTTTTCCTCAGTGAGATTAAATGAAAATTCTCAGATAAGTAATAAAGTAGTATGTGAATACTGTACAAACTGCGACTCAGTGTGTATACATTTACATTTGGAAAGGACCCCTAAGTAACAAAAGAGTTCAAATGTGAATCAGACGTAAGACTTGTCCTCAAGAAGACCTCGGTCCTGAGGGTAAACATATACACAGATGTAGACACCCCTGTGAGGACCCCTCAGCTAGGCCCTGAGGGAAGCAGGACAGGGAGAGGCAGAACTGTGATGGGAGCCAGGAGGCAGGCACGGAGAGCCTCAAGTAAACATCAGGGCAGCGGAAGCAGCGTAGGTAGGGCTGAGCAGCATTACACTCAAGATGGAGCTGAGCAAATATGAAAGAGAATAAAGAGAAAGTTGCAAAGATAACCTTGGGTCATCCTACCTAATTAGTGCAAGCAAACAAAGAATAACATATAATACAATTTCAGAGATGTGGACTGTGACTTGCTTTCTGATAAATAATGGGTACATTAACTTCTAGCGTATTGCCACTTAATCACATGAGGGGTGGGGATACAGCTCAGTGGTAGCTGGCATGCACCAGCCCCTGGGCTCAATACCCAGCACTGCCAAATTAATAAAAATGATTATTATATTATTATACTAATACATTCCATACACTTCAATTACCTAACTTACTTGCTCAATAGAACATACATCATTAATCCAAAAAAATTTTTAATCCCATTTTATTTAGGATCGCACTCCAAGTCTTCTATGGTGCCCCTTTAAATTGTTACCAAATTATCAAGGAATATCTCACGAGATGAGAGTATGAAACTTTAGTCCTCAAATTCAAATCTCTTAGACTTGAGGCTTTTTTGTTCCTTAGTTTTGCCACCGGGTCATAACTTATGAGTATATTTTAATCAAAAATAATCCAGGATCAAGCAGGTGAGCTTCGAGCCTTGCACATTTTTTTTTATAAGAAATAACACATGGGGCCTGATAATTCTGGTCCTGATAATATTCTTCTATGCAAAAATCCATAAAGTCCTACCCATAGAGCTTTATTGTGTAAAAAAGTGAGGGAAAGTACCTGTCCCTCTACTTCACCTCTACTCTTCAAAAAAAGTGTAAGTTGGTATGAAATTTTAGAGTAGAAGTAGGATGGTCTGATTTCCAGAAAATAATCACTTATTTTCACCCCCAGTAAGAAAAAGCGAATTCTCCATGCCTGAGAAACAGAGGAAATTAGCTTTCACTATAAACCACAAATACTGGTGCTTTCCAATCTTGCCTTCTTCCTGGTGTAAGATGCCTGACAACATTCACTTAAAAAAGAAACAAACAGGTTTTGCTGAAGTATTTAGTGTAGGCTACACTTTTGCCATAAATAAAGAGGTTAGATCAAATCTGCATGGCCATGGATAGCTTTAAAGCCTATGGTTCTTTGAGCAACTGATGAAGTCAAGTAAGTCTTCAAGACAGACAGAGTCCTAAGAGTAGATGCAGCTTACAAGAAAGAAGGGGCTGATGTGACTGAATCATTAATTTCATAAATGCCAGGTCACACTAAATGATCTGTGTATTCAATTAAAAGGAACAATTGACAGAAGTTTAATTTAACCTGCCAAAGTAAATACAAGTGAACAAAACAGATCTTTCTTCTTTCAAGTGAAAATATCCTAAAATAAATTTATGTTATTTTTCAGACTAGTACGAACATGCTGTACAGAATTTCTTTTCTTGTTTTTCTTTTTTTTAACTTTAACTCTGGGGCAGTCTGTGTCCTCTAGTCCTTTACATTTGGCAGAAGCAAAACAAATCATGAAATACTGTACTCAAAGATAATCCTAAATGTAAACCAGGATTTATAGAGTCTATCAAAATAGGGTATGTTGACAAGATAATAGTCAGACGAGTTTTTTTATTTGCTTTTGCTAATTTCTCTTAGATATACTTTCTGAGAACAGAGTTCTTTGCTTTATAATGAACTGCAGGCAAAGTGGCAATTTTGTTTGTTTGTTTTTGTTTTTTGAGACAGGGTCTTGCTATATAGTGCAGGCTGGCCTCAAACTCACGGCAATCCTACCTCAGCCTCCCAAATGATCCAAATCATGGAATTACAGGTATGTAAATTTTTCTATTTTCTATTTAAGTACATACCTTCTAATATATCAAAATATGATTTAAAAAATAAGAGTAAATGCAAACATCACACTGTCAGGTTCTAAAAACACCATTTACATGGCATAAATCTTCCTTAAGAAGGACAAGACGATCTGGTTAAACCACAGATCGTTAGCCTGAAAACAAGTTTCAGCCATCATAATTCACTCATTTGGTGACTGGGAATTCTTTCAGGGCAATGGGCAATGTGCCACATGGGCACTGTTGAGCACACGTATGAAGTTATAGAATCCCCTTATTATTTCCCCATTGTTTACTTCTTCCTGTCTTTCTCCCCCTCTCCTCCAAGTACTTGATTGGCTGTTTCAAAAACAAAGGAATGGGGAAAAGAGTGAAATATGAACCAAAGAATGGACTTGGTTACCATAAGAACCATAAGATAAAAGTCTGAAAGAAAAAATTAAAACCCGAAATGAAATGTGTATATAATAAAATCATTGACTTTTAGGGATAGAGATTTTAGCAATATGCTACTCCAGACAGTAAGGAAATTGAAGCCCAAAGAGGCCACCATAACTTGCCCAAGTTCCACAGCTGGTTATAGCATCGCTGAGACTAGAACCCAAATACTCATTCCAATAATCTAGCTTCTACATATCAGCAGTGGAACCATTCGCCTTAGATAGCCAATTCTCTTTATTGGCAACAGGGATTCCCTACATCTTCAGACTTCGGGACTGCCTCTTAACCACTGGATAAGAACACAGAAACATTATAAATGGCCAAAACACAACCTCTCCCCCTGTACAGCACCCCACAATCTGACCCTTGACTAATCTCATCTTCTACCACTATCCTCCAGCCACACTGGCCCTCTCACCTCCGAACAAGCTGCTTTCAAGCACAGGACCATGCCATTAGCAGATCCTCTATCTGGCCTCTTCCTCCCCAGATCTCCTCATGGTCTGATCCTTTTCACCACTCAGGTTCAAGTGCACCTCCTCAAAGAAGCCCTTCTTCTAACCACTGCCTCTTCTTCTCACTTGAATACCCAGGTCCCCTGTCTTCAAAACCACCATAAGGGTTGAAACTTCCATATTTAGTACTGTATCCCCAATCCTAGAACAGTGTCTTCCATGAATGATTCAATGAATTAATCTGTGAAAGGTAAAGAAAAGATAAACCAACATACGGGGTGAATCTATAACTTGGTGCCGGGAAGTCCTTTTGTTTACATTTTTGTAAAAGTGAAGGGAAAAGAAAACAGAAAGCCTCTTGACTTCTATCTAAAGCATATCTCCTGTGCACTCTGATAAAAGATCACTGCCAACAAAACAAAAATAACCAGCTTTCAGCCTACATACTCAAGATATGCAAGAATTCAAGATCGAGTCAGAATATATTTCAAAATTCACCTGATTCTGCCAGCAGGAGTCCTGCAGTGCTGAATTTTTGGGCATGTGAATGATACATTGTTTTACTGAAACATTTTCCAAGATTTCTTTCCAAATTCAACTCCACTGTCTTTTTTCCCTAAAGGGCAAAACACTAACCTGTTTCCAAGCTATTTAGTAATATTTTGGCAGAGATAATCCAGTAAAAAGAGTTGTTTGTATAGAACAGAGCTATCATTAAAAATGGGGTGTCCCATGGGGCCGGTGAGATGGCTCAGTGGCTTAAGCGCCTGCCTGGCAAGCGCGAGGGCCCGAGTTCGACTCCCGGAACCCACATACGAAAAAGGGGCCGGTGATATCGCTCAACAGCACTGGCGCCTGCTGGCGCGCGAGGTCCTGAGGTCAACCCCCGGTACCCACAAAAAAAAAAAAAAAAAAATGGGGTGTCCCAACCTGTCCCTCTGAGCTCTCCACGTGTAGATGACAACCCAGCTATCGAAATTTAGTTCTTACCGGATGGCTGTTTTATGGCAGCACCAGACTTCCCTCCAATATGATTAAATCAACACCGCCAGAAACAACATTTAAGCCCACATTTAAGAAAACCAAAGAAGGTGATATAAAAGGGGGAACTAGCTATCCACTTTATCTTTTCTGCCTTTGACAAATTCTCAAGGTTAAGAGTATCCAGACTACCAGTGCCTGGCACTGAGCCAGACAAATAACAGATGCTTAACAAATAGTGACTTCATGATTGAAGCAATGTCTATAGGTTGCCCAAAGCCACACACAAGGCACATCAACTCCAGCTAAGGAGGTATGCTGTGAATTCCAGTCGGGCTCTACCAATTACCTCCTAGCTTGTGACCCTAGGTGGAACACTGAGTCTCAGCCTCAATTTCCATACCTGTAAAACAGAGCTAACAACATTTCCCTCGCTCAAGTGTTGAAAGAGTGAATAAGAGCAACGAAGAGCTTCCCAAGCACCGGGTTGTGAAGTAAAGCTAAAGATTTCTCCCAATCTGTAGCTGGGAAATTTGGGGACATTTATCTTTTTTTTTTTTTGTGGGTACCGGGGGGTCGACCTCAGGACCTCGCGCGCCAGCAGGCGCCCGTGCCGCTGAGCGATATCACCGGCCCCTTTTTCGTATGTGGGTTCCGGGAGTCGAACTTGGGCCCTTGCGCTTGCTGGGCAGGCGCTTAAGCCGCTGAGCCATCTCACTGGCCTCGACATTTATCTTTAGAGGCCTACCAGTGTTAAAGACGGTGTCAATTTATCTGGCTGCAAGGACCCATTCTCCCAGCAAAAAACTCCAACAGGCAAGACCCGCAGAAACCAGCTGTCACAGCTGTCAAGGTACTTGCTGTCCTTAACATCTTTCATACTCTCCGACTCTGCTGTTTTATTTACCAGTCTCCTCCTCTAGTCTTGGAAAATTCTGCCTTCAGCCCCCAGCCAAACCACATCCCTATTTCAAACCTTTCCAAATTCTCACCTCCAGTAACAGTGCCAGGTTAGCACACCTGGCTCCAATTACTCTAACACTAAGCTTTACTCCAGCCCCAGCCATTTCCAACATGCCTGATTACTTAGTGTGTTTATCTCAGTCCAGCTGTAGTTGATTAAACCTATTTGTTTAAGTTTCTATCATGTGTGTTTAGGGCCATGCTATGTTTCTAGGTCTCTGCCCTTTTGGTTCACAGGTGTTTTTCTTTGTCCCTGGGATGTACAGTGGATCATGAGCTCTCAGGGCTGCTTCCTTCCTCACTCCCACAATGTTTTGTGCTGGCACACAGACCACAAAGGCTGCACTGCTGCCTGGTTCTAATTTATGAGGGGGGGCTTCACTCAGCAAACTGAAACGATTATTTCCTCTAATCTTCCGTATTTCAATAAATAAGAGAGAGATTCATGTGTATGCTCTGTCCTGATGGAACAGTAGAGCTCTTTGGAAAATCATTAAATTCTTACTGTGCAAGGTGGTAAGATCTCAGCAATGAAATGCAAAAACATTTCCCCAAGTATTTAGAGGCCAGATTGGCCCCCAGACTTGTAAATCCTACTTAATCCAGGGTTTTTTTTAATAAGGCATCACATACCTTAATTTACATTTCTGCTATGCAGTGGTTCCTTAGTCTGTATAGGGTTTCTTTAAGGTTATTTTCTAGTTTAACAAGTCCTAAAACACTTTCAACTTTAATTTTCTATTGGTATTTTTCACTAAATGTAAAGTAAGCTGTTTTTCACATTGGTGGCCTACACTAACTGCATTAAAAATATATCCACCATTCCCAATATAGACCCTAAAAACAATAGCACTGAAAGAGTTCAATCTTCTCAACTTGTTTATATTGGCAATAAAAGAAAAAAAGAAAAGAAACTGAGACTCATAGTTCTACATACATGCTCAAGTTTAAACAAAAAAAAAAATGATGTGGGTGGAGGACCTGAATTAAGACTCGAAATCCATCACTGTTTTTTATACCTTGAAACCCTAGTTTAAGAATCATACATACCAGTATCAATAACTGGGTTTACCAGAAAATACAATCAATGAGAAATTTCCAGACACAAAATTGGTAGACTTAACCTGTTTGCTAAAGCTAACCTGTTGCACCAACATACTAATTTAGACAATCAAGCATTTACTTAACAAATACTTGAATGCTGGGCACTGTTTTCACAGCTGGAGATAATAAACAAAATAAAACATCTATCCTCAGATATATTCTAGTTGAAGAGACAGAAAATAAGCATATTTAAAAATGGGCGGGTGAGATGGCTCAGTGGCGTAAGCGCCCGCCTGGCAAGCGCGAGGTCCTGAATTCAACTCCCGGAACCCACACACGAAAAAGGGACCAGTGATATCGCTCAGCAGCACGGGCGCCTGCTGGTGCACGAGGTCCTGAGGTCAACCCCCGGTACCCACTAAATAAATAAATAAATAAATAAATAAATAAATAAATAAATATCAGCAGTGATACGGGTTATTATTTTTTGTGTGTGTGGGTACCGGGGGGTCGACCTCAGGACCTTGCGTGCCAGCAGGCGCCCGTGCTGCTGAGCGATATCACCGGCCCCTTTTTTCGTATGTGGGTTCCGGAAGTCGAACTCGGACCCTCGCGCTTGCCGGGCAGGCACTTACGCCGCTGAGCCATCTCACTGGCCCCGATACGGGTTATTTTTAAAAAGTCAAATAGGGTCCGGAGACTGTGGACGGGGGGGTTTACGGCTATTTTACATGGGGTAGTCAATGAAGGCCTCTCTGCAGAGGTACCAGCAAAAGCAGGACTGGTATACAGGGAGGGACTGAGCCACGTGAGTAACTGGGAGAAATGCTCCAGGCAAAGTGAATGACCCCCACGGAGGGGTGGCCAGACATCAGGGCTAACTACTGAGTGCCCTGAGAAATGGTGAGATGCTGGGGAAGAGGCTGAAAGATCATTAAGAGATCTGGAAAGGACTGAAGACTTTCTTCTAAATGTAATGGGAAACCACGGCAGGAAGCTGAGCTGGTGAATTTCATGAATGGACTTAAGTTTTTAAAGAATCATGTTGGCTATTACATAGAGAATAGATCTTACTAATAATGCTAGTAGGTGACACCCAGCTGCTATTCTAACCACTTGTCACTTTTAATTATTTCTCTGTCACAGCAACCCTATGGAATAGACTCTATTATTATCCCCACATGACATAAATGAGACACAAAGAAGTTAGCCAACTTGCCCAAAGACACACAGCTCATAAACAGTAGAGTTAGGCTTCCACTGTGGGTACTCTACCCCAGGTTCAGCACTCTTATAAGGCTGGGTTGCAGGTCCATTGGATCTCCAGTAAAAAATGTGATGGTGGATCAGACCAATGTGACGATGGTAGTCAAAGGTGGGCAGATTCAAAATATATTCTTATGGTGGAACAAACAGGATTGGATACAATGGCTAAGAAAACACAGAAAATCACAGATAATGACAAGATTTTTGGTCTTGGCAACTGGATGTCTTCTACAGAAATGGGGGACATAAGGAAGGAACAAACTATAGCTAGGAGGGCTATATGGAACTCAGGATAATCTCCTAAATCTCCTAAGGAAAGATAATGTGTTCATTTTCTGTAGGTGCTATAACAAATTACCTAAAATCTAGTGGCTTAAAATGACATAAATTTATTCTCTCACAATTCTAGAGACCAAAAGTCTAAAATCAGTATTTTGGGGCTAAAATCAAGGTGTCGGCAGAGCTGCACTCCCTCCAGAGACTCTAGAAGAGAATCCGTTCCTTGCCTCTTCCAATTTCTGGTGACTGTTGGTCTGCCTTGGATTATGACCCCACCCCTCTAAATTACAATGCCTTCAAGATCACAGTGTCTTCTCCTCTTCTATTTACATCCTCAAATCTCTTTTTTATAAGGTTATATGTGATGGCATTCAGGAGCCACCCAGATAATCCAAGACAATCACATCATCTCAAGATTCTTACTCAGATCCTGGAAAAGTATTTCTGTATAAAGGTGACATTCACAGGTTTTGGGAGTTAGGACATGGACATATGTTTGGGGGCCTACCACAGTGTAGATAAAAAGTTAAGAAACATTTCCCTCTTCTACATGAGAATCTGATTTTCTGTTAACTCCTAATTCTATAACCCTCATAACCTGGTAAAATGCTTTGTCAACTATAATATAAATCAAGTCACTTATTTGGGATTGTAAAAAATTTTAAATATCTGATGGGAGTAAGCAATATTTGCAGGGTTCCCTGAGAGCAGTTGCTCAGTGGGTGCCATAGAAACTATTCCCATAGCATAGAACAGTGGTGGTGAACCTATGGCACGCGTGCTGCAGCAGGCTATTTGTTATCATTGAAAGCTCTAAAAGGGTCACCATCACTGGCACAGAGCACAGTAGCTTGTTGGCTCCTGGGAAGATAGGAGGTTTTTAAATTAGGGACACACACCCACGTAGATCTCATCTCCTGGCATCTGAGCCATCAACTGGAGAGCTCCTGTGGCTATACAAACTGATGTACAGATGTCCAAAAGGCACCCAAAAAAGAGAAACACCACCTGCCCCACCACCACTTGCAGTCCTTGTCCTACTGTCCTTTGAACAGACTGAAGCCACTTGTGTCTTTTGAGCCTGAATGCTTATTTGAACCCTAGGAGATCCCGTACGTGTTTGTTGCCATGTGTTATAAATGTAATTTCAGTTAAATATTTCCATTTTTTCCTCCACCACAGTTACCAGTAGGGAAAAGCATTTGTTTCCTCTGTTCATCCTCCCATGGTCTCACTCATAGGCAGCAAAGTGGCTGAAAGAACCAAAGACAAAGGAAAATTTGGAAAAGAAAAATCTGGTAAACTCGCAAAAACCGAGTTGACTATTCCTCAGAGAAGTGTGTGGTGCCTACCAATGTCTGTGCCACGCTGCCTGTACTGCACCTTCCAGAGGCCCCTCCTGCAGGATTAAATGCAAAATCCCAGCCCACATCTCTGCTGGAAATGTGTAAGCGGGCTCATTACCCAGAGCCAAGATAAAGGATAAATCTTTATGAGTACCGTAAGTATGAGTCATAAAAAATAGGAAACACATGTAAGACATATACAGGGTAATACTACCAAGCCAGGAAAAGTGTTTAGGAAATGTATGTAAGAGCATGGCAGAAGGGGACCCAAAAATTACCCTTGTACATTGCTCCAAAACACATCCAAAAAACTCACAGCAAGTCAAGGATCTATTATCACTATGTTCTCTAATAAACATAAGTCATTTCCCTACTTGGAAATACACTGGGTTTTTTTTTTTTTTTAATGCAAGTAGGAGGAGAACTGAATCAAGAAAAAGTGACTTAAGAGTAGGCTTTGAAAGATTTTATGATTTGGGAAATTTGAACAGCTTCCAACTAAAACACTGGGAATTAGATCTTTAACAGCATTAAAAATGAACAAGAAAGATTCTTTTAGAAAAATACTTGTTCACCATCATCCTGTTACCATTTCATTTAGAGTCTCACTATCTTAACAACCAGTGGCGATAAGGGGAAAAAAGCAGAATCTTTAAACCTTATTTAAGCAGGAAACAAAAATAAACAGCAACACAAGCACTAACAACAGACAGCAAAGAAGGGCCAGGCTGAAGCCTCTCAGGGATGCTGGGCTCAGCAAAAGGAACTCTTGGCAGGGAAGAGGCAGAGCCCCCGGCCCACTGCACCAGATGAAAATAATATAAGGGAGAGTAATTGGTCCCTAAAAGCCTGCTGGGCATGGATGACTGAGGCAAAATGCATCATCACAGAAAATTAAACTCTTCAGTTGCCCTTGATTTTGAAAGACCCCTAAGTTTAAGACTGAGTGTGTTAAACAAAGGAGACAACTGAAAGGCAATATGTCTCACACCAAAGCATGCATGTCCTCATGGACTTGGTTCTCTTAAACCCAGCCTTCTCCTTTATCTTTGGAAACTGCTGGGGCTCAAGGAGACCACTGCTTGTACGTCTATCTACTTGAGGTTGAGAAGAGGAAATGTGTATGGTTTTGAGCTTCATTAAGTGTAAAATTTACCCAAGGTTCCAAAAATGTTGATGCTTTTGAGCTATTCTGAGGCAGAAGTCTCAACATAACTTCCACATCACACAAAAAAAATCCAGCTGTAGGCCAGTAAAAGACCCCAGGAACATAGCTAGCTCTGAGAAGCGGGATACCTCATTCTCTCTCTGTCATTTCTCAGTCTGCAAACAGTTGCTCAATCTCTTTGCTCCCCTATCTCTCAAGGCACCTGGGTATGTGGTCCCTGAGAGCAAGGCCATACATATGGCAGGAGGGGGCTCACCTCTTAAGACATCAGTGCAGTTTCCATTTAAATCAGCACCCAGGTGCTGACTACTGACCCTATGGCAAGCCCAACACTAGGCATGCAGAATCTCATCACCAACTTTCTGTAGCAAATTCAAAAAGAATCGGATGTGTGTACACAGGTATCAACAAATAGAAATTAGATGTTGTGGGCACAATGGGATATCTGGGCTGCAGGCAAGAATTAGGCTATGGCTGTCATCCTGGATCCTAAAGCTGGCTTTGTCCTATGGTTCAGATGAAAAATGCTCTGACTAGAAAGCATTACTGGAGGGCATCTTGGCCCCTACAGAGAATCATTCCTAGGAACTAAAATCTGCAGCCACTTGAACAGTTTTGGCAAAATCCTATCAGATTACTAAAACAATCTGGTAATAAATTTGTAAAAGCCAATTTATCTTTCAAAAACTCAATCTCACTCTTATGAGTTTAAAAAGGCTGCCTGCTCTCTGGGCTTTTGCTATTTTAGCCTTTGAGGCTGGGCCAAGTAGCTCAGGAGAAGGACTACTTCAAATCACCTGCGGTCTAACTGAGGTACCTGACAGGCTGGAAAGAAAATCCAGGGCACATGAGTGCAGTGGAGGCCAGGCAGCAGGTCTTCCAAACAGTCAGATTCCTGTGTCTTTAAGGCCAGACCCTCATAAATGGCTTGCTTCTGCTGGACACCATGCTCTAAATAAACAGACTCTTCTGGCCGACACACAACTTCCTGTAGGGTTGTGGTGGGTAAAGCTTGAAGAGGCTGCCAAATCCAATGACCAGCAACTTCTGAGCTGACTTAGAAAACAAGCTACAAAGAGTTGAGTCCAGAGTAAACAAAGGAAAGAGCCACATTAAACAAGGAACAAATTACTATACAGGCAGGGATATTTTAAGTATTCACTGAGCAAGAAAACAAAATTTTTTTAAAAATCAAGTTATTGGGTATTTAATAATACAGAGTAGAGTAAAATGCTCTCTTTCAATTGGAGGAATCCAAGTTAATTAATTCCAGCAATATTAAGAAATGACTCGGAGTCACGGCCTACATCATGAGGACAGATCATTCTCAGTGGCGCAACTTCAAGTCTGGCTCAGATCAAATGAGCTACCCAAGGGAGCAGCACAAAGTCAAAAACCATTTACAGCTCTTTACCCAGCTGAGGGAAAGACTAACTAGTTTACTAGCAGATGACTAAAACCCTAAGAGTAAAGAAGAATGTAACAAAGATTCAGACATGTGCTAGGGAAAGACTGAAACAGATCTGCAGAGTTTAAGTCATAAGATGAACTAAAGGAGATTTAATTAGGGGAAAAAATATCAAAGCAGTAATACAAAATATGGGGATCACATACCAAGTCCACTGATATGATGCAAATCAAATAAAGATGCACTATGGGAAAGGAGAGTAGTTTAAGAAATGCACAGTTATACTTTAAACAACGTCCTCCAGCCATGTTAGAACCCAATTTGCATTACGCAAAAGAGGCCCAAGACCCAGTCCCTCTCCTTAACAAGTCCACTTACCAGCTGAGTGCACAGAATTATTCACACATGATTCAGCATCAAAGAATATAAGAAAAATTCTGTGCTCTGGGGAGGTGCAGAGTTTGATAGATGGAAGTGGAGAATTCAGAGCAATGTTCGAAAAAAAGGGAGGCAGACATGGTAAAGGAATCAGAAAATGGGGTTACCGATGGCAAGTGTGGTGGTGCACACCTATAATCCCAGCACTGGGAATCACAGTGAGTTCGAGGCCAGCCTCAGCTACACACGGAGTTCAGACCAGCCTAAACTACATAGGGAGACCCTGTCTCAGAAAAGGAAGACTGCTGAAGAGGTAAGACTGAAACAAAGGCTTCTAACAAGCAAGGCCTGGGAGAGTTCAGGGGGAAAAAAAGACAGTCTCACTAGGTTGTCCAGGCTCATCTCAAACTCCTAGGTTCAAGCAATCCTCCTGCCTCAGCTTCCCAAGTAGCTAAGATCACAGGTACACCCAGGGTTGAAGTCCTAGAATCTGGACTCTAAAGCATCTGCAAGAGATTCAGATATAGGGGCTTCACACAGCACACACACTTTGAGAAAGGAGTGAGTCCAAATCCTTACTTGTGTGGCCTTTCCAGTCTCATTTTCCACTTCTAGGCCCTAACCCACCCCTACCCACCACTGTCCATCCTCTATCCCAGGGCAAGCTCTTTCTGCAAAAGGCCAAACAGTAAATACTATTTTTTTTTTTTTATGTGGGTACCAGGAGTCAACCTCAGGACCTCGTGCTTGCCAGGCAAGCACTTGTGCCACTGAGCGATATCACCGGCCCTTTTATTCCTTTATGTCGGTACCGGGAGTCAAACTCAGGACCTCACGCTTGCCGGACAGGTGCTTATGCTGCTGAGCTATTTCACTGGCCCCCCAAACAGTAAATACTTAAGGCTTTGTATTCACGGTATTCAACTGTGCCACTATAGCAAAAAAAAAAAAAAACCAGCCACAGATAACATAAACGGGTATAGCTGCATCCTAATCAAACTATGTTTATAGAAACAGGAATCAGACTGATAGAGAACATATCACAGTGGTACAGTGGAATACTACTCAAGAATAAGAAGGAATGAAATAATGGATACATGCTACAGCATAAACAATAGCAATAAATTATGCGAAGCCTATTACAAAAGAGCACATATTGCATGATTCCATGTATATGAATGTCCAGAATACGGAAATCTAGAAAGAAAGTAGATCAGTGGTTGCCTTGGGGTGGGCAGGGTGCACACAGAAATGGGGGAATGACAGTTAACAAGTACAAAGTTTCTTTTCAGGGGTACTGAAAATATTCTAAAATTAGATTACGGTGCTTGCTGCACAATTCTATAAATACTAAAAGCCATTGACTTGTATACTTTAAACAGGTGAATTTTATAGTGTATAAATGGTATTTCAGGGCTGGTGAGATGGCTCAGCGGCGTAAGCGCCTGCCTGGCAAACGCGAGGGCCCGAGTTCGACTACCGGAACCCACATACGAAAAAAGGGCCGGTGATATCGCTCAGTGGCAGGGGCGCCTGCTGGCACGCGAGGTCCTGAGGTCGACCCCCGGTACCCACAAAAAATAAATAAATAAATAAATAGATAAATAAATAAATAAATAAATGAATGGTATTTCAATAAAGGTGTTTAAAAAATTGAAGCAGGCAGTAAGCACGATCTGGTCCAATGACTACAGTTTGCCACTCCATCTGTAAACTGACCACACCATGTACATGGAAGAACTTTCCTCTACACTTGGTTTCTGTTCTTCCCGCAGGACACTGAAGACTCCAGCTTTAAGACCTCCCTCAAATGCCTATGTCTTCTGGAAATCCTTCCTTCACCTCCAGGTAGAATTACCACACCCCGCTGGATGTGGTGGCACACACCTGTAATCCCAGCACTGGGGAGGCTGAGGCAGGAGGATCCCTGTGAGTTTAAGGCCAGCCTGGGCTACAAAGTGAGTTCGAAGCCATTCTGAACTTCATAGTGAAACCCTGTCTCAAAAAGACAAAAAAAATTACCACTCCCTTTGTTCAGATTCTGTAAAATTTGGTTAATATATTAGTCATATTATCTGCCACACTGCATTAAATTTATTCTCCTCTAATCCCAATATAGGTGCTGAAAACATAAAGATGAGTAGTACTAGCAGAGTGGCACACAGTAGGTTCTTAACAAATAGTTCATCAAGAGGTCTGTGAATGAATAAATGATTGAATTATGGGAGTGGTATTCAGAGAAAATTGGTTTATGAAGTGGTTCCCAACCAAGATGGAAAGAATCAGGGCCTAAATTAAAGATGCCAGTCCCACAAGATGGGTTAAGGATGTATCCTTGCAGGATAGAGAGGAACAGATAAACTCAAGGGAAACTGCAGGGGAAATGGTGATAAAACTTGGTGATTGACCAAATATAGGGTTTAAAGGCGACGGGTAAATCCTCAATGGTTTGAAACTCCAAAGAAGGATGATAAAGGTAACGCTGATGGGACAGGGCAACTGCCTGAAAAGCCAGCACTGGGGTAAGGAGAACTGGCTTAGGAAGTTCCTTAAATTCCATTTTAAAGACAATGAAAAGCATTATTAACGAGCATTTGATTGTTTCCTGTGTGCCAGGCACACACGCCGGCCTTCAGTGTACAGAGACGTCTCTCAGTAGTCAGCAAACCCTTATCACCTCCACCTCGTAGGTGAGGAAGCTGGGGCTTACAAAATCAAGTCATGCACCAGGGCCATATGCTTGGGAAGTGACAAAGCTGAGATTAATCCTGTATTTGAACCATGCTGATAGCCACTCCCACACTTAGGGTACCCAGGAGCTCAAGGAAGGACCAGGAGGTGGGATGCAGCAGAGCCCTGACTAGAGCTCTACTTGAAAAGCCCACAGGGAGTTCTGGAACTCATACACAGGAAGTGACAACTGGAATCCGAAGGACAGAAAAGCCACCTTGGGAAGAGCAGACAGGAAAACAGAAGGGCAGTGACTGTGCTTCAGTGAAGAACTCTTGAAAGCCAGGCACGGTGGCCACATCCCTGTAATACCGGCGACTCAGGAAGCTGGGAAGAGAGGAACTTCAGTTTGAGGCCAGCTTGGGCAACTTAGTGAGATCCTGTCTCAAAACAAAAAATAAAAGGGTTAGGGATATAGCTCAGTAGTAGAGCATTCCTGGATTAGATCCTTTCTCAAAATAAAAAATAAAAGGGTTAGGGATATAGCTCAGTAGTAGAGCATTCCCGGATTAGATCCTTTCTCAAAATAAAAAATAAAAGGGTTAGGGATATAGCTCAGTAGTAGAGCATTCCTGGATTGGATCCCAGCACCACAAAAAGAAAAAAACAGGTGGAAAGGGAAAAGGAGAACCAGGTAACAGAGCATCCTGAAACCAAGAGGAAAGAGCCAGAAAAGGGAGTGTTTAACAACCCTGAAGTTTACATATGGCCTTTTGTCCTGAGAGGAAGAAAAGTACAATAATTAAAATACGTTAATTTGCACAGAAATATTTAGAAAACACACTGGAGGGAAGAATGGAAGTTTAACAAATATTTCTGCAGAATATGAATATTCAAGTTAGAGATATTAGCAGTAAGTTTCCTTTTATTCTCAAACAAAATGTGAAAACAGCAGATAAGCACTCAAATAAGAAACACAAGTAGGATAATTGTATATTTTGTGTACACACACACAAACCAGGCATTTGCCCATTCAGCACATCCGAGTCTCAGATTTGTAGACCTGTTCTTTACTTTGGCTCTTTTTTATACTCTCCAAAAAAATTCTAAGAGCAAAAATGTCATATTTTCAAATGTGGAGTGTGTTCTTGTAGAAACATTTTTTAACAAGATTTTTAGGAAATTAAGAAAGTCCAGAGCAGTTGCCATGACAACCACAGTGTGGGTCAGGGTTGTAACCCTGACCTCTAAGAAGACAAAACACCATGCTGGTTGGGAAATGCTGCTGTTGAACAAACTTTAAAAGGGATCAAGGCAGCCTCTTCTCCA
Organism: Erethizon dorsatum; assembly: GCA_028451465.1. Taxonomy (NCBI): domain Eukaryota; kingdom Metazoa; phylum Chordata; class Mammalia; order Rodentia; family Erethizontidae; genus Erethizon; species Erethizon dorsatum. The sequence continues at coordinate 101,665,451 of CM051829.1, read as the reverse complement.
TCCCCAGGACGAGGCAATAATAAGAGAGGCCTTTTCAATCTGTCCTCTGCTGCAACAATCTTGTCTTGCTGTCTTCCACCCTGTTCCTCTATCCAGACCTGGACTGACCCCCTTTCACACTGCCCAGCAGGGCATCATCATTTAAACAGCCTGGAGTATCTTCAAGTGAAGAGGTGGCTCTCTTTAAATGATGTGGGCGTCCTATTCATTTAGGTTCTCTGATCCTATATGAGAGACACAGCTGGCTATGAAGGTAATGAACTCGTTTCTACAGGAATGCTCAATGAATGAGAGAAGGAGGGGAGGAGAGGACAAAGAGGGAGGTAAAAGGGAGAGTAAGAGAGAGAAAAGATCTTTTGGGAAATTCAGTGCATCCAAAGTAGGTCTGTGACAAATGGTCAGCTCAGAGATCAGCTTACCTGCCACTCTGGGGTGATTTCCAGAACAACTTCCTTTTAAACAAACATCAGGCAGTGCTTATATATGAAACGTGCTTGTTTAGAAACTGAATTTCACCATTATACAGTGTCTGTGTGAGTTTACTTTGACACTTGCTTAGTACATATTACGTACAAGATGTCACAAAATAATTAGCACTGGGGTTTTGGGTTTTTTTCCCTGCATGTATACAAGACTATCTTTGGGAAGTCATTCGTGAATTAACAGCAAAGAAAAAAAAAATGCACCAGATAAAGGAATGTAGCTAACTTGCTGGTGTTTATTTGATGTTTTTGTTCTTCTATGTGTGCTTTCTAAAAAGCCAGCCTTGATACTGTGCATCGGTTCTTTCAGCAGAGATGGGTACAGGCAAGATACACCCCTCCCCAGCTCCCTCTCCGAGCACTTTTTAATAACTTTTTAATAACTGAGGGAGGAAAAGGAGAGAAAAACTGACCATCTATTAATATTGTAGAAACAGGAGGAAAGACTATAGATGGACAGATGAGTAAGCAGGTAGATGAGGTAGATAGGTGGATAGGCAGATATCTCCCAAACTACCAAAATTCTTTGAGCAAAAAGATGTTAAATTAATGGCCAAGTCCCAATACTATAGCTCTTACAACTTCATTCTCAGCAGGAAATCTCTCAATGCACCAGTTCTCCCTTCCACAGTTAAGGCAAGTTTGGTTAAAAAGTTCTGGATTGTAGGCAGAGGACAGGCGAGTCATCGTGAAGGCTGCTGAAAGCGTTATGGAGATGATTAACTATGAAAACAGACAAACGTTCCCTTGGCGGTGGCATTTAGTGTGGAGATTAGCAGCCAAATAGAGATCAATGGCTCTTGAGCTCACCCCTGCATTTTATAATTACTGACATTTGGTATGATAATCCTAAACCAAGGAAAGGAAAAACCTGACACTGTCACACACAGACCAACCTTAATACTCTCCCAAAGCCCCAGGAGAACAGGAAAGGACATCGAGAATTGGACAAAGCTGTGGCAAGCCTGTGCACAAAACCCAAACCCTCTCTGAGACCTTCTGGCTCAGGTATCTGATAGAGCTGCTCTGCCTGGGCGAGAAGGTTTGCAGCCTGGAACAAAGTAAAAGAGAGGCCATCTCTAGGCGTGGAAAAAACTTGAACTGCAGCACGCCACTAGAGGCTGGCTCCATGACTCGCCACCTCCCATAGTCCAAATGTTCTCCTCTGCTAAAACAGTGTGACCTTCCTTTCAGGGTACTGAGGACTGGCAGAAGTAATACAAGTGCCCGGCAAGGGGGTGGCCCACAGCAGGCATGTAATCTCCACACTGGGGCTGCTGTTACTGCTACATGGAGAATAAAGAAGCTGTTAAAAAAGGCAAGCAGAACAATTAACATTTATATGTGCTTACTTCCTTCTCTTTCTCGTAATTGTGGTCTTTTCCTGTCCTCAAAAGAACCAAGAAAGGAACAAGTTCATGCCACAGTCCTCCGTGAAGGTACAAAGTCAAAGTGATTTAGAGCCACATGTGTGATTAACCACACATCCCATTTGGCCGTGCCTGCCAAGAAGCTTGGAGCCAAATTTCAAACTCAATCATAGCAGCCACATGAACCCACACAGCCAACAAACTACACTCTTCTTTTTTCTTTTGGTTCTCGTTTTGTACTTCTGCTTACATTGTTGGTATGTCTGTTGTTGGAACCCATCCCAAATCTTCTTCTGGGATGAAGCAGAGAAGCAAACATATAAAATTATGGAAGGCATGGACTTTCTGATGGGTGAAGTTATTAAGCCTGGCCCCTTTCCCATGTCAATGGAGCCTCCCGATTCTCACTCCACCCTACAACCCGGCACTGGCACACGCATGAACAGTCCCTCCTTTAATGGCAGAACAAATACATAAATGTAAATGCCCATATCTTTCACACACATGCATACTGGCTAACTAGGGACTACTATCAGCTTTTCATAATATAAGCAAGCCATTAGACAGAACGGAAACAGAAAAGACACAGACCACCACATAAAAGCAGATCACAAGTAAAAATTGGAAGATAGGAAGCAAAATTGTTGCCATTCCAGCAATAATGAAAGCATGTTTCTGTAAACAAGCCTCTGATGGTGCTACAACCCTTCTCAGGAATCAGGAATCGGGGGAGGGACCGAATTTTGGAGGCTCAAAGAGGGGGGAGGGGCATATTTTACTACAGCCAAAGGGCACTGGGAGCTGGTTTGTACAGCGTTTTATTTATTCTAAAAGACAAATCCAATCTATCAGGGCTGTTTACCCTCTTCTGCCTACTTCTGCCAGAGAGTCTTTTTTCAATTTCCTGTTCACTTCCAGGGCTGCTGTTTCCAAAACCAATGATTACAAATGAGAGGTGTGGTCTCACATGAAAAATACAACTCTAGGGCTCATTGTCCTGATAAAACCCAGCAGGCAGGCCAGTGGGAGAGTGGTGCTTTGGTATTGAGGGCTTCCAGACGTGGCTGTAACAGGCATGTTTCTGGTACAAACCCTCTGCCAGCCAATACAATCATTTGCCCAACTTAATCGTAACTGTTTCCCCAAATCTTTATCAACCTGCTGCAATTACTCCCTCTAGGTAGGCTCTGTCACCTCCTCTACTCAGGAAAACAAGAAACCTCTCCCCAGCTGCAGGACCATAAGGCACCTGGAAGGTAGGAGTTTAGTAAAATGCGAGAGAAGGGGATTTATCACAAATCTGGACACTGGTCCTGCACCACAGACAAGGCAAGGGGAAATGGGGCTGATTTAGTAGTCCCTTCACATCCAAGGCTGACTACGCAAAGCAACTACTGTAGTCATTAGAGTCAAGGTCAAGCATGACCTGGAGCCAGCATGGTAATTCTTCTGCTAATTTGTAAGTAATGGTACTTATTTCATTTTGAAAAATATCTACCTTAACTATCTGGTAGTGAAGGCATGAAGGTTGCCCCAGGCCCTCCCACTAATACCCCCCAAATAGATCAGCTGTTATTTCTAACATAGCCCATGTAATGCCATATCTATAAACATCAAGTTATCCATGAAGAATAACAGGGGCCGGTGATATCGCTCAGCGGCATGGGCGCCTGCTGGCGCGCAAGGTCCTGAGGTCGACCCCCGGTACCCACAAAAAAAAAATAATAATAAAAAGTGCACTGAGTCAAAGTAAACTTTATTGGCTAATTATAATGTTGGCAGCTCTAATGATTTTTAATATCTTTATTAAGATATAATTCATATCCCATCAAATTCACCACTTTATAATTCTACAGTTTTTAGTATATTCACAGGATTATACAATCACTACCATAATTTAATTTTGGAGCACTTTTACCTCTCACCCCAAAATAGCTATAACCATTAGCAGCCAACCCCTGCTTCCTCCTTTCCCTCATTTAGTTCTAAGCAAGCACTCATCTACTTTCTGTCGCTGTAAATCTGTGTATTCTGGATATTCCATATAATGGAGTTATATAGCACAGTTTGCTATGTCCATCTTTTACTTAGCATAGTATGTTTAAGGTTCATTAATATTAATTATTCTTTTTTATTGCCAAATAACATTCCACTGTATGGATATACTACATTTCATTTATCCATTCATCAGAGGATAAAATACAAATTGTTTCCACTTTCTGAGTATAATGAATAATGTTGATATGAACATTCACAAGCAGGTTATGGTGGGGGATCTATGTTGCTTTTTCTCTTGGGTACATACCTAGGAGTAGAATCGCTGGGTTATGTGGCTCAAGTGATTTTTCAAAATTATTTATACAACTGCAGTACTGTTGCTCCACATTCAATGGGTGGAGAGAGGCAGTAGCATGTAACACTTTTCTAGCCCCATCTTACCATCCACCACAAAACTCTCCCTCTTATTCTCTCCTTGTCTGATGTCACCCTCCACATTTACTCTGCATATATGCAAAGTACTCTGAGTTCTACAGTATGAGAGCATATCAGAGCCAGGTGGAATTTCCAAAGATCAACTAATCCAATCATCTTTTCAAATAGGATTGAGCTACGACCATCTAATCCCCCCAAAGAAGGAAACAGTGCAATTTCCCTTAGTTGCCTATTCTCAAAAATGCCTTCAGATCACTAGTCCCAAGTGTACATACACTATGCAGATATTGAAGGAGAACAATGTTCAGGTTTTCAAACAAGTTTGAGACATCCTCCATAGGCCTTCTTTCTTTTCTTCTCCCTGAACACATTACATCCCTTGATGCCAGCTCATTTTATGCATCTATAGTACTGCCATCTCCTAAACTAGGTTCCAGTGTAGGAGAGTTCTGCTATCCTTGCTTGAAGTATTTCTTTTTCCTCCAGTAGTCTTATTGAATTTATTCTGAGTCAACAACAGTGCCGCACAATTTAACATCAACAATTTGGGGCTGATGCTGCTTCTGTAACAGCCTGGACTTTCTTTCCCTTCTCAGTTCCTCTGAGAGAAGCATATATAAAATGAGTAATTATTGTTGCTGAAGAACTGCTGGAGTCAGCAACACTTCATAGGAACTGCATTTCCTCCTCTCCTCCCTTCCCTCCCACCACAAACTCTCCCCCATAAGAATTAAAGATGCATTATGGGGATAAAGAAATCTGACCTGAAATGTGTGTTGCAGCAACAATGGCAAGCAACCAAGAGTATTAACAATAATTTCCAGTGGAGCTAGAAAGGTTAGATGATCTGTCCTTGAAATGAGCCAACTCTGCACACTTTCATGAGATTAAACTCCATTTGCTTTTCCTTCTGGATGCCTCATGCCTCTCCTTTCCCTTCTCTCCCTAAAAGACAGGGTGGTGGAGGCACATAAACAAATGGTTCTGGAAATTTATTTTCTTGACCAGGAGAAAACTAAAAGATAAATTTCATTCTGCATTAGTTTTCCCATACTTCACTGTGACCAGGATTTACTGTGCTTTCTTTCTCCCTAGAAAAATAATGTCTGAGTGATTAACATTTGTGACACACTGAAACCAAAAAAACAGAACAGAATGACAACTGTGTGTTATTTTGTAGGAAAATCTACTTCCTTAAAGAAGCCTGATGACCATTCGCCCACTGTGCAGGCCATTTAGAGTTACAGGAAAGAAGAGTTCGTTTCTTTCTGAAAGTCATGACCTTGGCCAAATAAGTTATCTCTGTACCTGCTTAATCACCTGTAAAATGACAGGACCTCATGGGGCAGTGTATGAGTGAGTCACACAGTGCTAGCTGAGAGCTTGCACCATCATCCTCACCATCACTACCAAGACCACCGCCGTCTTCAAGAATCTGCCTGGACAGTACTAGGGAGCTACCACGGGGGATTTTCATGGAGGCACAACTACTGCCATCTTTATTTCAGAGTGATCCCATTTCCCCTGGCATGCTGCAGGATAATAAGACAAAGTAGGGAAAGAAGACAAAGAGGTCACAGGTAAAGTTGGGAAAATACCTTACAGTTATAGAGAAATGGCCCCTTATTTTCTCACAATCATGTTTAGAAGATGAAATTCTTACATTCTTCCCATACAGAGGGCCAGGCAATGGGGAGAGGTAAGCAATCCCTGGAGACAGAAGTCTTAAAGTTGCCTAGGTCAGAGAACAATCCATTATTTTAACTCTCGCTCAATCCTGTATTCATACATGACAATCCTTATTGAATCCGGAAGAGAAGAAAAGAACTCTTTCTTCAGAAAAGCATCTTTTGCAGACTCAGGGCGTAAGGACTGAGGGCTGACACTCCACACCTACCTCTCTCTGTGACTGGCCAGGCCCCTTCTCGTTGGCGCGGAGGTTCAGGACGTGTACCTCCTGTGGCAGCCCGGTGGTGCCTCTGCTGGCACAGCCTGACAGAACGGTGAAGCTCTCCATCAAGGCCTGGATGGGGTGGGAGGCATTGACAGGCGACAGTTCACACTGGGCGCTGGACTCTGGACCTGCTTGTGGAATCAGAGACACAAAGCATTCAGTACAATTTTACCTCAAAGGGGTATTTCAGATAATCAAGCCACTGCCAACCCACCAGAGAAGCCTTTACAAGTAAACCATTTCCAAAACAAAACAACAACAAAAAAAATCTAGCCTATTCTTCTGAAATTCCAACCTCTTACATTTCTTCAGGATGCTGCTGCCGTATACTTGATTTTCTAAATGCCCATTTAGACTCACGAATAATGAATATATTCCTCTGGGTAAAGGACACTTTCCATTTCACATTTGTGTTTAATTGTTCCTCTCTTGGAAGAAAATCAGAGAAAGTAGAAGAAATTGCTTAAAGCTCCAATACTATTATGCATAAAAAAATTGAATGTCAAAAATTGCATTCTCGGGGCCGGTGAGATGGCTCAGCAGCATTAAGCACCTGCCTGCAAGAGCGAGGGCCCGAGTTCGACTCCCGGAACCCACATACGAGAAAAGGGCCGGTGATATCGCTCAGCAGCACGGGCACCTGCTGGCACACGAGGTCCTGAGGTCGACCCCCGGTACCCACACACACAAAAAAAATGGCATTCTCAAAAAAAGGGTATACAATCCAGTCCCTGCATTTTAAGAGCTTCCCTTTATTAAGGAAAGCAGAAAAAACTTAAGAACAATACAAAGAAGGATAGTGTGAATAGAGCCAAGAACATATAGCAAAGTTTGAGCCAGAGGTCAGAAAAATTCTCCCTCAAGAGGCAGGACATGAGCAGAGCCCCAGATAGAAAATGCGGAACCCTGCTCATAGTGGCTCCTGCTTCTTCCCTCTTCTTTCCTCTAACCAACCAAGCCTTAAATTCTAAACCCACCTATTTCTCTCTATTTCCTTACTCTCCCCAAGCAGTTACAGATCTCCCTAAAGAGAGCTTTAGGTCTCAAGCTTTCCAGCCCACCTTCTATACAAAGGAGCTCTTCCCATGCAGGGGTGCTCAACTGTGCAGTGGTCCAAATGTGAACGCCTATCCCTCTTATCTCCGTCCCTGGAGAACGGCTGGCCTAAGGAATAAAGCTGAAGCTCTTTCACATGGCACATGTGGCCTTTTACTCAGCCCCTTCCCATCCCTCCAGCTGCATCCCACCCCACTCCAGCAACATCAACTTGCATAAAGGTCTCCCAACACTATGATGGTTCTCAATTCCTTGTCTTTATTCAAGCCTTTATTGAAGTATTCCTTGAATACTTTACTCAAGTATTCTGAAATTCCTCTTCCATTCTAATTCTACTCCACAACAAACATCCCAAGCAGAAAGAGGTACTTTTTTTCTCTGTCCCCCTCATAATTTCTCTGCTATCCGTTTCATTTACACTAGTGGCCACAGGTGTACACATCTGACAACTGAATGTGACCTCCCTGAGGGCTGTAAGTTACTCACCTTGTATCTTTAGGACCCTGTGTAGTGCCTGGCATGTAAGAGATATCCAAAAACTATTGGTTAAATGAATAAATAAATCACTGAGGTTTTTTTCGTTTTTTTTTTTTTTTTTTTTTAATTCTTCCTTTCTGATCAGTGAGTAGGGCATCATTCTGCAGACTGGAGTTGGCCGTAGGGAATGAATTTGGGAAACGGGTTGCTACAGTGATGTGAGGTCAACCCCATGACATTTCAGAGTGGCTAGATGGAGAGACACAGACATCCAGGAGAAAGGAGGAACCGGGACACTGTAGGGGCGCAGGGACTGTCACCCCAAATGATGGCACCCTGGTGTGCTGATCGCTTTAAATTAAAGGACCTTGGAGAGTGGTAGATGCTGGAAGAGGCTTCCGCTGAACTCTCCTCGACTGCTTAAACTCTGGAAGGAAGGAAGTGATGACCTCTGGTCCCTTCCCCAAGTTTTCACTCACTAAACTCGTACTGCAGGCAGAGAGACTGAAGTCTGTCAGCGCACCTGCACAGATCTTTCTCGCACACCGCTGTCTTCTGCTTTGGTTCTAGTCAATATTCCAAAGAGGATCATTTTTGAGCCCTCAAAATTGTCCACATTCCCCAATCCTCCGCCTCCTCCTTCCCCTATGGATAGGAGGTATATACATTTCTCAGTCATTTTGGGTTAGTGGTTAATCACACTCCTGTGGTTTTTCCTTGTGTTGTCATTTTTCCTCTTTTGCAGGTTAACAAATCTGCATGCCTTTTCTCCCATTTAATCCGACTTTGTCAGTCTAGTCCCATGAACCTGCAGAGAGCAGAGAAGAAATTTCCCTTCACTCTTGTACGGTAATACCTCGTTTTCACACACCTTTGGGAGCTTGGTGCTACTGTTCCTACTCAGCAGCTGAGTATCCTGAGACTTGAACACACAGCCCACTAAAGCAACCTTCCAAACAGAACCCAGACAAAAAGCGCTGGCCATTATGGAAATGCAAATTAAAACGACACTGGGGTTCTATTTTACTCCAGAAAGAACGGCTATTGTCAAGAAATCCAATAATAACAAGCATGATGCTGGTGAGCCTACGGGGGAGAAGCAATCCTTCTATATTGTTGATAGGAATGTAAACTAGTACAACCACTATGGAAATCAGTATGGAGAATCCTCAAAAAACGAAACATGGAAATTCTATTTGATACACCTATCCCCTTTTATATCTTCCCAAAAGAGTAAAAGACATCATGATCACAGTGATACATGTATATACATGTTTATAGCAGAACTCATAATAGCTAAATCTTAGAAGTAGCCCATATACTCATCAACAGATGAATGGATAAAGAAACTGTGGTATTTATACACAATGAAGGAGTACTCTGCCATGAAGAAGGATAAAGTGGAGTCGTTTGTAAAACAATGGATGCAGCCTGAGACCATGTTAGGTGAAATAAATTAGACACATAAGCTTAAATATCATTATATGAGAAACCCAAAATATACATAAGGACAAAATAAAAGATAGATAATAGGAAATAGGGAGACAAACCTTTTGCAAATGGGAAGGGGACCAAAAGATGGAGGGAAGAGGAGGGAGAGGAGGGGAAGGGTTTGAAAGAAAGAATTAAAATGTGTTACATACATGTACCAACTCCCCATGAGGAATGTAATCATTATGTACTGCAAACATGTACTAACAAAATAATGATAATAATAGCTTTGCACCACTCCAATGAATTCTTCCTGACATCTAAATAATAAAGGTCCTCTTCAAGACTGCACCCTCAATCTAAAATGCATAGGTAGGAGCCAGCCACTCCTGCCCCCAATGGACCCAGCCCAGTGGACCAAGTCTATTTCAGGAGTCAAAGAAATTATTTAGGTTGATAATAGCAATCTGGTCTAAATGAAGTATGTGCTTTCTCAAATAATCACCGCCACTCTATATTGCTGGATTGTGCTCAGCTGCTTTCTGAGAAAGCAGGAGGTGCTGAGGGGAGATACCATGGCAGCAATGGCAAGAGGTGCATTGCTGGGTACACCCCGGAGCCCGAGAGAAAGTCTCTTCTCCCTACTCAATTCTGGGGGCCCATACTGGGAGTAGCTACCCACACTGGGAAACCTGAATTGGTTTCAGAGCCTCCTGCTGTGAATATGTAATGATCACAAATTCAACACAGATAAAAGTGCTTTCAAGTTCCAATTTGTCTATGTGTGTGCAAAGCTGTGACTGGTCTGGCATTTGGCCCAAAAATACATCTGCAAAAAGGCCTTCAACCTGCTTAACTTCCCACCTCCTTATGATTCCATCATTGCCCACTGGAATCCTCCTTAGTTCACTAAACTGTTCACATCTCCAACCATGGGTGACACAAGGCAGGACAAAGCAATGCACAGGGTACACTCTAATCAAATGGCGGGGCAAAGACCCTAAAGAGACCCACTGGAGTCAATGTTTCAATGTCAGTGTTATGGTTTAGATTTTAAAACGTCTTCCCATGTTAGAGGCTTGGGCACCCACCTGTCCTACTGGGACATGGTGGTACCTTTAAGAGGTGGAGCCCCATGAAAAAGGAGTTAGGCTGTGGGGGAGTGTGGGACGCAGAACCATGGCCCCTGCTCTTTTTGTTTCCTGCCGCTATGAGGTGAGCCATTTTCTCCACCACACACTCCTGCCGTGAGGTACTGTGTCGCCACTGGCCCAAAGTGACAAGGCCAAGTGACCATGGACTGAAACCTCTGCCAAAATAAACCTTTCTTCCTTTTAAGTTGATTACCTTAGGTATTTTGTTGCAGCAATGGAAAGTTGACTAAGATACCCAGTACAGAGTGCCCTTGTTCAGCTGACACACTAGAATCTTGGGGGTTCCTTATGGAATTTTTTCCTTCAAGTTTAAAGAAGAAAAAAAATACAAAACATGATTAAGCTATCTGTACACCAAAAAGACAAAAAAAATTAGGAATTATCCACCACTATCACTAAGAGTATATAAGAAATGGTGCCTTCCACAGTTCAACACACAACTTCAGACTGAGTAAAAATAATAAATTGCTCTCCCTTACTAAGTTCTTACTATGTTCTGGACAGTGCTAGGTGCAATACATCTTTCCAACACACCAGAAGGATTATGCCCATTTTAAAATAAAGGAAGATAAGTTCAACCCATTAACATAACTATTTCAAGTCATCCCAGTCACTGCAGGCCACAGACTGGGACCTGACTTAAAATCCTCTCTTAGCCAGCAGGATTCTCAAGAGCAACATCGGTGTGAACTCCTTGGGCTGCTATGCTCAGACCTTCTGCGAGGATAAAAAAGCAATCAAAGTATCCTGTGATTTATAACTTACTCTGCAATGCATCCAAAAAATAAGATGGATTGGTGGGAGAAGAGATATTCTGATAAAGCAACTATTGCAAAATGTTAGTTGTGGAATCTGGATGTTCGCTGGTCAATGGTTTCAACATCTCTGTATGTTGAAATGTTTCATTAAAAATGCTCATGGGGAGGGGATGCTTATGAAAAAATAGTAAGGCCAGAAATGCCTCCAGAAACCACACTCTGCTGATAAGAGAGCAAAAAGGCATAATTTTTTAATGTATCAAAAGTCTAAAGAAATGTGCATATTCTTTGCATCCTTTTTCTGAGATAGGGTCTTGCTGTGTTGACTGGGCTGGACTCAAACTCACCATTCTCCTGCCTCAGCTAGGATTACAGGCGTGCGTCATCATGCCCAGCTAGTATATATCTTTTGACCAGTAACTTCTCCCTAAAGAGTTCACTGTAAAGAAATAACTGAATAAGTGTGCAAAGAATACAAAATGTACCAAAGAAGAAAACCAGAGAGGATAAAAAGAAAATAAATCTTATAAATATCATAATTCGGATCCTGCCCTGATTTCAGTTCTCTCATTGCTCTCCAGATGAAGGCCATAAACCTCCCCATGGCTTATGAGGCCCTTCCAGATCTGGTTCTACCTCCTAGTCCAGTCTCATCTCTCACCAACCTGGCACTTCCTCGCTGTGTTGTAGCCATTCTGGCTGAGCCACAGACCTGCTAGTTGTCTCCCAATATCAATTATTCTCCTCCTTTCTCCAACTGTTAGGCCTATATTCCAGTCCCACTTGAATTCTGGCTGAGATATAACCACAGGTGTCATACACAACTTCCAGGAGGATTTATTAGGAAAGGAAGGAAATATGTTCTGGGTTGTTTTCCTCCTTCCTGCTGACTGGAATATAGATGTGACAGACAGTGCTACGGCAGTCATTTTGACTGTCAGACGGAAGAAATGCTGAGGAGGCCAATATGAAGTTGTCCGAGTGCTTGATGAACATGGAGCCAATAGATAAACTCTGAAATGCTTCTTTTTATTTAAAAAAAAAAACAAAAAAAAAAAACCCTGTAAACTTTTCTCTTACCTAAGCCAAAGTCATCTTAGGTTTTCTGACACTTGGAGCTTAACTTACCCTAATTAACATCCTTGCCTTCTTTTATGCCAACCTTCTTCCCAAGAGCCTCCACATATACAGTTACCGTTTCTTTCTCCATGAACACCTTCTCTACCATCTCTGCTCCTACCCACTGCCTTTGCAAGACAAACCCCTGCTCATGCTTCAGATCTCCTGAGAAACCTTCCCATGCCTCCCAAGCAGTGGTAGATGGCTATTTCTTCATAGTCTCATGCTACTCTCTACTTCCCTTCGTAGCACTTCGTGTGACCTGATGCTTACAATTATTCACTTAATTCTGTGCTTAATGTGGGCACAACTCCCACAGGTGACTTACACCACAAAAGAATGGAACCTAACTATTCTACTTATTGTTGTATGCCCTACCTCAGCACAGTGCCTGGCACACAGTAGGCACCCCAATATTACTGAGGAAAGAGAAAAGAAGCATGAGGTAATCCATGTTTAACAAATTTCATACCAATGGGAGACTGTCTATCCTAGACTTCTTCCTTTCTCTTTTTCTTGGGGGGGGGGCTCCTGGGGATTAAACTCAGGGCCTTCATGCTGAGGTACATCCCTAGCTCTTTTTATTATTTTATTTTGAGACGGGGTCTTACTAAGTCACTGAGTTGTCCAGGCAAAGTTCGAAATTGCAATCCTCCTGCCTCAGCCTTCCAGAGTCCTGGGATTACAAGTATGTGCCCCCATGCCTGGCTCTTCCTTTCACTCTTTACCTAAGAGCCAAAGTTGCGATCCTATACCAAGGGAAAAAAATCATCATGAAGAGAAGGAGGTGGCATTTTTGTTTGTTAAGAATCAAGTTCCAGTTGGGGCTTCCCCATCCTCAACTGTCACAGAAGGTAGGAAACAAACCAGTTTTGGCCCTCTCTTGGAGCACCCTTCTCTCCAGGCAGCATGCCAATCATAACCGCCCCCTGCCACAGCCGGGTCAGGCCCAAGCCCCCAATCCCTCTCTCAGCCATAGGAAGTCCCTCCCATCCCCCTGCTGGCTGGATCTGGCCCGAGTGAGACAAGCTCCACCTGCCGCCAGCATGCTCTGCTACCTCAGGCTCTGCCACACGTGCCTGAGGGCACAAAGTGGCTCTAGTTCGTGCTTGCAAGTGCAGCACTTTGAGCCACAAGGGCCGGAAACCAGGAAATCTTGTTCTGAAACCAGGTCTGACTCATCTGCCATTTCATGATGCCCATGAGCTCTGGAGCTGCGGGTGCAGCCCTCACGGACAGCCCAGAAGGCTGGGAGTTTCTCTTGTGACCACAGTTGGCAACCCACAGCCCTCCTCTTCCCTACGCAATCTCATCCCTGCAGTCGAGAGACCAATGAGCAGCTTGCTCTGCTGACGATGCTAATCAGCACAGCAAAAGCCACTCCACCACAGTGAGGAGCAAACAGGACACAGATGACCACAGAGGATGAGGAAAGAAACACAGGCTAAGAGAGCAGCACTCATGAACCCACACATTTACAGTTAAGAGTCATGTTGCACATAGCTCATCTGAAGCCTCATAAAAACTGTAAACTGGGCAGAATCAATATTATTACTCCCACTTAAGTTGCTGCAAGCCACAGAGCTGGGTGCGTATTTCAGTAACGTGCCGCCTGCAGCAGGGCACCATGGCTTCGCCTGGGCATTCCTCATGGTGCCTCCCAATCTGGACACTGCTGTTGCTTCTGGGCATCTCGTGCACAGCTGGGCTGGATTCTTTGGAGGTTATTCCCAAAGAAATCCAACTTCTCTGTGGTCTCAAAGTGTGAGCTGAGTTTCTCCTTCCCCACTGGCTACTTAGAAATCTGACCTCCTCAAAACTCTTAATGAATTCTGTGCATTTTTGGAACTGTCTTTTCTCCTTGTGACCAGCTCTGTTCCGTGTGGTACACTCTCCCAGCCACCAGGACACGCCTCGCCCCTATCACCGACAACATGACTCCTAATCCTTGTAACAATACCATGAATACAGTTAAAACCTGGATTTTAGAATGATGGAAATTGTGGTCAGAGAGGTTAAGCAACTTGCCAAAGGTCACACCGCACCAGTAAGTGGCAGCAGGAAATTTGAACCTAGGTCTGTCAGATTCTAGGTGCAGGCTCTTCCCATGACAAGTTCATCTGCTTTTTGCCTTTCACTTTCCAGTTCTTCACTTAGGACTAGGCAAGCAAACTTAGGGGCCAAACATAAACATTAATTTGTGTCTGATAAGATAAAATAAAATAAACTGCTCAATTTACACTTATAACCTTTGGTTGACTTAAAAGACTTCATGAACTCAATGCAGGAGCAAAAGCTCCTTTCCCATTTTACCAAATGCTTTCTCTGTCTTTTTCACTAACGCTTGATTATCTGGACACATGGGAAATGTTCCTAAGATCTGACTATAACATCAATGTCTAAATTCCCTATTCTACCTAAAGAAAAAAATGCAGATGGACTCACCCTTTCATTATGTGCTTTCACTGCAACCCAGCATTCCAATCTCAGCTACAGAACCCCCACGTCCACGCTGGCTGCAGGCCAGCCCCGAGACTTGACAGAACGCAGACAAGGCATTTGGGAACAGATGCATTTGCTGCACACACTTTAAATTTAATCTATCCCCGAAGAAATTATTAATGTTACACCTCATGCAACACAGAGTAAAATATTGAGGGGAGGGTACTTTCAGAGGAAAGGATAGTGATTTTCACATTTAATAAATGTGATCTGCGACCATGCTAAATACTAATGCATGCCAAGTTGACAAAAACATCTGGTACCTATTCCACATCACTTCCAGCACTCTGATTCCCCGTATCACCCAGGGTACTAATGAGGAGCGTGTGTTCCGCTGTAATAAAAGTGGTAAAGATGCAGAAGGAATTAAGGGGTAACATTATAGCCTGGGACCAAGACACTGCAGTGGGGAGATTTTATTCCAACAACACCATTGGTTAATGAGGGTTTCTGTTATTGTCCCACAGGGAATTCTGCAATGCTGTCAGCTGCAAAGAGGGACAAACTCCCACAGACTGTGAGACCGGCGCTGCAGGATCTATTCTGCCCTTGAGCCGAAAATCCCTTCGACCCCTGTGAGATGCCAGATTCCATAAGCAAGGGCACCCAGGATGATTTCTCAGCCAACGGCACAGTCTGGCTTTCATTGAGCTTTAAGAGAGGGAATGTTACAAACACCAGGATATGATGCAAAAGCAAAGCTCAAGAAAAAAACACCTGGAAGGCCCTGGGCTCCAGAGGGCCTAGCTGTACACAACATGTGCTCATGTTTGTACCATCTCAAATTACAAGTCCCTGGATCTACAGGGCCTAGGGGATAGAGCTGCAGAATGCACCGCCATTAAACTCCAAAATGGACCCTTCTAGCACTGCCCACACCTGGGCTTTTCAACAATAAAACTTAGCTTGAGGCTGGCGTTTATCCCTGGTAGGAAAAAGACAGATGAGTCCTAAAGCATGTAATATGGGATTTCTAGGGTACTGAGCCAGGGGATCCCAGAGTTTTCTACAGCACAACTCTTCAGGTATATTTTCTCATTGCTTCTTTCCCTCTTGCAAGAAGTCAAATGCCAATTGTTGGGCTACATGCCAGTGCATATTTGTACATTGTTATGTTGAAATCATGGTACAACCATGTCAAAAATTTTCTTATTTAAAATTGTTTTTAAATATTCAAAAGGAAACAAAGGGAAGAGCTGCATTAAGAATCTAAATTCTGAGTGTTGGGAAGTGCCAAGCTGTACAGGGTACTAGCTCTTCCCTCTAAGCAAAATACCATCAAACAACCCGAAGTGCCCAGAGAGGTTATATGTGCAGCTCTGGGAGGAAGGCATCTTGTTTTGTTTGGTAATTTTTATGACCTGAAGAGAAGAGGTAGCATGTCCTACATGTCACCACTAAATATAAAAGGAGGAGCCCCTAAGGTATAAGGGTGTAGCTCAGTGGTAGAGAGCATACGCAGCAGGTGCAAGGCTGGGCTGCATCCTGAAAGGAGCCCTCACATGAGGAAAGCACAGGGAGCTGGGGCACGATGACATATGCCTGTAATCCCAGAACTCTAAGGAGGCTGAAACAGGAGGATTGTAATGCTGGGTCTAGCCTGGGCAACTTAACTGAGACTTTGTCTCCAAAAAACAAAGGAACAGAGGAACAGGGGAGGGCTGAGACTATAGCTCAGCACAAAGCAAAGGCCCTGGGTTCAATTCCTAGCACAAATGGAAGAGGAAGAGGAGGAAGAGGAGGAAGAGGAGGGGAGGAGGAAGAGGAGGAGGGACAGGGGAGGAGGAGGAGGGAAGAGGAGGAAGGGGGAGGGAAGCAGAGAGAGGAGGGGAAGGGAGAGAGGAGGGGAAGGGAGAGGGCAGGGCAGGGGAAGGAGTGGAGCAAGGATACTGGACCACCAAAAGATACAGGCACTGGTTTTGAGGTCAGACCTGTTGCTTACTGGTTGTATGACTTGTTGTTTTGCTTTTCCAGTGCTAGGGATTGCATCCAGGGCCTTGAGCATGCTAGGCAAGTGTTCTACCACCAAGCTACAGCCCCAGCCCTGAGCTTCCCACAGTCCCTCTCTTATTCTATGACAGGCTCAACCTGTAGATCAAGTGAAGCACTATATATAAAAATGCTCTACAGATTTCAAGCACTCTTACAGACATAAAGTCCTTTGGGGGGAGGAGAAAGAAATGAATGAAAACATTTTCTTCAATTGAAAAGTATTTTGTGGGCTTTTAGAATGATTAATAAAATATCTGAGATAAGATGTTCTTCTACTACTACTCCCTAGCCATTACTCCTCAAAAAGTATTTCTAAGAATTGCACTGAGGAGATTTTGAATAAAATATGTACAGTATTGGGCCAAAAATTCCTTTTCTCAGGACATTCTGCAAGGCCTTGTACAACTTGCAGAGGTGAGAACAGGCCACGCTCTCATGCTTGCAGGGAATCTGGGCAATGAGGAAAGAGAGTAACTTGGCACCACCTTGGCCAAACTTAATATCGATCTACAAGATGGTGCACCCGTTCCTGTTCTTCTGAGAAGATCTAAAGGAAGAGGAGAAGGAAGCACCATTTATGGACAGATTAGAATTTATGGACTGTTATTGTCTAAGAGGCTCAGCCCAGAGACCCAGTACAAGTCTGAAGGTTTGGAAAATGCAAGAGACTCTTTTCTCCTATCCCAAGCTTGGCAGATGCAAAATAACTGAACATATACATATACTTCTTTATTAAAAGGAAAATGCTTAATTGATCTGGATTCACAACATTAAACTCAATTTTAGTCACATAATAAAAATTATAACTTAATTCCTAATAATGTTGCATTTTATAGTAAAGTGAGACTTTAGGGATACAAAACTGCTACTCATTAATCTTTCTGGATAAAATTTAAAAATCTGTTCATCTCTTAAAACTTAGCTTATACCTAAAGTAATTACTAAACTCATTTTGTTTCTCCCACCCCCCAGAGCTGAGGATCAAACCCAGGGCTCAAACTTGCTAAGGACGTGCCCTACTACTGAACTATAACCCCAGCACCTAATTTCCTTTAACTCCAGCAAACTGGTGTGTGACAAGAAAGAAATGATAGAAGAAACAGAGGTGAGGACATACACAGAGCCATGGAGAAACAGCACACACTGCGAAGGTTCTATTCTGGGATTGGTGAGCATTTTGGGAAGCTGGTGTAGGAGAAGACAGCAGCAAGACAAGAAGATGTAAGAGGAAGGATGGTCAGAAAGGACAGAAGGGGGAAACCACGACTGCGAGGTAGTTGAACTGTAGCCTGAAACCACTGGTCCTGACTACAGATAGGAGACTAGAGATTAAAAAGGGAAAATCTATAAACTTTTGGTTTGGCCGTACCAGATATTACTAATTACAGCCATGTGTACAAACTGGGCCATGAACCGAAACATATTTACTTTAAGGATTTTATATTTAATCAGGGCACTCAACAATTGGTTTTTAAGGAATGAAGGAAATGCTTAACGTGAGTGCCAAATTATCCAGCTCAATGTACACGTCAAATCCTATTACAAAGCTAAACTGTATCCCTTCCTCGTCAGGGTTGCTAGCTAGCGGCTCAGGAGCTTCTGTGATGAGGAAAACAGAGTTGACAGCTTGGAGAGAGCTTTATGAACACCCAGTTACAAAGCGCTCCTCTCACAATGGAGTTTAAAGCTCTGGAGAAGCTATGGAGAAGAATTTCCAGAACCCCTCAGAGTTATGGATCAACAATCCAGCAGCACCACAGAACTATCAGCGTAGACTTAGACACAGAAGGGTTGTGCCCAGCTATGTACCCCTGGCCCCAAATCGTATTTGTGTCCTGATTAAATTCCAAGACCCCTTAAACCTCTTATGCTGATTATACTACATCACAAATCTCAGCTTTCATAACCTATTGTTTCATTTAGTTGGGCATGTGTTTGTGTGTCCTCTCCCTGCTGGAAATGCCATGAAGGCAAGGAACGTGTTTCTTTTTCTTTTTTTTCTGTGGGTACCGGGGGTCGACCTCAGGACCTCGCGCGCCAGCAGGCGCCCATGCCGCTGAGCAATACCACCGGCCCTTTATTCGTATGTGGGATCCGGGAGTCGAACTCGGGCCCTCGCACTTGCCAGGCAGTTGCTTACCCGCTGAGCCATCTCACCAGCCCAAGGAACATGTTTCTTTGCTGAGCCTCCATCTCTGTGCTTGGGACTATGCCTGGCATGCAGCAGGTGTTCATAAATACTTGTTGAGTGATAGATTCATCAGTCAAACAACCAAAAACCCACGCTGCTAATTCTCATGGATGGTGCAGCCAATCTCCTGCCACATTTCTGTTTTGGAACCTGAGGCGGTCACTTAACCATTTATTTCATTGGTCTGGACACAGCAGGAAGACTGGCAGGTCTGTTCTTAGGATTACTTGTTTTTATTATTGTTTTACTATTATTATTAAGATATCTCCATCTACCTCCCTTTGCATAAGAAACCACAGAATTGTAGAACTTAATGGAACCTGGAATACTAAGTAACACACTGCCCCTTACTGTCACCCAAAGGGTTTAAGAGACTTCTACAAAATAGCTAGTAAAAAGCCCTTCTCTTCCAAATCCTTCCTAGTTTTCAGGCAAGTTCTACCATTGCTTCTGGTCCTAGAGATGCAAAAATTAATGCACCAAATTAAGTCTAACCAGGATCCTCAGTTTTAGTGGGCTCTACTTCTAGGAAATTCCTGATCCAACCAAAATGTCATGTCATAGATTCCTTTATTATTTATATTCTCAATTCTTTCTAGAAATATAATTGAAGAGCTTATAACAAAACAAAGGCCAAAAAAAAACACTTCAGCTGTCAATCAATTAAAAAGTCACTATAGTGAAAGGGAAATCTTACTAAGAACCTAGCTAAAGGAGACCATTTCATTTGAGTGCCAAACCCAGCTCTAAACTTTCTAGTAGCCAAGATAAAGAGAAAATATGATGCTCACATAGATCTCATAAAAACGAAACAAATCAGCTGTTTAGACAAGAAAATATGTTTTTCCCTAGGTTTGAATTTAAAGAGACCTACAAAAATGCATGGATTGGTGACTACAGGAGTCATTTTATATAAATTACTGTCCTGTTCTTTAATAAAATCTCCCCTAAAATTTAAAATTTGGATAAGTGAGATACCTGTTCCACAGAGCACCTACTGAGCATGCTCATAACAAAACCACACACAGCACCATACTATAAAATACACATCTGTATCTGACAAAGCAACCTTTCAAACCACATGTGTCATATGATGTTTCAAAGCTGAAGCTTTTTTTCTTTTTTTAAAGTTTGTCACATTCAGTCAAAGCGATTTCTGTTTTTCTAAAATCTACGTGTGTTACTTTGGGGAAACTTTTCTTCAGTGTTTTTCCACTCTGGACCAACTAGCTCCTCTCTCTTCCTCCCAAGCGAACCTTCGGAAACCACACTGCCACAGGGAATTCACCTTTTCTCCCATGGAGACGAGCTCTAATACTTTCAAATGGTCAACCTGAAAATAAAATGCTTGGCATGCCAACTCTTACAACAAAAGGGGGCTTTGTTTCCAGATCTGCACAGAAAAATATACTAAAGCTACATCTATTATTTAAAGTAATAATTAATTCCTTCTCACAGTATTACATATCATACTCCCTTCTTCCCACCTTCCTACCCACACAATAAGTGCCTCATTTATTCAGCACTCACGGGTAATGAGCATGGGCTTTACTCCTTTCAAGAAAGAAATTTTAGTCATTTTAAAGAGAAATCTACCTAAAATATACTATATATATATATATATATATATATATATAATTACTTTCTAGCCACTTCAAATATTTTAAGCATCCTGAATATCATATTTTATATTTTTTCTTCAATATATAGGGTCATATAAATACTAATCATGGTTTATTAAAGCTTAATATATTTCATTTTTTTATCTCCACCAAATGGTCCCATATTTCTATACTTTACAGTCCTGCCTATGCTTTCTGTATCATACTTCTGGGGTTTTTTCTATCTCTGGCTGAAGGCCTGTGGCTGCCTCAAGTTCACCACTTGACATCTTTTACACTTGTTTACATTCAATTTTAAGACAACCAGTTCTGGATGAGAGCCAAAAGGTGGTTCCCTGTCTCATTTACTGAGTGACCTATATGGCTTTCTTACATCTATCTTTCTTGTAACTCTCTAAAATACTTTAGCTTCCTACAGGATGCAAGAATGTGCTACCAAACTGAGACTGTCTAATAATATTAGACAATATTAGGAACACCGTCTACATTAATTTAACTTGAACAAAAACCATCAAAGAAAATAAACCTTATGCACTGAAAGTGAACTAGTACAGATTTCTTTCACACCAAAACTGTGCTAAAAGCCAGACTCTCCTATTACTTCTAGGGCTTCAAGTATTTTAGAAATTCTAAGAGAAAAAAACATGTAAGCAGGTCTGACAAAAGTTCCCATGGTTGCTCCCTAATTTCTTAAGGTGCCCCCTCCCTTTTATAGGATGAAGAGATTTCTAACCTGCACATCTCAAATTAATTACAATTTTATCAATACCTTCAAATTCTTCGACTGTAGTGCATCAGTGGAAGCTGGCTTTACCATTCCTTCCTGTCTCCGCTCTGGAGTCAGAACTAGTGGGCCACCATGGAGAACAGGCATTCCTCTCAGTGGTCCCTGTCCCAGACAGTAGAAGTGACCCATAATGTACCATGTAGTCCAGGGCAGGCTCCAGGTTGGAAAGTGCCATTTCACAAAAATACATGAGGCTGCTCAAAAAGCCCCTCTACAGTACAACACCATCTATAGCTTTCTAAAAGCAAGTCATACACGTACTCTCTCCCAGTCTTCCCACGTTAGAAATAAGGGTCTGACTACACTATCTGCGAACCAAGATTACATAAGGAAAGGCATGGATATATCGAGGACATACAGGTATACATACAGACAGACTCAAGAGGATCCACTTTTTAAATTCTTTTCTGAAGTGAAAGTTTCTTTATCCTAAAGATAACTTACAATTTATCCTAGATTTTGACCTTTTTTACTGTAAAAAGTATAGGAAGTTGCATGGAAACAATGAATGGAAGTACACATTTTTGTCAAACAACAACAGGAAACTTTCAGTAGTTTATGGCAAAACTACACATTTGAGCAGAGAAAAATAAACTGTGCTCTTTTAACTCCTAATTTTTACTTTCTCTCATCCAAAACATACAAGAAAATGCACAACTGACAACCATGGAACAAATCTCAACACTAAGAGAAAATTAATATTTACAGGCTTCAAAAATACACTTGCCCAAATTATTTAATGAACATCTTCAAACAGGCCTATGCTTACTTCTATTATTGTTTGGCCAAAATGAGTCATAATAAAACTCTGGAATATTAAAGACAATATGTGAGGAAATTCCAGAAAATATAAAAACTATTTCAGGGAGCCAAAACAGAACTATATTTATCTTCCTATCTAAATGCATAGGAATAAGTACACAGGCAAATAAAGCAGGCACTCACAAAAGTAAACATTATCTGGCTGCAGTTCTACCATGTAAAGTCTTCCAAATTTACCATCTCCTCCATACTAAAGAAAGGATTTTCTGAAACACAGTTAACCCCCAGCTCCTCTCAAACTATAAGAATCTCTACTATACTATGAGCAATTTAAAAACAAGTATTTGGGAGGCTGAGGGTGTAGCTCAGTGGTAAAGCTGATGTTTAGGGTGGCCAAGGTCCTGGGTTTGATCTCCAGAATTATTTAAAAGGTGGGGGGCTTGCTCAGTAGAACAAGAGCTTAGCAAGTACATAGCCCTGAGTTTTGTTCCCAACACTAAAATAAAAAAGTAAATAAAAACAGAATTTTTGGGCCAGTGAGATAGCTCAGTGCCATAAGCGCCTGCCTGGCAAGCGCGAGGTCCTGAGTTCGACTCCCGGTACCCACATTAAAAAAATATATAGTATTTTTGAATACCAGCAAGTGACACATGTGGGCTTCAAGTGTGTTACAGAAAGGAAAAGTCCATGTTTAATTCTCACTCACTTTGGTCTTACTACAACCCAGTCTGGGGTAGGTCTCCACTTCCACTAACAGCATATCCCTTTCCTGAGCCTGTTTTCTCGCCTTTAAAATAGAGACAATATTCATCCTAGCTGATAACCCAGAGATGTTATGAAAACAAATGAGCTCTTGCACTCAAAAGGTCTCAATTAAATCAGAAAGTTCTATACAAATATAATCATATTATTAATAAATACAGGAAGAATAGAAAAGACTCTTCTTTCTCCATATCGCCTCACCCTCACCATCCAAAGGAGAAGCCCACAACATACAGTGAAAACCAGGGGAACAGAGGAAGAGCCAAATTTAGAAGGCCCAGTCTCAATTCTGCCACTAACAAGCTAGTAGACCTGGGTCATCTGTTAGTTTCCTTTACCTGTGCTTCACCTGGGGTTGGTACTCTCTTTCTTGCCAAAATGAACCAAAGTAATGGGTAGAAAAGAATTCAATAAGCTGAAAAGTGAGGTTACTATAGAAGACATCAATGAATTAGATTTGCCAACAAAAATCTAGGCTTTAATGGCTTATGCTCTAAAATCAACTGACAAGGAAAGAAGCTAGCTGTGACCAGACTTCCTGAGCACTGCAAAGAAGAAAGCTAACCAAAGATGGGAATGAAGAAGCCTCCACACCATGAACTCAGAAGAGCTGGGTTAGGGGATTCATTACCTAATGAAAATTAGGCTTTAGAAATTGCCAGCATGGTGGCGCACACCTGTAATCCCAGCACTCAGGAGGCTGAGGCAGGATTGCCATGAATTTAAGACCAGCCTGGGCTACACAGTGAGTCCAAAGCCAGCCTGAACTACATACTGAGACCCTGTCTCAAAAACCAAAAAAAAAAAATTTTTTTTTTTTTTGCATACGTACCTGTGGAATAGAAACCCTCTGCATCTACTTAAACATGTGAATTAAAATATCAGGTCAGATTTTCTCCATTCCTAGTTAGAAGAGAGGCAAACAAACCCTAATTCCAAATGTGGATGCCCAGCATTCCAGAGTAAACAGCAGCTCATGGAGAAAGCAACAGAAGGAGGGAAAGAGGCGAAAATAGATCAACAAACTACAACAGATTGGTCACTTAGTAATTAAAAAGAAAAGAAAAGAACCTATCTTGAGATTCAACTCAAGGCTGAATGCCTATCAGAAAACTACAGAGGCCAAAGACTACACCTGGATAACACTTTAAATCTCAGGCTGGTCTTTGAGAAAACATATGACAAAGATTATCAAAACATATATTTTTCTTTCTACTTGTTTTTCTCAATTCTTTTCCCCAAACTTGCACTTTTACTACTCTGCTTTCCCCACAGCAGTAGGCAATTACATATAAAGCTAGAATGAACAGACACCACAGAACGTATTCTTTTATATCTATTCTTTTTTTAAAAAACTGGATACTTCCCTTCGTCAGTGGACAGCAAACATACCTGATCAGCAGCTAACAGACTGGCTGGTTTACAGTCATAGGGTCAGAATCATTCCTGAACCCTCCTAGATTAGCAAATGTTCACTTAAACCAAGCAGCCCACCTGGGATAGTTGTGAGATCCCTTCCGTCTTTGTGAGACTATTCTGAAAAATCACTAGAATCTGTGGTTCCCACATACTGGGCTCGACTGAAACTTCAGAATCACACCATAAGTGTTTACATTCAAGTATAACTTTACCTACTGGGAACATTTCAAAAGCAATATGAAGCATTAAAAGTTAATTATATACGAAGTCCCTGACTTACGAACAAGTTCTGTTCCCAGAGAACATTCCTAAGTCGGATTCATTTGTAAGTCCAACAAACTGAGTCTTATACACCTTTGACACAAATATACAATGTAAAGCATAATAAAACCAAACCTCCAGGTCACCACTGCTTTTCCTCCTGCATCCGGACATCCTGGGCTCTGACTGATCACTGTACTACTGTGCACTATGGCACTGTACAGTAAGCACACAGCAGCGCAACTGCGACAGTGTCCAGCAGACAACGTGAGCTACTCCCATGATTTTTCCACATCTACGAATATTCCTAATGTGAGATCCATTCCTATCTGTGAAAGTTCACAACTTGAACATTCCTAAGTTGGGGAGTTACTGTACATATTCATTTATATCCCTCTCTATAAAGCAGGGTTTAAAGTACTTACTCTTTTCCTCCTAAATTAATACAGGATTTCAACTACATAAAGATGATTATTTCCAATTACTTCCACATAAGAGATATTCTTATTAATGAAAACACCAATGTCATCATACATGAATTCATTTAGTCCCTAAGTACCTTATCGTTTATCACCTCTACAACTACACATTTGACAGAATTAAAGTGTGGTCCTACATAGTGAAAATTACTCACCTAGCTAAGATTCACAAACTCACTATACAGTCTCTAGTTACACATTTACTTTAAAATAAGATAACTTTTTCTTTTACATGCTGAGGATTAAACCCAGACTTCGAACATGCAAGCTCTCTACCATTGAGCTACCCCCCAGCCCCAAGAACAATGTTTATTTCTATCTTAGGCTTTGTACTCACTCCAGCCTGATTTAAACACACAAACACACACACACACACACACAACCCATCCACTCAGCATTAGCAGGCATCCTTAGCCATCTAACAATATTATAAAACATCAGAAAGAATATATTGTTCAAACAGCATGCGAACCATGTTTTCCAAGGTCTGTATCTGACAATCTTCTAAAAAGGATTAGACATAGTAGCACAGTATAATAAATGAGATATAATACCCTCTTCAAATCAAGGTCAGCTACAAAGGAACATTCTGGCCTTGGCAAAGTTCTCAAAAGTTCAAATAGGAATTTCGAGAAGTGTGTGTGTGTGTTCTCAAATACTGCCTATCTTAAGTTGCCCCCTTGATTTTTAAGCTAGAAAGGATGTAAATGTCTGCATTGCTATAGTCACCTTCCTCCCACTGCTTTTAACTCCTCTATAAAGCAGTCCCTGTGGACACCAATCTTTAACTGCCCTGGCCTTGCCAGGACAAATGTTGGCCCATGTATTCCAGTAAGGCCATGAGTATTCTGAAGGTCAAAAAAATATGGATCCTTTCCAAGGAGAAAGGAAGTCTGAGCTTTCTGGAATGAGGCCTCGGGCTCAGCCTTGACTCAATGCACCATAAGGCAAGTAAACCAAAAACTGGGAACAGTTTTCATTTTTAATCAGTACTTTCTGAAGGATGCTACTGATAACAAGGAAAAAATGTGAACGTACTTGATGTTCACATTTCCCTCTGCCTTGGCTATTTCCTTTTACAGATGAGTACACAGATGTTTAAAATAATACTGTCATTAATAAAGGTTTAGATTTAAACTATGGTATGTAATTTTGGATTCTGGTACCACTCACAAAAAATAGCTTGACATATTATGCATTTAGGCCATTTTTTTTTTTTTTTTTTTTTTTACCAAGTGGAATTTCCACAAATCCTTTCAGTAGCATCAGTTTGTTGTGATAATGGTTCAGAAAACAGAAGATAAAAGATGGGGGGGGCAAAGCATTCTGATGGCTGCTTCTCACAGTGGGCTAAAAACTTAGTTTATTTCCAAGCACTAAGGCTCATACTGGTAGTAATTTGCAGACTTACATCACAAACATATCTGCCTTCTTTCTTTGGTACACTGGAACAGAAAGGAATCTCAGCTGTCTTTTCCACAGATGAGGAAAGCGAGGCCCAGAAAAAATGAAGGGACAGTTCTGCTTGGGAGTCAGACCTGACAAAATAGGCCCCACCTCGCCCTGGAGCCCCGCCATCCAGTAAGGCCTCAAGCTTCCCAAAGCTCTGTCCAGGGGTTCCTGATCTTTGCTCCTCCTCTCCAATGTGCTGATATCCCACCCAGCCCAGCAGTCCTTGACCTCCATGAAACCATGCTCAGCTAGATATGACCTTACCCTCTCCTCTGAATTCCTACAGGTCAGTTCTCCGATGGGCACTCGTCCTGGCACCATGGCTACAAAACAGAGTTGTCATGATTCCCCTGCATCTAAGGGAAAGTGTCTTCTTATGAATTCTACCCAGCACCTATCACAGGGCCCTGCACATAATAAGCACTCAATGAAATTGCTAAATGAAATTATCTGATTTATGCACAAGGTGACATTTCCAAGTTTCAAGAGTAAGTGAGCAGTAAAAGCAAAATTAAAGTCCACACTTCATGATGACCACAGCAGCACAGCTTGTACCATCCCACAAAGAAAACCCATAGCTGCATTTGTATTTATTTATGTGGTGAGGTGTGCGCCTTGTGCTTGTGTGCACGTACACACACACACACACAACCAGGAAAGAGCAGTGAGATTTCTTCTTTAATTTTTTACTAATATATGTTTGTGATACATAATAAATATATTCATTGGGTATTGGTGCATATATTGGTACATATACACATATATATACACACATACTGTACATCATGTCTCGATTCTTTTTATCCCTCCTCCAACTTCCCCTCTCTCATTAACTCAGTTTTGATTTTACATGTTCCCATAGCCCGAACTGCTATTTCATATTTTCACTCTTTACTATTAAACATTCAAAAAACTGGTCATTTCCCCTTTGCCCCCAGCCTTTCATTTTTAAAGAAAAGTTTAGGACAGCAGGAAAACTGAGCTGAGGCACATAGAGAAGCTGACTCTGCACATGCCTCATTGTTTTCTATTTTCATTCCAGCACAGTTGTGGCTGGAAACCAGCATTTAGGATTCCCTGCAGACCTGCCGCCCCTGGTCCCCGGGGTTTCCAAGTGTTGCACTTTATACGTTACTCAGAGAGGTGTGATTCACTTGAGAATACTCCCTGTGGTTCTAAGTGAAGCTAATATATATTGTACGTCTTTATAGTAGTAACCAAAACATGTGCTTAGGGAAGGGTTGGGGGAGGAATAGGATCAAGGGAATATTCAGAGATATAATTACACATACACAAGTGGGTCCTTTTGTGTGTTCTGGAGGTGGGAGGCTTAATGTAAACATTGACTACATTTGTGCTTTTCATTTTTATATACTCACTGCATCACCACACACTCGAGTACACATCTGTTAAAAATGCTGACATGTTCATTTGAAGAACGGCATTTACCCTATTATGGGTTAGGGGGTTTTGGGTTTTTTGTTGGTCATCCCCTTCCTTGCCCCACCCCTTATTTTCTTAGCTCTCTTTCTTTAAATATATCTGATGGCTTATGCTTCATTTCAAGGTTATTTTTGGGGTTTTTTTTTTTTTTTTGAGTGTTTTGTTTTGTTTTGGCTTTTTTGGTAGCGCTAACAATTGAACCCAGGGCCTGCGCATGCTAGGCAAGTGCTTAGTCTCCTTGATGGTCATTTTTTTCACTTGAGATTATTTTACTGCTAAGATCCTATGATCCAAGGACACAGGTCTCTTGCTGCGGAACAGAACTGATTCTAAAAGGCTCACACTTTCTTCGGGGGACCTACAATCATGGGGTCCAGGAAGAGTTCAGAAATGACCCTTAGATCCTGACCTCATCCAAGTCCACCTTCCCTGTGAAAGCAGCCACTTCTCAGAGAATTCAGCCATCCCACAGGCTGGAAATAACCCTTTGACCCATATAGAAATTAAAACTCAGCGGAAGCTGAGACAATTCCTCTGCTGAAAGCCATTCTCCCATTGGGAGAGGCCTCCAGGAGTTGTTAGCCTCCAAACACACAGCCGTTCCTGCCAGAGATTTATTTCTTAGCATGACACTAAATCCACAGCTTACAATAGCAGGACGTTCTGCTGGACACCAAGGTCTGAGTAGCCACCATCGTGGCCTCCTGATGTCATGAACCTCACCTCTGAGCCTGATGACAGGGTTAGTGCCTTCATCACCACCACCATCTCCAGGCCCTCTGTTCACTTTTCCTCTGCTCATGCAATGATTCCATTATTCCAAAGATGTTTTACCTTCTATAATTTTTCTCCTTAAAATTCTTAAAAGAATGGACAAGCTTCAGAACAGTGGGGAAAGAAATACTGAAGTGATAATCAGAAGAGGAGGGTTCAAATCTTGAATTGGCTTCTTAGATGATGTGTCACTTCATGCAAGTCACAATTTTTCTGCGTCTTAGTTCCTGTGAATAGTAGCAAACTTTTGACAAAATTGTTATAAGAGTTAAATGAGAGACTACATAAGAAAGTCCCCAGCATATATTAAGTGCATACTAACCTTTTACCTACAGAGCAATCATAACATTTAATTCAATTTTTCAGGGGGTTTGTTCCTTAAATAATAAGGGCCAGTAGAAACTCTTGGAACTCTTTTCAACTTTCTCAGCTAGGTTTGGGTAGCAACTGAACTGTCCAATCTCTCTGTAAAGGCATTACACCATAACCGTAATTATATCATATTGTAATTGGTATAACTGTAAATGCCAGCTATATGACGCCATAACTTTACAGCATAACTGTAAAGGTACTACAGAATTATAGGCATGGGTGTTTACTGCCATAGTATTTACAACAGAGAAATAGTAGAAATAACCTACATATTTATCACTAATGGTACATTAGTTATTATAAAAAATACACTGTATTTTAAAAAGTTCTGTCTGTACTAATGAAAGTACCTTAATGACATGAAGTTTTCAATTGCAGAAAAAATATGCAATATTTTGGCCCTCTAAAACTATACATATGTATATAAATGCATAGAAAAAGGATCCAATGAATAACTCATTAAATAACTGTGGGTTTGGGGGAGGAGGTTGGATTTTGATTATTTGTTTTTTTTTTTTTTATAGTGCTGGGGACTGAACTCAGGGCTTCCTGTATGCTAGACAAGTGCTCTACCAGCCCTAACTACAAGTAGTTCTTTCCTAAGGTAGGGGCAATTCTAGAGAGGGCCTGGGAGATGAAAGTGAACTCAGACTTCACTCTCTATCCTTCTTCATTCTTTAA
Source organism: Erethizon dorsatum (assembly GCA_028451465.1). Classification (NCBI taxonomy): domain Eukaryota; kingdom Metazoa; phylum Chordata; class Mammalia; order Rodentia; family Erethizontidae; genus Erethizon; species Erethizon dorsatum. The sequence goes on along the minus strand of CM051829.1, from coordinate 101,635,718 downwards.
CTCTTTTTACCAAGCAAATACTTTTGAGTATTACTTGTTTAATTAAAAACTAAAACACAAGCCCTACTTTGTCACATAAATAATTCTGACTAAAGCCAGTGCTCATCGATTAGTTTCTGTTCTGGATGTCTCATTTCAGGACAGTATCATATGTGGCTCAAAGGAACAATTCCAGGGTCCCTCTAAGAGGCAGAGAACTCTAGTCTCCTCCACTTGAGTGACAACACCATCCTCTCATCAATTTGAAGGCTTTCACCCAACTCCCCCCTCCTTCGTGCAATTCTGCAGATCTCAAGTCTTGCCTGGGCTCAACAGGACACTGTCACAAAAATACCTGGCTATGAATCCTAGCTCTGCCTGTACCATCTGAGACTTGGCCTCAGTTCTCTCATTTGTAAAACAGAGATATCTATACTTTGCCAGGAGTACATAATGCTGGCAAACATATGACTCATACTAAGTGCTCAACAAATGGCAGCCTGTATCTTCGCTATTATTAAGCCAGCAACTCCGTGAGTTTCAAGATCAGTTCTTAACCATAAGATGAGAACCTACCATCTGATTATTTTGAAAGTTCTTGGCTCTAATATTCTACAAACATGTGGTATAGGGAAAAAATGAACAAATACTTGATAACAATGCAGCCAGGTGGCAAGATCAAAGAGACCATACAAGGCCCTAAGGAGGGTATTATATCCCCAGGTAAGAACAAAAGAGGGTAAGGAAAGTCTTTTCCTCCAGTCTAAAAGACAAGTTAAGAATTTAGAGAGAGGCTAGATAAACATATTTCTATTATTTTACTAACAGAAAATATTTTCAATGTCACCTAGTGCCTTCTATAGGCTGGGAGTGGCTAGGCATTAAAAAAATAGATGAATTCCTATCACCTCCCAAACACAACCTTCATTCTCCAGCCTCCTCAATCTTTTGCAACAGAATTTCATATGGGGCTCAAAAAGCCATCTCCCGCTCTCTTCGAATTCCCAACATCTTTGTCCTTCGATTCTATCAACTGCTACTTTACATTGCAGTGATTTGCATGACTATTTTACCTCCCTTACAGGACCATATCTTCCTTATAAAGCCAAATGAAGTCAATTTGGTCACCCATTCATAACCATTTACTGAGCTTGATGGTAAGAATCATACATGGTTACAAATAATAATACATCTGTCTTCAAAGAGCTCCCATCTAATGGCAAAAATGGGCAAGTGAACACTCAATACCTAGGTGCTTTCTGAGCACAGAGAAGGAACCTGCATAATTCAGGAAGGGGAAGAGGACAAGGGTCAAAAAGGACTCCTGGAGCAGTAATATCTGAGGTAACTTTTAAGAATTAGTATTAGTTACCCAAGCAAAGAGGATAGGAAAGGACATATTAGCATTAAGATAAATCTGTCCCAACACAGGTATATCCACTTTCAAGAACTGGTCGGCAGTTCTGCATAAAGTTAAGCATACAACCCAGCAATGACATTTCTCAGCATTTACTCAAGAAAAATAGTAAGATATAGCTACAAAACACTCACTTGCCAATGTTCATTAACTACTTAACGCCACAAGATTCAAAAGAAACAACCCAAACGTCCATCAACAGGTAAATGAATAAACAATTGAAGTATATTCACACAGTGCAATGTGCTCAGAATTGAAGTTACAATCAATTACAAATTATTGTATTGATATATACAATGACTTGGCCATTGACTCCCAAAAAATGTTTTCACTGAGCTGAAAGAAGCCAGACACAAAAATACACGAAATTCCAGAACAGGTAAAAGTAATGGAGAGTGGACAGAAAGCAGATCAGTGGCCTGGGGCTGGAGATACTGACTACAAAGGGGCACAAGAGAATTCTGTTAGGAAGCAGAGAGGTGGATGATAGAAAAATGTTCTACATCTCAACTGCAGTAGTGGGTACATAGACATATGCGTTCATCAAAGCCCCTCTAAATGTCCCTTTAAAATATGTATACTTTAGTCTACATAAATTATACTTTAAGTTTATTTTAAAAGAAAAAATATGTAGCACAGTGTTTAAGAACACAGACTCTGTAGCCAGATTGCCAGCATTAACGTTAATTGGTCGTTTAAGAGTCAACCAGTAAGGGCATTAGCATTAATATTCATATTACAAGCAGATGGAAGAGCACAAGCAAAGATCTGAGTAAAAAATGGCATGGTAGTGTGAAGACTACAAATAATGTGGTAAATCTGGAACATAAATTAAGAGGAGGCTATGGTTACAAGGAGGCTAGGCTGCCTCCTAACAGGCAAGAGTCCCTGGGGCTCAATCCAAGCAACAAAAGAATGAAAGAAAGAACAAAAGAAGAAATGTGAAAAGAGGTGATGCCAAAAAAGACAAAGGGCTGAAGCCTGCTCCCCTCTGTCCCCATATACAGGAAAGAGCTTTTAAAATGTTGTATACACCAAATTAGATGTTTTAAAAAAACTGATGAACACAAAATGACACACCACTTCAACCCATTAGGATGACTAGAGTCAAAAAGAGATAATAACAAGAGTTGGAAAGGATGTGCAGAAAATGGAATCTCATGTGTTGCTGCTAGGAACATAAAACAGTACAACCACTTGGGAAAACAGTATAGCAATTCCTCAAAAAATTAAACACAATTACCATATGATCCACTGATTCTATTCCTAGACATACAGACACATGCAAAAACAAACTCAAACAACAATTTTTAAGTAGACAAAAGCTCACAGCAACATTATGCATAGTAGCCTAAAACTGAAAACAATGCAAACACCCATTGTCTGATTAGTTGGCCACAAAAAATGAAGTACTGGGCCGGTGAGATAGCTCAGTGGCATAAGCGCCTGCCCGGCAAGTGCGAGGTCCCGAGTTTGACTCCCGGAACCCACATAAAGGAAAAAAGGGCCAGTGATATCGCTCAGCGGCACAAGTGCTTGCTGGTAAGCGTGAGGTCCTGAGGTCGACTGCCAGTACCCACATTAAAAAAAAAAAAAAAATGAAGTACTAAATACATGCTACAACATGATGAACCTTGAAAACATTATGCTAAGAAGCCAAACACGTAAGGCCACATATTGTATGGCTTCATTTACATGGGATATTCACAGTAGGCAAATCCATGAAAAAGAAAGTAGATTAGTGACGGCTGGGGAAAAGAGAAAATGGTGAGTTACTTCTAAGAGATACAGAATCACTCTGAGGAAATGATGAAAATGTTCTAAAATTAATGTGGTAGTGGCTGTATAACTCCATGCATATAAAAGAAAATAATGAATTGTATAGTTTAAATGGGTGAATTGTATGATATACAGGTATATATTAATAAAGCTGTTATACAATACATAGTTAACAAGGATATCAATGGTCCACTTCAAGCAATGTTTGATAAAAGTTAAACACAAAGAAATGTGAAACATCCTCCTTCAATTTAGTCAAGCCCATAGTAAGCTCTAGTATATGCCAGGTACAATGACCACATATATTCAGCGGAACAGAGTACCTTGACCCTAAAAAGCTATACTCCAGGAATGGAGAGAGACTGCAGCTCCAGCACATTAAAGAGCCCCCCATGAGGATGCCCATGGAACTAAGGGAACAAAAACAAAGGCCAAGACCTCCGCTCCCTTACTTTGTCCTTGACCTCTTACCCCTGTGTCATGGTCCTACTACATGTGTGTTTCTTCTATTGTAAGTCTCACATTTCTTTTCAGAAGCAAGTCCCTGTGGTTAGCAGTGTGCTTGATTCTCCAGCTGATCAGCCTAAACCTATCACTGTAACTCCATGACTCTTTGCCAGTGACTGGTTCAAAGATGGGCTGGGCTAAGCCAATTCAACCAATGAATGCAAGGAGATGCATGCTGGGAATTTGGAGAAAGAAACTGTCTTACTCTTAAGGAGGCTGAAGCCAGCATTGTGTTCTTCCTTCCTGAGCAAGCGCATAGCCCTGTTATCTACACAGAGCCCCCAGTACATCTATCTTCAGCTGATGACCCAGTGGCCAGTAAAGCAGAGAGACAAAATAACCTAAGTATTGAATGAAATTCAGCTTTTAATTTTCTCCTGCCCACCATTAAGTTAAAAAAGCTCCCGACTATGTCACATGATGTGCTCTCTTCCCTCCCCGGTTAGGAAGCACCTACAGTGTCAGGACTAGGAGCTCATCTCTATTTCATTTCCTGTACTGATGCAAGTAACAACCTCATCTTATAAGAGGAAGGGAATAAGAGCAGCAGGGCAGAGGTTGTGAGGGAGGGTAATGGGGATGGATAATCAAAATATGTTATACGCATGTATAAAAATACTATATTGAAACCCAGTATTTTATAAAATTACTAGGCATAATAAAAAATTATTTTAAAAAAAGATGACGTCCTACCAAGGAAAGCTTTCTGTGCTTTCCCCTCCATCACTTCCTACAGTGTCAAAGTAGAAAAATCCTAGAAGATAAGCTTCTTGGGGTAGGGACCCCACAGGTGTGAGGTAAAGTGACAGACAAGCAGCTAGCATTTGCCTTTAAGGATCATAGCAACAATCGCAGCAACAGAACCAGTCGGTGTGTATGGGCTGGCGGTTACAACATGGAATGGTACTGGTTTCTATTCTCAGCATGTGTCACTGACTTAATGACAAGAAAACCAAACACAAAAAGGGAGCATTATCAGCAGTAACTGGACTAGAGTTCCTGGGCTAGAGGGAATAAGAAAACTCCAGCAGTAAACCTCAAAACTCCTATTTCTCAATAGTTTCAATTCCCTGCTCCAAACCTTTTCTAAACTGCTAATACCAAAGTAATCTGATTTAAATTGATGGCTACTTCCCTTCCCTGGTGTGAAGGCACCAAAAGAGCAAGAAGAAACATCAAGGTCTCCGATTATCCTCCCCTTCTTAAGGCTTCTTTATACACATGCCATATGATGTAATTCACTAAGTTTCTGGTTATAATAATACAGTCCCTGGTCCAGAGTGGACACTTGATAAATGTTTACAAATGACTACAGAACACTAGGAGAAAACATCTGAATGTGGACAGCAAAACAAAGCCTTAACTCTCCCAGAGTCACTTATTTAGCCAACCTATTAACAACAATAATAATGCATATCATTGAAAAGCTATGGGGGGCCAGGGATATAGCTCAGCAGCATAGTGCCCGCCTGGCAAGTGCAAGATCATGAGTTTGATTACTGGTACCAAAAAAAAAAGTATCAAGCCTCAAAATCTGGTGTGGGTAAAGCTGCTGTCGCTCGCTGCTCCCTGAATGAATAAATCTATTCAGTTTCTCTGACCCTCATCCAGAATGCAAGGTAGCTATGGCCAGTGCAGGCATGACTCCAACTGACTTGTCATTAACCCCACTGGCTAACAATGAATAGATCCACGAGAAACCAGCTCAGGTGTACACTGTCCAGAACAGCATCTTGGCTACTGGCTTCATCTCTTCCAGGGTACTGGTTTTACAGCTCACCCTGACGTCTGCTTTCAAAGCTTGACCGCATCAGAATGTGAATGTCATGACAGCTACAGAATAAATCTGGAAAATTTTACTTCTTTCCCTCAATACAGTTGCTCAGCATGAAGCGCTAGATTCACCTGTACCAATATTCATATTTATGATGAACTCTTAGTACAACCAATCGACCTCGCAGCCCACCTCCATCAATATTTAGGCCTCATCAACAGGCCAGAGGAAAAAGTTTGCCAAATGGCAAACTCACATTTCCCCCAGGTACCTAAGGCCAGACAGGAAGGAAACACAAATCCATGGCCCAGTGTATAACTGGCTCTGCAATGAAATGAATGAAAACCAACAGGACAGGTGAGGTTACACTGTAACTTAAATCTTTACTTAACGAAAAACTAAAGCTGTTTAGTTTAGTTCATCAACAGGAAAGTTCATAAGAAATTATTACAAGTAAACAGGGGTAGCCACCCCAGTATTTGCACTGGCCTCAAGTACTGGATGGTGATGCCAACGAACTTAGCTTTACTCTCTTCACCACAGTGATGGGGTCCCTCTGGATAATCAAGCCCAGGGCACAGTGCAAGTTAAGGAACAGAGGCTGCTCAGGGCGAAGCAGAACTGAATTCTTCTAGGATAGATTCTGGTTAAAGCCCACACCCCACACCCCTGCCTCTCCCCTTTTCTCTCCCAACTCCTTGATATCTAGTCAGAGCAAGATGAGCAGGTGAAGGAGTTCAAGGCTTCCTCAAACACACATAGCCCAGGGTGGCCTCGAGCTCACTATGATCCTCCTGCCTCAGCCTCCTAAGTGCTGGGATTACAGACATGCACCACTACACCTGGCTAGGCGTCCTTTTTCTCTGACCTGTGTTCCTGGGCATTTGTTCTGTTGGAAAATCCCCGAGGCTTCCTCCTCCACCGGGACCCTTGGGCACAGCTCAAGCAGACTCAGTGATGAGATGGTACACAGGGAAGGGATCTCTAGAAGGCATCAAAAGGCCCAGGCTCTGACTTTGCCAAAGTGAAGTATCCAAGTGAGGATAAAGGACACACATGCTGAAAGGGTCCAGCTATAGACTCATGAAAGGTAAGAATGGTAGAAACACTAAGAACATAGCAGAACCTTCAAAGGAAGCTCTGAACTTCAAAGTACTCTCAAAAATGTCCGTGGCTCACCACTTCCCATGGAAAGTTAAAACTACCAAAGGTGCTTTAGACACACAAGACCATCACTGTGAAAGAAAGGACTCAAAGAGGACAAACTCCAAACTTGGTTGCTCCAGACAAAAGTCCATCCTAAAGGTGCGAACCCAAATATGGCTTTACAGTTTATATAAAGGCAGAACCTAAAAAAAGATTTTCAAAAAGTCAGATCCTTGGTACTAAAATTGCTTTCATTTAAACCCAGAGCTAAAGGCCAGGCCTATGCAATGCAAGGTTGTGCTCTGAAAACTACCCATGCTACAGCCATGGTCTCTGTCTCCTTCTCTGACATAACCAAGATAAGCTGTCCTGGCATGTTCTGCTTGGGGAAGGAGGATATAGGCAATCAGTTCCTGGTGTATGCCCCCCAAGGGCAGAATGCTTCCTGACTACTTTTGTTTGGTATGTCTTTGTTTTGGTTTAACCCTGGCAATCTGGCAGGCAGTCTATTTCCAGGGGGAGCTCTGTCCATGGTGTAGATGCCCCAGGCTTGAGGTCCTCATTCATTTTCATAAACAGAGCCCAGTTGCCATGGCAACAGGTGCTTCGCACAGCTGCTAAATAGCAGAGGTCACCCAGAGCTTTCTTTGGGTTCTACGGTCTATTCCTTTGCATTTGTGAACACTGGTCAACAGGCGCCACAGTCATGCCAGCTAGTACTGCATACAGGAGCCCAGGCCCTGAAGATGAACAGCTAAGCCAGTGCTACATACAAATGTGTTATCAGGTGAGACGTGGACAGATCTCAGCCTGGGAAGCGCATGAAGAGTGCTAACTTCTGCCCAGTGCTTTCAACCGTCCCCAGGGCAGAAGAGATACAAGGCCAGAGCTCAGGGGAAAAGGAAGGATACTAGGAAAGTCACAGTGGAGCCTGGACAGTGACACTTCTGTATCACATGTGCCAATGAGATACTTTCTCCCTTTCCCACTGAGGTAGGACAACAGTTCTCTCCATGCCCACATCATACCTCCCATCTAGCACACAAAGAAGAACTTCTGGAGTGGAGACCCAAAGGTCTTTTCCAGCTAGAAATTATCGCTGCTGTTTCCACATTCCCAAGACAACCCTGTCCCACGGCCACCCTAGGCAGATGCTAACTAAGCACAACCTGTGTGGAAACGCAGCCCTGCCCACCTGCCTTAGCGGTGTACATTTACAATGATCAGTAATCATAGTCTGTCCTTCATTCTGTAAACCACAATTTTAGGTGCTTTCAAACAAAAACAACCATACTAATGAGAATATTCTATAAGGTGGGTCCTGTTCTGTCTGGGAAAAACCAAATCAGCTTGCCTAGGGCCCACAGAACTGCAAAACAGAACTGGGCAGAAACCTCACTGGAGTCTTCTCACCCCGTTCCCTCATTAACAGCATGGAAGCAATCAACATTCTTTGGCCTCTGGCGCCACTTTCAGAGATAAGTGATCGTTTAAAACGTTAACAACATTAAGACTTACTCTTTCCAGAAACATTGTACTGTCTTTATTGATCAAGAACCAATTATACCACCATATGCAGAAGAAAATGGAAAGAAAGTTCCCTAATCCATCAGTGTAACTCAAAGGTAAACCTGAAAATGTGGGTCAAATATGCAACAGAAACAAAATGTTTCGCATACAGGATTTTTTTGGTTTGTTTTGAGATGGGCTGGTCTGGAACTTTTGGGCTTGAGGGACCCTCCCACCTCGGAATCCCCAGGAGCTGGGACTACAGGTCTATGCCCGCGGCTCAGCTTACATACAGGATTTTGGCATGTTATTCCCATCGTATTTTATTATAGGCTCAAGGAAACCTAAACAGTTAAAAAGTTTGTCCTTAGACAATTCCTTAGATAATTTAGACTTCAAAGGCTCCATATTAACTTCTGTGTACACAAACTAATGTGTTTCCTTTCCCTGCTGAACATCAAACACTTCACAATTAATTACTTCTATTTTTAAATAACTTAAGTCCTGTTAAATATGAACATGCCAATATATTTCAAGCAAGGAAGAAAAAGATGTTGAAAACCTGCTGCATTCTCTGCAGAAACAAAGTCAAAAGACAATATGCATGGAATCTGATTAAGATAGGCAACTGAAAAATTATTTTCTCAAAATTATAATTTTTCTTCCTACTTTTTCCCATTTTGCTTATGAATGCTATAAATCTAACAATGAAAGAGTAGCCTTTTTATTCTTTAACTTACAAATTCAACAAAGTAAAAATTCCAAGTAAAAGTACAGCTTAGAAAATTCAGTTATTTCATTTTTCTAACTAGTCAGTGCTTACATTGCTCATAAGAGCATTCCTACTTTGTGATTAATGGAGCACCCTGGAAATGAACACACCCTACATAGGGAAGGGTACATGGAAACACAGCAAGTGATCCTAAGTGGGAGAGAACTTAGCAAATACTAAGGTCACCTTTGACATATGGAGACATATAATCAATATTCCTTTGAATTTGTGTGGAGAAGTTTTAAATTTGCAAAGTTATTGATTTTCCAGTATAGTACCTTCAAAATACCCACATTTGACAGTAATATTATCTGTGGAGTCTTACTATAGGCCAGCTATCTGCTAAGCACTTTACATGTAGTAATGTGTTTACTCCTCACAACAACTTTAAGATATATTATTACTGCCCTTATCTTACAGATTAAAAAACTGCGGGGGTGTCAGTATATAGTAGTGCATATGCCTGCAATCCCTGTCTCAAAAAAAAAAAAAAAAAAAAAAAGCTGGAGATATAGCTTACAGTAGAGCACTCACCCAGCATACACAAGGCCCTGGGTTCAAGCCCCAGTACTTGAATACTAAGTGCCTGAAGTCATATATTAAGTAACTCACTCAAAGTCACAAAGTCATTAAATCAAATGATTAAGCCAAGCTAGGCTGTAGGGCAAGGTAGAACCCAGATGCAAAAGCAAGCCAGCCTTCTAGTTTCTAAAACCAAAGGGTTCTTCCAAAGAAAATGCTGAATCAAGACAATCCAAGTGATATGCCAATGAGTTCTGACCTAAAAATATACCCTCATTCCATAAAATGCTGTTATTGACATAGTAAGGAGAGATATAAACACCAAAGAAAAAGGAGGCCCAAATTCCCTTAATTATCTGCTCAAAATTCTCAGCTTATGACATTTTAATTTTACATATATTTTCTACAGTGTCAGGTTGTCTTTATAAATTACCTAAGAAAATGTTTAAAGCCTCCAGAAAAAGGAACTATTCGGACATTATATGTTGAAAATTTCATTACTTTTTTCTCCTCCATTGTAATGTTTTGATAGCTTTTTACAATTCATGTTTCCAGCAAACTTACTTCATTAGTCCTGAAAGTAAAGCTAAGTTCATGTAGCACATCATCGGGGGTGTCAGTATGAAGCCACTATCCAGCTGGGCTAATTCTGATAGCATGGTATACTCCTGCCTTTGATAAGATTAGAAGCTCTTCCTTTCTAGAAAATCCTCACACATCAAAAGAGAAAGGATACTTTTTTCTGAATGTATTTGAAAGTTGCAAATAATAATAGATACTTCTCCTGAGATCTCATTTCCTCTTCTCTGAAGGGTTCCCCTTTGGTTCAGGCCTGAAGAATGGGGCCATGCCATGCAAGTGAAGGTAATGTTTATTTTTCTATGCTAAATTGAAAATACATTCACACTTGAGAGATCACAGTCAATCTTAATTCCATCATTTAAATATTGAACTATATGCCAAGTGCTTGCAGCTGTTCGAGAAACAGCAGTGCCCAAGATAAACAGCTTCACCTCCACTTTCATAGAGCTTTCCGTCTAAATAGGAAGATGAACAGACAATAGGAAAGGACAAATATACTGATGCAGATGGAGGTTTGTAAGAGTGGAGTAGAGAGACCCAGGCATTGGTTATCTCCTGTCTGACTCACATCCCCATCACAGGTTCAATGAGACAAATCTCTACGCCAAATGCGTTCCCAGCTAGCTCAGGACAGCTCAAACCTCAAATCTGATGCTTCCTTCTTCTACCAACAGGGAGCAAAGTACTTTGAATGCCTCAGTTTTGACATAGACCATCTGGTCACTTTTAGACAACATCTAGTTGTCCAGAATCCATGTCCTCACTGTCACCATTCAGAAGGGTTACTTGCTAGCCAAATTCTAGGTAGCCCTACAGGGCATATCTAGGGGCTAGGAGCAGAGATGAACTGCAACACAACATAAAAAAGAATGTCCCAAGAGTCAGAGATTTTTAAAATTCAAGCAGAGGCTAGAGGCTCAGTCCACAGGATATTAGATTTGTGTATGAGGCAGAGTTGGGCCAGATAATCTCCAAGGATTCTTAAAATGCCAACATACCACTAGAATTCTACCGTGCCCTGTGAGTACAAAATCTCCCCAGACGTAACTTATCCTAAAATATTACTTGAGGATAATGTTGTTAATGAGATAAAAATTCAGACATTATGAAGAAACAAGCAACGTAAACATGCCACATTAACCAAGCAGTGATTCTAACAGTACGGAAATAATAATAGCTATCACACCACAGCAATACTTAATAAGTGCCAGGCAGGGTTTTGAGCGCTTGAAGCATAATGTCTCATTAAATCTTCAAACCAATGCAGTGAGATGGATTTTTTAAAATGGGAAACATGAGCAAACAGAGGTTACACAGCTACCCAGTGGCAGAGTGGGATTTGCACCCAGGCAGCTGGCATCCCGGTCAGTGCTCCAAAGCTGTATGTTCCATTAGGCTGTCTGAGTGAGGGTGGGGAACACTTGTCCCTTAGATTCGGTCACATGAATATATCATAAAATGTAAAAAAAAAAAAAAAAAAAAAAAAAAAAACACAAAAAAAAAACCTTGAGATTTGGTAAGTGAAACTTTGTAAATCTATGGTAATCATAAATTTCCATTCCAGATATAATACATACTAAAACTTTATCATAATTTACTAAGCTGTAGGAGCTCTCAGAAAATTAGTTCAATTACCAAATCTTAGGTCCAAGTAGTAGTTTAAACACTAAAAGAATCTGGCTTTTTCCTATGATGATAGAACACACACTGCATCAGATATTATATTTCTGCTAACTATCAGAGAAGTTCAAATTGGTGATTGTGACAGAACTGGCCAGTTCCCATTATACAAAATCTACTTCACAAAAATGCAGGACCCTATTTAAAAACTGATTTAGACTGATACATAATACAATGCTATACTACTGGGTCCTCTCTCCTTCTGTTTCCTCATTTTAAAAACTCAGCCATCCTTCTCTTTAAACCAAGAGAATCTCCTGAGCCCAGGAGATCTAGACCAGCCTGGGCAACACAGAGAGACCCCTTAAGAAGGGAAGGAGGAGGGAGGGAAAATGTTAGTTCCAAAGTTTGGGATTCTTAAAATATCCAGCTGGCATTTTTTAAAATTCTGTAAATAAATATTAATGATGTCAAAAGTCTTAGTAATGGATTTTTTTTTAAAGCCAAAGTACCAAAATAACTAATTAATTTCATAAAATGTATAAGAAAACACACACTGAACATAAAATCTGAGCCTGCCTCAATATAGACTTCAGTGATATATTAAGAAGCCATTAACAAATTTAAATGATTTATGTAAAATAAATATTCACATGAAATAAGTTTATATACATTTTAGCAAAAAATTCTAAGAAATCAGATACTTTTAAATTTATGATATATGTAAACTGATAAAATTCAGCAATCATTTAAAATATTTCTTTTGTTCATTATGGTAAAATTCAATAATAATTAAAGCTTCTTTTTTAGAAAGGGCAGTTTTATTGTCTCAGGTCCAGAGCTGAGGGAGAACTACTTTCCCCATGCCCCAAGGATACACATATCTATCCTTCCCATGGCCACAGCTCTGGGAAAGGAGGCTCTTACTGCCCCCAGAAAAGCTTCTTTTTTTTAAAGGCACTGTGAAAGAAATCATTTTACAGGCCCAAAAAGTCACATCAAGGCCCCGAAATCCCTACCTTATAAGCATTACTGCTTCATACCTTCTCTGGCTCTAATCTTACAAATACCACACTCTAGGTATTGACCCATAATGTCCACCCTGGCAAGATAGCATCTTTGAGCAACAGTGATTTAGAATCACTGAGTTTGGAGTTGCAAGAAACTTGGGGAGACTTGAGCCAATCCCCTTCACCTGTTGGCTGAATAAACTGATAAAGAGGCTGAGTGACATCTTCCAAGGCCAAGACTCCTTGGAGGAATCCTTCATTAGATCTTTATTTGGGCCAGAAGTGAAGATTCCTTCCACAAAGACATCTCTCTGTAGTATTCAGAAAGCAATAATCCTGAAATATTTTTGATCTTAGGATCCTTTTGTGCTTTAAAATGACTGAAAGCTAGCTGTGCAGGGCTATGCCTGCAGTCCAGGTACACGGAAGGCTGAGGCTGGAGAATTGCTTCAGCTCTGGAGTTCAAGGCTACCCTGGGCAACATAGGAAGACCCTGCCTCAATAAAAACACAAAACAAAAACAAACAAACAAAAAAACTACTGAGAACTCCAAAGAGATTTTGTTTATATGAATTATATATATCAATGTTTACCACAGTAGAAATGAAAACTGAGAAATTTTTTAAATATTTATACATTCAAACCCAACAATAAAAATATAAACTCAATGCATGTTATTGTAAACAGCATCTTTCATGAAAAAGTATTTTCTGAAACAAAACAATTTGGTGAGAAGAGCAGCAGTTTTCTGCATATTTGCAAATCTCTTTAATGTCTGGTTTAACAAAAGACAGCTGGGTTTTCAGAAGTTGTACTTCTGCATTCAATTTGTTCTGATACATCGTTCTGGTTGAAGGATACGAAGAAATTTGGCCTCGCACAGATAAAGTTGTCCCTAGGTATCCTCAGGAGATTGGTTCCTGGGCACCCAGGATACCAAAATCTGTGGATATTCAAGTCCCTTATATAACACACCATAATTTGCATAGAACCTTAACATATATTCCCAGATACTTTAAATCGTCTCTGGAATACTTACAATGCCTATGTAAATAGTTGTTCTACTGTACTGTACTGTTTAGAGAAAATGACAAAAAAGTTAGGGCCGGTGAGATGGCTCAGCGGCATAAGCGCCTGCTTTGCAAGCGCGAGGGCCCAAGTTCAACTCCCGGATCCCACATACGAAAAAGGGGCCGGTGATATCGCTCAGTGGCACGGGTGCCTGTTGGCATGCGAGGTCCTGAGGTCGACCCCCCGGTACCCACAAAAAAAAAAAAAAAAAAGTTAGTACATGTTCAATATAGATTTTTTTCTGATTATTTTCAGTCTGTAGTTAGTTAAATCCTCAGCTGTGGAACCTATAGACATGGAAGGCTGACTATATAAGCAGTTGAAAGGGCACATCTAATACCCTTTTCATGTATTTGTGGCAATTTCCTCTTTGATATTATACCTCTGTTCAACAGTCATTTCTTAAGGTTTGTTGAATGTGGCATCTGAATCACAATAAACTTTTCACATCCTGTTACATTAAAATCCACTGCTTTCCCCACAAAGCACCAATTTCAAAGTGCAACAGTAACTCACAGCAGAGAATTCAGGCAGGCACCATTCTAACCAACTAAGGTTAACATCACCTGTACTGTAATAAGTCCTGCCAACATAATAAACCCTTGATTTGATGCTCTGAAAAGGGCATATCACCTCAGGTATCTTTCCTAATAATACATAACTTCAGAGTAACCATGAAGACAAACCCAAACTGAGGGACATTCTCCAGTACTTTTCCAAAGTGTCAAGGTCACTGAAAGACAAAGGGATTCCCGAGTGACATAACAACTAAAGACAATGTGAGATCATTGGCTGGATCCTAGAACAGAAAAAGACCATTAATAGAAAAATTAATGATATCCAAATAAACTAAATGTTTTAGTTAATAATATTGAACAGTACCAAGATTAATTTCTTAGTGTTGATAACTGTCTTGTGGTTTCATGTAAGATGCTATCATAAGGCAAAGCTGAATGAGAGATATAAAAGAATTCTCTATTATTTATGCAACTCTCCTGTAAGTCTAAAACTATCTAAAAACAAAAATGTTTAAAAAATCAATTGCTCTATCTTGTACTCTTAAGATATAGAATCTTTTACCCATGCATGATTTTATAGGATCATGCATTGGTCATCTGGGAAATAATGATTTACTGAGGTAGGCAAATACGTGAAATAAGACTTTTCATTATATGATATCAAAAAAAATCACATTTGTTAGTATTATCCCCATTATCTCATCACAAAAGGATTTAACTATTAAGAAACTGGCACAGTCATGGTGAGGATAAAAGTTTTCCAAAATTTTAATTTTGTTTGAAAAATAAGATTTTATCATTGGCAACAAATACTGTCCTTTGTTTTCCCTGAGGTAACAGGCTCACTTTGTACTCTGTCAAAAATTGCCTGCCAAATACCAAAGTCTGGATAACCATCATTTGTCTGTCCATCATTCTTTCAAGTCAAATGGTGTTCCATGAAAAACAGACCAGTTCAGCTCACAATTTAAACAACTGCACAAGTGCTTTAGCTCAACATAACCATCACACTTTGGCATATAAAAGTGGTATATGTGTACTTCTCATTTCATCATACAGAATATTAAAAAGACAGAATTTGAGGGGTTTTACTGCTTCATCAAAAGCATTCTTAACTGAAACTGGCAACTGTTTTACTGCAAGTGTGTGGCAGTGAGTACAGCCTTGATTATTGCTAAGGTACCAGCAGTTTTATGCAATTGTTTTTATGCTGTCAGTGCAATTTTAACCTAATGAAAAAGACAACATCTTAGCATCATTATAAAAATGGTTTTGTCCCACGAACCTCCTGAAAATGTCTCAGATCTGTGAGCACACTTTGAGAAACACTGATTTAAAGATTTAATCTGCAACTTTAATATGACTCTGTCAAGACCAATCTTGGCATTGGAGCAAACTGCTTTTCTTAAATAGAAGTAGAACAGTCTAACAAAATCATTCCTCACCTTGATAAAGTACTCAGACATTACCCATAGCGGAAAATAAAATCTCTATAAAATTGTTCAGTTACAAGTTCCAGGTAAAGCTTCACTAGAGCAACTGTGCTCCAGCACAGTCATTCCTCGGGAAAATCCAAGGACTGAAAAAAGGGTACAACAGTCAATCCTTGGGTTCTGAACTGCCCTGACTCTGACCTGTAGACCAGAGGAACATGGATCCTCATTTTGTTGCAGTGGAGAGATGCTTTGACTCTCCCCTACTCAGTAATACTAGCCTTGAGCCTCAGCTCAAGATCACATTCCTTATAGCACACCCTGAGCTCTGAATTTCTACGATTCAGAGTAAAGCCAGCCAGACCAATATCTAACTTTAGTAACTTGCCTAAGTAGCTTATATCTGAGATCACTCTTCAGATGGCCAGCGGGAACATTAGTTTTCATTGTTATTAATAAAGAATAGTTTGAAAAGGATAAAATGATAGGTCTGAAATAGGTTTTAGCATCTAAGTCTGATGAAACAGACTTTGTGAATACTGTCCTTGTTTGGACACACTGTAGTCTTCAAACTAAATTTCCAAGAGCTGGAGATATTGCTCAGTGGTAGAAAACATGCTTATTATGAGCAAGGCCCTATGTTCAATCCCCAGCACCAAAAATAAAAAATAAAAAAATACAAAGCTACTGATAATTACAAAGGCACTACTGAAAGAAATTAAATAAAATCTCGGCAAATGCCAGGGTATACCATGTTCATGAAGAGTAAAACAGACACCACATGCTCCACATTCTGACCACTTTTCGTTCTGACACTGGCAACTCTAATGCCTCACTCCCACTCTAATACATTTTAAATACAAATAATCATGGTTATGTTATAATAACCCTGAGTACTGTTTTATCTTTTTAAAGAAAATCATTTTCTAAAGTCTTTATCTTAACTATTAATTATAACATTATTCATGGTATCTCACAGCTTATCTGGAATATACCAGTAGGTCTCAATGTTACTTTCCTAAAAGTGTGATGAGACTGAAAAATATAAAACAAACCAACAAAGAACAGTCATAGTCATTTATCAGTTCAAACAATTTGTTCTCAACTTTTAAAATGCCTTTCATGATCCCTCACAACTCTGAGAGCTTCTATGCTGTCAACTCCGTAAAGATGGCTGGGGATTATCTGCAGAAAGGGCTAAAAGTCCAAAGCTGCTACTACAGGCCTGCTGGCTGAGGAGCAGGACAGCCGGAACTCACGCAGAGTAAACACACAGGCTGCTATGCACTCAGAAACAAATTCCTCCACCAGCACACTCTCCTGAGGCATCTGTGTAAGCTTTGTCCAATAAATTCCAAGTTGAGTAGTAAACAGAAATAAAATACTTTGTTGGCCTTTCTTTGAGTTCAGGAAGATCTGACAATATCATAAAACGGCTCAGCAGAGTCCTCTGAAATTTTTCATTAGAATTCTTTTCATTTGAATCATGTTAATAAAGTTTGGCCTGGAACTTGTACATAACTACTTATTCACAGGCTGTCCAAGCCCCGAAGGATGGGAAAAGATGCTAAGGCCTGTTAGCAGGAGGCAGGGCCAGACCCAGGAACTGGAAGATTTCTGGGTGGGTATTTCCAAACAGAGCTACACTGTACAAAGCTCCCTTAGTTAAATAACACTCAACTGGCTCTTAGATCAGCCTGAAATACACTTCTGTACTTTCTTTTTCAACTGTCTACATCTCCCTCAGTCATCGGAAGCTGGCACTTGGCTCAAAAGCTTCTAATCTCTCACATCGTTAAAGGAAAGGGACATCTATTATTTTTCTACAATTTGTCACGCTGACCTAATTCTAGGTATTATTATTCTATAAGATATGTCAAATGTAGCAATAATATAAACCTATTTTTTTCCTTTTATGCATTACACTATACTTCAATTGGCATATGCTTGGCATATCCTTCAAATTAAGGTTTTTTTTTTTATCACTTTCCAATGCAGTAGCAATTAAAAATTTTATAATTTGCTATTGGGCCACCTAAATAAAGGATATGAGAAATCTGATTTAAGAAAAAAAAAGAAAAACTTTTAAAAGGCTTATCCTGGTGCCTTTAAATATTTAACACTTAAAATTTAAATTGTTTCACAATAAACTGGAGTTCTCTCTCCTCGCTAAGAAGAGGCCCTTGGGAAGTATTTATTTAGTTAATAAATGTTAAGTGATTGTGTTTCTCTCACAAAACACAAAAGCACAGATAACCTCTTAAAGATGCCCTTTGGGCTCTCTAGATCTACAAGGGTCCACATGAGTTCCATCACCCAAGTGCTGGAGCAGTGAACTGGAAATTTAGGGAAGAAATGGCCACATGCACTTCTCCAAAAAGAAAAGCAGTTCCCCTCTTGGCCCTACTCCAAAAGGCAACTGAACCAGATAAGGTCCAGGCTAATCTCTGCACAGTCTCTCTGCCAACTTTCTCCTGCAGGCATTAGGTTTTTCAGCATGGGCTTTTCAAATAATCTAACACAATTAATTAGTGCCTTTGAATTTATCCTGTATCATTAATGAAATATTGCCAGACAGCCTTTGACAGCACATTTCTAGAGCTAATTAAGCTTGGCAAAAACAGAGGACTCAGCCTCTGGGGCACCCAAGAAGACCAGGCTGAGACCTGTCTGTGACAGAGAGTAGTGCTGTCCTCACAGACAATTTTGGAGTGATGAAAGTGGGGGGTTGCTGGGGATAATAGATCCCCTATAATATGCCAGACTTGAGGTAGGATAGGAAAAAATTTTTTTAAAAGAATAGAAAGGAGACAAGGAAATCAGGATTTTAAATTTTTACTTCTAAAAAGAAAAAAACTATAGCTTTAAGACCAAAAGTTACTCAAGTCTTTTTCCCTTCCAGTAAAATCACTCAGAAAAATCCCTAATGGCCTTAAAGACACAATAAGCCTGTTAATTGGGCTCTGGACCTGTCCTTCTCACCTATGAATTGTGCTTCCTCCATCTTCAAGGAAGCAGCGATACTAGTGGGTGGCATATCTCAACCTCAAACGCATGTGTTTGTATTCTGACATAGCTTGCTAGACAGGCAACCCGACAGACAAGCATGATGCACATCCCAGATCACCCGACTTGAAGACAACCCCAAGGCCCCGCAAATATACCCAGCTCTGGCTCATAATGTGCCTCTCTCTCTTGAGGGCCCGCACTCTATTTCTCTAAATATGTACCTTTTCATTTCTGCCTAAGAAAACCCTTCCCATTCCTCTTACTAACTAGTCCTGAAAATTCTTTTTCTGTGGCAGGAGCCAGTGAACTTGCAAACTTATTCTACAAGAAGGGTGCATGAGCCTCCTTGTCTCAGCCACAGGAACCTGCTCAGGCTCAGTTCGGTGGCATTTTCACTTGGCGAACCCGCCAGGAGGTAAAAGAACATCAGGACTGTGACTTTGTAAGTACAACCAAAGGCTTTTCATTTTTTCTTCTCCACTTCCCTCAACCCCTTGCCCTCTGAAGCACAGCTTATCTCCTTTTTCCCCTCCTTTTCTGTCTAAAAACTTCTGCAGCCTCCAGGTTTTTTTGTTTATTTTATTTTGTTTTGTTTCCTTTTTAGCAGTTAGAGGTTCCCGACTCCCTAGAAAATGAGTACTTGCATATAGAAGCCTCGAAGACAAGAGGCACTGGCTCTGTCTAACCAGAAACAGAAAGAGATGTCCAGAGGTATCCTCTACGATGTGTAGCAGCCTAATTAGGTTCTCCCTTAGGTCAGCATACCCTGTTCCTGGGTTAGATGGAACTAAAATTTGCTTACCAGGGAGACACGTAAGGATAGGCCCATCCAGCATCTCAAGCAGTTTCTCGTGCAACTGGCATGGAAAACCTAGTCCCAAGACACTGTGGAGAGGACCTGTGGTGTGACAGCCAAGGAAGCAATCGCCTTACATCACCCACTTCTTTGGGTCCTGAACACTTTAGAGATACGTTCAACTAGTTTTTTTCTCGCTCTCTCTCTTAAGCCCGAAGAGCATAAGCTCAGTCAGCCTGATGTCATGGCTCCCCTTTTTTGGGTGGTTGAGAGCATTTCTTAGATGTAGATTCTAGTGGTCATTCAGGTGATAAACAACATTATTCCCTCGACCTGGTGAAGCCTATAATCCCAAACCAAAAAGGAGCCCACTAGTTTTCTGTCTCCTTCTCTCTCCCCTAAAGGACCCCAATCCCCTTCTTGTCCCTTCTCCTCTCCCACTCTGCAGGTTTCATCAGTCAGAAAACTCAAATCCTGGGCCGGTGAGATGGCTCAGCGGCATAAGCGCCTGCCTTGCAAGCGCGAGGGCCCAAGTTGGACTCCCGGATCCCACATACGAAAAAGGGGCCGGTGATATCGCTCAGCGGCACTGGCGCCTGCTGGCACGTGAGGTCCTGAGGTCGACCCCCCGGTACCCACAAAAAAAAAAAAGAAAACTCAAATCCTTTAACATTTTCTGATATTAATTATCAGAAGGAGGCAGGTGGAGATTGGTGGGGTGGAGTGTAGAGGTGGGGAAGAAGAGGGGCAGCCCCCACCATGAGGGAGGGGGAGTACATGGTCTCGGTATCCACCCCCCAGGAGGAGAGACCCACGGACCCCTGGAAAGACTCCATTTCACCTTCTCGGCTGTTTACCATGACACATTTCAAATAATCTTTCACCCTAAAGACATTTTTTTCTTCTAATGAGCTGAAATTCTTGATTTGATACTTAAAAGTTTGGTATTGTTTCTACTCCACATCCCCATACCTGTACTCCCCCAAAAAATTTAAGAAAAAAAGAGAGAGATGTATAGTTTTAAATGTATGTATCTTAAAATAAATCTCATCCCAAATTCCCTTCTTCTGATCAAAGAGTACTGCATAATCCAAGATTCCTCACTCTTATGATCTTAGTCATAAGGGAAATCTTTCTGGGTTTTTTTTTTCTTTTTTTTTTTTTCATTATCTAATGCCACATAGAATTCTAGCCTGCCCCATATGCACAGCCAAAAGATAAACACATTTTTGGGAGGCTTAGGAAAAAAGCAAGCAGGGCAAAAAGAAAAAAATACTGTTGCATTCCTCTGGACTTCTCTGGTTGAATTTCAAAAACAGAATGACCACTACCTGGGGCTTGTGGCCAGCTCTGAACTGTACATAGGTTGTTCATGGCCCCTCTAATAACGGTGAAGAGGCCTGAGAAAGCAAATCAGAAAATCTTATAAATTACTCAAGGGCAGATAAATAAAGTTATTTTAAAACACAACTTTTCAGGCACAGAGATTAAACTTTTTTCACTGTCTTATGCCAACTTATAATAAATATGGTGTCAGGATGCTTAAAAAATATCAATAAGAACTTAGGTAAAAAAATGTTCATTTTTTGAAGTTCTAGCCTGGAATCTAATTATAGGAATGGAGTAGGAAGTCAATGAAGAAAACAGGAGTTAAAAACTAGAACAGTTCCATAGAAATGAGCTATGCTCCACTTAACATTGAAGTTTAGTCTCTAACTCCCTGAGCCAACTCAACTCTCCCTTTCATCCAATCAACTTGTATCAGCCCTCATTACTCAGAGTCCCTCAGCCACCATTGCCTGTACCAATGTCCCTGCCCTCACTGAGTCAACACAAGTCTCCTATCTTGGTCAAAAGGCAAGGGGTGGGAAAGGCAAAAGAAGCCTTAGAAGGAAGAAATGTAAGGTTGGAATGACAATGAGGATTACAGCAAGATGTAGGCCCAGCTAGTAAAGGTGCATGCGGTTTCTGCGAGTGTCCACACATATGGCCAAGAGCTGAAGCTAACCGGGGGCTCCTTCAAACCCGTCTCTCTCTAGCACATGGCTCCCTCTGACCCAAAGGAGTTTACAAAAAGGTTTTCTAGGTAGCTGCTTCAGAGGCATGGTAGAGCCAAACTAAGAAGTTGTCAGGGTATCTGCAGGTTCGTGTTATAATTTGTGCACTGAGAAAACAGATGATCTACACTGTCAAATGTGGTCCTCAAACCAGCAAAATCAGCATCATACGAGCCTAGTTAAAAAATGTGTACTCTGTGACCTATCAAGACCTACTACAACAGAATCTGCATTTCTAACAAGGTCTGCAGTGACTCTTATGCACATTACATTTAGGAAACGCTGGTCTAATGTCTGTATTTAATTCCCAACTACGAAAGCAAAATTTTCTACTCTACAAGAGTATGCTATGTCTCAAGCAAAATTAATATGAATAGTCATATTACAAAACCTTTTTTTTTTTTTTTTGTTAATGTGGGTACCGGGAGTCGATCTCAGGGCCCGCGCTTGCCAGCAAGCGCTTGTGCCGCTGAGCGATATCACCGGCCCCTTTTTCACCTTTATGTGGGTTCCAGGAGTCGAACTCAGGACCTCACGCTTGCCAGGCAGGTGCTTATGCCGCTGAGCCATCTCACCGGCCCTACAAAACCTATTTAAAAGTAATTATTTTCTTACAGGAAAAAAAAAAAAACTGCTATAACACTCCTTCCCCCAGATACCCATTTAGCTCACTTCAAATCTTCCCTCAAATATCATCTCAGTGAAATCCTCCTTGATCACCGTGTGTGTGTGTGTGTGTGCGCGCGTGCGCGCGTGTGTGTACTGGGACTTGAACCCAGGGCCTTGTGCATGCTAGGTAACCACTCCACTGAGCCACACCCCCAACTCCCACTGTTCGTTGCAACACTGCATTCCCTCTCTGTCCCTAGCCTCTTTGCTTTTTCTTCAATGAACCTGCTAAAATATGCACAACTGCTCCTGATCTTTCCCCACTAGGGACATGCTTCATGAGGACAATGATTGTTTTGTTCACTGCTATATCTCCAACACCTGAATAGTGTCTAAATTGCAACAGGTGTTCAATAAACACTTGTTGAAGTCAGGCATAGTGGCTCACACCTGTAATACCAGCACTCTGGGAGGCTGAGGCAGGAAGATTGCACATCCAAGCCCCACCTGGGCAACTTCACTACTTAATAAGATCTTGTCTCAAATTTTAACAAAAAAAATTTTTTTTAAGGTCTAGGCACGTACAGCTCAGTGCAAAGGTCCTCAAAAAAAAAAAAAAAACGGTTGTTGAATAAATCAATCACTGGCACTTTTAGGAATTTACATTAGAAGATGAAAAATGGAACTCATTCTTTGCACTAACTCTAAAGAACCCTAAAGTCTCTCCTTTCTTTTTTTTCCCCCCAAGACAAGGTCTTGCTATAGAGTTCAGGCTGGCCTCGAATTCACTGTGTAGCCCAGGCTGGCCTTGAACTCAGGGCAATCCTCTGCGTCAGCGTCCCGAGTGCTGGGATTACAGGTGTGTGCCACCACACCAAGCACTCTCCTTCCTCAAAACCCAACAAAGTACCTGAGACTTGGTGAGTCACTGAAGGTTTAGTGAAAGACTACAAGTTCTAAAATACAGCAGTTATTTAAAAGTTTATGGAAAATGCAAAACAATAAATGGTTCTTTCCTCTAACTCCAAAGGAATAAAAAGGGACAGGGTGGGGGCTATGTGGCATTTTGGTTCACCACACAGTGTAAACCACGGCATTGTCATGCACAGGTGCACACACAGATCCTGCTGAGAAAGCACATCACAGAAAGTGCAGAGCAAGCCAGCGGTGCCCCCAGTGGAAACAACGTGCAGGGGCTGACTCTGCCCGCCCAGGCCTGTGCCACCTGAGAATCCTTTCTCATGGAGCAGGAGGGCGGGAAGGAAGGAGGGAAGGAAGGGAAGGAGGGGAAGGAAGGGAAGGAAGGGAGGGAGGGAGGAAAGGAAGGGAAGGAAGGGAGGGAGGAAAGGAAGGGAAGGAAGGGAGGGAGGAAGGGAAGGGAAGGAAGGGAGGGAGGGAGGGAAGGAAGGGAGGGAGGGAGGGAGGGAGGAAGGGAAGGGAGGGAGGGAGGGAGGGAAGGAAGGGAGGGAGGGAGGGAAGGAAGGGAGGGAGGAAGGGAAGGAAGGGAGGGAGGAAGGGAAGGAGGGAAGGGAGGGAGGGAAGGAGGGAAGGGAGGGAGGGAAGCAAGGAGGTCTCATTCCTCATGGCTCTGGTAGCTCTTCTGGCCTAGGACAAGGTTACTCAGGCATGTGAGGACAAAGGGAAACAACGCAAAGTTTTACTGAGACTTTTTCCTCTTGCTATATATGGGCCCTCGCACTGCCAACAGAGAGAATAACTTTAAAAATTTTTTTAAATCAACATTTTCCTTTGAAGGTAGTAAGATTTTCCACATACCACTCTGGGTTTTGTTTTAAGATTTCTAAACGTTGGCAGGAGAGAGTGGGAGAATAGCTGGGCTTCGGTCCCTAGAGCACCTGCTGCCTATTTCTTGGAACATTCTAAGAGCAAGTGCAATTTTTTTCATATTTTTTATTAGTGCATATTAGTTATAAAGAATAATGGGTTTCATTTTCATATATTCATATTGACTATATATCATTTCTACTCCCATAATATTATTCCCTTTCCCTCCCTCTCCTTTATTCCCTTCTCTAGTAGACTCCCTCTACTTTCACATCTTTTTTTTAGACTCTACATGAGAGAAAACATGTGATATTTGTCTTGTAAGTGCATTTTTAAGCCCTCTAGAATTCCATCTGATTTATAGTGTCCATTCAGAAATCAACAATATAACTAGACTGGACTTTAGCATTTTTTTTTTTTTTTTTACCACTTTGGCAGTGAACATCTTAAAGAAAATGAAAGTCAGCAGCTCACATGGATGTCGTGCAGAGTGGGCCAATCAGTCAAAAGGGACAAGCACTTCGTGCAGGCCCCAGGGCAGGGCCAGTGCCGAGGGCAGGTCTCCCGCGGGGACGCCTCCCGGACACTCCCCCCGCTGACGTGGCTTCCAAAACCAGCGCTCAGGGTTTGGAGCTCTATCGGTGACTCCAGGTGCCCCCAGAGTAGCAGGGATTAGTTATCAAAGCAAACAAATTGAGAAAGTCTAATTTCCTATGTACACAACTGTGTCAAAGTATAAGCTCTTAGCAATGAAACAGCTGTGCAGGCACACAGCCATGTGCTAGTAAAAATGGTGATCACTGTTTATAAACAGACCATCACTAGTACCCTAAAATAATCCAAATAAACCAGAAACCCACAGAACATAGTGGCAACTACACAGCACGATAAGGATGCGAAGGGCAGAAAACCAGGATTCTGTTGCCTTGTCTGATGTCAAATCTATGGATAATCTTACTCACTTTTTTGATAACCATCTTTCTTATACTATATATACATCCAGTTATCCAACTAGCTACTAGTAAGCTTTCCTTGCAAATGAAAAAAAAGAAAAGAAAAAGACCTTAAATTTAATAGATACCATAATTTACCCAGATAAAAACTCCTAGGTCCTAGGTCCTAGGCAGGGCAAAGGAGTGTGAGAAACGAGCTCATCTTTCTCTTGACTGTTACTAACTGCAACCGTATGTGTGCACACGTTGGTGTGTGTTGCTTCTATGCAAAAACCTAAAGGAGGGCCGGTGAGATGGCTCAGCGGCGTAAGCACCTGCCTGGCAAGCGTGAGGGCCCGAGTTCGACTCCCGGAACCCACATACGAAAAAGGGGCCGGTGATATCGCTCAGCGGCATGGGCGCCTGCTGGCACGCGAGGTCCTGAGGTCGACCCCCCGGTACCCACAAAAAAAAAAAAAAAAAACCTAAAGGAAAAAGGAGATTATTCAAGGGTGAATAGCATCAAGAGTGAACAGTAATCAACCATGAATATTTGCCTCATTCTCTTTATCAATGTTATCCCCAAAGAGAACACAAACTCAAATGCAGGCCACTCGAGCCACACTGGATCTTTTAAGAACAATTATTTGCTCTTTAAAATAAATAGAAAGTTCAGCACCCTGGTGATAGCTGGCATCACAACTGACAATAGGCTTTTCCTAAGTGTCCAAAATCAGCATTAAAGACAAAAGTAAAGAATTAAAAAGAATAATCAAAGACTAAATTAACTAGCTGAGTCTAAAACCTAAGGGTTGGCCAAATAAGGCCTCTTGTCAACATTCAAGACTTGAACATTCAAGACTATTCATCTTCAGTTTGGGGGTAAGCTGGGGAATGAACCCAGGCTCCGAAACATGCTAAGCATGCACTATACCCCTGAGCCACACCACCCAGCCTCCCATCCCCATCATCCTTGATCCTTTACATTCCCCAGGGGCAGCTCCCTGCCAGCCAGCACCCTTCCCTACCTTCCTGCCCTTAGGAGTTACAGCCTTTGACCATTCAGTTGGCAGAGAAGAGAAAACCATGGCAGAACCACCTCTGCAGTTCTCACACCATTAACTCAAGTGCAGGACAAATGGATAAAGAGAATGAGGCATATATCCATGGTTGATTACTATTCACTCTTGATGCTATTCACCCTTGAAAAAGAGTCCTGGGCTGGTGAGATAGCTCAGCAGCGTAAGCGCCTGCCTGACAAATGCGAGGGCCCGAGTTCGACTCCCGGAACCCACATACGAAAAAAGAGACCGGTGATATCGCTCAGCGGCATGGGCGCATTCTGGTGCGCGAGGTCCTGAGGTTGACCCCTGGTACCCACAAAAAAAAAAAAAAAAAAAGAAAGAAAGGAGTCCTGTCAGTGGCCACAACATGGACAAACCTGGAACACCTTATGTTAAGTGAAATAAGCCAGGCACAGAAAGATATTGCATGATCTTACTCATACGTGAAATTTAAAAAGATCAAATTCACAGTAACAGTAAAGTGGTGGTTACCTGAGGCTGGGGTCAGGAGAAATTGGTCAAAGGATAGAAAATGTCGGTTAGGAAGAATAAGTTTAAGAGCTCCATGGTATGTCATAAGGACTACAGTTGACAACAATTTATTATACACATGGAAATGGTTAAGACAGTAAAGTGTTCTCACCATACCCCCCCAAAAAAAGAAATTATAACTATAGGAGGTAACACACATGTTAACAGCTGATTCAGCCATTTCACAATGTAAACAAACATGTCTATACATAAAATCATGTTGTACAGTATCAATATATACAATGTTTACTTGTCAATTAGAAATAAATTTTTTAAATTAATTAATTAGGTATTTTTTGAAAAGCAAATAGTGCTAGTCCTTTTGGGCAGCATAATAGAAACAGCATGAACTCTGGAGTCACTGCATCTCTGTCCCTTCCTCATTATATGACTTACTTACATCACTTGATTTTTTGTTTCTCATTATATATTACATTTATCTTCCCTAAGCCCTAGCCTCTTCATTTGTAATATGAGTGTTATAATAACATTAGCCATGGTGACAGTAGTAATAACTACAAAACAGTGATAATGATGAATACCAATCTCAGGAACTCTCGGTAGGGATTAAATGGACCACCCCATGTCACATGCCCAGGACAGTGGCTGGCAGCACTCTTAAGAGGTGCCGAGGGGTGATGGGCTAAGGCAGTGATGGCAAACCTTTTAGAAATCAAGTGCCCAATCTGCAACCCAAAACTCACTTAACTTACCGTGAAGTGCCTACATTGCAATTAAACCTGAATACTGAGGTTTTAGTTTAGGAAAAACAACTATTATATTAACATCTTTTGTCTTAAAAGAAAAACACAATAACACACTTGTCATAGGTTTGCCACCACTGGGCTACGGGATACAGTGCAGCAAATAGAGCAGAAGATCTGTTGGTGCGGTCTGTCTGCAGAAGTGTGTTTCAGTTCTAGTTTCACCAAGGGTTGAAATCACTTTTTCAACTCTTTTTAAATCACTCACTTGCTCTAAGCCTTGTTATTTTCATTCTGGAAATGAAGAAAAAAATACCTGCTTATCCTAGAGACTGCTGGGAAGGTCAAATGAAATATGAGGTATAAAACTTTATGAAAATTATAAATACATTATTATTATTATTATTATGTTAGTTAGTTTAGACTCCCAGGCTGCCAGCTTGTCCAACTCTAGTCCGAGTAGCCACCAGTTGGTATCTCAACTTGCTGTCCCCAAGATACAAAGCCTTCAGAGCTTTCTTAGCAGGATAAAGGCTCGGGCTAAAATCGCCTCCACCTCCCATGGACTGTACCTGAATTCCAGGTATATCCGACAGAGATGAAAAGAAGTGTGTCTGCTCAACAGGAACACGCGTGCAGGCTGTGGGCAAGCTTCCAAAAGGATGCATCTGGGCACCGGATCAGGCCGGCTGAACAAGGGAGCCAGGCGGCCCGTCTAGGCCCCTGGCACAGACGCCGGCAACGTCTCTGCAGAGCTCACCTCAACAGACCTTGCTTGCCGGGCCACAGGGGCCAGCAGATGCAGCCAAGTCCACCCCTTCCACTAACTTCCCTGAATGCTCTGAGCGCGCCTCTTTTTCTCATTATTTCAGCTCCTGGAAACAGCCCTACCTAACCCTGGCAAGCTTCAGAAGCAGCAGCTAATATTTTTTAAAGATGTGTAGAACTGTTTTTAAAGTGAAAACTTAGTGAGTTTAGTAAAAACTTAAGCCTGCAGTAGCAGGCATTTATTTTTCAAATTTCTCACTTTTCGTACATTAGATCACAGGATCTAAGATAAGGTGCCAATAAGTAACTTAAAGTAACAGCTATTCAGGAGGCATTACAGTTCTTACACAGCATGTTTAGCAAAAGCACAGCCCTCCCTGCCCACAATGCTATACAATAACCATGGAACAAAAGGGGAGGAGAGCTGGGCATGGTGACACACGCCTGTAATCTCAGCACTCAGGAGGCTGAAGCGGCAGGATCACTGTGAGTTCAAAGTCACTCTAGTCTACATAGCAAGATCCTGTCTCAAAAAAAAGAGACACAGAGAAAGATAAGTTACAAGTTTTGTCAAAACAACCACTAACCATGTGCTGTGACTTGCTGCCCACTGCCACTTCACCCTTCATCAGAAAGAAAGAAAGAAAAAAGAAAACACAGAGAGAGAAAGCAAAGGAAAGGGAAGGAGGAAGGAAGGAAGGATGGATGGATGGAAGGAAGGAAGGGAGAGAGAGAGAAAGAGAGGCAGGCTGGCGTCCACGAAAGGCCCAGCCAAATCCATGGGTTGGAACAAGCAGGTGCCCACTAGTCTAACCTGTGCTCATTTTTTGTGCTCCACTGTGCTTGCCCCGCCCCAGCCCCATACACACAAGAGGTCTTTTACCCCCTTTATCCCTTCTGCTTCCAAGGACTCTACACTTTCCCTCTGATTTAGACCTTCAAAGCCATTTCTGTGAAACAAGAATACAAATAAAGAAGGCCCATTACTTGAGGGTCATTCTGCTCAGATGACCTATGTCCAGCTCTTCTAAGGCCAAAGGGTCTTATCAGATTCCAGGATGCCACCTTGGTGGCGACTCATCTGGTTCTTGATCAAGCTAAGGGGTTCATTCATTCCACACTGACAGTCTCCATCCTACAGGAGACTTACTAGAGGGCAAGAAGCTGGATTTGAGAGCCAGCTGCCTGGGCTAAGTCCCAGCTCTGCCACTTATTAGTCACAGGACTTTGCACAAAGTCCTGAGTGAGTCTCAGTTCCCTTGTTTGTAAAATGGAGATGATAACAATGATCATAATAATACCCACTTTGTAGGGTTGTTTTATTAACACAAAATGAATGAGCCAGCAGACAGCAAAGCCTGCATCCTTGGCACTGTCCTTTTTGAAGCTAATGAGGCCTCGGCCTGTTGGATACCACAGTCTGAATTCTAAGACTGAACAGTGCATACCTTCAACCTCAGACAACAGAAGGAGAGTCCAAACCTCAGAATGAAATCCGCAAGCCTTCTTCTGATATTTAAGGTCCTCTACGGTCTATTCCCACCCTGCCTTCCAAGAAGACCTCCTGCTCCATTCCCACACTGTTCTCCAGGTCATCCATTCGTTTAAAAAAAAGAAAAAAGTCTATTATCTAAGTGCCACATACCATACAAGGCACAGTTCTCCCATCTGGCCAGCCCAATGTCTTCCTCTTCCCAGATTCTACCCAACCATCAGGACAGAGCTCGAGGCTAGAGCTTCCACAAAGCCTTCTCTGGTTGCCCTACTGCTCATGAGCTTCCACTACTGAACTCCTCCCAGGTCTTCTGGGGCTTTTGCTATGACTATATTTTATAAAGCTAAGTAAAGTACAATTAACTCAAAAGAAAGGGAAAATCTTACATCTCCTTGTACATCCCTAAGTGACTAGTACTGGGGTTCACTTAACAGGGACCCAGTGAATAAGTCATTTATATCTCAAGAGGGCTTGATGGCTCAAAGCAAATACAGGATCATTCTTTCAAAACACCCTTCAGATCAACGATATCTCATAGCACAGCAGTTTAAAGGTTTAATCTCCAGACCTAGCCTAAGTAGGTTTATGGTTAAATCTGCCATTAATTAGCTATGTGACCCTAAAGGAAGTTACTTAACCTCTGTGCTTCAGTTTCTTCATCTATGAACTAAGGATAATCAAAGTACCTACACTCCTTAGGGTAGTTATGAGGACGAAATAAGATAATACACATGAAGTACTTTGAATGGAGCCAGGCACACAGTAATTACCTATAAATATTCAATGTTATTATTACCATTATCATTATTATTATTACTACCTTTTTTTTTTTAAATGTGGGTACCAGGAGTCAAACTCAGGACCTCACGCTTGCCAGGCAGGTGCTTATGCCGCTGAGCTATCTCACCATCCTATTACTACCTTCTTGAAGTTCAACTCGTCCAAAATGTCCCAGAAAGCATTTGGTAAAGTATGCTGAGCCTAAATAGAAAGGTACTGGGTAACAGCACATGTAAGACATTTTTTCCCTCCTTCTTCATTCATTTGGCACATTACGTTGTGCAAAGCAATAACAACAAACTTCTACATCTAAAAGGCATCCCCACCTCTGTGCTATTTATCAGTTGCCTTGTGCTCTCATAAAATCTGTGATTCTACCATCCCTTCCACCTCTGCAAATCTTTAAGTGTGTAAGCAACTCAAAAATACTTTCCCCGGCTGGCAATGCAGCTCAGTGATAGAGTACTTTCCCAACATGAGCAAAGCCCTGGGTTTAAGTCCTAGTACCACAAAAAAAAAAAAAAAAAAAAAAAAAAAAAAAACTCTCCTAATGGCTTGAAAACGGAAGGAGGGTCTTAAGCAAAACTGATTCAGGCTGGGGATATAGCTCAGTGGCACAGCGCCTGCCTGGCAAACGTAAGGTCCTGAGTTTAATTCCCAGAACCAAAAAAAAAAACCTGATTCAGCACCGAAAACATCAGCCAGGCATGGTGGCACACATCTGTAATCCTAGCACTTTGGGAGGCTGAGGCAGGAGGATCCCAAGTCAAATCCAGTCACTATTCAACTTAGTGACTTACCAAGACCCTGTCTCAAAATAGAAAGTAAGAGGGGAGGAAGGCTCAGTATGAAAGCTCATGGTTCAATCCCCAGTACCCCAGCCCCAAAATCAAGGCCATATGACCATAAGCCATCAAACTTACCATATTCCCATGAAGTACATTCTTCAGCATTTTTCAGTCTGACCCAGGCATTAAGCAAAACAGAAGGCCTTGCCTCAAACCCACCAGGGATGATTTTACATCTTTTCATCACACAGCAAATTTTCCATCAAGTAGTTTCTCTTTTCCTTTCTCTCTCCCCCCCTCTATTATTTTTCAGTGATATTTTAATTAAGATCAGTTTTAATGCACAGGCTAAAAGGCAAATAACTCTTCAATAAATGAGATAAAATGAAACTGCTGACAGACAGTAATAGAGAGAGAATAGGCAGTTCAGATTCACGCACTGGCATTCAAAAAAATATAGCAACTTTCTTTCAAGATATCTGTGATGCAAGGGACATTCTGCTTTCCAGTCTCAGAAACTAATTTCTGCCAGCTCGCTTTCAGTCAGGCTGTGTCTGCACACAGCCTGGGTCTGGCCCGTGGGAGCCTCTGTGGCGAGATGGTTTCTTTAGGGCAACACACAGGTTAAGAGCACAGATGTAGAATTCGGACATAAAATCTGGCTCCTCCGCCTCCCAGCAACACAGCACTGTACGAGTTACCTAATCTCTCCATATCTCATCACCCATAAAATGGCAAAAATAACTATGCCTAACTCAGAGTTGTGATTAAGTGAGCTCATTAAATAAGAATATCCTCACTCATTTTTAGATTCTATAACTCTTTAGCCCAGTGGCTGCTGTAGCGAACACTAATAAATGATAACTATTTTACTCTCATCTGCATGTGCAGCTAACAGCCAAAACCAAGAGGCTAGTCATTTTTTAAGTCAATGATTTCTTGTTGAGACCTATCAGTTCCCAGAATTGATCCAACAAATTAGTTTTGTGGAGCTCATTATAGTACAGACACAAAGCAAATTGTAACAAAATACAGCAAATTAAGCTTCTAAATGTGTTAAGTAATCCTGACATGAACACCAAGATGTCCATATGGGCTATTTGATCCTCTCACTAAGTGACACCATTCCCACCATTGCTGCTTCGCAGCTCCAAACTCATAGTCCCATGGTCTCTAGGAAACCCAAGGCATTTTGCCACTTTTCTTGTCCTTTTTTTTTTTTTTTTTTTCTTTATTATTTTTTTGTGGTGCTGGGGATCAAACCTAGGGCCTTACACATGCTAGGAAGTACTCTACCACTAAGCTACATACCCAGACCTCTTCTCTACTTTTTAAAAAGTTACATATTAAAGTATCTTAAATAGACAAAATTAAACAGCTCCCAAGCAGCCCATCCTCCAAGTATCGCCTCTATATAGAAGGTCTATTTACTCTGAAATAAAGAAGAGAGAAAAAAAGGCTTTTTCTTATAATTCTTATTTAGAGTAAGTGCAAGTATAATCTATACATGTCATAAAATTAAGTAGGATTAATCATTAGTATATTTGTTCTCTACCTGCCTCAACAGAAATTAGCTACGTATCTGTGACACTGACATTAGAATGCCTAGCACCAGCCTAGTAAAATATAACATAGGCAAACATACTATGTATCTGTATAGTAGTCAAATATTTTATTTATCCTAAGAAGGTAAGTATTTGGGTTTTACATCAACCTCACAGTCTAATCCTTCTAAACTGAAGAGACTGAGAAAAAACACATCAAAAACAATATCATGAATATGTAATCTATATTATACAACTTACCTGCAGTGGCTGAACAGGCGCTCATCAGGGCAAACACAGCGACCACATAATGGGACGTCATTTTTCTTCCTGCAACAGCCGATAGTTCTTCAGATCACAATCTTTGAAAATTAGAAGTGGCCTGAAAATCCCTCTCGGCAATTTTCAAATTTCCTACAAAAATAAACAAATTTCAGTATGAAAACACGGTACAGAAACTTCTTTTCATAAATACACATTAAAGTTAAATGGAGAATTTCTGAAAAGTATAAGAGAAGAAATTTGTCTTGAAAAACATGCCAGGACACTACTCAACCAAATTAGGAAGAGGGTGGGGGTGGT
Organism: Erethizon dorsatum; assembly: GCA_028451465.1. Classification (NCBI taxonomy): domain Eukaryota; kingdom Metazoa; phylum Chordata; class Mammalia; order Rodentia; family Erethizontidae; genus Erethizon; species Erethizon dorsatum. The sequence continues at coordinate 101,602,635 of CM051829.1, read as the reverse complement.
AATTATCTAATAAAGATTTCTATAGCAAACACTTTTGCTTATACGTGACATTTAAATCTTTGGGTTGTGGAGGTTTTGGGGTGTTCATGTTGGTTTTGTGAGGTGTTTTGTTTTGTTCTGTTTTGTTTCATTTTGTTTTTTGAAACCAGACTTGCTATGTTGCCCAGACTGGTCTCAAACTCCTGGGCTCATGCAATCCTCCTGTCTCAACTTCTGGAATAATTGGGCCTATAAGCCTACTATTGGTTTTAAAATATTTGGTTTTACAGAGTTTTCAGGACTACAGAATAAAACTGAGGTGCACCTGTAACCTCACCAGTGATACTGTGGTACTAAAGTAATCAGTAATACTCCAAATACACATTCCCTAGTGCCAGCAAGCAAACAGAAATAGCTCTGATTAGAGACTCAATTTAATGTCATAAGTATAGGGTTATCACAATGATCAAATTAAATTACACTGAGAATCAATCTAAAAAAAACAAAGAACCATAAAAAAGGAAAGGCTTTTATTTCAACTGTTGGCTGACATTTTAACAGGGGGAAAGTCTCTCTCAGCCCCATCTGAGACTCTCTTGATTACTAGAGTAGATGATCTAAAAGGCCTTTCTAACCTTTTCCTACCCAGAGTCTTGAATGACAGTTCAGTGGTGGTCGGCTTAACTTAAATATTCTTCCCACGGTCCTAACAGCTGCTTTATAGAAACATTCCAAAGTATATTTTCCAGCTCTACAACCCTGAGCCCAGCACAACCAACAGAAGTTGTTCAATTCAACAAATATTTATTGAGCACCTAGTATGATCCAGATGTGGTTTCTTCTCACCAGCAATAAAAGCGATCCAACAAACAGATAAAAGGTGCAAAGACCCTGCCGCCTGTCTAAGCCCTGGACAAAGCAAGAATTCTGGGAACCTGAATTCATTGATATGGACAAAGCTCTTTAAAAGAAAATGCTATTTCAGCAAATGCTAAGAGCAATTTTTTTTTTTAAAGTAAATCCCTGTAAGGAGACCTCAGAAGATGGCTTCCTAGAGTATTTTTATGGGGCACATAAACCATAGGCAGCATGAGGCTTGTAGGAATATTTAATGAGCTTGTGTCACCCCTGTCCACAGATAGGTCTGAGGGTCTGTGGGGCTGCACTGCATTAATCCAGGGGCTTAAGCCAGGTCTGAACAAACCTGTGGAAAGAAAGGCAAATGGTTCTATTAAAAAATATAGACTGCAAATTGCTGACAAGAATATTGGGCAATTATTAAAATACAGCAATTACAGATATAATAGAGCCAAGCTAAACAGTTTGATGCCCAAAGGCAAACCACAGCAAGTTTACACCGGATCTTAAAACATCTCCGAGGAAGTCCAAGACAAGTTGAAACTACACACTGCTGTTTCTAACAAAGAGGGAGCTTTTCTTCTTTTAGCTTAAAAGACCTTCCCTAATGTAACTTGTTCAAAAAAGAAAATAAACTGCAGAGGGTTTTTATCTAATGTTCCTAGCGTGGTGACAGGATCCGAAAGCAGAGAATATAAAGGGAAGCGTGTGGTTCCCACTCGGCTTAACTCCAGTTTGGGCCAAGACCTGGATACAGCAGCGCCTTCACACACAACTTACAGATTGGCTCCCTATTTAAAAGAATGCTGGATGACAGCAGGCTTCCAAAAAGTTGTAGCTTTGAAATAAATCCAGGGGGACACAAACTCCTCTCTTCTGTGAGGTTCTATCACGCTCACTTTGCATAGACCAAGGACTCCCGGCCTTGGCTTTTTGACCTCACTAAATGTCTTTGGACTTTATGAACTAAATGCTTCCTTTCAAAATATAAACAGGTCCTCTGAGATCCTGAAAGCACAATTTTGTGTCTAACCATTTCAAGGCAATGTGTTCCATTCAAAGTGTATGAAACACTGAGCATCCACAAATTAAGAGAAGAAAATTCTGAGAGAGAGCTTCATGGATCACAAAGAAGAATGTGCCAGTCATTCTGCCACTTTCAGAGTTGGCCTGGGTTTACTTCTGAGGCCTTCAAATGGAGCATGCTGCCCTGCATTCCCTGGTGACCCAAAAGAGCACACAGGTGAAGACCAGGCTTAGCTAGAAAAACTCTGCTTAAATGGATCCTAACACCATCGTGGGTTTAAACCGATGTCCAAGAGGAACTGGTTGGGAACAATATTCCCTGGGTTGAGTTTTGTTTTTTTAAAGAGTAAATCTTGCTCTATCTGAGAAGAAAATTATGGCAAAATGCATGTCTGACAGTGGGTTAAGAGCCAGTAAGAAAAAACTACTAACTATCCCGCATATGGCTATGTACCTGGCTATGTACATGAAATTATTCAAAGTCAGGACTAAATTACTCAGTTAAAAAATTATCATGCTAAAGATATACGAATAGCTTTTAGAGCTGGAAGAGGTCAGCATGATTTTAGTGACAATGAAAAGCCCCAAATCCCAAGACCTTCACTTGCCCTGATGGCAGATGAAGGCCAGAAAGGTCTCTTTCCAGCTTCCGCTCTGTCATTACAAACTGGGAAGCATTCTCTGTGCTCAACAGTTACTCTCTGAAAACAGAACTTGTTTTCTAAGAGAGGGGGAATCCTGCTGTGACTGCTATCAAACACTGCTGCGCCCACTACACAAATCATCCGCTGGTCCTAACTGTCATTTGACTGCAGGACTGTGGGTGGTAGCCATAAAAATAAACAATCCTTGGTAGTGCTAAACTCAACATTCTTTAAAAATGCAAAGCACAAAAAGAAGCACAAACCTGAATACTGTCGTGTCGTAGTACTGACACGGTTTTGCCACCACTTGGGGAGGAAAAATAGGGGATTCAACAAATCTGAGGATCTTTTTTTTTTTTTTTTTTGTGGGTACCGGGGGGTCGACCTCAGGACCTCGCGCGCCAGCAGGCACCCGTGCCGCTGAGCGATATCACCGGCCCCTTTTTCGTATGTGGGATCCAGGAGTCGAACTCTGGCCCTCGCGCTTGCCGGGCAGGTGCTTAAGCCGCTGAGCCATCTCACCGGCCCCAAATCTGAGGATCTTAAGGACAGAGATACTGAATGAGATTTTAAAAATCACCACCACCTAAACTCAAATAGTAAGCAACACTAAGCTTCTGGTAGCTTCAATGTAACATGGTTTCTGACAGATCATTAAAATATTTCTAGTGTGTCATTTAAGTGCAGTTTTTAGAGAAATGCACAGTTGAGTTGCAAATGATGAAGTAAACGTTGGTAGAGGACTAGTTCTGATGGTCATTCAACATGTTATTCAGGGGGTTCAGAAAAGAGGCAGCAGGGATGACATCAATATCTATAAAAAAGGGGTGCATGGCATGTGGAACAGATACTGTTGTTTGATGATATTTGGATGCCCTTTAAGATCTGTACATAAAGAAAATAAAGCCACCTTTATTAAGTCACAGCAGCAACTCTCACGTTTCTCTACCTCACAGGGAAAGTAGATAATCCCCAATCCCACATTCAGACAGATTTGGCACAAAGAAAGAAAAAGTCCTGGATTTGGTTGAGAAATCTCTGGAATCATATCTAAGCACAACAGATACCCAACAAATATTTACTACTATTATGTGCCAGGCACTGATCAAGGTGCCAAGGATATAGCAATGGAAAAAGGAGCCAAATCCCTGCCCTCATAGAGTTTATATTCTAGTAAAAGTAGTATCATTTACTATTTTAGGTAAGACATTTAATTTCCTGGGCTTCATTTCTTCTCTTGACAAATCTGTAGTTATTGCTTACTCTGTGCCAGGCAACGGGGACATAATGGCCCAAAAAAGAGACATGTTCTTTACCTTTATGGGTTTAACATCCAGCAAAATAAGCAAACAATCACAAATACATGACCATACAGTATGATAAGAGCTCTAAAGGAAGATCACCTACAGGTGACGAAAGACACTTCAAGGAGAGGCACACTGCAAGTCCCTGAAATGGAGGGAACAAGGCTGCACAGTGGACAGAAAGAGAAGAGGGGCAAGGCTCACAGGCCATGATCAGAGTGGGTTTTAAGTATCTCCCTGGATGCTGAATGGAGAACCGACGCAAGGGAGGCCACAGCGCTTGAGAAAAGATCCGTTGAGGTTCACAGGGGGGCAGGCAAGAAAGGATGAACGTTGAGGTCAGAAAGGAACCTCAGTTTCTTCCTGTGTAAGGGACAATAATAAACTATACTAGCCTAGGTCACCAAGTTGTTGCAAGAATTGAATAACACTGTGCATTTATGGTATAAAAACTATCATTATTTATCACTAGCAGGTCATATTTACCAAAAAGATTTATTTTCCTGAGGCCTAGGATTAAAGTCCCAACATGCTGTGGCTGCCAGTGGCAGGAAATGACAAGCAGGTTACTCCTGTATTCCCATGCTAGTGGGCAAGAATTCCAATGAAGGGCCGGTGAGATGGCTCAGCGGCTTAAGCGCCTGCCCGGCAAGCGCGAGGGCCCGAGTTCGACTCCCGGAACCCACATACAAAAAAGGGGCCGGTGATATCGCTCAGTGGCACGGGCGCCTGCTGGCGCGCGAGGTCCTGAGGTCGACCCCCCGGTACCCACAAAAAAAAAAAAAAAAAAAAAAAGAATTCCAATGAAGACCAGTGGGAAGAGGGCAGGAGGAACAGAGGGCCCAAGGTGAGCAGAGGCTACGCCCACTCTCCTGGGCTCCCACCTGACACCTTCAGGGGGAGGGGCTGCCCCTCCTGGCCCTGCAGCCCTCACTCCCAGCTGAAAGCATCAACGTCTGGTTCTGGCATCCATGCTTTCCTTGGGGTAGAATCTCAGTGGGTCTGTAAAGGCCCAGACACAACAGGCCTCAACCCCAAGCAAAACACATCAAAATGGAAAGACGAGGTTGTGAAGACATGATAGTTTGAATTCACAAATGGATTTTTCACCCACCTTGCAGTACCGAGAGTTAGCTTTTCACATTTAAGATTTTTGCATCCAAAGATGTCTGCTGCTTATCGTTTATGGGGGTATATTCTTTTAAGATACAATTAACAGAGAACTATATTTGGGAGTTTAATCTCCCAACATATCCAGCTGTGTTGCACTGAACAAGTCACTTAGCCTCCACCATTCTCTCACCTGCAAAATGATAACACTTTGTAATATATGGGATAGAATATAGGCATGTTACCTAAAATAATACCTGTACCCTGTCTCACACAGTCCTGCGTGTGTGTGTGGTGCTGGGACTGAACCCAGGGTCTCATGAGTGCTAGGCAAGCATTCTACCACCGAGCTACACCTCCAGCTCCACAGTCCATTTTAAATCAGTAATAGTCACTGTTGTTTTTATGGTTAAAAACCATACAACATGTTTTTTAAAAAAAAATAAAATGAATAGTAGCAATATAAATGGTAGTTTGTGGCAGTTTTGTATTAATTTTGAAATATTTATCCAGAATTTCAAAACTTCTCTCAACTGTCAAAAAACATGATTCCAAATTCAATATAAGATATAAGTCCTAACAACAGTCATAATATTGGAAATTTGCTCCCAAAAGGTGAGGACGCCACTGCCTCAATACTTCTGGTAAGTTACAGGGATCTGGCTGCATATTCTTTCTCATTCTACCTTATGATTCCCAATTTAGCTGCAGGGGTTCAGCCAGGGGGCTGCAGAACTCAGCCTGGCACTACCATCAAACCTATCAAACTACCTAGAATGAGGAACCAGCTGTTATCAAGAGGGTTTAAAGCATGACCCTGTAATTATTCTGGCAAAATTCAGCACACTGAGTATTCTCAAGATAAAAGTCATCATTCTTCAGGCCACTGGCCATTGAAAAAGTCTTGGTGAGCTGTAGGAATAGCTCATGGTAGAGCACATGTCCAGCATGTGTGCACCCCCAGGTTAGAGCCCCAAAACCACAAAAATAAAATACTATTGTGTACATTATAAAAGTATGGAAAGCTGCAAATTGTTAAAATTTTTCTCAATAACAAATGATAAACCAAAAATTATGAGTTGAATATAAGAAAAAACTTCAAGGCTGGGCACAGTGACACAAATCCATAATCCCAACTTCTCAGGAGGCTGGGGTGGGATCACGAGTTGGAGGCCAGTCTGGGCAACACGATGATAACCCCCATCTTAAAAAAAAAATTAAATTTAAAAGAACTTCAGTCATTCTCAAAGGAAAAGGAGGCAAGAAAAGTACAGGAATTCTGTCACGAATGTGTTACACCCTCAGACATTCAGAGCCTTACTTTCTACATCTCTAATATGAAAAGATGTATGGTGCTGGGGATTGAACCCATGGCCATGGCACCGAGCTGCTACAATTTTTTTTTTTTTTGGCTTTGAAACAGAGCCTCACTAAATTGCTAAGTTTCTCAAACTAGGCTCAAACTTGTGATCCTCCTGCCTCAGCCTCCCAGAATTATAGGACTGCAGGTGTGCACCACCACAATTGACTAAGAAAATCTTTCATTCTATACCTTACATATACTTGTTATCAATGGATAAGTATGGATCAATGGATAAGTACTTATCTATGGATAAGTAATCTGAACCCTAGAAAATGGGACTTCAAACATACCTGTGGAAATTTCAAATGCATAATCATGTAATAGCTAGGGGGAATAACAGAATTGGAAAGTAGTATCCAAGAAAAACACTCAACAATGTAAGAGTACTAAAATGGAAATGCCACATTAGTTACTTTTAATCTATAACTCACATGAACAAAAATATTTACATGCAATATCCTCCCTAAAATGCAGGCATACAAAAAACCTGAATTCTGTCAAATCTGCCCATTTGCTCAAAACCTGCCATTTTTATGCTATTCTTCAAAACCCAGAAAAATCTACTCATTCCTCTCTCCTCATTCCAAAAGTCACTTCTGATTAATCCCATCCCACCATGAACACTCTAACCTCCTTAACACTTTGCATATAATTTGCTCCATGTTATCTTCTGCTCAGAGCCAACTCGGAATGTTAGAAATAGATAACATCTACTCCAAACCCTTAATTTTACAGATTAGCAAACCAAGAATTAGAAAGACTGCACAGCTGCCCCACTATTACACAGCAAGTTAGTGGCTCAGCCAAGACTTGTCCCCGTGCTGCTTTGTAATTATTCCGCGACTGTCCAGCTGTTCACAGTTCCTTCCCCTCCTGTTTGAGGCTCTCCCCTTCCTTCTTCTCTGAACCCACAGAACATCTCAGTGACTGCTGAGCACTTACTGTACGCTTCACAGCTTCTCTCTTAATCCTCTCAGCCACCAAAGGAGATACATGCCCCTTACTGCACTTCACAGTGAGAAAAGTGAGGTTTCAAGACATTTAAGCACCTTTACAGTCACCAGCTAATAAGTCCTGGCACCAGGATTTGAACCTAGGTCTGTCTAACTCCACGGCCCATGCTCTTAACCGCTACAAGCAAGAGCCCTCCAGAAACAGCTGACTGAAAAAAACAAACAAACAAAAGAAAGGGCCTGTGCCTGATTACTAAACCACCGTGGATACCAACAAGGCCCTGCATAGATAATCACGCTCTGATGATAGACAGCCTGATGAGAACTAACACAGGGACAAGTTATTTTGTTTTGAAATCAGGATGACAAAGCTCAATCAGGGGCCGGTGGGATAGCTCAGCGGCATACGCACCTGCCTGGCAAGCACAAGGTCCTGAGTTCGACTCCCGATACCCACATACGAAAAAAGGGCCGGTGATATCGCTCAGCGGCACAGGCACTTGTTGGTGCGCAAGGTCCTGAGTTCGACCCCTGGTACGCACACACACACAAAAAACCTCGATCAGTAGTTATATTTCATGTCATTCATTCATTCATTCATTCAACAAACATTTATGAGCACCTAACATGTACTGGGCACTGCTGAAGGGGCTGGACACAGAGCAGTGAACTAAACACATCCTTGTTTTCATGGGGCTTGCCTGTTAATTAGTGAGGAAGACAACAAATATATATAAATGTCAAGGCATGGTCCATCCTATGAAAGAATAATAAAGCACGTTGGGGAGAGACAGTGATGAGAAAAGGGATGCTGAGGAAATCAAGGGTGACCTCCCAGATGAGGTGACATGTAGCTCAGAGATGACAAAGCTGTAACAGTATCTGATGGAAAAGCAGCCCAGGCAGTAGCAATACCAAGTGCAAAGGCCCTCAGTAAGAGCTTGCTGTGTGTTCTAGGAGTGACAGCATAGTATAACAGAAAGCATAGGGCCCCCACAGCCCAGCCGGGTTCAAATCCCTGCTATGCCTCTGCCAAGCAATGTAATTACAGGCAACTTACTTAAACTGCTATGCCCGACCTATCTCCCTCACAGGGTTGCTAAGCAGATTAAGTAAACTAATATCATAAAGGCGCTTAATACCTAAAATGTTGTTAGGATTTGGGAAATGATAGCTCTGATAATGTTAACTAGTCATCAATAACTCAGTTTCATTCAAGATCATTTATTTACAATTTGGTAGTTTTGAATTCCAGGGTTAAATTATAGTCCTGGCTCTGTACTTAGCCAATAATTTCCTCCTAAACCTTAGACTTCCATAGCTGGGCTTCCCAACCTGATGAGAATCCATACTGATGTCATCTTGCTAAGGGCAGGAGGCACATTATTCCAGCTTTACTATTACACTAATAAAAATTATGCTTTTCAGTCCACATGGCCCTAACCCCAAGAATCTGGCACTTCTTCAGAATGGAATTTCTTACCTCTTGGATGTAAGTTATTTATTAGCTTTCCAGAAGGGGGTCTAACCAGCCTCCCTGCTCACTGTCGTCACTGGCAGAGCAAGTAGTGACTTTCAACTACAATCCTCTATCTTTAGAAGGACTAAAAATTCACTTCAAAATCAAGATAGTAACTTAATATTCAAAAAAACCTTTTCTCCAATTTTTATTCTAAAACAAACATTTCTCCAGGGATGGTGGTTGTGCATGTCTATAATCCCAGCACTCTGGAGGCTGAGACAGGAGGATCACTATGAGTTCAAGGCCAGCCTGGGATACATAGTGAATTCAAGGCCAGCCTGAATTACACAGACCCTGTCTCCAAAAAACAAAATATTAATTAATTAAAAATAAACAAACAAACATTTCAAAGAAAATAGGGAAACACTCAAGGGTCATGTGGCCTGGCAGTCTCAAGACCGTTCCTTGGAGTGCAGCCACCAAGCAGGGCAGCTCTAGAAGGTACTGTGAGCCACCAAGGGGGTGGGCTCAGAGCCAAGGGAAGCTGTCAGGGCCACAAGGAATTTTTGCCCCTTGCCCCTGACCTCTCCCCCAGCTCTTTCCTTTACTATTATGTTTACCTTTCTTCTTTGTAGCCGGATGAGTTAAAGGGCAAACCACAGTCAGAAAGAAACCACAGCAAGCCCCTGCCTGTTAGAGGTAAAATGGGAATCTTCCCAAACCACTTGTAAGGCTGGGGAGGGCACGTGGTTGCTGCTTCCAGTCAGACAATTAAAAAGAGATCAGTGCTCTAGCCTGACAAGTCTTAAATGAGGCTTTAAAAATCAGATTCTCCTTCGAGGCTGACCTCATGGTTTTCCCTTTTGAATAAAGGGAGTATATGTATAACTGGAGCTATAAGAACGCCATAAAACCTTACTCCTCCTCATTCATTTATCATTCAACAAATATTTATTGAGTAGCTGGTTCATCCCAGCCCCACTAGATGTGGGAATTTAATAGGAACTTCACAAAAATTTCATGGAAATTCCTGCCTTTGTAGAGTTTACACTCTAGTCCAAGAAGACATATTATAAACAAGATATAGAGCTGTGTACTAGATAGAGAAAAATGCTAAGGAAAAAAGCAGATAAGGGGACAGGAAGTATGTATGTCTCTAAGTTTCTTTAAGTAAGGGCCTTCAGGAAATGAACTCAATTGAACGCTGTAGATATTTGGGAGAAAAACATTCCAAGCAAATGAAGCAATACATGCAAAGGCCCTGAGACAGAGGGTGTCTTGGCATGTGCAGGGACAGCAAGCAGGCTAGGCAGCTAGAACAAAGTGGGCCACCCAGAGAGAAATAACAGGCATGAGAGTGGTAGACTATTATGGCTTTACAGATCACTGTAAGAAGTTTGGTTTGTACTCTGGAAAAGATAGGAATACTAGAGAATTTTAAATGAATAAATGATGAGATCTGGCTTGGGCTTTACCAGAATCATTCTAGCTATTGGGTGGTAACTAGATTGCAGAGAGCCAAGGAGGAAGCACTCTCACCAGCTATGTGATCTTGGGCAAGCCACCTAACTCTTTCTCTCTTTCCAGTTGTTCTCATCTTTAAACGCCTTAATGAAAATTGTTCTACACCCCACTCTATTCCCAAACTCTATGATTCTAAGTTGATTTCCTTTGTGTTGTCTATTGTTAAATTTATCTCAACTATTATAAGTCTGACCTTTCCCCAGAGCTTTAACTGAAGTAGAACTGAGTTGAAGAATTCAATCTGGCAACACATACCATACACCAGGCCAACGCTATAGATACAGGACGCAAAGATGGTAAGATTCTGCTAAGGTTTGGATCGTCTCCCAAAGGAAGGCCTGTGTGTGAAAGCTCTGGTCCCCAGAGTGCCAATATTGAGAGGGGCGGAAGCTTTAGGAGGTGGGGTCTACCAGGCATAGTGGTCAATGCCTGTAGTCCCAGCTATAATCACAGCTACTCATTAAGCTGGGCTGAGTGGACTGTGAGCTCAAGGCCAGCCTGGGCAACACAGCAAGACCCCATTGTTTAAAAAAAAAAAAAAAAAAAGTAGGGTCCAATGGGAAGTCTTTAGATCATTTGGGGCATACCTTAGAAGGAGACTGTGGAAGCCCAGTCTCTTCCCCTTTTTTCGCTTCCCAGCCATGAGGTAGGTAGCTTTCCTCTGGCCCATACTCCTACCATGATATACTCCCTCACGAGAGGCCCAAAACGACAGGGCCAATCAATCATGTACTAGAATCTCCAAAACTATGAACCAAAATAAATCTTCTTTATAATTTAATTAACTTGGATATTTTGTTATAGTGATGGAATGCTGACTAATACAGACTCAGTCCTGCTCTAGAGAAGTCCAAATCTGCCAAGGCAAAATAAAAGAGGGTCTTCCACTAGCACAAATACCTCCGCAGATGCAGTCACCCAATCTTGAAATTCCCAGTCTTCAGAACCATGAGATAAATAAACCTTTATTCTACACAAGTTTCTGAGGCTCTGGTATTTTGTTATACTAACGGAAAATAGCCAAATACAAAGGCCATTATATATGAATGAAGCATTGAAAATGAAGACTGCAGAAAGATCAGGAATGTGAAGGGAATAAGAAGAACAAGTTCCAGAGAAACCAAGGGGGAAAAATGTGGGAAAATGAGGAGAGTAAAGCAGCAAATGAATCAGGAAGAGGACAATGAACGAAGATGCAGACAGAAAGCAGGCTCGGAATTTTGTACTTTGCACCTTTTCGGGCTCTGTCAAGGTGCAGTGGGCGTGGGAGCCTGCCTGCAGCTGGCTGAGGAGTAAATGTGAGTTGAGAAGAAAAGAACCAAGAGTTCAGACACAACTAACCCTGACAAGATTACTTGTTATCAAGGACTGCACCACCAGGAAAGTCTTATTCAACACTCTGTGGAGGTGTAAGGTGTGAGAAACAGGAACTAAGAGGTGCTGGGGGTGAACTTCTGGTGGTGGAAAAGAGGTTTCTTAGTTATCGCTGAGGTCTCATGGAACCACTAATCCTGAAACTAGCAGCAAACAGTCGGAAAGGCCAGTTGCTTCTAACAAATGCCGAGGACAATATATTCACACCCACACTGTCCAACTACTGAGCCTTCTCATCTCTGTCTTCTTCTTCCTAGGATCTCTGGTTTCTCCCCCATCAGAACACTGCTGAGCAGTAGGGACTACAGCGCCGCTGAAAGCATGGCAAAAGTGTACCAGGAAAACCTTATATTTAGCGCCAACCACCACGTGTGATACCATGAGCCCATAACCTGGCACCACTCAGACAGGAAAAGGCTTTATGGAAAACACAAGCTGGGGTCCACACCCCATAATGTCAGGAGAAGCTGCCTAACTGCTCCTGGATGTGCTCTCTGAGGAACAAAAAGAAGCCCAAAGAGGACAGAGTCTTTACTCCTAAAATTATTCTTAATTTCCAATACAGAACACTTTAGAAAAATCAGAAAAACAAGCAAAAAAACTAGCAGATTCTTTAAAATGTGCATCTACAGTCCCTTCTCCTTTAACCTCTGCAAAAAAGCAAACCAACTCCCAAATGATCATTTTTCTTGGCTTAATTTCACTATTTTTTGTGATACATAATTGGAAGCAGACTGCTTTTTCCTGGCTTTTAGAGAACAGGATCTTTGGGGTTACAAGAGTTGCCAACTACAGAACCTCAACCCTAGCAAAAAAAAAAGTTGTTGCAAAGCTCTTACCTACGTAATACCTACATCATATATATATAAACTCCAAAAGAACATGTAAATCCCTTATTATGATGCAAAAGTAAACTTTCTCCTAATGAACTAGATACCTCTCTCCCACTCCTAGCCTCCTTACTCATTTACGTTAAGTGGAATCCTGCTCTGAGTTTAGCCACCTCCCATTTAGATATTACAAAAAAAAAGAAAAAAGAAAAAAAAAAGCCCTACCCAGTGTGTTATCTAATAGGATACTTTTTGGAGGCAAATTTAAAAAGCTGGTAGAACTCTTGCTAAACAAAACCTCCTTATTTAGACCACACACTGAATAAAATTACAACTTTGAACATCTTAGAGAGCAAATACTCTAATAATAAAATAAAGATGCCACAAACTGAAAAAGGCATATCTACAGAAAAATGTAAATGCACCAAGTGGGTCATCCTTCTCCTGGTTCCTGTCAGAACCATGATGCATCCAATGGCTGTACAACTGCAGTGAAGAACAAATACGATGGATGAAAAACAAAGATACAGGTGTGTCTTCACAAAATGGGTTGTTAGTCTGCTAGTTTTTCCCAATACATATAATATAATATGAATACATGACAAATAACAATCTCTCTAAAGTGACAAAATTAAGAAAACTAATAGGAATGTTTATTCAGAAAGGCCTTGGCAAAAAAGAGAACAGTAATAGTAAATACGCCAATTTAGAAGATCAGAAACTTCTCCCACACACATAGGGAAGACCTTACACTGATGATGCAAAATGTATGTAATGACTCAATGGTGCTTTCCCTCTGCGCTGAATCTAATGTGCCAGCAAACTACACAAAGCCTAATATAACAAAATGAGACATTTATTCTTTATGGGTACTCAGAAGAATTTTGTGTTTAAGCTTTGTTTTAAAGAAAAAAGCCATAAAAGAGATAACTCATAACACAGTGAAGATCACACAAAAGTACTTAGGGTACCACATGAATATGGGGCTTTGTGATTAGAATCTAAGAATCTCACTTCATATAACCTTCCAAGTATGAAAAAAAAAGCCACATTCTGCTCTAGTAATTATCATATAGTTAAATTTTTTTTTATATGTGGGTACTGGGAGTCGAACACAGGACCTTGCGCTTGCCAGCAGGCGCTTGTGCCACTGAGCGGTATCACCGGCCCTTTTTTTCCCTTTATGTGGGTACCGGGAGTCGAACTCAGGACCTCGCGCTTGCCAGGAAGGCGCTTATGCCGCTGAGCTATAGCATCGGCCCCATATACTTAATTTTGAAATGAAATTTGCAAATAGTTATCAGTACATTTTTGCATCCAAGAATCAACATCAGATTGTCAAAACACATGAATCACTAAAAATGCTAACACAATGATACTCCCCAAAGGGGACACTTTCATACACCAAATGGAATTAAGCATTCATCAACTTTCCATTAATTAAAGAGTCAAAAAAGAAATCCAAAGTTCTGCTAAACCTTCCACCTGGCCTGTTGGGTGTTCTCATCCAGCAGCAGTGTTAGCCCTCATGCTTGTGAAACTGCAGACCATTTCCCAAGGCAATCTGATAAACAGGAAAGCTCAAGGACTATGTCTGTAAGACTGTTTTCTAAAGATCATTTCTTTTTTAGGAACTAATCAACTTAAATGTGTTTTTACAAATGATCCATCTGTAATTTTATACAAAAACCTGACCTTCGGCATATACCAGAGAGGGGAACTAGGTATTTGGAAGGACAGAAAAACAGGTGTTTCTTCCTACTGCAAACAGCGCCTGACTCAGAAGGCCCCTTTCACTGAGTCCAGTGCCCAAAGGGTTGGGAGAGTAGATGCTTCTTTATAATCCTTTTTCTTAAAGTGAAGATAGAGTTAATATTTCAAGGAATTCTAAATTATTATCCTGACAACAGTTTAACATTAAATTCTAAAAATGAACTTTGCCAGGCTCTACATATCACTCGGAGTCCTCTTTCCAAGCTAGAAGCTTTCAACATAAAGGAATCACTGGCACAAACACTATCATTAGCCTTTTCCCTCTTATCCAGCCCTTTATCATCAAGTTATATCAGGATGGCCCGAAGAAATGGTTCTGGGGCTCTTTCAGACCTTCCATTTCTCCAACTCTTGGTCTCTAACTCTTACAAGAAGTTTTCAGCTTATTAAATCTCCATCTTGGCCTGAAACACTTAAGAATAAAAAATGCAGAATAAGGTCCAAATGAGCATGGCCTTAGACAGAATTTATATTAATGTTGCTGCAAACATGAAATATTGCACACGTGTTGGTTGAGATAGCAAGGGATCAAAATCAGTAGTCTCTAGGGTGGGGAGGGAGAATGGTTGGGAATCTGTGCTAAATCTTAAGGATTTTGCAAGCAGAGAAAACAAAGCTCAATGTCAGTTAACAAGCAAATGTGCTATTTCAAAAAATATAAAACAATAAATGTAGACATGGACAGAGCCCAGGAAATGAACCCAAATCTTTTTGTAAAACCCTTCCAACTAGTGTTGATTTATTTCAGCATCACTGGAAACTGAACAAATTAGCAACAGCTTGTGTTTTACGAAACGCTACAAAGAAGTAGTGCTATCATTCCAAGTGTTACTCTGAACCAGAGAAATTACTGCCATGGATCTTAGTGCACTTAATTTTCTCCCAAGACACAAATGCCCTAGATGAATCTGTTGAGGCTGGCTTTTCACAGAGCCCAGATTCATTCTTATACTCCAAGTTGTCCATATTCCTAAGCAAGACTGCTTTTAAACTAAAGACCCTAAAAATATTTACCCAGATCAGGTTATGCAAATTTCAAAAAGTAGTTAACATTTTTTAAATTTAAAAAAAAGTTTAATAAGTTTGAAAATACAAGGAAAATTTTCCAGTGGACTGATCGAAATGGCAATAAAATTACTGTTAAAACTGTTGAGTAAAAAAGACTGTCCTCTATTAACTAATAAATCTGACAATTATAATTTTTTGTGCAATAGCAATGAAAGGACAGAAAAAAATACATTTCAAAATGAATTACCAAGAACAGGGATAATTCAAAATGACCACCCAGCACAACCATCCAGGAAAAATATCACAGCAAGGTTACTATTTGCCCAGCCCTTTCCTAAATTCTAACTGTTCTGTTAGGCTTAAAATGTAAAGTCAGAATCTTTCACAGATTTATGATCCCAGGAAATTGGTCATCACTTAGTTACTAAAGAAGTCAACAGTGATCAGCTTCTTAAAAGAAAGGATATTTGAGTTCCCTGGTCTCTTAGGCCCAGAGTTGGAGCTCACAATCACCTGACTTTTATAAGACACAACCAGGTTTGCATGCAAAGGGGAAAGATAAGTTCCCTTTTGAGTCTTAAAGAGAATGAGCCAATAGTTTCCTTCCAGCAAATCAATTTTGTCAGTCCTTAAAGGCTTTCCGTGACAGCCAGCCATGGCATAATCCCAGCACTCAGGAGGCTGAGGCAGGAGGAGTGCCATGAGTTTGAGGTCAGCGGTGGGCTACACAGCAAGTTGATAGCACTATATCAACTATGATAGCACTACTTCTTTGTAGCGTTTCGTAAAACACAAGCTGTTGCTAATTTGTTCAGTTTCCAGTGATGCTGAAATAAATCAACACTAGTTGGAAGGGTTTTACAAAAAGATTTGGGTTCATTTCCTGGGCTCTGTCCATGCATGAACTACATAGCAAGACTCTGTCTCAAAGGGGCAAGGGCTTTCAGCGACAGAGCCCTAGGCATTCCTCAGGCACCTTGGTCCCCTGCTATCACAGAATTGAATGGGGACATCTAATTTGCCAAGCTCCAAAACCAGGAACCACGTGCCAATTAGGTGGTACAGAGCTGATAAACATTTGTGGAATTAAGTAAACTAGATCAGAGTGTGGAAGACTAAATGAGATATAAAATAAATACTATTCTGCTGTTTAAGGGCAATGTTGGAATATAGAAATAAAGAAAGATGGGGCTAAATTTCAAAGTTATTTTAAAATAGGGTCCATCTGACCCTAACTTGGTTAATGAAGTTAAATGAATGTTACATGATACAAAAGTAACAAGGGAAACTGGCCTGTAAAACTGCAAAGATAGAAAACCTTTTTAAAAAGTTAGTTTGACTGATTTTTCAAGCATGTTAATTCTTAAATATTATTTATGCGTGTATTTACAGGCATGACTATCTATAGACAGACACATCATATATACCAAAAGTGGTATCAAATATGATACTTTGAACTATCGCTTTACATATTGAGCATCCCTAATCCAAAGATCCAAAATGCTCCAAAATCCAAAACCTTTTCAGCAGCAATATGATGCAAATAAAAAAATTCCACACCTGACCTCATGTGACAGATCAAAGCCACAATGCAGATGCTCTAAAAATACTGCATAAAATTACCTTTAGGCTATGAGCATAAGGCATGAATGAAACATAAGTTTCATATTTAGATTTAGGTCACCTTCCTAAGAGAGCTTATAATGTATAAGCACGTATTCTAAATTCTGAAGAAATCCACAACGTTCTGGTCCCAAGCATTTCAGATAAGGTATATTCAATCTGTACTAAAATACATGTCGCTGAAGAATGCACAGTAAACAAATTACTATAATTTAAGGTCAATGATCCTTTCTTGTTTTGCATTGGGAAGATGTTAATGAAAGATAACAATGACAGGATTGTGAGTGAACCAACCTCCCTGAGAATTATTATAAACAGTTTTATGCAAAAGATAAATGAGGATCATTACAAAAGGATTCACAATGGATTTCTCCGGCTTGCCATTTCTCTTAAAAAACCTGCAGTACTATTCAAACTACACAAAATTATTTTACATACACACCTCTTAAGGAAAACAAGTTGAAAAAACCCTACATGGGTGTATTTAATATCCATCCAGCCACCACAGAGTTCTTGACATGTAGCCAACACACAGGCCCTATCCTCAAGGTCATTCTTATTTTCATCAGTTGAAATTAAATCCAGTTCTCCATTGCAAACTCAGAAAGGGACTTGGTTAATTTGCTAGATAAAGGCCCAACCTTTTCCACTTCTGAAGTGCATGTTTAATACTCAACAAACCAGCTTATGTGCCTTACAGACATTAATACAATAGTATGTTGTGCTCCCCCTATTGGTTAATATTAAAAATAACAATGAATTCCCCAGGGATTGCTTTGAAGTTCTGGGGTTCAAAAGCAAGTTGATGGTTTTTATACTTAAAAACATGAGCTGAATCAACAGTTGTTAAGCGAAGCTGCCATGCAATGGTCAGATTCCATCACAACAGGAAAAATAAAGGTTGACAAATGACAAAGATAAACTGAAGGGCAAAAAATATGCTGAAGCCTTGAAACACTGAACAATGAATAATTAAAGCCAAAAGCAAAGAACACCAAGAAACAGAGCAACATCCTTTAACTGACACAATGGCATGAAATCAATTCCATTTTAATAGCCCTTAAGGGGGTAAGAATTATTTCCCTGCCTCCAGTGCCAACCTCAAGCTGTTTCCTAAGGAAACCGAGTAATGGTGATCAGCAATGTCTGGAGAATTAATAAAAGAAATTAAGACTAAAGCGCTATATTAATATAAGTCAGAGAGCTATTTATAATAATTTGGAGCCAGTTTCAGAGGAGCTGCAATGTGGCACCCCATAAGTATATATATATATAAAGTATACATAAAATCATCTAAATTAATCACAGATATTTCAAGTATTTCAAAAGGTGTGCTCAACTCAAACAGGAAGCTGGGCAATGGGAGAAGACCACGGATTCACTGCACACAAATCTGACTTACTTGCTTCTCGGGCCCATTTGAGCAAACTAGCTCGGGAATTAGAACTCACAGGTGTGTGCGCGCTTGGGCAAGTAACTTAACCTGTGCTGCCTTATCCGTAAAATGGGGCTGATGGGGTTTTTACCATAGGTTTAATGTGACACTTAAGTGCAGCTGTGCCAGTAAGGACAGCAATATCTGCACAGAGGCTCAACAAACATCAATCGTTATTACCCAAAAGAAAGCCAAGTTCACACTGAAGTAACCGTTTGCTGTCTGAAGTACCATTACAGGAAGATTAAAAGTCTTGCCCTAATTTTACTACTTGTGGAGACCTATCTCCTCCCAGACCGCTCACTTCTTCAAGGGAAAAGGAACTCAGCAAACACCAGGATCCCCATCTCCGTCTGCCACTCCTACTCCCCTGGCCTGTGGCTCCTCTCCTGTCTCCGCGGGGCTGGACGAGCAGTGCCAACACCTGGCAGCGCTTACGGGGCGCCAGACACTGTTCTAGCACCTTACACATATAAATCATTCAATCCTCACAGCAACTTCATGGGCCGGTACAGCTAAGGAAATGGGGCGATTTTTTTCTCCCAGCTTTTTGTGTAGACACAAAATCCATTAGATTCTATTGGGTCAAGGTAGTTCGTGCTTGACACGCCGGCTCCCTACACTATGTGATTCTAGAAAGTGGGGTAAATGCCCTAATAAGAACAAGTCTGCAAGCAGATTCTTTAGCGACTGTCCGAGATTTCCAAGTTTGTCCGAACCGAGGTAACACATGAAGAGAGTCTTCCACACACACCGGGGCGCGCGGCTCAGTTAGCCCGGGCAGCAGCACCCGAGGACGCGCCCAGCGGGAAGCGCAGGTCGCGTCTGGGCGCAGGTCCCTGAGCTGCGGTCTCTGCCGCCGCAATTCATTGCAAACCCACAACAAACCTTTCCCAGGGACGCTGTCACACTCCCGGAGAGAAGTGGCCAGCACATCGCACGAGGGTCAGAAGGAACCACGGAGAGAGGAAGAGTGAGGGCGGGCGAGGACTCCTCCCCGGCGCTGCGCATAGCCACGAGCGCTGCTCACCCGCGCGGCCGCTGCCCACGCACGGCTGGCCACAGGTGCCCGCTCCTCCGAGCGTAAACACTGCCGGACCGACGCCGCCCTGCAGAGGCCGCAGCTCCCGCAGCCGCAGCGACCCCGGCCGCGAAGCCGGCACACACCTCGCTAGCCGCGCGGACCCGCACCGCGCAGCCTGCAGAGCCAGCGGCCCGCCGGGTGCCGAGCCAGGCGCGGGCTGCAGCGCTGGGGGCCCGGCACGTACCTCGGGGGCGGTGTGTCACGAGCAGATCCACCCGCTGCAAGTTGGAGGAGAGCAGAGGAAAGTTTCCCCGCCCAGCGCTCGCCTCCGGCAGCTGCTGCGCCTCGGTGCAACTACGCCATCCGGGCTGGCTGGGGACTTTCACCTCCTTTAGGGAGCTCCGGGAATCGCGCAGAGAAAGTGGCCCGGCGCGAGAGCTGCGGACTTCCCTCCCTCTTTGGGAAGAGGAAAGTGTCTCTCCGCGTCCCCGAAACCCTAGATTCCCCCCATCTGGCCGACCCCGCGCGCTCTCGCTCCCTCTTACACGAGCGGGCGGGGCCGGGCAGAGCGCCACAGCAATCAGCGCGCGGGGGGAAGGGCGCTCTCCGCCGCGCCCCCACCGGGGGCTCCGGGCCGCCCAGAAACTCCTCCTCCCGCCTCCCGCCTCTTCTCTCCTCCCCTTTGCCTCCCCGGCTGATGGATGAGCCCCGAGAGCTGCTCTAGCCTGCGTTGCCCTTGAGCGGAAAAGACAGGACAGGAAAGCGGGAGCCTGGGGCGCCCAGGTTGAGGTGGCAAGTGGGGGCCTCTGTCCTGGGAGAAGGGAGAGGGACACGCGGCGCGAACTCCAGGGAGTGCTCCCTCCGACTGGGTACTTCAGACTTCCCAGGACTCTCTGGAGGAGAAGGGTTACAATTTGGTTCCTGGATCTGGATATATAAAAATTCTAAAACCTCAGATAAGCTGATCGTACCCTCTTGCCCACTCCCCAGCACAGCCCCCCACGCACACATTCATTCTGCCCCTGTTTGTTTTTTTTAATTTTCTCCAACCTCCAATCCTGCTTTTTAACTCAAGATTTGCTCTGATGGTGGGCACCAGCGGAGTTGCATCTTCCTCTCTTTAACAACTGGGAGTGTATTACCGAGCAGTTTCCCCTGCTAGCTCAATAAGTTATTACAAATAATGGAGTTAGGTCAGTATTACTGGCATGACCCTCGGTCAGCATGATATAAACGACAGGTGCACAGAGTAAGATCCTGAGTGCATGTGCCTGTGAACTGCACCCTGCAGGAGCTGAATGCAGTCCTGTTTACACCTCATTTTTCCATTAAAAGGTGTCCTTAAATCATAGGACACTCTCTTACAGACAGGTGAAATGACCACCAACAGGCTGGGGTTTCAGAGACCAGACCTTCACGCCTGACTCTACCGCTGGAGTAACTATAGGACCTCGCACAAATGGCTTAAACTCTTCAAATATTTTTTCTCCTCTGTAAAATGAGTAGTTTGGCCTAGGAGACGTCTCCCAAAAGTGCCGTGTGGTTCTTGGAAAGTCAAATGGAGAGGCTTCTTACATTATGACTTACATTATTATTTGGAGTTTTCAGAGTTACCTATTTTGAGAGAAGAGGAAATACTTCTTACCTCTTTCTTTTGTATCATCAAAATATAAAGTCAATATTTAAATTTTTAAAAATTTATTACAGTAAAAGACACACTGCCACATCGCCATTAATACCCCTCGAAACTCACTTTATGTTTTGGGGTTTTTGTTTTTGTTTTTTGAGACAGGGTCTCACTATGGAGTTCAGGCTGGCCTTGAACTCACTATGTAGCCCAGGTTGGCCCAAACTCACAGTGATCCTCCTGCCTCAGCCTCCCAAGTGCTGGGATTACAGGAGCACACCACTATGCCCTGCCAAAGCTCACTTTCAACACATTTATCCCATCGTTCTTGTCACTTTCTGAAGCAGTTCCAGAAGTCCTCTTTCGTGTCTTTACCAGACATGATAAAAAATACAGTGAACACTGCTGCCGAGTGTCATCCTAGGGAAAAGCAAGCTCCTAAAAAAATTATGGTATCCTCATCCACTTTATTCATTGGATCTGGCACTGAGCAACTTCTGGCTGTCCCCCAAAGTCAAGATAGTCATGAAAGGTAAATGTTTTGGATTGACTCAGGACATCAAAGCAGCCATGACAGCACAACCAAAGACAAGAAAGAAGACTCTAGAACCACTTCAAAAAGTGGCAACATTGATGGAATTAGTGAGTTTGAAGTGGGGAACTCATAGTAATGTGTCTTTACCTTAACAACTTTTTCTAATTTAAAAACACACCTGGGGCCGGTGAGATAGCGCAGGGGCATAAGTGCCTGCCTGGCAAGCATGAGGTCCTGAGTTCGACTCCCGGAACCCACATTAAAAAAAAAAAACACACCTGGGGCCAGTGATATCGCTCAGTGGCACAAGTGCTTGCTGGCAAGTGCAAGGTCCTGAGGTCGACTCCTGGTACCCACATTAAAAAAAAAAACCTACTTTTCTATCACCACCTTGTATGTGCTTTTTTTGTATTACTGTATTTTTGTTAGTAATTGGTTAAGTTTTGCCTGTTTATGAGAGATAATGGTTTGTAACCTTTCTCATAATGCAATGTCTTGTTTTGAAATTAAATTATATTGGCCTCAAAAAATTAGTATATTATTCAGTTCTACTTTCTGAAAATTTTACATGGGTGAAGGATTAATATTATTTCTTCCTTATTTGACAGAATTTATGAGCAATTCTGTCTAGGCCTGGAAATTTTTTTAGAACAACTTCTAATTAGGAATTTAATTACTTTATTGAAATATAGATATTCAGAAGTATTTCTTTTTAATTAATGTCTTCCAAGCAATTTTGTGTTTTCCAAGCAATTTTTCCATCTCTTTTTTCTCCAATCTGTCACTTTTATTTTTTCTACTATTTTATTAGTATATGTTTGCCATACATAGTACCCACGTTCATCATAAGGAATTTGTAACTGTACATAATATATCTTTTGTGTGTGTGTGTGGGGGGGGGTGGGTGGGTACCGAGAGTCGACCTCAGGACCTCGCGCTTGCCAGCAGGTGCTTGTACCACTGAGCGATATCACCAGCCCTTTTTTTCCTTTATGTGGGTGAGTTCCAGAAGTTGAACTCAGGACCTCGCACTTGCCGGGCAGGCACTTATGCCACTGAGCTATCTCACTGGCCCTAATATATCTTAATTCTTCTTTTTTTTCCCATTCCCCTCCCCTCTCTTCAACCCTTCTTCCTCTCCCCACTTACAGAAGTTTGTAGGAATTTTTCCATTTCATCCAAGTATTTTTCTGTCATATCTCATACCTATACAATAGTTTGGAGATTCAATTCATAAAGATCAGATTGTCCGTGCTCAGCTGACAATGCTACAAAAACCATTCATACCTTACCAGAGTTTATTGAATACTATGTGAGAGATTTGAGCTAAACAGGCATTGTAGGCATATTATGGCTTTAATTAGGCATAACACCCCAAAGGAACAAAGTCTAAGTATTAGAGTTAGTGTAGGCTTTTGTACAGTCTCTCTAAATGTAAGGCTTTAAATATTTTGCTAGACTCAAATTACATACTATTCATGCCTCAGTTATCAAGTGAGTTTCAAGTGCAGACACAGACACTTGAACTGGGTGTGAATATTTAATCCCATATTTAAATGTATCAATCATGTTGAGGTTTTCTAAATAAAATGGCATAGTAAAAGAGAGGGAAACCAAGTCCCAATCAGGAATGTGTTATCTTTAAAGCATAAACTGTTCTCCAAGGAACCAGAATCACATTAGTTTCAGTAGATGACATAGAAAAACACAAGATATATTGATATTTACAAAACTAACAATATCTTCAGAGTTTTTTGTTTTTATTGTTCTTTTGTTTTTCTTGTTGCTGTTATTGTTTTGATGTTGTTTTAGATGGGATCTCGCTATATTGTTCGGGCTGGCTTCAAATTGCCAATCCTCCTACCTCAGTCTACCAACTATCTGGGATTATGGGGGTGTGCCCCTGTGCCCAGGTATCCCCTAACATTTATTAATGGCAATTTTAGTAGGTTCCTATAGGGATGGATTCTCTCCTTTTATTAGTTTCTTACAACCTAGGACTATTAGTTACCATAAGATACCGACTTCATTTGGGTGCAAGTTGGCGTCTTGATCATTTGTTCTGACCAGTTCTTTTAGTTTTTAAATTGTAAGCAGAGGGCTGAAATAAAGAGAAACACTTTATCTTACATACATAAAAAAAATTTTTTTTTTTTTTTTGGCAGCAGAGAGTCTCTGTGATTTACAGAGGCTGCGTCTCTCACAAGGAACCACCTCTCTTCTAGGTGTGGACCCGTTCTTTTACAATGACTCACATTCAGCGGCCGGTCTCCAGATTCCGTTGGTTCTCAGACAACTGCACAGATTCGTAATAACTTGCCTGTCACTGATGCCATACCCCGGATCTCCCCTGGCTCCTTATAGAAGAAAATACCCCAGTTTTCTGAAAGCCCATATCATTAGAAAAATCACTTGATTGTTTTTCCTTTTTAGAAGTCCTAATATAATCTTTAACACATGCTTCACACTTTATAAATCTTAACTAATTAAATCTTGAAACAGTTCTGTTAGCCTTATTTTACACATTAGAAAATGATGCACCAAAAAGTTAGATAACTTGCCTAAGGTCACACAACCAGCAAGTGGCAAAGCCAAGAAGCAGAGCAGATGGCAGCCTGGCTCCAAAGTCTGTGTCCCGCACCTCCACTTTGCGCTGCAGGTAGAGTGAGCCCCCTCCCGCTCCTGAAGCTCAATTCTTTAAAAGTTTTAAAAGATAAAAACAAAAGTTTGTTTAGAATAAATAGTATTCCACCAACACATAAAAGTAGATTCCTTTCACCCAGTAAAGAAAACTAATGTAAAGTTTGTCTAACACAGCCAATATCTTGGAGGCAATTGCACAACGGCTTTTAAGGATGTGTGACAGAATGTGAACCAAATGTTGTTCCAAAATTGTTGCGACAGGATACTGGTCTGCAGACTACAACATGTGCTCTCGTTTTCTGCTTAGTTGATCCACTATTACAGATAGATTTACTACTTTATTTCTAAAATTCTCTCCTAAAAATTCCAATTCATACTTTCAGGGGTTCTATATATAATCATAATCTAAGGCTATAATTTAAAACCACATTTTCTATATCTATATCTGAAATAGAATTTGGTTTTCACTGAAAAATTTTGCAGTTGGCAAATTGCAAATTAGTAAGGGCAAAAAACACTATCAGATGAACATGTGTGCAAGGGAGAGTCCCAGAATACACCTGATTCAGACCTAGAGGATTCCTCAAAGAATTTGGAAATACAAATCCAAAGCAAATCCCCTCTTAACCAGAAGTTCCTGCAAACTTGCCATTTCCTGTGACTGAAAGGAACCCCAGTGGAGGTTTACACAATACACCTTCAATTTCCCCCTCAGCAGGGATTCTGATGAAGCAGGAGAACTCAGCATTTCAGAGTAACAGCAACACCACCTGAGATGCATGTGGCCTGAGCTCCGCAGAGGACCTGGCAGAGCCTCGCTCGCTCTACAACAGGAGCTCGGATTCAAGGGGAGGACTCTGCCCCGCACCCTTCTCCACAGCGATCCTGCAGAGAACTAGCCCTTCTCTTTTTTCTGCTTTTTGTTTATTTGGTTTGGGCTCAGCAAAGAGGAAAAAAGAAAGTATTATGAATTGTGAAATGTTATTTTGTGCTCAAGGGGACCAACAAGAGGCCAGGATATACATTCCGCTAACATATTAAAATCTGAAAATGTTGCAAATCTTTGCTCATAATGTAGGCCCTTTTATCATTGATGGTCTCCACCACCCTCTCTGTTCAGGGACTGTGTTTAATTCAGGAAGGCTTGCGTAGAGTAGAGATGAGTGAGGGGGCTGCAGTTTAGATGTAGAGTGTCTTCCAAAATTCTCCTGTGCTCAGAGGCAGAGCTCTTCAAAAGTGATAGGATCACGAGGTGCTATATTCATCAGTGGACTCACCCACTCATGAGGTCAGTAGCTGAGTGAGCAGTTAGGAGGGGGCCTCTTTACAGAGTCCAGTCACCATGAGCATTGACCTGGAAGGGTGCGTCTCCCTCCCCGGCTCCTCCCTTCTCTCTCTGCTTCCTGGAGACCATGGCATAGCATAAGTGGCTTTCCTCCACCAGGACCTTGCTCCCTGCTTCCTGGCTGCCATGGGAGGAGCAGCTGTCCTCTACCCAGGACCTCCCACCGTGCCGTTTCTGCCTTGGAGCCAGCCAACCAGGGCCTGTAACTATGAGCCAAAATAAACCTCTCCTCCTTTAATTTGTGTTGCATATTTTGTCTCCACAAGAAGAAAGTGACTAAGACAGCACCCATTTCATCCTCGGGGTCATCGTTGGCTCATGCTTTTTTATAATGAACATGTGTCATTTTTACCAAAAATCATGAGATAATCATTCCTTTTTATTCTTTTTCCTTTCACAGAGATGCAATTAAAACAATAAGCATTTGGGATCACTGGATATTTAACAGCATATTCAAAAGCTGATCGGTTGATTGCCAGCTGAGCTTTGATTTCACTGAGAACTCCCCTGAAGAGACAAGAGCGCCTCACAATCCTGTCTCAGTCTCCACAAGAAATCCCAGCCCGGAAATTGTCGAAAAGCTACAGAACCTGGTAGGGTCAAAGTAATGACTATCTCACTTCCCCAACCACAGTTTCAAGCATTTCTCTCTTATTGCCAACCTCTATCTTTTCCAAGTCATTGCCTCTAGTATGTATCTTGATTTCCATAATTCTTTGACCCCACCAGGATATCCAAATCATGCACCCTACCATCTTTCCACCATCCACGACCACGACTGATCTCGCTTTAAATGAATGAGCACAATCCTCATAGGCCCCGAGCGCTGCTCTGCGATCCTACTGTTTTCCTCATTTGCTCACTCTGCCATCCTCTAAGAGGTTTGTTTTACTTATTCCTCTCTCCTCAAATCTTCAATACCTTCTTCCCTCTTCTGGAACATAGCTGATGACTTTGTTTCTTATTCTACTGAGAATATTGAAGCCCTTGTAATAGCCTCCTCTTCCCACTACCACATCTCCCAATTTATCTGATTCTACTCTACTCTGCCTCTTTCCCCATCACCCTTGATGAGACGGCTCTGCTCCCTCTGTCCATGCACTGGATTCCACTCCTTCAGCTACTCGAGGACTTTCATCCTGTAGTGATCCCCCTTCCATCTGCATCCTCTGAGTCCTCTCTTCCCTAGATTATTTCCATCAACTACAAATATACCATTTCACATATTTTAAAAATTGTTACTTGACCCACATACCCATCAAACCCCCATTTCTCTACTCCCTTTGTAGTCACACTCTTCAAAAGAGATGTCAATTACTAAGCCACCTTATCTTTGACAAAGGTGCCAAACACATTCACTGGAAGAAAGATCGACTCTTTAATAAATTGTGCTGGAAAAACTGGCTCTGCACATGCCGAAGATTAAAACCAGACCCATATCTTTCACCGTGCACTAAACTAAATTCAAAATGGATCAGAGATCTAAATATTAAAACAGAAACATTAAATCTCCTGGAAAATAGAATAGGTAAAACTCTTGAAGACATTGGTGTAGGCAAAGACTTTATGAATAAAACCCCAATGGCACAGGAACTATCACAAAGAATCAACAACTGGGATCTCATCTTATTAAAAAGCTTTTGCACAGCAAGAGAAACCACCAACAGAGTGAAGAGACAACCCACAACGTGGGAAAAAATGTTTGCCAGCTGTTCCTCAGACAAAGGATTACTATCGAGAACATACAAAGAACTCAAAAAAATCAGACTTCCCAAATTAAAGACCCAATCCAAAAATGGGCATCTGAGATGAATGAACACTTCTCAGATGAAGAAATACAAATGGCAAATAAATATATGAAAAAATGTTCAACATCACTAGTCATTCGAGAGATGCAAATTAAAACAACACTGAGATTCCATCTCACCCCAGAAAGAATGGCTATTATCAAGAAGTCAACTAATAACAAATGCTGGAGGGGCTGTGGGGAAAAAGGAACCCTTCTCCACTGTTGGTGCGAGTGTCGACTGGTGCAGCCACTGTGGAAATCAGTGTGGAGATTCCTCAAAAAACTAGGATTGGAGGTCCCATTTGACCCAGCTATTCCCCTTCTGGGTATCTTCCCAGAAGAATTAAAAACATCGTACCACAGCGATATATGTGCACCCATGTTTATAGCAACACAATTTGTAATAGCTAAGTCTTGGAAGCAACCCAAATGCCCATCAACCAAGGAATGGATAAAAAAGATGTTGTATTTTTATACAATGGAGTACTACTCAGCCATAAAGAAAGATAAACTGGAGACTTTTATAGGTAAATGGATGCAACTCGAGAAAATACTCACAAGCGAAATAAACCGGATGCACATCTGTAAACATCGTATTGTCTCCCTAGTATGAAAATGCAATTTCACTGTGACTATTCCATTCCTTAGTCTTCTATTTTTACCTAGCTTTTACATGGCTTAATCTTATACTGAGTAATGTTTTTCTCCAAAAGGTATTTGTACATTCTCTAACGCTTGAGTTTGTTAATACATGAGAATGTTTACTTGTTGTCTTTAAAAAAAAATAATTAAAAAAAAAAAAAAAAGAGATGCCAACACTGGCTGCCCATGGCTCCTCACTCACCATTTTCTCCTCAACCAGCTCTTACTGGGCCACATTTATAAAGATCAGCGTGTGCCAATTCTCAGTCTTCATTTTACCTTATTGTTCAATAGCTCATGAATCCTTCCTCCTTGAGACAATGCTTCAGCTACAGGGAGAAGGAGTACTAATGATTTCCCTCCTACTTCACTGGCTGTTTCTTCCAAGACACCTACACCAGCTCCTCCTCCTGGTCCTAGGATCTAAATGTTGGCTTGTGCGAGGGCCATGTCCTAGGTCCTCTTCTCTACTGAGACTCTCTCTGTCTCTCAAGGAGTTATCATCACCCGGACCCATCTCTTTAAATTATTACATACTGATGATTTTTTAAATATTTACCCCTCACTTGAATCTTTCCTCTAAACTCCAAACGCATTTATTTCTTTGCCTTCGCCACGTCTCCACTTGATTTGTTCAATGGGAAAAATCAGATGTAACAGTGCAAAAACTGAAATTCTGATTCCTGTACAAACATCTCCTCTCTCCTCCTCTCATAAATACCCCTACTCTTCACTAGTAGCTTAGGTCAAAACCGTATGGGCCATCATTAATTCTTCTCTGCCTCTCACACCCCATAACCAGCCCATCAGCTCCTGTTTGCTCAAGCTTCACATGATCACTTCTCATCATGTTCATTGTTCTCCCACCCTACTCAAAATACTGTCATCTCTTACTTTAAAAATCTTGATAGTCCTGGTCTCTCCGCTTCCAGTCTTGCTTCTTATCCACCAACACACACACTTGTGCTTGCATTCAGGACCTTCTATGCACAAGCTACTTTAGTGGAGAATGTCAGCATCCAACAGGTATCCAGTAAGCATTATCAAATGAATAGATGGCTTCATTTCATAGTTGAAAGGATGAAATTAGTAAAGCTTTGCAACCATTGAGAGAGATGAGTTTCCAGGAGCCCAACAAGAGACTGACACAATGCCTTAGGCCAGGCCAGGACTTGGGAGATAGCAGAATGCATCTGAACCGAAGGTATTAGAAGCAATTTGCTTCCTACCATGATGTGACCTGTTAACACAGAGTAGATAAACCAAACCCCCAGGCTGAAGCGAATAAGCCTGCTAACTAAAGTTAGCTGAAAGGAAGGAAAGGGTACCCCAAAGAGGGGAAATAATGTGCAAAATAACTTTCATATTCCTTTTATTTTGGTCTTTTAATACTATACTGCACTGGTAGAGACAAAAATCATATCCACACTACTTATTGTCATTGCTGGAATATACTGACTGCCTGAAATACTAAAGGCACTGATACTAGAGAAGGAGAAACACTTCATAAAGGGTCTGGCTACTCCCCAAGTGAGAGACAGGAAGGAAGCATTCATTAGCTTACACAATACTCTCCCTTGCACTTACTTCTTCCCTTTGAAAAAGGACAGCATACCTCTTTCTCCTCTGCCTTGGGTCCCCTACCCAGCATGGTCCTGCTGACACTGCCTTAAGTTTCCTCTATATTACATTAAAACACCTTTGACTCTGTTTATAAAAATCAAACTAACTGTTCAGGCTCTGTGTTTAAAGGGAGGGAAAAAAGCTTCTTGTTTATTTATTTATTGAGACAAGATTTTGCTATCTAGTTCAGGCTGAACTTGAACTCACTATGGAACCCAGGCTAGCCTCCAACACACAGTGAACCTCCTCCCTCACCCTCCCTAGTGCAGGGATTACAGGTATGCACCACCACACCCAGCTTTTTTATTTATTTATTTTTAAGAGTTTTGGGCCGGTGAGATGGCTCAGCGGCTTAAGCGCCTGCCTTGCAAGCGCGACAGCCCGAGTTCGACTCCCGGATCCCACATACAAAAAAGGGGCCGGTGATATCGCTCAGCGGCACGGGTGCCTGTTGGCGCGCGAGGTCCTGAGGTCGACCCCCCGGTACCCACAAAAAAAAAAAAAAAAAGAGTTTTATCTTTCAGGTGTGTGTATGTGTGTGTGTATGTGTGTGGTACTGGGAAGGGAACCCAGAGCCTCACATACGCTAGGCAAGTACTCTACCATTGATATACATTCCCAGCGCTGAAATTCCTTTATGCACTCATGGCTCTTTGTTTCCTCCTCTTTTCTCTTCACCAGATTTTCTCACATGTCTTAGTACAGGCTACTGTAACAGAAATACTATAGCCTATGTGGCTCAAACAGAAAACATGCATTTCTCCAGTTCTGGAGGCTGGAAAATTCAAAATCAAGATGCCAGATTTGTTAAGAGCCTGCTTCCTGGTTTATAGATGGCCATGTCCTTGTTGTGTCCTCATGTAGCAGAAGGAGTAGAGAGCTCTCTGGGTTCTCTTTTATGAAGGCACTAATCCTACTTGTGAGGACTGCACCCTCATGACCTAAAGCATTGCTCAAAGGCCCAACTCCTAATAACATCATAGGGCTTACTGTTTCAAAATATGGATTTAAGGATATACAAATAGTCTATATATCAGAGTTTGCTGGAGGAACAGAATATATATATTTACAATGTTGCCTTACAGTGGGAGACCCAGAGGATCCAGTCAAAAGCAGAAGGCCTGGAGCTCACTACAGTCCAGTGGGAGTCTCTATTAGGAAGCCTGGAGACAGATGGCCAAAGGTGATGGTGAAGACTGGAGCTCCTCTGAAGAAGCAAAAGTGAGATTTCCTTCTTCTTTCCCCTTTTATTCCATTCAGGCTACAAGCTTATTGGTTGGTGTTACCCACATCCAGAGTGAGTCTTCCCACTTCAGCCAGTCAATCACCCAGACACACCCAGAACTGCACTAAACCAATCCGATAGGCATTTCTTACTCAAATTGACACCATAGGGCTGGTGAGATAGCTCAGCGGCATAAGTGCCTGCCTGGCAAATGCGAGGTCCTGAGTTCGGCTCCCGGTATCCACGTAAAGGAAAAAAAGGGCCAGTGATATCACTCAGCAGCATAAGTGCTTGCTGGCAAGCATGAGGTCCTGAGGTCAACTCCCAGTACCCACATTAAAAAAAAAACAAAAAAATTGACACTACAATTAACTATCACAGTCCATAACATCCTTCCTGCTTTTCCTTGAATGTAATTTTGTTCATTTCAAATGCATAAACAGAAATATATATTTATGGAGTTCATATACCTTTGTAAAAATGAATATATAGTATTTAATAACACAGAACTGTATATTTTTAAATGGTTAAGATGCTAAATTTAATGTTATTTGTATTTTACCTCAATTTAAAAACTGGAAAAAATACAGCAAAATCCTATAGGCTTTTACTTATTTTTGTCCAATGTACATTTCACAAAACTATGGTACCATGTAACAACCTGGGTACTGAGACTGATAAGATTCATCAAACTAATTTTTTCTCTTTCTTTTTTCCCCAAGGGTCTAGAAAGGCCCATGGCATGAGCCCACTGCAGCCTTGCAAAGCTTCTAGGCTTTTCTGGTCCACAAACAGCCATCCATCTAATCTTCACATTTTCCCAGTTTCACTTGTACTGATTTCTACGTGGATTGTGAATGTTTAGCTATACACACTTTATCACATTTGTTCACCAACAAGGCGCTGAACAATTCTGTCAGTACGCAAATCTCTCATGTTGCTATTTTATAAATATGCATACCTCCCTTTCATGCTTGCTCCCATTTTTAATCCTAGGAAATCCCTAATTAGTCTACTATTTCTAAAATTACGTTGTTTCAAAAATATTATATCAACAGCACCCCACACTGTGTATCCTCTTGGCATTGTCTTTCCTTCAGCATAATTCCCTGGATGTTTTTACAAGATAATGTGTATATGAGTCATTCATTCCTTTTTATTGATGAATAGTGTTTCATGTAATCTTTTTTAGGCTACTAAAACTCTATATAATGATAATAATTATTGTTCTATAAAATAAGAACAAACATGGGGGAGACGCGCATCTTTCTGCTAAGTCTGGCCTCAGGGAGAAGGCAGGGGTGGGCCGTCAGGGGAAGGTGCAGGACTATGAAACCAGAAGTCTCTTCAGTGTGGGCTCCTCATGGTAGAGAGAGATGGTATAGGGGAAGGGACAGTGGGGTTTCCAAAGACAGCGGTATGTCCAAATTCCTTCTACCTACTTTGCAATGCCTGTGGTCCTTCCCCTCTGTCTCCTTGTCACAGAGTCCTGGGTCTTTCTCCGGCAGTGGGCACCTGGAGGGGCTGGCTGGGTGCTTAGGGGGCCCCACTTGTCCTCTCACCAGGCTTTAGAAGAGATCCTCAAGGAAGTGTAGGGAGAGCAGGGCAAAGGCGACCTGCGGAGGGCCCCACGGGGCAGCCCATGGTCTCTCAGCCTGGAAGTCTCTGGCCCTCTGGACCCTGGCGTGGTCCCCGCGGGGCGGCCAGAACCTGAGTCCCGGGAGTCTTCCACCAGAGGTAAAGCACGCCAGGAAGCCCACAAGGCTCGGGCCACCATTGGCTTCGGGGAGCAAGCAAATCACGCGGGTCCTGCGGGAGACTGGAGGACCTCTGTCCTCTGGGGCTGCTCCCGCCAGCCCAGCGCCCCGGGGACACGAGGACGTCATCAGGTGTTGCAGAGCTGGCTGTTGCAGGCGTCCTGTGCTCTCTGCAGCTCTAGACTCCCTCCTGGCCTTCCCACTGATGGTCACAAGCACAGCCCTGCTTGGAGAGGCCTAGCCAGCCCCTCGAATTTTCTATCTGACCTCGAAAGGGAGACAGTGTCAGAAAGTCCACAGATAGCTCTTGACAGAAGGGTGCTGTCTTTCCTCGTTGTTAAAGTGAACAGACTACACCCGGATGCTTCTTTCTTTCTCTACCTCATGCAATAAATCTTGTACAGTTGGTTTGGCCAATCATCTTTTGAGAGACATCGAGGTTGATCCCAGCCCTGCTTTTGGCTGTTATGAATAACACTGCTATGAAAAAGCTTATATCTAGATAAGTTCCTAAGTTTTGTAGGTCTTTTTTTTCCCCTCATAGGAATTATTTTCACACACACACACACACACGAAAAGCATCACGGCTCGAAAACCTTGATGTGACACAGTTCTGATGACAGAATATTTTCATTGACAGCATTTTGGTTCATTAAGCTCAACTCAACCTCATAATTACATAATTGTGATGAGATTAACTGAAATGTTCTGAAGATCAATGGAGGGGCCCTCTGTCCGGTAATACTGTTACTCTTCAGTTATTTTTAAGCTGGCGTGGTGAGAATGTGCTGTGCAGTCATGCAGAGGATTATACATGTTTTGTTCCAAGACTCATT
The DNA here is from genome assembly GCA_028451465.1 of Erethizon dorsatum. Taxonomy (NCBI): domain Eukaryota; kingdom Metazoa; phylum Chordata; class Mammalia; order Rodentia; family Erethizontidae; genus Erethizon; species Erethizon dorsatum. The sequence continues at coordinate 101,569,323 of CM051829.1, read as the reverse complement.
TATGACTATTGTGTGGGCTGAATTGAGCACAACTTACCAACTGTAGGCACAAAGTAGAAAATTGCTCTTCAAAAGAAAGAATGGGTCTCGTTTTTGTTTTTTTTTTAAATCCTCAAAATACAGAAAAATGCAAAGAATGCTATAAATGCCCACGCATCAACATCCAGAATTGATTACGGTTAACATTTTGACAAATTATCTTTTCTATAAGAAATAAAATATTGCAGATAAAATCAAAGTGCCCTTGACCCTTCCCCCAATCCCAGTCCAGACCAGTTTCCCTCCCTGTCTCTTCAGAAGCAACCACTTTCATGAATTTATTATGTCTCTTTCTAGGGTGTTGTGTTACATATGTGTATATGTATTGAAAGTCAGAGACAGAGCAAGAGCACAGTGCTATTAGCATGAAAACATTGCATGAATAGCACATAATGTATAACTTTTTAGTTCACACTATAATTTTTTTTTTCTCTGTGGGGGATCGAACCTAGTGCCTCACTCATGCTAAGTAAGCACTCTACCACTGAACTATATTCTTAACCCCTCAATACTATTGTTACCAGAATGCCAGAGTCATGTCCCACAGTGATGAAGAATCAAACCAAGGACAGAGGAGAGGCAGGGTGCAAGCAAATTTTTTTTTTTTTTTTTTTTTTTTTTTATGCGGGTACCGGGAGTCGAGCTCAGGACCTCACACTTGCCAGGCAGGCGCTTATGCCACTGAGCTATATCACCGGCCCAGGGTGCAAGCAAATATTTTAAAAGATAAGAAGTCAAGAAAGTAAAGCTCCTGCTAGCTGGGAGGGGCTTCTGAGTAGGATACCTATGAGGACTCTTTGTCTAGAGGTTTTTAAGGAATTTAAAAGGCAGCTCAGGCTGTTGTATAATCAATAGGAGAGTAGATATTACTTAGAGTCCAATCTGCAGTGTCCATGCAGTACCATGCAGGGCCCATGCACACTTGAGCCAATGGCCTACCTGATCCTGCCCTAGGGAGGTCCCAGACAACTGCAGGACACCTGGCAGATGTTTTGTTAGACCATTGGAGGGTCGTGACTGAGCAGATTCCATTTTGGGCATCCTGGCTCTATTTTGGGGCCACTGTCCTTACTGACTAGTAGAATTCTAACTCCTGTCTCACTAATTTCTGTTACACTATGATTTTTATTTTTATTTTATTTTATTTTTTGTGTGGGTACCAGGGGTCGACCTCAGGACCTCATGTGCCAGCAGGTGCCCGTGCCGCTAAGCGATATCACCGGCCCTTTTTTCCTATGTGGGTTCCAGGAGTCGAACTCGGGCCCTCATGCTTGCCAGGCGGGCGCTTACCCCGCTGAGCCACCTCACCGGCCCCTACACTAGATTTTTAAATCTATCTGTGTTGTATATGTGTGCATTCAGCCCTCCATATCCTCAGGTTCTGCATCAGTGGATTCAAGCAACCAGAGATTGAAAAAATTTTTTTAATTACATCCTTATTGAACATATACAAATTATTTTTCTTATCATTATTCCCTAAACAATACAGCATAAGAACTATTTGCATAGCATTTACATTGCATTAGGTATTATAAGTAATACAGGCATGTTTTAAAATATATGGGAGAGGGAGGGTAGGTTATGTACAAATACTAGTAAGCCATTTTATGTAATGGACTTGAGCTTCTGCAGATTTGGGCCTCTTGATGGTATCACAGAACCAATCCCACACAGAAACCAAGTGATGATGATAATTGGTTCATTTCTCTTAGCTGTTATGTAATATTCCTATACTAAAATAACAATTTTGTAAGTTCCCTTAAAAATGGTCATTTGAATTGTTTCTGCTTTCTGCTATTACAATGCTTCAGTAAACATGGGGCATCTGTACCTGTACTCCAGGTCACTGCTACGGCAATTTCTCCAGCCTGTGGTACATAACAAGGAGTGGAACTGTTGAGTTGAAAGGTATAAATAATTAAAACTTTACAGATATTGACAACATACACCCCTCCCTCTGGGGCTGTATTAACTTAGATTTCCTGTGTGATGGATTTGAGACATTCTACTTTTCTACAACCTCCCCAACATCAATACTGTTAGACTTTCCAACTTTTTAAATTTGAAGGGACATTTGCCTTCCTCAGACTTCTAGTGAAGTTGAACATAGTTTCAGATTTGTTAACCATTTGGTTTTCCTCCCTGTGATACTTGTTAAATTTCTACACAAAGCAAATTTTTAAAAAAATATAAGGGGAGGAATAAGGAAATATTGGTCAAAGGATGCAAGTTTCAGTTAGATAGGAGAAATAAGTATTTGAGATCTACTGCACGATGATTATAGTTAATAGTAATTACTGTATATTTCAAAATTGTTAAGAGTAAATTTCATATGTGTTCATTACAAAGAATAAATATGTTAGGTGATGGGTATATTAACTAGCTTGATTTAATTATTTCACAATATACACACATATCAAAACATCACATTATACTCCATAAAAATAGACAATTACTTTTTTCTTTAAAAAAAGGAGGGCCGGTGAGACAGCTCAGTGGCATAAGCGCCTCCCTGGCAAGCACGAGGTCCTGAGTTTGAATCCCGGAACCCACATACAAAAAAAAGGGCCGGTGATATTGTTCAGCAGCACGGGCGCCTGCTGGCACGTGAGGTCCTGAGTTCGACCCCCAGTACCCGCAATAAATAAATAAATAAATAAATATAAAAATAATTTAAAAAGGAAAAAGCAGTTTCTCAAACAGCAGTAGTACTAAAATTTTGGGTATAATATATAGGTAGTTAATATTAATGTTGGTACTTTAAAGTTCTGTATTTTGGGGCACTGTGGGATATAAAATGTGTTAAATTGTCTTAATACATTAAAAAAATGCTTCTTAGATAAGATAGCAAAATAAATATCTTCAGTGCCTAACCCAATGTCTGGCAAATAGTTGGTGTTCAATAAATACCTGTTGAATTGATAAATAAAAGGAATAAGTCAAGATAATTTCAGAAAGAGCATTTCAGAAACAGTACTCTGCCAAAGAGAAAGTCAGACACTAAGTGTTTAAAAATACATGATAAAGAAAAACAAAACCAAAACAACAAAATATACAGTCAATACTTCTTTCTACTAATCATGGTATTTCTTGTGAGGTCTTAGATTGATAGTTCTGCTTTTCAGGTGGAAAATCAAATACTTTTAATGCTAAAGTCTCAGGTGACTTTTCTGAGAACTTGCCAACAAGGTCTACACACAAGGTTTCTCTGCCATCTCTCTGATGTGTATCCTGGTTGTTTTGTTTTGTTTTGTTTTCAATTAACACGTTTATAATATATCATAGTTGCATTTGTTTTGGGGGTTGCTATATGGATACAGCCTGCGTATAGCATGTCTCGGTCATTTTCAATCCCTTTCTCCCTCCTACCCCTACCTCAGTGTCCTCTTCCCCATCTCCAACAAATCTACCTTTCTATTTCCTACCATCCTCCTTTTTTAACTCTTTTATTTATTTATGTTATAGGTTTCTCATATAAGAAAAACCATGAGATATTTAACCTTCCGTGACTGACTTATTTCATTTAACGTTATGATCTCAAATTCCATCCATTTTCCTGCATAAGACAAGATTTCATTCATCTTTACGGCTGAATAGTATTCTAATGTGTATATATTCCACATTTTCTTTATCTATTCACTTCTTTATAGGCATCTAGGCTGTTTCCAGAGCTACAGAATTACAACCAGAAGAAACACAGAATAGCCAAAACTGTCCTGAAGGGCAAAACAGGAGGATTACAATTCCAGACTTCAAGTTATACCACCAAACTATGGTAACAAGAACGGCATGGCACTGGCCCAAAAATAGACATGTAGACCCATGGAATAGAACAGAAGACACAGAAATGACCCCATGTACGTCCAGCCATCTGATTTTTCACAAAGGGGTCAAAAACATATGTTGGGGAAAAGATAGTCTTTTTAATAACAAATGGTGCTGGAAAAATTGGTTATCCACATGCAGAAGATTGAAACTAGACCCATATCTCTCACCCTGTACTAATATCAAATCAAAATGCATCAAAGGCCGGTGAGATGGCTCAGCGGCATAAGCGCCTGCCCGGCAAGCGCGAGGGCCCGAGTTCGACTCCCGGAACCCACATACGAAAAAGGGGCCGGTGATATTGCTCAGTGTCACGGGCGCCTGCTGGCGCGCGAGGTCCTGAGGTCGACCCCCCGGTACCCACCAAAAAAAAAAAAAAAAAAAAATGCATCAAAGACTTAGATATAAAAACAGAAACATTGAAACTGCTAGAAGATAACTTCAGGGAAACACTTGAAGCCATAGACACAGGCAAGGACTTCCTGAACAAATTCCAATAGCACAGGAAATGATACCTAGAATCAACAAATAGGATTTCATCAAAGTGTTATGGTTTTGATGAAAGAAAGAAAGAAAGAAAGAAAGAAAGAAAGAGAAAGAAAGAAAGAAAGAAAGAGAAAGAAAGAAAGAAAGAAAGAAAGAAAGAAAGAAAGAAAGAAGGAAAGAAAGAAAGAAAGAAAGAAAGGGAAGGAAGGAAAAGAAAGAAAGAAAGAAAGAAAGAAAGAAAGAAAGAAAGAAAAGGAAGGAAGGAAGAAGAAAGAAAGAAAGAAAGAAAGAAAGAAAGAAAGAAAGAAAGAAAGAAAGAAAATTGAGTGCAGTTGTACCAACCTTGAGTTTTCAAGTGGAAAATAACACATAAAACCACTCTTGAATATCAAGAAACTGCTTTGACTCTTTTATTGCTCTGTTGACTTGAATTTTGTGTGAAGTTAGGTGGTATAGTAGATGTTACTTTCTTTTTTCTTGGTTTTCTGAAGACATGGTCTCACTATGTAATGTAGACCAGCTTTGAATGTGCTATAGAATCCAGGCAGGCCTTGAACTTATGATCCTCCTGCTTCAGCCACCTGAGTACTGGGATTATAGGTGTGCACCACCACACTTGGCTAAATGTTACTTCAAAAAAAATGATTCTAAAATGTACTCCTTCTAGAGATCCCTCTATATTCGTATTAAGCTTAATTGTTTCAGTTGTTAGTTGTTGGGCCATTTCTAAGCTTAAAAATTATCATCATTTTAATTAAAGTAACATTTAACATCTCTATTAATGAGTATTCATAATATACAAGCTATAATTTCCTAATGTAATAGCTTGGTTTTATTTTTGTTGCTGCTGTTGTGTTGTGTGTGTATGTGTTTTGTTTATTTGTTTTTTTACCTTCCTGGGTACTGAGCGGAGGGCCTAGAACTATGCTTTTTGTTATTGTTATTGTTGTTCTTGTTGTTGTTTTTTATAAAGCAAAAAAGAAAAGTATCACATAAAACAGAAAAACTCCATACTTCGACTGTTTTCGCCTTGCAATATATATTCTTGTGGGTTTCTTTTCTTTTCTTTTTCTGGAGATTGAATCCAAGGCCTTTGCATTGAGCTACACCCCTAGCTTTTAAAAACAAATTGTTTTTTGACACAGGGGGTCACTCAGTCACTAAATTGCCCAGGGTGGGTTTGAACATGTGATGGTCCTGCCTCAGCTTCCCAGAGTGCTGGGGTTGTAGGTCTGCACCACCAAGACCAACTGTAGCGTAGATTCTTAACTCACTCCTTTCTGCTAGCACCAACATTGACACCCTTTTAAAATCCAGGTCATGGCCCAACATTAGTGCTGTCTTGTTTGGAAAAGAGTTGGAACAGCAGCCACGCTGAATCATCACACAGCTTTACTGTATCTCAAAATAACAAAAACTAAAACTGCTACTGATCCACTCTGGATATTTCCCCAGTAGTGACCATGGTGAAAAAGCAAACTCAGGAGAAATGAAAGAAAATTATTGTCTTAAGGAAAGTACCTGACAAAGATATTGCTTCTTATGGTGCAGGACAACATACTCAAACTAGCTTCCCAAGGACTGGTTCCTTGGTCAAATGGGATTCAGAAAAACATGAATATTTTAAGATAAATATTAACTAATACATTGATACTAATGTCAACATATTAAACATTGTTTTGGTTCCTTCCTGGGTGCTGAGACACAATACCCAAAACCCACGACTCTAAAAAAGGAAAAGTTGGGCCGGTGAGATGGCTCAGCGGCTTAAGCGCCTGCCTGGCAAGCGCGAGGGCCCGAGTTCAACTCCCGGATCCCACATACGAAAAAGGGGCCGGTGATATCGCTCAGCGGCACGGGCGCCTGCTGGCGCGTGAGGTCCTGAGGTCGACCCCCCGGTACCCACAAAAAAAAAAAAAAAAAAAAGATAAAAAAGGAAAAGTTGTAGAGGTTTCAGTCCATAGTCAAGTGGCATGGCAGAGGGGCATTGTAGAGGAGAAACAGATCATGGCATGGCAACCAGGAAGCAGAGAGAGAGAGAAAGAGAGAGAGAAAGAGGGAGGCAGACAGACAGACAAACAGACAGAATGGTCAAGGGAGGAGGAAAGGAAATAGACCCTTCTAGGCCACCCTCCCAGTGACCCATCTCCTCCAACCAGACTTCACCTCCCAACATCACATTTAGCTATAAACTCACCAGTGCACTAATCCACTGACGAGTATCACACCCCCATGATCCAATCATCTCCCCAAAGCCCCACCAATGAGTATATGAGACTTCGGGGGGCATATAGTACATAATAAACATTAACCAAAGACATTGAATATAAAATGTCTAATATTTAATATCAGCATAATAACATTAACATGAACATAGTAAAGCCTTTGAAAGATTCTGAAGTAAAGAATCCCACCCAACATTTCTGGGGCTCACTGTGTTGCCCAGGCTGGTCTTAAACTTGTGAGTTCAAGTGACACTCCTGCCTCAGCCTCCCCAGCAGCTGGGACTACAGGCTCACAATACCACTCCAGACTCCCTTTTTTTTTTTTTTGTGGGTACCAGGGGTCAACCTCAGGACCTCGTGCGTCAACAGGCGCCCGTGCCACTGAGCAATATCACCAGCCCTTTTCTCGTTTGTGGGTTCCGGGAGTCGAACTCGGGCCCTCACGCTTGCCAGGCAGGTGCATACACCGCTGAGCCATCTCACCGGCCCCCATTTATTTTTAATCGCATGTTTTCCAAACTTTTTTTTTTAACCCCAGAACACTTTAAAAAGTTAATGCTTATAGAAGTAATGTTCTGTACAGCTTGGTTTGTGAAATTCAGATAAAAGATAATAAATATTATTTATTATTTGATTTAAACAATCCATTTCACTAATGTATTTCATCAACAACTATTTCTTCTACTGCTGACAGACACCTATTAAAATGAAATTCCAGAATGCTGCCTCTGACTCATCGGTGTCTGAAAAATGGTTCTGGTGCAAGATTCAGGCCCTGTGCTCCCCTATGTGTCACTTATTTCCTACAAAATGCCTTGGATTTAGCCCTTAAAAACTAATAAGAAACTCTCTGATCTAAGACCCTCCCCCCAACCCAGCCCCACCTTGAGTCAAGCGCTGGCTTTGTAATCTGAGTCAAATATCACAAATGGCTTCTGAGCCCCAGGGTGAAGATGAATTACTCTCAAGCTTTACAAGATAATAAAGGAGTTTTCTGAAATTTCACTAGATACAGTGTATTGGCCAGTTTTCCCATTGCTGGGACAAAATACCTGACACCTGCAACTTGAAGGATGAGAGAGTTATTTTATTTTATTTTATTATTTTTTTTGTGTGTGGGTACCGTGGGTCGACCTCAGGACCTCGCGCACCAGCAGGCGCCCGTGCCGCTGAGCGATATCACCGGCCCCTTTTTCGTATGTGGGTTCTGGGAGTCGAACTCGGGCCCTCGCGCTTGCCGGGCAGGCGCTTACACCGCTGAGCCATCTCACCGGCCCGAGAGAGTTATTTTAGCTCACAGTTTCCAAGAGGTTTCAGTTCATTGTCAGCTGGCTGCAAGGCAGGACTATCAGGGCGGAAGGGCCTGGTTAAGTAAAACTGTTCACTTTATGTCATCCGGAAAGCAAAGAACAGGGGAAGAGCATGTGAGAAGGGGCAAGGATCAGACGGAGTCGCTACCGTCACACTGCATGATCCACCCAGACACACCGGGAGACACACACATCCCTGAATCCCATCAAGCTGACAATCAAGATACAGCTTTTCAAAATTTGTGATTAAAAACACAAAACAAAATTTACCAGTTTATCTATTTTTAAGCATAGGGTTCAGTAGTATTAAGTATATGCATATTATTGTGCAACAGACCTCTGGAATTTTTTTATATTGCAAAACTGAAACTCTATACCCATTGATACATGTCCTGTTTCCCCCTTTCTTCTAGTCCCAGGCAACCATCATTCTATTTGCTGTTCCTATGAAGTTGATTGTTTTAGATACCTTGTATAAGTGGAATCACAAATATTTTTTGTGACTTGTTTTACTTAGCATATGTTCTCTGTTTCATCCATGCTGTGGTATGTAATAGGACTTCTTTTTTAAAAAATGAATGATACTCCTTAGTATGTATTTATCACATTTGGGTTATTCTTTCGTCCACTGATGGACACCTGGATTGCTGCCACCTCTTGGCTACTATGAATAAACTGCAATGAACATGCAAATATCTCTTCGAAACCCTGCTTTCACCCCTTTCGGATACATCCCCAGAAGTGGGATTGGTGACTCACATGGTAACTTTAAAAGAAAATTTTTTTCAGAAACCTGCACACTGTTTTCACAGGGACTGGAATATTAACATTCCCATCAACAGTGTATTTACAGAAGTTCCAATTTCTCTACATTCTTGCTAATACTTCTTATTTTTTTTGTTTTTCTTGATAGTCATTTTCATTTTATTTTATTTTTTTGTGGTGCTGAGAATGGAACCTAGAGCCTTTGCACTGAGCTACATCCTTATCCCCTTTTGTATTTTATTTTGAGACAGAGCCTCTCTAAGTCACTAAGTTGGTCAATTCTGGGCTCAAACTTGTGATTCTCCTGCCTTAGCCTATCAGAGTGCTGGAATTACAGGCATGCACCACCACACCCAGATTAGTCGTATATAATTTATATTAGACGTATTTTTATTTGTCCTTATTCTCTGAAAAATATACAACAACTCTTCATTAACTCAAATATGTGATCCTGTTGAACAAATACAAGTAGCTGCCAAAGAACAGTAAGTAGCTTCTCCAGCAGAAGGAAGACACAGTAAGAACCAATATCTGAAAATATACAATTAAGGAAAACCACCATCCAAAAATCAGAATGTGAGCTTGTGTGGAGGTTCTAGCAGGGAAGCACAGCTGCTCATGTCCCCTTGACTGAAGAATGGCCCTCCTCCGTCAGAGAAGGTCTTCGACCAAGTTCACAGAGAGACACACATGGAACAGTGAGGGAGTAAAAGGGCACCGTCCTAGCCAGCCAGGTCAGCTGAATCAACCCTGGTGGTCAGTAGGGTGGCAGATGTCACCCTCATCTCCAACCAATATTTGCAAATATACAGCTGAAAGGAACTACATCCCAAAGTCAAACTGAAACAAGGCAATCTTTTTGCAATTGCTTAATCATTTATGTGATTAAGATTACAAGGATGAAAAAATAAATAAATAAAAGGATTTACACGTTTTTCCAGCTATTTGTTTAAATAATAGCATTGTATATTTGAATATTATAAACACTATTTGTATTTGTATAAGTACTACATATTTAAAGATATTAAGTTGACTTTTTCAGCTATTCTTAGAAGATTATAGAAATAAATATATCAGAATGAATGGCATGTGTTCACTGATACTCAAGGAATTTCTAGGACATTTTCTTGTCAATATCAGTAGGATCTATTAATTCATAACAACTTAGTGCTTTTAAACTTACAAAGTACTAGCAACCACATGTTTTATTTAATAGTCCCTACATCCTATGACTTATATATTTTTACTGAAACACAGATGCAAACAATCTACCCAAAGACATATATTTAATAAGAGGTTAGCTGAAATTCAAAGCCAGACCCTTTCTCTCCAAACCCCAACTCTTTTTACTCCTCTGTTAGAGAACATAGTTCTATTTCAATTAGTGTTTTCAAAATACTTTCTTCATGTCTGTTTAGGGCCTCTAAACACAGAAATTTTTTTTCACATAAGGGCTCAATTAATTACATTCTAGACTTGGTCCCTGTGTGAGAAGTTCAAACAAACAAGCAGTGCCAGCCCATGTCCAGCTGTAAAGAGTCAGCATGAAAGCAGGCATTTTGTCACACACCCAGATGATGGGTGTCAGGGACCGGGGCCAGGGTCTTCCTGCCTGTTGTCCTGAGGGTCTCATTACAGAACAGAGATGCCCTCCAAGTCCTCTAAAACTACCAAGCAGTTGTGCATTTTTGGAAAAAACAGCAATCTCAGATTTTGCTAGAAGACTACTAGTACTTCACTTGTTTTTTTAGACAGGGTCTTGCTAGCCCATTAAGTTGACCAGACTGGGCTTGAACTTGCAATCCTCCTGCCTCAGCCTCCCAGAGTTCTGGGATTACAGGCATTTTTTTTAATGCCAGTCTGAGCCTCTTATGCTCATAAGAGAAAGCATTTAAAATTCCAGATAATAAATTATTGATAGCAAATTCCCTTTAAGAATTTTGAAATAAGATTTCCATATGAATTAGAAATTAGTATACCTGGCTCATAATAAGTACACTATAAGCCTAATATACATTTTTTCAAAATATGTTGATAAATTGATAACTGAAAGAATTCTTACAAGCTGGTACTTATATATGGTCGGCAAATTTACAGAATCAATCTAACATATCTAACATTGAAACTATAGTAAAGACCTGCTAATTTAAAAACATACTTTGGAAAGCCCATTAAGACCTAAGCTTAGATCTAGTTTCTACTGCTTGTCAGCTGTTTACCTTTCCAATTTCAAAGCCCTATGCTTGAGCACATTACTGAACCTCTCTAATATTCCTTATTTGCCAAAGGAGAACAATAACATTTACCTTTTAGAGCTTCTGTGAGAGCTAAATGTAAAATAATGATTTTTTTTGCATACTTCTGGCACAAAGAATGTGCCAATATGTTGTAGCTATTATTAATTAGTACAGAGCCTTAGTATAATTTCTTTTAGTTTCAGTTCTTATTGAATAATCCTATTAATTTTGGAAATGTAGGCAACTCAGTTTACATTTACATTCTGACACAACCTGAAATTATATCTTTGGTTAATTCTCAGAATCAGTTGATTTATTTGACACTTACCTCTATGGTACAGAAAAAGTGTTTGTTATTGAGCTTTCTAAATTTAGGTTCCAAACCAATATAAACTTATTACATATCCAAAAGTGATTTCAATAAGATTTTCTATTACCCAAAACTGTTGACCACTTTTGCTTACACCAAAATTGTCATTCTCACCTAAAGCTGAAAAGCAGAATTAAAGCTCTTTTGGTTGCAAGTAATAGAAATCCAACTCAAATTAGCTTGAGCAAAAGGGAATGTATTGGTTCTAGGAACTGGGAACTTTAAGGGTAGATCTAGCTTCAGATCGAGCAAATCTTGCCAGAATCCTGTTCTCTCTGTGTGTGGAACATTCACAGATAGTTTCCTCCATGAACTGGGTGTTAGGACCATGAGCAGATTCATGCAGCTCTTTCAGTTTGAGGATCCAAAGGGAAAGGAACTCCCCTTCTTTCCTAGTAGCAAGAAATCTCAGAAAGACAAATCTTAAAGAAGATTCTTATTAGTCTGAGTAGGTGGGGTACTATGCCTATCTCAGTAGGACCACATGGCCAGAGGTGGGGTGAGTCCCCCAAAAGAAAATCACCTCCAGTTCCGGGAAAGGGGGGTTAGAAGAGTAAGAAGGTAAAAACAACCTGCAGCAGAGAGTTTGGACCGGGTTGCCTGAAAATAAAGACTTCAGTATGACTGTCATGACATCTATTAAAATATGCATCCATTTCATGAAACCACATAAAAATGTTTCAAAAGGGAACTGGGGTGGGTCAGTCTTGACTCATGCTTATTCTTCTTGCTAACTAAGCTCCACATGTGGTGAACATCTGCCAAAAAAAGTAAAGTTGTCCTCATGTGTTCTGCATCCTAACAGTGCACTATAGTATGTACGTGATAACATGAAAAAAGGGGAAATAATCTTTTCACATTGAAAAAGCAAATCAGACCATTAATAAATAATAATCATGCACAATTACATGAAAATGTAGCAAAGGAGAAATTTTGTCTGTATTTTAAAAAAGGGAGTCAGTAGGCTCAAGATTCAGCTCAGTGGTAGAGTACTTAGAGAGGCTGGATCCTAACACTGTACCTCAAAAAATAACATAAAATAAGGGCGTCAGGCAATTAATAAGTATAGGTTCATCATAAAATTTTAACCAATTTCAAAATAAGAACAAGAGTTACCATTATAACAAGTTTCCATAGTACTAAAAAGGAAAGGAGGGCCGGTGAGATGGCTCAGCGGCGTAAGCGCCTGCCTTGCAAGCGCGAGGGCCCGAGTTCGACTCCCGGAACCCACATACGAAAAAGGGGCCGGTGATATCGCTCAGTGGCACGGGTGCCTGTTGGCGCGCGAGGTCCTGAGGTCGTCCCCCTGGTACCCACAAAAAAAAAAAAAAAGGAAAGGAACACATTAGCATTATTTGCATTAGAAAATGACTGTTGTTGGTTAAGTTAATGTTTCTACATGAAGCAGAATCATATTTGCAAGGGATAATAAGTTATTTTGAATATTAAAAAATACAAAAAGGAAAATCCTATCTCCTTTGTTTGGTCTCTGCGCCAAAAATGACTTTTAAACTGATTTCACTCTCCTTCAGTTTAGTATGAGTGTGTAGAATACTGATGTCTCCCAAATGAGAAGATTCTTGCTGTGACCTCAATGTGCCCTGCAAACATGATCTCATTTTTCAGCTTGGTTATGTTCCAAATCCAGGAGTGAGGGCAAGTTTATGATCAGGGAAGAAATAAAGGAAAATATTTACATAAGTTCCATAATACAACTTTTTAAAACCTAAAGAAACCCATGATGAAAAGCATACACACACACACACACACACACACACCCTTTGAACTTAGTACATGGGGGGTACATAACCCAAATAGGGGATAGTCATAGTATGTGGGGAATAAGTTAGAAAAAAAAGCAAAACCACTACTTGCAATGGAAATGTACAAAAAAGAATGAGATGAGCTATCTGAAGATATTGTCCCAAAAGCAAGACACCCGAAATTTGAAATATTATTGCTAATAACACTAGGATGTTTTCCTAAATATCCAGCATAGTGTGTAAAAATCTCATCTAGAAGGCCTCAACTTCAAATGTGAGCTAATTAATTAGTATATAATAGACTGGAAACAAAACATTGCAATGATGGAAGCTTTTGCAACAAGTGAGTTCAACATCTTTTGTTGTATCTCCTGAGCCATTGGGAAGGACAGAGGACTTTGTATGCCCTTTGTACATAGTAATTAAGTAGAATCATTTCGCAAGAGTTTTAGTTCTTCTCCAATATTCTCAAAATATTTATTAAGCACTATTATCAGAATTTCAGTATCTTACCTGTACCATTCCAACTTAACTAAATAAAGTATAAATATAACATCACTGTTCTTTAGTGATGTTATCAATACAACCAAAGATGAAATAAATAACTAAATGTATTTTGTCAGTATAAGTTAAATATTTATTCTATTCCAGAAAATTTAAATGTCAGATCTGTGTTTGAATGATCAAGTTTCTCCTCTAAACATTCTCGTTTTGTTGTAAATTCACTCTTCTACTTTTGCTATTTAAATTTGGAATCCGAGTCACTCTGTTGCAGACTTCACTTCCAGTGTCCTGCAAAGTCTGCCTTCGTGTTCCCCCACTTCACCTGGCACAAAGCCACTTGCACGCAGGGTGTTCGGCAAGCATCCCTAACAAATGACTAAAACCCCTGAAAAGTTACAAAAAATAAGATACTTTTCTCAGCGTGTATTTTTAGCTGCCAATCCCCCCGTTCTGCTAAGGACAAGGGAAAGCCAGTTTTTGTTCTTTTTCCGCATTTAGGAAATGCTCATCACGCAGCAGGCGACACCGTTTTCAGTCATGTTCAGTGTAAACGCATCGTAGGTCCGCTCTACCTTCTCAAGTCCTGACAGCAAGCCCCCAGTGAAGGCTCCTTTCCCAGCTCCCCTTGAGTTAGATCAGGGTTGGAAAGTGAGGGACAGGCTACCCCACTTGGCGTCCTGCTGGGGACCATCGGAAGTGTCAGGCTATCCCGAGGAATAGGTTACAGCACAAGTGATGTTGTCCCAGAGGTGGCAGTGTCCTCTCAGCCCTTCTCACTGTTTACTTCGGGTGGCATTTATGAAGAAATGGATTAAAAGTCTGGCACTACCATGTCACAATTTCCAGTTTAAATTCTGACTCTCCTAATATGCTAACCAAATTAACAAAGGCCATATAACCACCTACACCTCAGTTTCCTCATCTATAAAACAGGGCTTAATAGCTGCTATAAAGATTAAATGATATAAGCCATATAAAGCACTTAATAACAGTGTCTTATTAAATGTTAGCTATCTTGAAAATCTGTTGTTGGACATTAACTTAAATCTTGATTGTTATCCTTATTTTGGATTTAAAAGGCAATTTAAATTTAAACGGACATACTGTTTTCATTTAGCTGTAGCTTAGCACAGGAGAAAGCTTTCGAGATCTCAACTTCAGTCCTTTCACTTATTGTCCATGTACATTCAGAAAAGTCTCCTCACGGGAATGGGAGGTGTAGCTCAGGGATAGAGCACTTGCCTAGCATGCGCGAGGCCCTGGGTTTAATCCTCAGCACCACAAAAACAGAAAGAAAAAAACGATTTCACATGAATTAGATGTGATCATATTTGTCTTTATACATATGTCAAGTACTGTACATACTGATTCACACTAAGTGTTTAAAAAATGTTAGTTCCTTTTCTTTCATTCAGAACAGACCACTCTAACAAGGTTCTAACTTTATATTAAACGCATTCTTACAATGTCCAAGCCGCTACTCGATTAAATTTAAAATAATGTGATAATAAGATCAAAGTGCAGCAGATAAAAACATCAAATTCTATTACCAGCTTTGTCACTAACTAACTAGGTAGCCTTAAACTCTTTGGATTTCCTTTCTAAAATATAGATAAAAGCATAATTTTCAGGGCCGGTGAGATAGCTCAGTGGCATAAGGGCCTTCCTGGCAAGCGCAAGGTCCTGAGTTCGACTCCCGGGACCCACATATGAAAAAAGGGCCAGTGATATCGCTCAGCGGCACAGGCGCCTGCTGGCACGCGAGGTCCTGAGTTCGACCCCTGGTACCCACAAAAAAAAAAAGCGTAATTTTCTAAGGATATATGTAAAATCTTAATCATAGAGAAAAGCAATCACTTATGATAATGTTTAAATGAGCTAACAGGATAAACTGTTACACTATTTTACATCCAGAAAAATAATACATTTTGATATAATATTTATTCCATAGGTTTTTCCCCACCCTTCACACTGAAGTACATTCCAAGCCCTTATTTATTTTTATCTTGACACAGGGTCTCGCTAGATTGCCCAGGCTGAGCTCAAATTTGTAATCCTCTTGCCTCAGCCTCCCAGAGTACTGGTGCACCACTATGTTCAGCTTTCAGTAGATATTCTTGAAGTCAATCTGTGATAAAGGTTTCAAGATTATTTCAATAGCATATAGTGTGTGTGTGTGTGTGTGTGTGTGTATGCACGCGCGCACGCACTTGGGGCTCAAACTCAGGGCCTTGTACACACTAAGCGAGTGCTCTACTACTGATCTGTACCACCTGCCCGAAGATTTATTATCAGAATAAGAAAAGATATGGCTAAATATTAAGTATTTCACTTCCATCTATCAGCATAGAAACTCCCTGAGGCTGAGATTTTGATCTCTTTAGTTTGTGTATTTCCCAATGCCATGAACAAGATGGAAGGCCCTTAAACACCTGCTCCTTAGTGACTGAAAGAATGATGGAGGGCTAGAGATGTAGTTCAGCGGCAGGCTTGCCTAGCATGGTTGAGGTTTTGGATTCAAACTCAGTACAGACAGAGAGAGAGACAGAGAGACAGAGACAGACAGAGAGAGACAGACAGAGAGAGAATGGGTTTTGTTTTCTGGTACTAGGGACTGAACCCAAGGCCTTAACACTGAGCTAGGAACCCAGCCCATCTCCCCTTTTCATTGTTTGTTTGTTTTTAATTTTTGAGACAGAGTCTGACTGAATTGCTAAGTTGCTGAAGCTGGGCTGGAACTTGGAATCCTTCTGCCTCAGACTCCCGGAATGCTGGGAGTGCACAGGTGGGTGCAACCATGACTTGCTGGAAAATTGTTCTTTATGGCATGCTTTTGGGGCCCCTATTTCAGATCACTGGATGTTTATAAATTGTTAACTTCCCATTTGTAGGGATTCTCTTCAATCCTAAGTGTCTGTTAGGCCAGCAGTCTGCACTGCACTAAAACTACCTTAATTATATCTAGCCTGAGATTGTTAACCTAAGAATTCAGATACCCTTCTCATGTACTTATCTAGAATGCATGACGTCTTGTTTCTCTGTTCTGACAACTACTAATAAGTAGCTTGTCATCTGTGCTCCAAACACTTTTAATAGACCTCAAACAATGAGATCTATGAAATGGGAATGAAGCTTTGAAAAAAATGTGAATATCAAAGACAATTATGATTCTAGATTATTTGCTGTAAGCGTTCAATGTTTCCTTATCCACATTGCTATTTTTAAAGTTCTCCCATTACTAAAAAAGCCTTTTTGCTTCAAGTTCCAACTGCTGACTCAGAATACCAGTTGACACGGAAGTATACACTTTTATTTATATTTCTACACGCACAAATACATAGAAAATATAATGTGTGTTCAGAAATTCTTTAAAAGAAAGAAATGTGTTCACAGTGGGATGTCTCTGATGTTTATATTAAAATCAGCGTAGATATTAATCTCTCACAGGGTCTCAAGACTTCCTTTCTGAGACAAAGGAGAATCTTCTGATTTAATACTTAGGTTGTTCATTAATCGTCATTGCAGCGTATTTAAAAAAATAAAGTTCAATATATTTTATGAGGTAAAAGCCGCTGACTTTGTTTACTTAAAATATGCTTGAATCAAATATGCTTGAATCAAACATGAATGAATCACAGAATATAAACTGGGGTGATCATAATAGAAAAGATTAAAAACATTTTCTGTCTATGGTAATAAAACTTTCAAAGAGATTAGAACCAATTCTGTCAAAGCCTTAGACGTTTCTGTTTTGGCAGTTAAAAGAGAAGAACATAAAACATTTTGTGAATTTTTTTGTGGATAATTAAACACAAGCCATGAGAAAACAAATGTACAGATGTACACCATATTTTCATCACTCCAAGGACTAGTGCCATGTATTGAAGATTTAATATTTGCAAGAAACATTTGAACTACTTTTGAGACATGTTACTGACTGTTTTCTTAAATTTTGGTAATTTTTTCAAGCTTCGCCTCTGTGTCTTCCTTTTTATTTAAAGTGATTGAGCTTAGCTCTCATCTTCTTTCTTCTTTCAAGGAGGCCAAATATTTTCAAATAAACTGTGCACATTATTAAGGTGTGTACATATAGCATTTCTGTGCATGTTATCGAAGTGTATTTGCACTATGTTTTCTTTGGTGTAGACATCATCTCTCATTGAACTTTCTATGCATTCATAAACCAATCACAGAGAAACCCTTTCTGCTGGTTGCTATCACAGAAGCAGCACCATTTCTCCCCAGGCCTGCAAGAATTTCTCTCCTTTTACCTAGGGATAGGTAGTAATGCTAGTAAGTGGAAACTGATAGATAACATTCCCCTTTTTGTACTCAAGGAGTGAGCATTCTCCAAGAAGGGTTGAATAAGACAACTTCCCTAATAAAGGGTGGGTGGCACATTCCAGAATAAGGGAGCAGCAAGGAAAGGCCTTGTGGAGCTAGAGAAAGTGAATGAATTTCAGTGCAGCTGGATCTCAGAGAGAAAAATTGGAAATACAGGGCAAAAGTTAAAACAAGCAATGCTTTATAGTATTCTATGCAAGGAGCAGTGGGAAGACACTAAAGGCTAATCAGCATATTTGTGTAAAATCTTCCCCAGGGGAGGTCTAGGGGCAGGTGTATGGGGTGCGGGGTATCTGTTGCAGTCACAATTGGGTTGGTGCTAGGCTTATGATAGAGACAAGAGGAAATAACTCTGAAGGGCCAAAGAAAGTAACCTCACCTGGGAGAAGGCAGAAACTTCAGAACAGCCCTTAACAAAACACCGTGGAGTCCTGTGCAATAGATTTCTTTTTGTAAAACTGTAAGCCATCTGTTGTATGTCTCTGGCATTTCTTCCACTTGTCTTTTCATTCCAGAGAAGGGTGTGTCAGCTCAGATTCTGTCAGAGGAACCCCAGGGGCCAAGGGAAGGAAGTTTGCTCAGTGAGCTTTTAGGTGACGACCCAGTGGTGAAGAATCCTTCTCTACATTGCACTTCCTGCCCATGCAAAGCTGTGAAGCACAGCTGTCAGCCTCGGGATCCCAAGTTCTCTTGATTTCCCTTTTCTTCTTCTTCTTTTTTTCTTTTTTTTGTGGGTACTGGGGGTCGAACTCAGGACCTCGTGCTTGCCAGGCAGGCACTTATGCCGCTGAGCTACCTCACCGACCCCCTTGATTTCCCTTTTCTACTCAGCCTGACCAGTTTATGTCCAAAGCCTCATGCCTTTGTTCTCTCAAGCTTCTGATCTAAGATTATCATCATAACCTGCTCTGAGAAAAGTACTATATCTGATAAACAAATCCTTACTAAAATGTAAATTAAAAGTTAGGAATGACTTTTCCCAAAGCATGTTTATGCTTTAATATATAAAGTAAAGAATTTCTAATTATGAAGGGCCTGGCCTTCAACAAAGTATTTGAGAAGTGTGCCAGTTCTCGATTTATAACTTCTTTACCATTTCTCATCATCTCCCCATAGTACATTGAGGATACCTTTTTGTTCACTACTGTAATTATAGAGCCCATCTGTATGTCAAATTCTTTTTCCATGCTTGGAAAGTTTTCTGTTATTACTTCTATGAACAGATTTTTTTTAATGTCCTTTGTGCTATCTTCTGATTTTTTATTGATTCCAGTTAATCTTGTATTAGTCTTTTTTGCATCACCTAGAAGCTGTTGGATTGATTCTTCATGGCCCCTTGCTATTTTTAAGAGGTCTTTCATTTAATGATTGCCATCTACAACCCTGTCTTCTAGATCTGATATTTTATCTTCACATTGGTTGACTATGCTGCATATACTTTCAACAGAATTTTAAATTTCTTAGATATGTATTTGAGTCTGTTTTATGGAATCCAGTTCTTTTTTTATGTTGGTGATTCATGGTTTCCATGCCTTTCCCAAGCCCCTCTAGTCCTTTATCTGTATCTGCTCTAGATTCATTAACCATTTCCTTCATTATGGTCATCATGCCTTCAATTATCTATGTGATTATTTCTGTTCTGGTTTTGTCAAGAGACTTATTCATCCATTTTGTTACTTCTGCTACTACCATTTCAGAAATTTCAGCTGGGTTGCTTTTGACTTCTTCTACCTCAATGCCCCCTAGTTAGTTACCACAGCTTGTCATTTTCTAGTCTGTGCTTAATGCTATTACTACTGATGGTACTTCTTTAGCCAGGGTAACATAGTTGTTGTGATCCATTGATCTTCCTTATATGCCAATACTTAGGTTGTCTGGGCGTCATAACAATACTAAGTACCAAATGACTGGGTGTTAGGCCAAACAGGCTCCAACCTTTCATCCCTAATAAACAGAAGAGGCAGGAAGGAACCTGGGGCATACTCAAAGGCCAAAATCCAGCTACACCTAGAAGACATCTTTGAAAAGTAGTCATTTCCTTAAGAGGTCTTGATACCAGTAATAAAGCTACCTACCATAAGCAATTTACAAGCCTCAACACAGAAAACAAAAATACCACAAAAAAGAAAAAGAAAATGAGAAAACACAGAAGCAAGATGCAACCCATAACTCCCAAGGCAAAGGGAGCATTCAGATGGAATAATGCCAATATGACACACCGGAACTTATGGGATGCAATGAACGCAGTCCTACAAGGGGAATTTATAGTGGTGAATTCCCACATCAGAAAAACAGAGAGGACACAAATAAATAACCTAATGTAGGGCCGGTGAGATAGCTCAGTGGCATAAGCACCTGCCTGGCAAGCGCGAGGTCCTGAGTTCGACCCCCAGTACCCACACACACACACACACAAAAATAACCTAATGTAGAACCTCAAGGTTCTAGAAAAAGAAGAGCAAGTTAAACCCAAAATATGTACAAGGGAGAAAATTATAAAGATTAGAGCAGAAATTAATACAATTGAGACTAAGAAAATAATACACAGAATCAATTAATTGAGGTGTTGGTTCTCTGAAAGATTAAATAAAATAAACAAACCCTTAGCCAACCTTATCCAAAAAAGGAAAGACTCAAGTCCATGCAAGTAGGAATAAAGATGGCACTCCTCAAAAAACTAGGATTGGAGGTCCCATTTGACCCAGCTATTCCCCTTCTGGGTATCTTCCCAGAAGAATTAAAAACATCGTACCACAGCGATATATGTGCACCCATGTTTATAGCAACACAATTTGTAATAGCTAGATCGTGGAAACAACCCAAATGCCCATTAACCGAGGAATGGATAAAAAAGATGTGGTACTTTTATACAATGGAGTACTACTCAGCCATAAAGAAAGATAAACTGGAAACTTTTATAGGTAAATGGATGCAACTCGAGAAAATACTCACAAGCGAAATAAACCGGATGCACATTTGTAAACATCATAGTGTCTCCCTAGTATGAAAATGCAATTTCACTGTGACTATTCCATTCCTTAGTCTTCTATTTTTACCTAGCTTTTACATGGCTTAATCTTATACTGAGTAATATTTTTTCCCAAAAGGTATTTGTACATTCTCTAATGCTTGAGTTTGTTAAAGCATGAGAATGTTTACTTGTTGTCTTTAAAAAAAAAAAGGAATAAAGATGGCAAAATCACAACAGATCCTGCAGAAATCCAGAAGCTCATCAGAGCCTACTTTGAGAGACTGTACTCTAATAAGATGGAAAACTCAGAAGAAATGGATACATTCCTAGATACATATGAATTATCAAAGCTGAATCAACAAGATATAAAAATTCTAAATAACCCAATATCAGTTAATGAAATTGAAAAAGTAACTTAAAAATCTACCAATGAGGAAAAGCCCAGGTCCTGATAGATTCACTGCTGAACTCTATAAGAATTTTAGAGAAGACCTAATGCCACTACTCCTCACACTCTTTAAGGAAATTGAAAGGGAAGACATACTCCCATAGTCACTCCTGGAAGCAAACGTTACCCCGATATCAAAACCAAAGGATGATCCAACCAAAAAAGAAAACTACAGGCCAATCTCCTTAATGAACACAAATGCAAAAATCTACAATTAGATACTGGCAAATAGAATGAAGTAAATTATCAAAAAGATTATACACCATGGCCAAGTAGGGCCCAAGGATGCAGGGATGGTTCAACATGTGCAAATCTATAAATGTAATATACCACATTAACAGAACCAAGGATAAAAACCTCGTGATCATCTCACTAGATGCAGAAAAAGCATTTGACAAAGTCCAAAGCTTATTCATGATAAAAACCCTACAGAAAACTGGAGTAGAAGGTCCTTATCACAATCCGATAAAACCCACCTATGACAAACCAATAGCTACCATCATACGAAATGTTCAAAAACTGAAACTCAAACATCAGGAACAAGGATGTCCACTCTCACCACTCCTATTCAATATAGTTCTGCAAAGATTAGCCAGAGCAATTAGACAAGAGAAATAAAAGGAATATGGATAGGAAAGGAAGAAGTTAAACTATCATTATTTGCTGATGACATGATACTCTACATAGCAGACCAACCCCACAAACTCTACCCCCCAAAAAAAATCAAACAAAGTATATTCGATAACCAAATTTGGCAGCATAGCAGGATTCAAATTCAACACTCAAAAATCAATAGCATTCCTGTACATGAATAACAAACTCACTGAGGGAAATAAGGGAAACAATACCTTTCACAATAGCATCAAGAAAAATGAAATACTTAGGAATCAATCTAATGAAGGCAGTGAAAGACATATACATTGAGAACTACAGTATTCTGAAAAAGGAGATCAAAGAGTAGATCAGAAAATAGAAAAATATCCTCTGTTCTTGGATAGGCAGAAAAAATATAGTGAAAATGGCCATACTTCCAAAACTGTTATACAGATTCAATGCAATCCCAATCAAAATACTAATAGCATACCTCACAGAACAAGAGAAAACAATTCTAAAATTCATATGAAACCAGAAGAAACCTAGAATAGCAATTCTCAGCAACAAGGGCAAGGCAGGGGGCATCACAATCCCTGATTTGAAGTTATAGTACAAAACTACAGTGATAAAAAAAAAAAAAAAGCACAGTAGTGGCAAAAGTACAGACTCAAAGATCAGTGGAATAGATTAGAAAACGCAGAAACAACTCCAAGCACATTCAGCTGCCTTATCTTTGACAAAGAGGCCAAATACCATCACTGGAAGAAAGATAGACTCTTTAATAAGTGGTGCTGGGGGAACTAGATGTCCACATGCCAAAAATTGAACCTAGACCCATTTCTCTTACCATGCACTAAACTAAAACTGAAATGGATGAGAGATCTAAATATAAAGACAGAAACAATCTGCTGGAAGATAGAGCAGGTAAAACTCTAGAAGACATGGGTGTAGGCAAAGGCTTCATGAACAAAACCCAATCACACAGGGAATATTACAAAGAATCAACAACTGGGACCGTATCGAATTAAGAAGCTTTTTCACAACAAAAGAAACAATCAACAGAGTAAAGAGACAACCCACAGAATGGGAAAACTTTTTGCCAGCTGTTCATCAGACAAAGGACTAAAGTCAGACCCCCCCAAATTAAAAACTCAATCCAAAAATCGAAATCTGAAATGCATAGGCATTTATCAGATGAAGAAATACACACAGCAAATAAATATATGAAAAAATGTTCAACATCACTGGCTATTCAAGAAATTCAAATTAAAACAATGCTGAGATGCCATCAACCAATAACAAATGCTAGGAGATGGAGGGGAAAAAGGAACCCTTCTCTTTTGCTGGTGGGAGTGTAAACTGGTACAACCACTCAGGAAATCACAATGAAAATCCCTCAGAAAGCAAAAACTAGAGGTTCCATTTGACTCAGCTATTCCCCTTTTAGATATCTTCCCAAAAGAGTTAAAAGCATCATACCACAGTGATATATGCATACCCATGTTTATAGCAGCACAATTTATAATAGCCAAAACTAGGAAACAGCCCATATGCCCATCCATCAATGTATGATTGGATAATGAAAAATGTGATATTTATATACAGTGGAGCACTAATCTGCCATAAAGAAGGATAAATTTGAGTCAAGTGTAGGCAAATGGATGCATCTTGAGACCAGAATTTTAAGTGACATCTATCAGACACACAAATTTAAATATCACATTGTTTATGTTGTGTGAGAAACCCAAAGGGTAAATAAGCAGCAAAATGTGTCATGGGAAATAGTAAGAAAATGTTCAAGTGGGAAGGAGAACAAGGGGGGGAGGGGGATGGGAAGGGAGGGAATAACGAGGAAAAATTAAAAAGAATGGAAGTTAAACAACAGAAACAAATTTTTGTAAAGGGAGAGGGGAAGAAGGAATGAAGGGAAGGAAGGGGAATGAGAAAAAAAAGAATTAAGATATATTACATACAGGTACAAATTCCCTATGATGAATGTGATCATTATGTATGGCAAAAGTATACCAATAAAATTAATTCAAACAAACAATAAATAACTGTCACATTGTTTCTCTTCTATTCGAAACCCACAGGGTAAATAAAGAACATAATCGAAGATAGATATTGGGAAGTAGGAAAAACATGTTCACATGGGAAGCAAAACAAGGGAGGGGGTGAAGGGAGGGAAGGAAGGGAAAAGGAAAAATTAGAGAAGATGGAAAGAAAAAATGGAAACAAAACTTCTGTAATGGGGAGAGGAAGAAGAGTTGGAGGGAGGAGAGGGGAATGGGAAAAAAGGGAATAAGATATAATATGTACAGGTACAAATTCCCCATGATGAATATGATCAATATGTATGACAAATATGTACTAATAAAAAACAGTTAAAAAAAAGAAAAACTCAGGCCCTCCAGCTTTAAAAACCCATGCTTTTACCCATCTCTGTGATAATAATAATCACCCTGAATGCAAAGGTTTAGTTTTCCAATCCCTATCATAATCTTTACCTTATTTAATCTTTGCACCAACTCCATGAAAAAAAAACGTTATTGCACTCATTTTACACATGAGGAAAGTGGGGCTCTGAGGGGTTGAATCACTTGCTAAAGGTCGCAGAACCAGTAATTAGTTAAACTATGGTGTCACCCAATAATTCAGCCTCTGAAGCCTAAATTCCTTCTTATAGCCACAAGGCACTATAGCAAATACATTATGCCATGAACTTTGTTGAATCACATTTCTGTCAATAGAAAGCTGTGCTACAATTGGTTGTTTATAGTCAACTTAGAAAACCTGCCAGCAATATTTAATGATAATATTTAAGTGATAGCTTTTACATGTCACCGATTTTTCTGCTATTCCACTTTAGTATCGTCCAGATCCACCCAGAGCTCAGTGTGCGCAGTTCCCATTAAAGTTAACGTGAATTGCATACCTCAGCTCTTCAGGGGAAACACACCCCAAAGCACTCAACCCCTTAAGAGGCAGAAACTTCAAGGTACACGCTGTCAGGTGACCAGGCACCCTGCCACTCCCTGGGTCTGTCTGCTGACACAGTGTACAAGTTGCATAGCTTAAGCTATTTTTTCCTTCTTAACATATTTGGAAGTTTGGGGAGCCCCCAAAAGAGAGGTGTCTCGGGATCCATCTCAAATTTTAAAAGTTGGAAAGCTTTTACTGTTTACTTTTTAAAAACAAAAAAGGATTAGTCTTTTCAGATTTTTTTACCAAGGCAAGTTTAGAACTAACTCAAGTTCCAGGGAGGTCACCTTTCTCACTGTGTGGGACAGTGAAAAAAGCCCTGGACTCCAGGAACCCTACAGGCTGAGGACATGGGCTCCAGTTCTAGTCCCGCTATTGATTTTCTTGGGCAAGTCTTGTATGAGACTAAATTTGGAGCATGTTTTGAAAGGTAAACAGACTTGGGCTTGGCCACTCACACCTGTAATCCCAGCACTTGGAAGGCTGACGCAGGAGGATCTTTTTGCTTTGGAGGCCAGCCTGGGCTACATAATGAGTTCAAGGCCAGCCGGAACTACATAGGGAGACCCTGTCTCAAAATCAAATACCATTGATTGATCAATCAATCAATCATAAACAGATAAAAATCCTTGTTTTCCC
This sequence comes from Erethizon dorsatum, assembly GCA_028451465.1. Classification (NCBI taxonomy): domain Eukaryota; kingdom Metazoa; phylum Chordata; class Mammalia; order Rodentia; family Erethizontidae; genus Erethizon; species Erethizon dorsatum. The sequence goes on along the minus strand of CM051829.1, from coordinate 101,543,821 downwards.
CACTGCACATGGGGCATCATGAGATACTGTTTGTGAAAGCATTCACTCTACTTTAAAGTACTCTTCAAATATCAGGTTAGTATTCCTGCTCCCAAAAGGTGAGAAAGAAGCTTCCACTGGCAAAGTACAGTTTGTGTGCATGTTCTGCCATCTAGTGGTCATAAGAAGACATCACTTTAATATTTTTTTGTTTTGGGGTGGGGTTTTTTTGGGGGTTTTTTGTTTTTTTTTTATGTGGGTACCAGGTGTTGAACTCAGGACCTCACACTTGTGAGCAGGCGCTTGTGCCGCTGAGCGATATCACCGGCCCTTTTTTCCTTTGTACGTGGGTACCAGGAGTCGAACTCAGGACCTCATGCTTGCCAGGCAGGTGCTTGTGGCTGAGCTATCTCACCGGCCCTATGTTTTTTATATTTAGGTAAAAGTAATATAATGAACTTTGTTAATATTTTTGGAAACTTCAAACTAATCCCCTCAATTTATCCAATTTTCATCAGTTTTTACTGAATCTATGAATTTTATATCTTTAATGCAGTAGGAAAAAAACAGCACAAGGAATATAATTACGTAATTATAATTTACTTGTAATTTAAGATCTGTCCGATATCACATTTTTTAAGTCTGATCTGTTTTTTTCCTAGTTTGACAGTAATTATTGGGTGGTACTCTGTTCTAGGGATACAGCAAAGAACCAGGGGGAAGTCCCTGCTCACAATGTAGATCACAGTGAAGAGTGGGAGACAGACAGATAATAAACGGATAAGTGTAAAATATGATTGTTCGATGAAGAGAAATGTACTAGAGTGGAAGGAGTCAAGAATGACCAGCAAAGCTGTGTGTGCTCCACTGAGGCAGGTTGCTGGGGAAGACCTGTCCATAAGAATCTTCCAGGAATTGAAGGACCAAAGCCAGCTGACATTTGAGAGCAAGCGTATTTCCAGCCAAGGAGCAGAAGGCGTAAAACTGTGATGGTAGGAAATGTTGCTGTGATTGAATGGCAACAGCAAGGAGGCCAGTGGAGTGGAGTAAGAAGGGGGCAGTGACAAGGACAGAGCAGTGATGGGGATATCAGCTTGCTGTAGGCCCCCGTGGGAATGCAGACCTGGTGTGAGATGGGAAGCCACTAGAGGGATTCTAGTAGTGGAGTGACCGAAGCAACTCTCTAACAAACAAAATCAAATACCAAATAACCTGACAGACAGGTTTAATGGGATGCCCAGGGAGAATCAGTTCCCGAACAAATGGGTCAGCACATTTATCAGAATAGCTCTTTTAAGGGAACTCACAGAAAGAATTATAAAGGAAGACTGCAGGGCATCTTTACACGGAAATAAGTTTGTCTGGCGGGCTACGCTATTTCTACTCAGGATTCTCCCAACACACACACAGGCACGCGCACATGCACACGCACACGGCTTGTATAACAAGGATACATAAATTCTCAAGGCACTTTTAAATGAAGAAATAAATATCTCCTCAATATGCAGTACAGGCAGGTGACCTGGAAGGTAGGTTTGGGTACCTTGATGAGACTGGGCTCCTACATTAAAATCACTTTTAATTCATCTAAGGAGAAACAACACATGCATATAGAAACAGACAGGTCTGAGAGTGTAGCTCAGTGATGGAGCGCTTGCTTAGCATGAGTGAAGCTCTACATTCAATCCTCTAACGCAGTAGGGGGCAGGGAGAGCAAACACAAGGCAATATATAAATGTTGCAGGAGAGCTGGAGACAAAGCCAAGCATTTGGGCATTTGGGAGAAAGAGCTAGGCCAGGAGTGGCAAACCTGCGGCATGTGTGCCACAGTGGGCTGATTGTTTCATCGAAAGCTCTAAAATGTTTGCCATTACTGAGCTAGGCTGATGCATGAGCTACAGAGACACATAATCAAGCAGGAATGGAGGCAGGGAAAACAGGGCAGGGGTGAGGCCCATGAACAGTGACCTTGGCCTAGGCTAAAAACCAAGGACCAGGTATCATGAGCCCATGTCTGATTGTAGATTCGTAGAATGGTAGAAAGGAAGGAAAACTAGAGATGACTGAATGCAGCTGTCTTGTTTTACAGAAGAAGAAATCCAGATTGATCAGGATCCCACCTGTCTCTGGTTGGTGACATAGCTAGACCTGGAACAAAGACTCTTGAGTTTCTAGTCCATTACTTTTGTACAGCACCACCAGGAAAGTGACAGCGAACCTATGGAATTCTTAAAGTTACAAATCAAGATTGGAAGGGAACGTCATGGGACCACGGAGCACACTGAAGTGTGGTGGTTAGACACAGGATACAGACCTGGGAGCCAGGTGGCCAGCAAGATGGAAAGAAGTGACTGGAACGCAGGAGAGTAACTGGCCACAAGTTTCAAGTATTAGTGAAATGGACCCAATGCTGGGCAAGGCTGAGAAATCCTGACCCTGCAAACTTGAGCAAGAAACACATGAAGTCCAGCAAAATGGACTTCTCTTCTACTGAGGGAGATGGGGAAGGGCAGCAGAAGAGTCATCCAGGGAGAAACCACAGGGGACAGGGAAGATGGGAAGGAACATTGTCATCTTTCCTAATGATGGTATAAGAGTTGTTTTTACTGGAATGAGATGCTGAGCACATTTTTCTTTTTGTTTCAGAGTATTTTTGACTTGTGCTATTATAAAATTTTTCTAAGGAGATGAAATTAAGAATTGCCATAAATATGTAATGTGATGGACATGTTAATTAGTATGGATGTGGTATTTATTTCATAATATGAGTGGTATCTCAAAATATCATGTTGTACACTGTCTTAGTTATTTTTCTCATTGCCGAGACAAAATACCCAATGCCCACAAATTAAAGAAGGAAAAGTTTATTTCAGCTCTCAGTTGTGGAGGTTTCAGGCCATAGTCCACTAATCCCAAGGCAGGGCAGCATGGCAGAGGGGCATGGCAGAGGAGAAACAGTCCATGGTGTGACAGGCAGGAAGCAGCAGCTGCAAGCTCCCCTTTTCCTTTTATCCCATCTAGGCTACAAAGCCTTTGAGCGATCCAGGGCAGGGCTTACATTATCCACACCCAGAACTATGTTAAACCAATTTAGTGGACTAATCCAATACTACCCGCCTTTAATCCTAGTATCACACCCTAAATCCAGCCACCTCTGAAAAGTCCCACCTATAAATCCATGAGGATTTGAGGGGACATTTTGATACAAGTCATAATGTATACTTTAAATATATATTATTTTATTGGTCAATTATATTCAATGAATGGGAGGGCGATGAAGAAGCCTAAGACTTAGCACCAATTCAGTTCTGCTGGAATTGATGGGAAGTGACAGGAGGACTTGCTACCTTCAGATGACCTTCTGCAAAGTGTTTACTGTAGAGGAGGAATTAGGATCTGTGGATGCTATGCCATCTTTGTTACCTTTTCTCACATGGGATGTTATAGGCGGGGTTTTCTCCTCTCTTGGGTGTGTCTTTGGAAGAGTTTGATATTATTTTCTGAAGTTACATTCACATACTCCAAAACCTGACAGGGATATGAATGAATAGACTGGTATATTCACAAAATGGAATATTATGTGACAGACAAAATTAAATGAAAAAGTCTCATAAGTTTATAGTATTATATCTTTTTAAGACATTAATAAACAACTAAAAGTACCTTTAAGAGCTATCTATAGCAAAATTATTTTTTCTAAAAAGGAGCAAAGAAATTAATAGAGACAAGATTGAGGATGACGGTTACCTCCTGTCAAGTCACTCCCAAGTATTTACTATCGTTCGTTGTGCCACTAGGAATATTCTCTATATGCTTCCTGGTATAAATATGCTGAAGTTGCTCCCAGGATATATCTAGGAGAGGAACTTCTGGGTTGTAGTCTATGTGAATGCTCAGAAAATAATGCCAGGGCCGGTGAGATTGGCATAAGTGCCTGCCTGGCAAGCGCGAGGTCCTGAGTTCGACCCCCAGTACCAACAAAAATAAATAAATAAATAAATAAATAAATAAATAATGCCAAACGCTTTTCTGAAGTGGTTCTATTCCCCTTCTTGGTATCTTCCCAAAAGAATTAAAAGCATCATGCCATAGTGATATATGCACACTCATGTTTAGAGTGGCACAGTTTGTAATAGCTAAATGTTGGAAACAGCCCAAATGCCCATTAACCAATGAATGGATAAAGAAGATGTGGGTTTTTTATAGAATGGAGTACTACTCAGCCATAAAGAAGGGTAAACTTGAGACATTTATAGCTAAATGGATGCACCTTGAGACCATATTCTTAAGTGAAATAAATCAGACACTCATGCTTAAATACTGCATTGTTTCTTTGGTGTGAGAAACTGAATGTATAAATAAGGACCAAGATATATAATAGATATTGTGAAATAGGAAGAAAATGTTCAAATGGGAGGGGGGACTAGGGAGGGAGGAGGAAGAAAGGAAGGAAGGGGAAAAAATGAGAAAAGAAGGAAAAAATGGAAACAAAGCTTTTGTAAATAAGGAGGGGAAGAGGGGTTGAAGGGAGGGTAGGGGAAAGGGAAAAAAAGAATCAAGATACATTATGTACAGGTACAAATTCCCTATGATGAATGTGATCATTATGTATACCTAAAATGTATCGATAAACTTAATTAATTAAAAATTTTTAAAAAGTGGTTGTGTTGACTTAAGTTATCAAAAGCTACCCAGGAGGTTGAGGTAGGAAAATCACAAGTAAAGGCCACTTAGGCAACTTAGTGAGAACTTGTCTCAAAATAAAATTTAAAAGGATTGGGATGTAGCTCAGCGGTACAGTGCTTGCCTAGCATGTGTGAGGCCTTAGGTTAGACCCCCAGCACTACCAAAACGAAAAAAAGAAGGAGAAGGAAGAAGGAGAAAAGCTAAACATAAATTCACCTTCTTTCAAAATTTGGTACAGCTAGACTTTAAAATTTTTGGCAATTAAATGGATTTAAAATGGTATTGCATGGTCTAAATTTGCTTTTCCTTAATTACTGTTATTGAGTATCACTTTACATGTTCATCAGTCATAATGCATTTTTCTTTCACGAAATGCTCATGAATGTCTTTTGCTCATTTTCTTATGGGATAGTATTTTTCTTATTGAATTGTATGAGTATTTTATATATGTGTGTATATATATGTTTGACATTAAAACTTTTTGATTGACCTATGCGATTGTATTATAAATATTTTCTGCCAATTTATAAATTACCTTATCTATTTTCTTTAGGGAATCTTTTAACAAATTTTTTCAAATGAACATTTTATTTTGGAATAATTTCAGATTTACAAAATAGTTGCAAAGACATGACAGTGTTCCTGTAGCCTTTCCTCAGCTTCCCCTGTATCTTACATAGGACAGTACATTTGTTGCAACTGAGAAATCTACAGTGGCACAGTACTATTAACTAATTTCAGACTTCCTTCAGATGTCACCAAATTTCCACCAGTGCTGTTCTTTTTTTCTGTTCTAAGATGACACAGAATAATATGTTGTGTTTAATAAAGACTTTTAACAGACAAAGGCTTTTAATTTCTTTTTTTTTTTTTTCCTGAGACAGAGTCTTGCTATGTAGTTCGGGCTGTCCTTGAACTCACTAGGTAGCCCAGGCTGGCCTCAAACTTGTGGCAATTCTCCTGTCTCAGCCTCCCCAGTGCTGGGATTACAGGACAGGTGTGTACCACCACACCCAGCAAACTTTTAATTTCAATAGTCAATTGTCATATTTTCTTTTTATGGATAATATTTTTTGTGTCTTAAGATATTTTTCTCAAACCAAGGTCATCTATGTATTCTATTAAGAGTTTTATTAAAGCCAGGTACCCTAAAGCCAGGTACATGACTATACTCTCAGCATTCCGGGAGGCTGAGGCAGGAGGATTGCAAGTTCAGCCCAGCCTGGACAATTTATTCTCAAAAATAAAAAATAAAGGACTGAGGACATAGCTCAGTGCAAAGCCCTGTTTTCAATCCCCAGTATCACTAGGTATATATTTTTAAATTTACTTTTTAAATTTTTATTTTTAAATTTAATTTGGTTGTATTGGGAATTGAACCCAGGGCCTCACACATCCTGGGCAAGAACACTGCTACTGAACTGCATGTCTAGTCTTTTGTTTGTTTGTTTGTTTGTTTTTTGACACAGAGTCTTCTTATGTTGCCCCGGCTGAACCGGAACTTGTGATCCTCCTGCTTCTGCTCCTGAGTAGCTGGAATTATAGGCATGCACCAGCTAAATTATTTTCGACATTTAAGTTCTTAATTTACCTGAAGTTGATTTTTAAACTGGTATGAGTTCCAATTTCATCTTTTTCCAAGTGTTAACTATTTTTCTCACCCCTATTAAATGACCACTCTCTCCTTTTCCTGTTCATTTCCTGTTCATTGTTCATGCTATCCCAACATATACCTAGGTCCAAACACAAATGGGTGAGTTCCTAGTCTTTAACCTGTTCTACTGGTTTATTCATTTCACATAGTCAATTACACAGCTTCAGAATGAATCTTAATATTAGGCAAGACAAGTTCCATCCTTGTTTTTTGTTTGTTTTTTTTTTCTTTTCTTTTCTCTAGCGCTCAACTTTTTATTAAACATGTTACAAAAGAAGTTTAGTTTAAAAGACCAAAGCCTGTGTCATTATTTTTGTTTTGTTTCTTTGTTTTTGCAGTGCTGAGGACTGAATTCAGGGACTACACAAAACAAAACATTTATTGAGCTACATCCCCAGCCCTCTTTAAATTTTATTTTTGAGGCAGTCTCACTAAGTTGCCCATGTTGGCCTTGAACTTGGGACCCTCCTGCCTCAGGTGCTCCAGTAAATCAGATTACAAGCATGCACCACCATCCCTGGCCAAAGTACCGAATATTTCTTGCTTTCAATGGACATATTTTATCTCAACATTTATTTGAGCCTTCCTTAACATTTCTCAACATTTTATAATTTTCCTTTTAGAGGTCTTAGATGTCTTTTCTAAATACTTAATATTCTCTGAAGTAATTGAAAATAGTGGTTTCTTTTAAGAATATTTTATTATAGTTGTTTGTTCCTACTACAGAAATGCAGTTGACTTTTATTTTTAGGTTTTTGCTTTATCTTGGTTTGGTTTGGTTTGGTTTGCTTTGCTTTGCTTTGTCTTGGTTTGGTTTGGTTTGGTTTGGTTTGGTTTTCTGACACTGTTCTTGAACTCACTATGTAGCCCTGGCTGTTCTTGAACTCACAGTGATCCTCCTGCCTCAGCTTTGGGAGTGCTGGAATTACTAGCATGCACCATTTTTTTTGTTGTTGTTGTTGTTTGCTTTTGTCTTCTTTTTGTTGGTGATGGTGGTGGTATTTTTGTTTTTGTTTATGTTTTCATTTTTGCACTGTTGGTGATGGAACCCAAAGTGTCACACATGGTAGGCAAGCAATCTACAACTGAGCTACCCCCCCGCCCTATTTATTAGTCTTATATTCAGCTATCCTACTAGGATGTCCTATTATGAAAAATAATTTGTGAGTTCTTTTGAGTTTTCTGTGCAATCATATATTCTACAGATAATAACAGATTTGTTTTCTTTTCCCAATCTTTATGCCTCTAATTTCATTCTCTTGTCATATTGGGCCCTAGAAAAGAAGTGACGATGAGAATGTTATTGTTTCATTCCTAGTTTTTTTTTTTTTTTTTTCTTTTTTTTTTTTGTGGGTACCGGGGGGTTGACCTCAGGACCTCGCGCGCCAGCAGGCGCCCGTGCCGCTGAGCGATATCACCGGCCCCTTTTTCATATGTGGGATCCGGGAGTCGAACTCGGGCCCTCGCGCTTGCCGGGCAGGCGCTTAAGCCACTGAGCCATCTCACCGGCCCATCATTCCTAGTTTTTAAGAGAATGCTTCTAATGTTTCCTTGTCTGGGGTCATGTTTTGTGTAGGATTTTTTAAGGATAGGATTTACACAGGTTCCTTTCCATATTAGTTTACTAGGGCTACTCTCAGGGATTTGGCCTAGCCCCCAACCTCCTAAAACAAGTTACGGTGAAGGCTTAAATAAAAAGACAAGTAGCATGGTTTTGGGGGAATCCAGGAAAGTCAGAACTCTCTGGGGGTAAAGACAAGAACTCCAGACAGCCCATATTTATTCCACAGATTTAGGGGGTGCAGGAAGCGGAGGGCACACCGGAGGCAAAAGCCCATGACAATGACCAGGGCCTTGAGAAACAAAGGCAGTAAATCTTGTCAATTAAGAGAACTGTTTGATCTCTAAGGTTGGCAGCTTTATTGCTCTGGAATAGGGAATGTTGGCAGCCTGTGTCCTCCTGCGATGTTATCTTGACTTCAGAGCACTGTGCCTATGAGCTTTTCCAGCGAAGCCAGAGATCCCTTCATGGTCAGCAATTTAACCCTTACAGAGTCTGGTCCCCAACAGGCTACCATAACAAAATACCACAGACTGAGGAACTTGAACAACAGAAATTTATATTCTCACAATTCTGGAGGGTGGAAGTCCAAGATAAAGGTGGGAATTGGCTTCTTCTGAGGCCTCTCTTCATGTCTTGTAGATTTCTGCCTTTTTGCTGGGGGCTTACATGGTCCCCTTTTTAATAGAAGCCCTGTTGTTATCCCCTGTGTATCCAAATCCGGGTCTCCACTTCTTATAAGGACACCAGTCAGATTGGATTAAGACCCACCCTGGCAGCCTCATGTAACTTAATCCCCTCTCTACAGGCCTCATCTCCAAATACAGAATGCATCCCTTCATGATGGGGACACATTCTGAGAAATGCACGGTTAAGGGATTTTGGCACTGCATGACCATCTTCGAGTGTACCGACCTAAACCTAGATGGTGCAGGTCAATCACTTAACACAGGCTCTGAAGCAGAGAAGAGACACGGTAAACACAGCAGTGTGAGATTGCTGCAGGTGTAGCATGGCATACTGTCTTAAAGTAAATGTTTCTTCGTATAAGTAGAAAGAGTATGCTCTAAAGTAATAACAAGTATAATATAGCAAACACATAAACCAGTAACATGGTCATTTATATCATTCTCCAGTCTTATGAGCTGTACATAATTGTATGCGCTATGCCTTTACATGACTGGCTGTGCAGGAGTTTGTTTATGCCAGCACCGTCACAAATACAGGGGTAATGCATTGCACTATGAAATTAGAACAGCTACAAAAATGTCATTAGGTGACAAGAATTTTTGAGCTTCACTATAATCTAGTGGGATCACCACATATATGTGGTCGTTGTTAACCCAAATGTCATTAGGCAGCCCGTGACTGTACAGACACATGCTCAGGTACTTTGGGTTAGGGCTCCAATACATGAATTGGGAGAGGTAGAACATAATTCAGACCATAACACCTTCTACTCATTATATTTAGTGAAAGTTATTAGCCTGAATAAATGCTGTGTTTTATCTAACACTTTGTTTTGTTTTGTTTTGTTTTGAGATAAGGTCTTACTACGTTGTCCAGGCTGGCCTTGAATCCCAGGAGTCAGGGATCCACTAGTTAGCCTCCCAATTAGCTTGGACTACAGGTACGTGCCACTGTGCCCAACCAAATATATTTTAAAATTTATTAACTTTATATGTGATTTTTCTCTTTTAATATGTCAATGGGACTATAGTTTATCAATTAATTTTATTTGTTCTAATATATTTTAAAATCTATTTATTTGCATTAAAATTTTTTTGTTATTGTTTCTTTATGATATCCTTTTTTATTTTATTGGTACACTTTAGATATACATAATGATAACATTCATCATAGGGAATTTGTAACTATAGATGATATATCTTGCTTCTTCTTTTTTTCCCATTCCCCTACCCTCCCTTCAACCCTTCTTCCTCTCCTTATTTACAAAAGCTTTGTTTCCATTTTTTGCTTCTATTCTCTTACTTTTTGTTCCCTCTTTCCTTTCCCCTCCCCTTCCTTTGTTCCCCTTCTCATTTGAACATTTCCTTCCCATTTTCCAATATCTATTATACATTTTGGTCCTTATTTACACTTTCAGTTTCTCACATCAGAGAAACAATGCGGTATATAAACATGTGCATCTGATTTATTTCACTTAAGAGTATGGTTTCAAGGTACATGCATTTAGCAAGAAATGCCCTCTTTATGGCAGAGTAGAATTCCATTGTATAAAAAAAAACACATCTTTATCCATTCATTGGTTGATGGGCATTTGGGCTGTTTCCAAGATTTAGCTATTACAAATTGTGCCACTATAAACATAGGTGTGTATATATTTCTGTGGTATGATGCTTTTAATTCTTTCAGGAAGATACTAAGAAGGGGAATACCTGAGTCCAATGGAACCTCTAGTTTTAGTTTTTTGAGGAATCTCCACATTGATTTCCATGATGGTTGCAACAGTCTACACTCCCACCAACAGTGGAGAAGGATTCCTTTTTCCACACAGCCCCACCAGCACTTGTTATTAGTTGATTTCTTGATAATACCCATTATTTCTGAAGTGAGATAGAACCTCAGCATTGTTTTAATCTGCATCTCTCGAATGACCAGTGATATTGAACACTTTTTCATATATTTATTTATTTCTGTATCTTCATCTGAGAAGTGTCTATTCACTTCAAATGGCCATTTTTGGATAGGATCTTTAAATTTGTAGGGTCTGATTTTTTTGAGTTCTTTATATATTCCAGATAGTAGTTCTTTGTCACAGGAACACATGGCAAAATTTTTTTTACACTTTTAGGGCTGTCTCTTCACTCTGTTAGTGGTTTCTTCTGCTGTGAAAAAGGTTTTAATAAGATGAGTTCCCAGTTGTTGTTTCTTTGTGATATTTCCTGTGTGACCGAGGTTTTGTTCACAGTTTTTGCCTACATCAATGTCCTCAGGACATTAAAGATCTATCTTCCAGCAAATTTAGTGTTTCTGTTTTAATATTTAGATCTTTGATCCATTTCAATTTTAGTTTAGTGCACGGTGAAAGATATGAGTCTAGTTTTGATCTTGACATGTGGAAAGCCAGTTTTTCCAGAACCCTTTACTAAAGAGGCTATCTTTCTTCCAGTGAATGTGTTTGGCACCTTTGTCAAAGATAAGGTAGCTGAGTGTGTTTGGAGTTGTTTCTGCATCTTCTTATCTGCTCCATTGATCCTTGGGCTGTTTTTTTGCCAGTACCATGCTGCTTTTATCAAAATAGCTTTGCAGTATAATTTCAAGTCAGGGATTGTGTTGCCCCCTGCTTGTATTTGTTGCCAAGAATTGCTTTTGCTATTCTAGGTCTCTTCTGATTCCAAATGAATTTTAGGACTGTTTTTCTCTAATTCTGTGAGGTATACTAGTGATATTTTGATGGGGATTGCATTGAATCAATGTAACAATATTGGAAGTATGGCCATTTTCACTATATTTGTTCTTCTTACCCACGAGCAAGGGATATCTTTCCATTTTCTGATATCCTCTTCAATCTCCTTTTTCAGAGTACTACAGTTTTCAATGTAGAGGTCTTTTACTTCCTTCATTAGATTGATTCCTAGGTATTTCATTTTTCTTGATGCTATTGTGAAAGGTGTTGTTTCCCTCATTTCTCTCTCAGTGAGTTTGTTATTTGTGTACAGGAATGCTATTGATTTTTGAGTGTTGACTTTGTATCTAGCTATGCTACTGAATTTGATTATTAAATCTATAAATCTTTTGGTGGAGTTTTGGGGTCTTCTATGTAGAATATCATGTCATCCACAAATAATAATTTCACTTTTTCCTTTCTTATCCTTATTCCTTTTATTTCTTTCTCTTGTCTAATTGCTCTGGCTAATATTTCTAGAACTATATTGAATAAGAGTGGTGATAGTGGATGTCCTTGTGTTGTTCCTGATTTTAGAATGAAAGCTTTCAGTTTTTGACCATTTAGTATGATGTTGGTTGTTGGTTTGTCATAGATGGCTTAGACCATCTATTCCAATTTTCTGTAGGGTTTTTATCATGAATGCATGTTGGACTTTGTCAAATGCTTTTTCTATATCTGTTGAGATGACCAAATGATTTTTGTCCTTGGCTCTGTTAATACAGTGTATTACATTGATCAGTTTGTGTATATTGAAACATCCCTGCATCCCTGGGATGAATCCTACTTGGTCATGGTGTATAATCTTCTTGATGATTTGCTGCATTCTATTTTTGAGTATCTTACTGAGGATTTTTGCATCTGTGTTCTTAGGGAGATTGGTCTGTAGTTGTTTTTCAGTTGGATCTTCCTCTGGTTTTGGTATAGGGTTATATTTGCTTCCAGGAATGATTTTGTGAGTATTACTTCCCTTCCAATTTCATTAAAGAGTTTGAGAAGTAGCAGCATTAGGTCTTCTCTAAATTTCTTATAGAGTTCAGCAGTGAATCAGTCAGGGCCTGGGTTTTCTTTGTTGGTAGGTTTTTAATTACATTTCCTTTGCATTTACTTATGCATGTTCTATGAGGTAGTATGTGGTCTATTTTGGAGAAAGTACCTTGTGCAGCTGAGAAGAATGTGTATTCTGATGTTGTGAGGTGGAACACTCTGTAGACATCTGCTAAGTTCATTCATTTAAAAGTTTGGTTCAGTTCTGATATTTCTTTGTTGATTTTTTTTTCTAGTTGATCTGTCTATTGGTAGCTGGGTGTGGTGGTGCATGCCTGTAATCCCAGCACTCAGGAGGCTGAGGCAAGAGGATTACTGTGACTTGAAGGCCAGCCTGGGCTACCAAGTGAGTTCAAGGCCAGCCTCAACTGCATAGTGAGACCTTGTCTCAAAGAGACAAAAAAAAAAAAAAAAATCTATCTATTTGTGACAGTGGGGTATTCCTGCTTTTTTCTAGGTTCCTGTCACATGCAGTATTGTTTTCCATCCTTTGACTTTCAGTCTATGAATTTCTTTTTAAATTCAATGTATTTGTTGTATGCGGCATATTGTTGGATCTTGTTTCTTAATCCATTCTGCCAGTCCTTTTCTTTTGATTGGTGAATTGAGACCATTTACATTGATGGTTATAACTGATATGTATTGACTAATCCTTGCCATGTTATTTTCCTGTTTTTGGTTCACCTTTTTCCCCTCTGTTTAATTGCTTGCCTGGCCTGGTGGATTCACTTTGTTGGGGGCCGTGGAGTTGTAGTCCTTGCTATCTCTTTCTAGAATGTCCTTCAGAATATTTTGGAGTGCTGGTTTGGTGGTCATAAATTTCCTTAGGTGTTCTTTGTCGTGAAAGTATCTTATTTCTCTATTAATTTTGAAAGATAGTTTTGCAGGGTATATCAATCTGGGTTGGAGGGTTTTAAAAAAATTAATTAAGTTTATTGGTACATATTAGATATACATTATGTTCACATTCATCGTAGGGAATTAGTACCTGCACATAATATATCTTGATTCTTTTTTTTTCCCATTCCCCTACCATCCTTTTGGCCCCTCTTACCCTCATTTCCAAAAGCCTTTTTTCCATTTTTTCCTTCTTTTCTCATTTTTTTCTTTTCCCTTCCTTCCTTTCCCCCTCCTCCCTCCCTAGTTCCCCTTCCCATTTGAACATTTTCTTCCTATTTCACAATATCTATTATTGGAGGTTATTTTCTTTTAGAGTTTGAAGTATTTCACTTCAACCTCTCCTTGTCTTGAGAGTTTGTGCTGAGAAGTCTGCTGTGATCCTGATGGGTTTTCCTTTATAGGTGATTTATTTCTTTTCTCTAACAGCTTTTAACATTCTGTTCTTGTGTTGAATTTCTCAAATCTTGACTATTATATGCTTTGGGGTAGATTTTTTATTTTTATCATGGCTAATTGGAGTTTTATATGCCTCACTTACCTGTATGTCAAATTCTTTTTTGACGTTTGAGAAGTTTTCTCCCATTACTTCTGTGAACAAGTTTTTTATGTCATTTGTCCTATCTCCTGCTTTTTCATTGACTCCTAGCAACCTTATATTATTCTTCTTACATCATCTAGCAGCTCCTGGATTGATTTTTCATGGTCCTGTGGTACTTTAAAAAATCTTTCTCTTCATGATCACTAACCACAGTCCTGTCCTGTATATCTGAAATAAATTCTGTCCTCACATTGGCTCATTTTGATGCATATACTTTCAGTGAAATTTTTAATATCCTGGATATGTTTGAATCTGTTTCATGGATTCCATTTCTTTCCTATGTTTGGTGTTTATGGTTTCCATCATTTTCCTAAGCTCCTCTATTTTTTTATCTGTATCTGCTCTGGAGTCACTAACCATGTCTTTCATTATGGTCACCATCTCCGTAGTTATCTGAGAAATTATTTCTGATTTGATTTTTTCTAGAGCCTCATTTATCAGCTTTGTTAATTCTACTGTTACCACTTCAGAGAGTCAGGTGGGTGACTTTTGAATTTTTCCACCTCATTGTTCCCTCAGTTTGCCTTTGGTGAGCTGGAAGTCTGGGGTTACCTCTTGCTTAAATGTCTTCTCAGTTTTTTTTTGTTTGTTTGTTTTTAGTTTAATTCCTGGGTTGATGCTTATGGCAGGTAACTTTAATGCTAGTCTTTAGAACCCTTAGGAAATGACTACTTTTCAGAGGTGTCTTTCAGGTGTAGTAGGCTTTTGGGTTTGAGCCTGTTGCAAAGTCCTACCTCTTCAATTTATTAGGGATGAGAAGTTGCTGCCTACTTGGCCCAGCCCCTGGGTCTTTTGTACTTGCCCATAGTATTTTTTATGACCCTTAGGCAGTCTTAGCCTTGATATACCAGGAAGAACAACTGATTTGAACAATTATGTCACCTAGGGTAAAGTAGTACAATAGCAATAACAACAGCATCAAACAGAGCCCAAAAAATGACAAACTGTGGTAACTATTAATTGCCACCTTTAATAATATGAACCAGATTTGTGGTTATATAACAAAATCTAAAACAAACCAGAAAATTGTATACAGTAAATATGCCCTCAATATGGTGATTTTACACTCAGAGAAAATTTAAAAGGGGTTGGGGGAAAAATAGAGAAATAGAAGAGGAAGAGATTAGAAGCAAGGCTGTAGGACAAAGGAAGGTCACACAAACTTTGGGAAACTGCTGAAGAAGACAGGAGGGAAAGAGAGAAGGAAGAAATAAAAACAAGAAGAGAACAGAACAACAACAAAAGTAGAAACAATGCTCACACTCATATAAAAACAAGAACAAACAATCAAGAAAAAAGGAAACAAAATAAAAATAGAAACAAACAAACAAAAAAAGAAAACAAGAAAAGAAAAAAAATGTCCATTTCAGGGCATGTCTGCTGTCACTGGTACGACAAAGTGGGCATATGGAGCCTAGATCTGTGTTGATTGATTCCAGCAAGCCAGCCATAGCTTTACATCGGGGTAGTGGATAATCCCAGCAAGCCTGCATCTTTAGTTCCTTAGAAGTTCAGGCTGGTTTCTGGCTGTGAGCCTGGAACCTGATTTATTCAGCCTGTAACACTCTGTGCGTCTCCTGCAGGCTTGAACTAGGTTCTGTCTCACCCCAACACTGGGAGCCACTAGATGGAGCCAGCCCTGAAGCTGCTCTGAGTTCCAAGCTCAGCTCACCTCTCTTCAAAATGTCTACTGGCCAGTTGCCTTCTCCATGAGAATGTCTGAACCCAAATAACTCACCAGCCACTGCAATCCACTGTGCCCACTGCTCTGTTCCACTGGTGCATTTCTCCATGGAGACCTCTGGGGTCATGATCCACCCCTCCCACACAGCAAGTCACTTTAGATCCCTGCTGGGTCCCGCAGACCCACTTCCCTCCTTCTTCTCTCCCTCATGTTGCTATACTCCAGTGTCTGGACACCAACTCTTGGAAAGGCTGTTTTTCTGCTACTCACCACTCCACCATCTTCCCAGAAATCTATTTTGGTTTTTTGAGACAGGGTCTCACTGTGTAGTTCAGGCTAGCCTTGAACTCGCTATGTAGTCCAGGCTGGCCTTAAATTTGCAGCAATCCTCTTGCCTCAACTTCCCAAGTGCTGGGATTACAGGTGTGTGCCACCACTCCTGGCTTAAAATTACACTTTCTGAGGCATAGTTTAACCTATGTCCTTAATGATGTCCTTTATGAGATCCATTATCTAAGCAAGTATATTTTTCTATCATTTCTGAAATGGTATTTCATACACTTTCTATGTTAAGGAAATTATAGATAATTGTCAGCCAAGAATCAATTCTACTAAATCATTAATTAAAGCACTCTTCAAACTGGGTGTGGTGGTGCATGCCTGAGGAAAGAGGATCACAAGTTCAAGCCTAGCCTGGGCAATTTAGAGCCCTCTCTCAAGATAAAAGATAAAAAAGGGCAGAGCACATAGCTCATGCAAAGGCCCTGGGCTTGATCTCCAGTACTGGAAAAAACTAAAGCACTCTTTTTGATTATGACACATATAAAAACTATAACCCCCCCACCCCAGTATTAGGACTTGAACCTGGGGCCTTCACACCGAGCTACTTACCCAGTCCTTTTTATTTTGTATTTTGCAACAGGGTTTCACTAAGTCTATAAATTGCCCAGTCTGGGCTTGAATTTTTGATCTTCCTGCCTCAGTTTCCCAGAGTGCTGGAATTACTGATGTGTGCCACCATGTCTGACTTATTATATATATACATACACACACATATACCTACATATATATATAAGGGGTGTAGGCAGAGAAAACACAGGGCAAGACCTGGGTGGCTGATGATTGTAAAATTACCACATGCTTATTGTGCACTGTGTGCTTAAGAAAGCTACCCCTTGTGAAACTATTACAAGCATTTACTGAGAAATTCCTAGCCCACTGAGCTTCTCCTCACCTCAGAGACAAAGGAATAAAACCCTGATTGGCCTAGATTGCACCAATCAGTGAAACAGTTGTTTTTTAGAAACCAGCTTACCCCTATGAGTACACCTCAAAATCCCATTGCATAACTCGCTCAAGTCCCCCTACTTTGCAGATTGTGCTGTTAAAGTAACTTTCTTCCTGCATTTACTGCACATGAATAAACTTTCGTTTTGTATCGATTCAGTCCTGACTTCATTTTCTGCGGGGACATCGGCTCTGAGCCAGTCTCATTCCAGTTTCTCATTCTTCAGTTGGGTGAGAGTGAAGGACCCAGAAAAAAATGGAGGGTCATGTATGGGACCCCATCCCCCTTGAGGACCCCTCACCTGATACTATATATATATTTTGTTTGTTTGTTTTGTTTTGTTTTGAGACAGGGTCTCACTACCTAGTTCAGGCTGTCCTAGAAGTCACTATGTAGCCTAGGCTGGCCTAGAACTTGAAGTGATCTTCCTGCCTCAGCCTCCTGTGTGCCGGGATTACAGGCATGAGCCACCACACCCAGTTTATTCTATATTTTGAAAGACTATATATTTTGAGCCAGGTGTGTTGGTGAATGCCTGTAATCCCAACACTTGTGAGGCTGAAGCAGGAGGATTGCCAACTGAACTACATAGCAAGACCCTGTCTCAAACAAACAAATAAAAAGACTATATTTTGGCAAAATTTCTGAATCAGTGAGAAAGTAGGCAGTCAAATTACTAGAACTAAGTTATTGCATAAACCATTCATTAACTTTCATGCTTAACAGGAAAGATAAAATCTAGATTAAGGACCTTTTATTCACAAACCAAGGCAAAATTTTTATTTTTATTATTTTATTATTTTTTTTTTGTGGGTACCGGGGGGTCGACCTCAGGACCTTGTGCGCCAACAGGCACCCGTGCCGCTGAGCGATATCACCGGCCCCTTTTTCGTATGTGGGATCCGGGAGTCGAACTCAGGCCCTCGCGCTTGCAAGGCAGGCGCTTACGCCGCTGAGCCATCTCACCGGCCCCAAAATTTTTATTTTTTAATAAAAAATCAAACTCTTGGGCCCGGTGAGATAGCTCAGCGGCGTAAGCGCCTGCCTGGCAAGCACGAGGTCCCGAGTTCGACTCCCGGTACCCACATACGAAAAAGGGGCCGGTGATATCGCTCAGCGGCACGGGCGCCTGCTGGCATGCAAGGTCCTGAGGTCGACCCCCAGTACCCACCAAAAAAAAAAAAAAAATCAAACTCTTTATCTCAGGTTCCTGGTACTAGGCTCCAAAAATGTCAAGGTGAGGGGTACTTCTAAAAAAAGTAAACTTTAATAATATTTAATATTCATAATGACACAGGTACATAGACTAAGGAATGTAGCAGACATTTACTGTAGTTATTGTAAGAGAAATTTTCCCTTCTGGGAATGCACAGTCTATACTGTCCCCCTCCTCCCAATGTTCTGGGAATTGAGCTGTTACAAAGCTACCTAAAGTAGATAAAAACAAAACAAAGCTGACCACAGACCAGGGAACTGGGCTGCAAGATAACGACTGACCCTGGGCTAAGAAATTTGCAAGGATTGCAGATTGTGCTGTCCCAGACCACCTGCTGCCCATATTAGAAAACATCCTCCCCGCTCGGTCGGCCAGCCTAAAAACTCCCGTATGAGTGTCTTCTCCCAATGAATGTAAAAAGCTGTTTAAACTAACCAATGCTATCTGCTTCTGTAACCGCGCTTGCAAAGACCCCTCCTCCCTTTGTTCTATAGACATATAAGCCCTGCACAGACAAACCTCGGGGCCCACTGTTCCTGCGTGTTCAGTGAGCCCCACGCATGCTTGGATAATAAAACCCCTTGCCCTTTGTATGAGAGAACGCTTCTTGGAGTCTTCCTTCACGCGGCGGGCGTCCCGACCCTAACATTATGACTTCCCAGCATAATCTCATTAATTTTTCTGTATGTATGGCAATCCCAACATTTAGCCCAATGTGGTGGCACAGGCCTATAATCCCAGCATTATGGGAAGCTCAGACAAGACGATCGAAAGTTCAAACCCAGCTGGCATGGTGGTGCATGCTTATAATCCCAGCATTTGGGAGTCCGAGGCAGGAGGATCTCTGTGAGTTCAAGGCCAGTTTGAATTGCACAGTGAAACCCTGTCTCAAAAATAAATAAATAAATAAAAAGTTCAAGCCCAGCCTAGGCAATTTAGAAACTCAGCAAGACCCTGTCTCAAAATAAAAAATAAAAAAGGCGGGGAATGTAGCTCTAGGCAAAGTCCCTAGGTTCAATCCCCAGTACTACATTAAAAAAAAAAAGAGAGAGAGAGAAAAAAAAAGAAAAGAACCCCCTACATCACGAGGCTATATTTCTCCTTTGGAAATACACAACAGTCAGAGACACAATAGGTGCAATGCTCAGTCATGCTCACATTAGGCTGATTTGGGGGAAGGGAATTGGCCTCGGAACAGCGTCTCCATCTTGGCTCCAGAAGCACCCAGTTTTAGGAGGCAGTAGGAGTTGCAAGATCAAGTTCCTGAAGTGGAAATTTCACTATGGAAGGTGCCAGTAGCAGCTGCAATGAAGTTTAGTAGGGCAGCTCTTAGCAGCTTTCATTTTAGGCTAGTTCACTGCAGGTTTAGAATATTGTGTTTGAAAGCTTTATTGTTATCGTTGTCATTGTCGTTTTCAGTACTGGAGAATGAACTCTGCAGGGAGCAGCTAAAGCTGGAGATCAGTCACATGTGCAGGGCAAAAGCAAGGCCAGCCCTGAGAACACGGAGCACCCAAGACGAGCCACGTGAAAAAGCTGTTCCAGCTCTGGTACCTCCAGGCATCTCGAGGCGAGCCAAGCAAACAAATTGCTAGGCAGAGGGGTTTCAACTGACAACAACCTCCCAAGTGTATAAATAAACATACTGCAGTCCTTGGGCAATTCTTTCTCTCCCACCAGGGGAGGAGGCTCCACCTGACCTCAGCTTTCTGCATCTTGTTTTTCTTCATCTTCCACCGTCCCACCTCTGGATTTTCAAGAGCTGTGCCGGACACAGCAGAACCCAAGTCCTGCTACATGCCCAGGCCCTTTTTTATTTTTTATTTTGAGGCTGGGTCTCGCTCAGTCTCTAAATTACCCAGGCTGGTCTTGAACTTTTGATCTTCCTGCCTCAGCCTCCCGGAGTACTGAGATTATATGCATGTGCCTCCACACCTGGCACTGGAAGTTTAGTTTAAATTGTTTCTCTATACATCTCATCAATTCTTTGAGCTCTCCAATATCCTTTAGTAAATCCCTTTCCTGCTTAACTTAGCTTAAGTAGATTCTGTTTTCTGCAATTAGAAACCCTAACAGTTGCAGCAGGGTATCTGGGAGGTAAGAGGCCGTTGACAGTAGAACACTTAATTGTTTATTTTAAGCACATCACAGTTGCATTCTACATGGGCCTGTTTATGAGGCATGCATAGAGTATTATTTGGCATAATAGAAAGCAGAGCCCTGCCTGCTACTGACTTCCTTGTTTTGCACAGGGCAGGCCCTGCTTAGTTCCTTACATTCCTTTGGCATGGCAGTTTGCTAAGGACATAGCCAGGGACACACTGTGGTTCCCAAACCTGAAACCTCCTATGTGGGATTCTAAGATGTTTTTTGAAGTCAACTTAAATGTCATTCAAAGTGTAAAAATTCCTAGCATGTGTGAGGCCCTGGGTTTGATCCCTACCACTGCAAAACAAAAAAACAACCCCTAAAAAGCTGATGAACCAATTCAACACTATATATAAATATTTGCTAAATAAATTACATTGAAACAAATGATGAAACTAATTTTTCAACATTGTATTGAAGACTTTCCTTTGTAAAACAGTCAGCAACACAACTGATTAAAATAGACTGAAAGGTATATGTTTTCCAAATAAATAGCATTAGTAAGTCCCTCCTGAATAACGTAATTGTACTTTAGAGAGATGATTTGTTTGTTCTGTTAGCCCAAGATGTCAGAAGGTTATACATATCTTCATTTATGATTTGAATTACTTTATTTTCTGGTAAATCTTCCGATGAATAAATAAAAGTGTCATTGATTCTGACATCTGCAAATCCCAGCATTCGTAGTAAATAAATACATAGAGGTTGTATGTTCGAGGATATATGAAAAATTTTAAAAACAATTTGCTATGTTTGATATAGTCCAACCCCCCCCTTTTTTAAACCACTAATAATTATTTTAAACTTATTATGTGAAGGAATCATCTCTCAAAAATACAGTAACAAGCCAGGTTTGGTAGCTCACACCTTAACCCCAGTACTCTGGGAGGCTGAGGCAAGAGGATGCCAAGTTTGAGCCCAGCTTGGGCAATTTAGCAACTTTAGTGAGACCTTATTTCAAAATTTTAAAAAGGGCTGGGGATGTAGTTCAGTAGAAAGTCCTTAGTTCAATTTCCAATACCACCCCAACAACAACACAAAAAAGAAAAGAAAAGAAAAGGAAAAGAAAAGAAAAGAAAAAAAAAAAAAAACTAAAAGAAGAAATACGGTGTGATTCCTTATTTGAGGCTCATGGTCATAAATCTAAAGGGAGACCTGCCATCAGCCTTGTGTAATAGTCCTCTAGTTATCACATAATATAGGTAGACTTATAAGAATGTAATTTAAAATTTAATAAGAGTTTAATAAACGTTGTGATCTTACAAACCATGAGGAAGCAAGAGGAGTCACAAAGAGTTTAAGGTGATTAAAAGGGATTGGAATATTTCACATTGGAATGCTCCCTACTTGTCCAGCGTAGCTATCTATCATCTTTCTCTTTCCCCTTTTTCTCTACCTTCAAATAAATCATCTGCCTCTATTTTAAACT
Organism: Erethizon dorsatum; assembly: GCA_028451465.1. NCBI lineage: Eukaryota > Metazoa > Chordata > Mammalia > Rodentia > Erethizontidae > Erethizon > Erethizon dorsatum. The sequence goes on along the minus strand of CM051829.1, from coordinate 101,522,222 downwards.
CTGCTTCTCTAGTTCTTTCACGGACGCTGGGTCTAGCATCGCCGGGAGCCGCATGTTCCAGCAGAGCGGGGCATGTCGTGGCATTTCGTGGCAGGGCATGCCATGGTGTCACCCCTCCGCAGACTTTATATTAACTGGTGCGTTGGCCGCGAAGGCTGCCAAAGTGATCACACGGACAAGACCCACTATAAAGGTGTCAGACTTCTTCCGCCAAGGCCCATCAGACAAACCTCCCCGCTAAACACTTCCATCCGCTGCTCCCCAACTACAACCGCATTCAGCTGGAAGAAGCCAGATCAGTCATCGCCCTTTTCCCCAACAGCAGTTGCATGGTTGTCTCAGAGGGGAAAATGTAGGGATGCGGGGGTGTAGGTAAGGAAAAGATAAGATGAAGGCCTGGTTGAGCTTTGTTAGAAGTTAATGGAGAGACTAAGGGCAGAGGCCTTCGCCTCTGCAGAATAGGCTCAAGCAATAAGAAAGACAGACAAAAAAAACCTCTTAAACCTAAACTACTTGTCCCTAACCCCACCCATAATCCCAGCCCCCACCAAACAACAGGGAAGGTCATATGACCGGAAGAAGTCCAAGGGGAGGACCAAAGACAGCCATGGAGCCAATCAGACTCCAGGAGCCTAGGGGACGAGGATCTCAGTAAGAAGGGCCCCAGACAAGAATCCACCAGTATTTCACTTCCAAATGCTCCCTATTCATCCAGAGTAGCAGTCATCTCTCTCTTACCCCCTTTCCTCCATCTTCAAATAAATTGTCTGAACAGTACCGCTGCGGGGCCTCGCTAGTGGAGCTCCCTGCGGCCCTTTAGCGACCCCCAGCCCCAGTCCCTCGGCCACCGTGTCGTGCTCTTTCCTCGTCGGGAAGCCCTGTGACCCACCCGCAAGCCCAACTACAGTGAGCTGCAAGATTCCTCTCTGGAGTTTACCTTCCAGCAGCTCCACGAGCAGCCCCAGCTGCTGGCAGCCGACCCACCTCCGGACGCCCCCATCCCCACAACCTCCCTGCCTGCGTTCATCTGGGACGCTGTCCGGTTGCCTCTAGCTCAGCCCCTGCGCTGGGCGTCCCTTCAGCCCCAGGAGAGCCCCAAGGCGGCCGAGCTGACCTTCCTGTCTGACAAGGACAGCAGGAAAGGCTCCCAGCGCCCCCAGCCCTACTTTGCCAGCTCCTTCGTCCTTCTCCGCCTCGACCTCTTCCCCGGAGCCCGAGGCCTATGCTGCTTTCCCAGGCTTGAGCCAACAGCCCAAGCAGCTGGCTGGGCTCTCCATGGCCAAGGACCTCCAGTCTCACAGGACTTCAACTGCAAATACTGCAACGAGGAGTCTCAGCCCGGGCGCCCTCAAGATGCACACCAGAGCCACATGCTGCCCTGTGTGTGTGCCACCTGCGGGAAGGCCTTCTCCTGGCCCTGGCTGCTGCAGGGGCACATCTAGACCCACACCGGCGAGAAGCCCTTCTGCTCCCACTGTAGCCGTGCCTTCGCCGACCGCTCCAACCTGTGTGCTCACCTGCAGTCCCAGGGCGTGAAGAAGCTCCCGCACCTTCTCCCGCGTGTCCCTGCTCCACAAGCACCAAGAATCTGGCTGCTCGGGGGTCCCCGCTGACCTCCCACCTCTCTGGCCCTCCTCGCAGCCCCCCAACTCCACAAGGAAAGAGCCCGACCTTCCCACCGCCCCGGAGTTCCCTTCTGCGGTACCCATCTGGCTGCGTCCATCCCTTAGGACTTTGGTGAAGCCACTTTCTGGTTCTGTTCAGTCCACTCCAAGGCCGGGGGGTGGGGCGAGAGAGGTCCTCCGGTCGGTGCTTTTGCCTGCAGTCCTTCCTGGCAGCCGTGTGGGGAGCATTCTTGAGCAGGCCTCTGTGTGGGTTTGTGTATCCAGAGCTGTTTGGATGGAGCTGCTTTGCGCTACAGGACAAAAGCCAACCGACTGACTGGGAAGCTCCCACTTCACTCAGGGGACCCCACACCCCTACCTCCACCTTCCCCAAGGAACCCTCAGGCCACCTTCTTCAAGGTGTGACTTCGCAATAACCCACTCCCGGGTGTGTCCTCAAGACAGACTGGGGGAGGTGTCTAGACCTCCAGATGGCCCTGGGCCTGGCAGCTATTTCAGCCTCCTGTTTGCCATGGTGACACCTGTTTCATGGATAATTTAATGGTGTCTCGAAAGGGACTGCGAGTAATGGCCATCACTTGTCACGGGCCAAGTGGGGCGCTTTGCCCTGACCAATGTGTCTCCCAGAACTATTTTGTGGGCCTGACAGGTGGGCCTGGCAGGAAGATGTTCACATTTTCTAAGGTACACTGGTACTTATATTTCAAGCACCATTTTGTATAAGGGGACGTTTTGTATAGCTATATGTACAGTTTATTGATATTTAATAAAGTGTTAATTTATTTAAAAAATAGTGTGCTTTTATTTAAAAAAAAAAAAAGATTATCACGATTAAAAGTAGGGAAGAAGGAAAGAGGATTTTGGACCTGTGAGAGATTGTGACAGCGATACAGTTCATGCACTGCTGATCCCTGTGGAGGTGAAGTTCCAGATTCTCCTCTGGGATGGAAGTCGGAAGCTCCACAGAGGTTTGTTCCTCCACTTTTATTTTGAAGGAAGGGTTTACTCCACTTCAGTCCCTTGGGGATCCAAAAGGACAAACAGGTGCTCCTTGTTCCTGATGGTGCCTCTTAAGCCAGAGAATAGGTGTTTTGGGGACTCAAGATGGCAAGGAAATTTTGAGGACTTCCTAGGAGATGTTCTCTAAATTCCCTGTTACCCCTGTTTACTTTTTTATTGCCGGCAGAAAATAATTTTTTGTCATATAGTTTTCCCATTCTAGATGCAAAATTAGCTTTCTTTTAGTGTCTTCCAATGTTATTGTGTGATTTTCAAATCTTGACTTAGAGGGTTAGTGGGACAGAATCTTACAAATTTTCTCAAGCTGATTGTTCTTAAAATCTGAGGTAGTACTAAATAAAATCTGTGGCTTCTCTCATACATGTTAACTGTTTCATCTTCCAAAAAAGTATCAACAGTCTTTATTAGAAATGATTATATTGGCCAGGCATGGTGGTGCACACCTGTAATCCCACCACTGGAGAGGCTGAAGTAGGAGGATCTCCATGAGTTTGAGGCCAGCCTGGACGACATGGACTCTGTCTCAAAAAACCACAAAAAGAAAAAGAATGAAAGAAAGAAAGAAATTATTTACTATATATGTTTATTCACTTCCAAATTTGACTTTTCTGTGCTTTAAACTATATGAGGAGTGTAAATTTAATTATTTCTAATAATATCTCCAATTACATTTGTTTGTAAGCTTATACTTACTGATAAGCATTATACATTTTATTATCAAAACAACTTAAAAATGAATGGAAATATAAGCTGAAAAGCATAAATAAATAAATAAATACATATATTTTTAAAGGGAAATGGAGGTGGCTGACGGACCGTGGAGGAGGCAGTGGGTGGTAAGCAGTGAGACTGGGACTCAGCCGGGTACAAGCCCCGGCCCCTCATCCTCCACCCCCACCCCATAGCTCGCTCATGGGTGCAGATTCTGGCTGTGTTGCGGCACCTCACTCCACTAACCGCGTTCCTGTCTGGCTGGGAAGGCACCTCAGCCACCCCGCAGTGTACCGCCGGCTGTGAGTCTGGGGTCACTTGTGAGGCCAGAGGTGGGGGGAAGCCGCAGTGAATTAGGGAGCCTCCGTGTCCCCGGCTCTGGCCAGCCCCAGTGCCTTTGCACAGACTGCGGTGCCCTCCATCCCATGTCTGTGCTGTGTCCCCAGCGTGGCCGAAGTTTCCTGATGTGTCTGCTTCCTCTAGGTCACCGGCTGCAGTGTTTCCACCTGGACTCCCCCCTCCCCCATCGTGTCGCCCTGCTGGGTGCCCCCCCGACCCCTGGTGCAGCACTGGTCACCAGGAATGTTGTCCCTGCCACCACTAGAACCTGTGCTGCCTGTGAGCAGGGACTGGGATATTTTCAGTGCAGCGAGGGCAAAGCAGCTGCTTACAATAGACAAGGTTTTCAGGAACAAGGTAAAGTCAAAGAACCAGAAAGGAGTATTTAATGATAACTAAAAAGTGTTCCTTCCAAGCCAGGTGTGATGTCACAAACCTATAATTCCAGTAGTTCAGGAGGCTGAGGCAGGAGGATAGAAATTTCAGCCTAGCCTGGCAACTTAGTGACTTAGCCAGACCCTGTCTCAAAATAAATTTTAAAAGAAGGCTACAGATGTAACTCAAAGCAAAGACCTGGGTTCAATCCCCAATACTGGGGACAAAAAGTTTTTTTTTTTTTTTTTTTTTTTTTTTTTTTGAGAAAAAGAATTAAAATGAAGGACTGGGGTTGTAGTTGAGTGCTAGAGCACTTTCCTAGCATGTATGAGGCCCTGGGCTCGATCCTCAGCACTACAAAAAACAAAAACAAAAAAACCGAAAAGCTGCTAATAAATATACTGACACTTAATGCAAGGAAGAAGCCACTTTTTTTTTTTTTTGGAGACAGGATCTGTAATTCAGCCTGGCCTTGAACTTACTATGTAGCCCTAGCTGGCCTTGAATGCTGGCCTAATTCTCTGCAGTCCTTCTGTCTCAACCTCCCAAGTGTTGGGATTACAGATGTGTACCACCACACTAGGCTCAAAAAAGCTACATCTTTTTTTGAGAAAGGATCTAGCTGTGCAGTTCAGGCTGGCCTTGAACTCACTATGTAGCCCAGGCTGACCTCAAATGCAGCAGTCTGTCTGCCTCAGCCTCCCAAGTGCTGGGATTACAGGTGTGCACCACCACACCCAGCCAAGAAGCCACATTTTAAACCAATTTAATAGGGAGCAAACTAGGACTAGAAATTATGCCTCTCCTTAAATTAGTGTGTGTCATTTGACTCAAAACCTTTTTTAATGCTTTGCCAACTCTACGGCCTTGTTTCTAAAAATAATTATGTAGTCACTTTCTTGTTACTAACACTATTTTGTTTTCTTTTCACAAAATTATAATTCTTCTGAGCATTTTGTAAACTCCAAATTTATTTCTCGTTTTCAGTACTGGAGATTGAACCCAGAGGCATTCTACCACTGAGCTATATCCCAACCCTTTTTATTTTGAGACAGTTTCACTAAATTGCCAGGCTGACCTCCATCCTCCTGCCTTAGCCTCTGGAGTAGCTGGGATAACAGGAATGTGCCACATGCCAAATATTTATTCTTCATATAGACTCACTAAGTAATTTTCCCATATATATATATATATATATATAGAGAGAGAGAGAGAGAGAGAGAGAGAGAGAGAGAGAGGTTATGCTGGGTTTCTTTTGGTTGTTGTTTCATGCATTTATTTTGTTTTGTTTTTTGAGACAGTCTCACTAAATTGCCCCCCGGCTAATCTCAAATTTGTGATCCTCCTGCCTCAGCCTCCCAAGTGCTGGGATTATAGGTGTGTGCCACCACACTGGGTTGGGTTATGCCAGTTTGTATTTCAACCTATTTCCTACCACTTTCTGTGACAGAGCAGAACAATCCAAATACATATTAATTGACTTATTCATGGCAGGTTTACTGAATGCCTACTCTATGCCAGGCACTGTTTCAGGTACTTGGGCTACATCAAGAATAAAACTGGTACTGAAGATGTAGCTCAGTTTTAAAGCACTTGCTTAGCACGATTGAGACCCTGGGTTCAATATCCAGGACTGGGAGGGAGGAGAGGGGCAGGAAAGAATATATAAAACTAATAAATAAAATTCTTGCCCGTATGGTACTTATGATGTAAGAGGGTAAGGATATTAGTAGGTAACTAAGTACAAATACGTAGTATGGGAGGAGAAAAGTAAAGCAGCAATGGAAATAGAAAATTAGTGTATGAATCTGTGTCCGTGACGTTTTAATTTAGGGAAACCAAACGTGGATGGCCACACTGGAAACCTGACAGTTGAATCGAGATCTGAAGAGAATCAAAGCGCAAGCCATTGACTCTGTAACCCCAGGCAGAGGGCGCAGCTGGAGAGCAGCCAGTGTTGCGGAATGAGCAGAGCTGGGGTGCATGTGCCCCCAGGGCGGGGAGATCAAACATCGACCCGGGATGGGAAGGTGCGGGGACAAGGACAAGGTAGGCCCTACATTGTAGGACCCTGAAGACCACTGAAAGGACTGTGGCATTTACTACGAGGAAAATGGGGCGCCATTGTGTAAGGCTCGGAGGAGCGAACTGATAGGAGCTGACCTAGGCATTACCAAGATGGTTTTATTCCTATGTCGAAGCATTCTTAAAAGGGAGCCAAAGACAGAAGCAGAAGCATGGAGATAAGTTAGAAATCTGTTGTCACAAATCAGATAAAAATTATTTGGACTTGGACTCATTTGACATAGGAATAGTTTTGAAAATGTTGCCTTAAAGATTTACGGATGGATCCAATCCTTTGGCAGATACCTGGCTGCCTCCATTGACTGTAAGACGCGCGAGGCCCATCAAGCAGGGGGGTAGGGGAGCACTGTAAGAAGGTTTAGGGCAGAAATAAATTTGAGAGCCAACAGCAGATAAACCTTGAGCCTGGGTGTGCTCCCCAGAGACTACAAGTAGGGAGAAATTCCCAGGACTGAGCACTGGAGCATGCTGCTGTGGAGGACTGAGAAGGAACCAGTGAGAACTGGCTTTTAGATTTAGCAACACAGAGGAAACTGAAGTATTTTCATTTTTAATAATAAATCATCTCATCTTGGTATAAATCATCTCGTCTTAATTTCCATGTGAAACCACTTGTGAATTTGAATTCTTTAACTCTGAGTTTTGGGCACACTTGTGAATCTATAGTTGTTATGGAAACCAGAAAGATGGGCTTCTTCTTGTTGAATTTTTTTTTTTTTTTAAATTGGACAGGGTCTTACTATGTAGTTCAGGGTGGCCTTGAACTCTCTATGTAGCCCAGTCTGGCCTCTAACTGGCTCATCCTCCTGCCTCAGCCTCCTGAGTGCTGGGACTACAGAAATGTGCCACCATGCCCAGCTATCCTTTTGTTGAATCTAATTTTATAATGAAGGATGAACACTAAAATGTGTTTGTGCTGGCGATGTAGCTCAGGGATAGAACACTGGCCTGCCATGTGCAAGGTTAAGTCTGAGCTGTGTTGCAATATTGTGCTTTAAACTAAAATGCACAGTATATGAACTATGTTGTATGCTTTATAAAACCATAATCATAACTATTTCCATATGTCATAGAATAGCCCTATAGTATCCTAATCTTCGTGTGGTCCCTCAGCCACTTTCTTTTGAATATTTTAGAAGTTACTTTCTTCTCCATTTTTGGCCCACAACCCTGGCACATCTGAATGTTAGAAAAAAAGCAACCTTTTTTCTCCATGAACAATCACCTATTTCTGGATCTCAGCCCTCTCACATATGTCTTAACTAACACATTTTGAAACCAGCTTTTTCTTCTATTACACAAGGCCTTGCCATGTGGCACAGACTGGCCTCAAATTTGGCAATCCTCCTGCTTCAGCCTCCTGAATGGTAGGATTATAGGCACGTGCTACCATGCCAGCCTCCATAATTATTTTACTTTTTTGGCAGTACTGTGGTTTAAACCCAGGGCCTGCATACTGTGCTACATCCTCAGCCTTTTTGTATTTTTTATATTGGGACAGGGTCTTGTTAAATCAATAAACTGCCTAGGCTTAACTAGAATTTTTCATCCTCCTGCCTCAGCCTCAAGAGTGCTGGGATTACAGGCGTATGCCATCATGCTCAGCCTCCTTGAATAAAATTTTAAATAAACAAACATTTAGAGCTGGGCGTAGTGGTGCATGCCTGTAATCCCAGCACTCAGGAGGCTGAGGCAGGAGGATCCCTGTGAGTTTGAGGCCAGCCTGGGCTACATAGTGAGTTCAAAGCCAGGCTGAACTACATAGTGAGATCCTGTCTCAAAAACAAAACAAACAAATCCACAAACTTTTAAACAAAAAGTACGATATGGTATCAACTCTTTTGTACAATTTGTTTTTTGAGATAGGGTCTCACTATGTAGTTCAGGCTGGCCTGGAACTCTCAGTGATCCTCCTGGCTCAGTCTTCCAAGTGCTGGGATTATAGGCACAAACAATTTTTGATCTTGAGTTTACTGGAGAAATTAGGACCTTCTAAGGTGTTTTGAATAATGTAGTAATGCCTGTGGATCTGGGTATTTATGTGACCTCTAGTTAATAGTGTATGCTGCTTGCTCGCCTTTTTTCTTTCCTTTTCTTTTCCTTTCCTTTCTTTTTTTTTTAATGTGGGTACCAGCAGTTGAACTCAGGACCTTGCACTTGCCAGGCAGGCGCTTATGCCGCTGAGCCGTCTCACCAGCCCTCTTTCCTTTCTTTCTACATTGTCTCACTACATAGTTCAGGCTAGCTTTGAATTGACTATGTAGCCCAGGCTGGCCTCAAACTCGTGTCTATCCTCCTGCCTCAGCCTCCTGAGTGCTGGGATTACAGGCGTGCGCCACCACGCCCGGCTCCTGGCTGCTTTCTTATGAACCCTGAAGAATTTCCTCCCACATCCCAGCCATGGAATTAAGATGTGCCACCCTGTTAATGGCCCCCAGATTTGTGATTCAGGAAACTGAAAGTTGTTTGTTTGAGCGGTTAGCGAGCCCCTCACCAGCTATCTTTACCCTCTCCTCCCCAACTCCTCTAGGAATGAGTATTAAGAATTCAAATCATTGCATTTGGATCCAGAAGACAGCTAGGTGCTAAATATATTCTCGTGATGCATGCTAACATTTTTGTTTTGTTTTGACGGTTCGTTTTTGTTTTTTGTTTTGAGACAGTTTCGTTATGTAGTTCAGTCTGGCCTAGAACTCACTACGTAGCCCAGGCTGGCCTTGAACTCATTGAAATCCTCCTGCTTCACCCTCCCCAGTGCTGGGATTACAGGCGTGTGTCACCATGCCCGGTTTATGCTAACACTTTTAAAGTCTCCACAAACTATGAGGAGGTTGCTGCTAAAATTCAAAGTCCTAAATCACTATCTGCACGCAGCTGTTGTGAAAGACTTCACATGCACCACTTAAAACCCAGTGAGATCGTGTCGCCTCTAGCCTCAACTGCTACCTGATATTATTAAGCATTCACTACGCGCAAGAGACAGGAGCTGTACTGAGAGCCAGAAGAAAGAACGAAAAACGATGGTAAGGCCACAAGCCAAAACTCACAAACGACCGAAATAACACTGTAAGACTAATCATTGAGTGGAGAAAGTTGCTTTAACAGCAACCCCCCCCCCCCCCCCGACAGTTCTCTGCAGGGTGCCGGCATTCAGTAATCCCACTCCCTAATCCACTAGGAGGCCTAGGCTGCCAAACTCTCACCGCCTGCGTCGCTTGCTCGCGGGTGTGGTCACGTGATAGGGTCGGACCAATCAGCAGCCAGCCCGCCTGGGGCGTCTTCTATAAAAGCCCCAGGCGCAGCCAGCCTGCCCACTAGCGGCAGCCATTTGGATGAGAGCTGGTGGCCGGCGACGTCTGGCGAACGGAACCGCTGCCTTGCACTGCCTAGTCTGGTGCAAGCGGAAAGGGACAATCAGATAAGGAGCTTTTCCTAAAAGGTAATAGAGATTCTACAAGTGGCTGCACACTAGCTGCTCATCTGGTGGGACCCTCGGGAAGAACAACCGTTTTTTCCCTCTCTCCCCTCCCCCACTAACAATGGGCGACGGGCACGGCAGTTGGGGGAAAAGCCACCGAGGTGCAAACCTGAAGCCCCGGTGAGCTGTGAGTTGCTTTTCTTTGACCTTACCAACTGTTAGCCTGTGGACCGTTTTTCACCCCTTCCCTACCCCGGCCCCCAAGCTTGTTTTTCTGCAAGAGTTGGGTGTTGGGGTGGGAAGGAGGTTGGAGTGGCGTCCACAGAGTTGCACTCTTGGACCGGTAGCTCTTAGGTCTTGGATTGGTAGATTGCTCTCAGTACTGTAAGTTGGGCATGGCAGGTGTAGAGTTTAACTGGCAACTGCGTTTAGTCTGTTGGAAAGGGAGATCGTGTTCTTGATTGATGGATTTATTCATTCAGCTTTATTAAATTTTCAAAACATGAAAAACCCCTGCTAGGGGCTGCGGAATTAGAGGTGGGCCTGACCTCAAGGTGCTGGCCTTTGAGTGAAGCTCTGGTAGAGAAATGCTTCAGAGGAATAGACGAGTGTGCGGAGTAGGGTGGCATAGTGAAGAATTGCGAATTTTTGAGTGGCTGAGCCAATGTCAGCTTGGGTGGAATAGTAAGAGGTGAGCCAGGTGAGATACAGCAGGGAGCACACTATAAAGAGGGTTCTAAAGCTAAGGACAGTGGATTGAAGAGTGTTCTCCTTTTTTTTTTTTTTTTTAGTCAGGGTCTTGCTATGTAGTTCAGGCTGCCTTTGAACTCACTATGTTGCCAGGTTGGCCTCGAACTCAACAGTGATCCTCTTGACTCAGCCTTCCTACTGCTGGGATTACAGATGTGTGTCACCACACACACTTCGAAGAGTGATCCTAAGCAAGTTATTAAACAAAAGTCAGAACATCACCATTACATTAATTCATGTGAGAAGTGACAAATGACTGAACAAAAACAGTGGTTTGGAGATGGAGAATAGGAGCACATTTAATATCCAGAATATCTAAATTTACATTTAGCAGTCATTTGTTCATATAAAGGTATTTGTTACCTTGGAGTGGCTGAGATTTGCATAAGGGAACGTGTAAATTTATTTTGGGGGAGGGTTGAGGTGGGGGATGGCTATGTAGTTCACGCTGGTCTCATTGTGTAACCCAGGCTGGCCTTGAACTCATGGCGAACCTCCTGCCTCAGCCTCCCAAGTGCTAGGGTTGCAGGTGTTCATCACTATGCTTAGCTGCTTTATAAATATGTAATAAATTAACAAATAGAATTTGGGTAATGGTATCCTGGAAACCAGAGTAGAGTCTTAAGAGAGTCACAATAATAGTCAAGTAACATGTTACTGAAAGGCCAAGTAAGATTCAGAAAGAATCCATTGGATTTAATAACTAAATATGGTAAGTGTTAAACTAGTTTGTGGGGAGTTTTAGTGGAATAGTGAGGAAAAGCCAAATGTGAAGTGAGGAGTAAAGACAAAGTAGTTTTGGTGGATGCCTGGTATGAGATACAGAGGAGATTAAGGCTACAAGTAGGTAATAGATTAAGAATTTAAGATTTGGAATACTCAGGGTATTTCAGCCTTGATTATGCATATAGAGATATTAATGACATCATACAAACTCCAGTCATCTTAAGTGAAGATTTTTAAGGAACTTGAGAAAGTGTGTATATAGGGAGAAGCGAGTATAGAAATGCTGAGACTAGCACAGGAAGTGTGTATGTGGTGGTGCATACCTGTAATCCTAGCTTCTTGGGAGGCTGAGGAAGGAGGATCGAAAGCTCAAGCCCATCAGCTTGGGCAACAGGGCAATTTAGCAGGACCTCCTCAAAATTAAAAAAAAAAAACTGCAAAAGTAGCTCAGTGATAGAATACTTGCCCTGTGATTCAATCCCTGGTACCTTTTTTTTTTTTTTTGATTGACGATAGAGAAAAGAAAGAGCAGACCTTCAAGAGTGGGTATTGTCTTAGTCTCAGGACTCAGTTCTAGACAGGAAGGTTCCTCAGGCTGAATGGCTAAAAGCATTGGCCCAGAGAGGACTAATATCTAGACTATATGAACAGCACAAAAAAATTAGACCTTCCCAAATTTAAAGACCCCGCCCCAAAATGGGCATCTGGAGAATAGACACTTTTAAGATAAAGAAGTACAAATAGCCAATAAATACATGAAAAAATGCTCAACATCACTGAGAAATGCAAATTAAAACAACACTGAGATTCCATTTCACACCAGAATGGCTATCATCAAGAAATCAACCAATAACAAACGCTGGGAGGGTACAGGGGTAAAAAAAGATTTTTGGTGGGAGTGTAAATTGGTACAGCCACTATGGAAAGCATATGGAGATTCCTCGAAAAATAAAACTAAGGTCGGGTGAGATGGCTCAGCAGCATAAGCACCTGCCCGGCAAGCACGAGGTCCTGAGTTCGACCCCCGGTACCCACATAAAAAAAAAAAAAAATAAATAAATAAATAAAACTAAAGGTTCCATTTGACTCAGCAGTGCCCCCTAGGTATCTTCCTAAAAGAGTTAAAAATCATACCACAGTAATATATGCATATGCATGTTTATAGCCACACAATTTATAATAGCTAAATCTTGGTAACAGCCCATATGCCCATCAAAACAGATGACTAGATAAAGAAAATGTGGTGTTTATATAAATGGATGCAACTCGAGATAATTTTAAGTGAAATAAATCAGACGCACAAGTTTAATTTTTTTTTTAATGTGGGTACCGAGAGTAGAACTCAGGACCTCGCACTTGCCAGCAGGCGTTTGTGCCGCTGAGCAATATCACCTGCCCTTTTTTTTCCTTTATGTGGGTACCGGAAATCGAACTCAGGACCTTGCGCTTGCCAGGCAGGCGCTTATGCCGCTGAGCCATCTCACTGGCCCTAAATATTTCATTGTTTCTCTTGGGTTTAAGGAACCCAAGGTATGAACAAGAAGCAAAATCGGGGTGATGTTAGGAAGTACGAAGAATTTGTTTAAATGGGAAGGGGAACAAGAGACGGGTGGAGGAGGGAAAAGGGGTTTAAAGAAAAAAGAATTGAAGGAAAAAAATGGGGGAAATGTGAAATTCAAGGGAAACAAGGGTTGGAGGGAGGGGAGGAGGACAAAAAAAAAAGAGAATTAGGATGTGTTATGTACATGTACAAATCCCCCATGATGAATTTGATCATTATGTACTACAAACATGTACTAATGGAAAAATAAATTTTAAAAAGCATTTTCCCAGAAGTTGTTAATAGAAATATATCTAATAGGTATTTATATATATGCAGTGATGTATTTACCAGGGTATCCATTGCAACATTGCTTACAATAGTAATAATGACAATAACCATATGTCTGCATCCATATGATAATATACTATACAGTTATTAAAAAGAATTAGGAGCCAGCCATGTGGTACATGCCTGTAATCCCAGCACTCTAGGAGGCTGAGGCAAGAGGATCGAAAGTTTGAGCCCAGCCTGGGGTGCTGAGTGATTTAGCCAGACCCTGTCTCAAGATAAACAATAAAAAAGGGCTGGAGTTGTGGCTTAGTGCAAAGGCTTTGGGTTCAACCCCTAGAACTGGAAAAAAAGAATGTGGACAGCAATGTATGTGCTGTCCACAAACTTTTTATAAGAATTAATTGCAGGGCCGGTGAGATGGCTCAGCGGCATAAGCGCCTGCCTGGCAAGCGCGAGGTCCTGAGTTCGACTCCCGGAACCCACATACGAAAAAAGGGCCGGTGATATCGCTCAGCGGCACGGGCGCCTGCTGGTGCACGAGGTCCTGAGGTCGACCCCCGGTACCCACACACAAAAAAAAAATTAATTGCAAAAAAAACCCCATTTCTGTATAAGTAATTTCTAAACAGTAGGAGAGACATGGTTACTAGGCAGATAAGGTTAGGATGGTATAAAATTTTGTTGTATGCTGTTTTACCAAATTTCATGCCATGTGGATCTTAAAATTCAAATAAACTGTTTTCGCTTTTCTGGTTTGCTTTTTTTTTTTAAGAAGTCCTTACATTTTGCACCAAGTCCCTGGAATTACCAAAGTTATTTTGTAATGAGTTACTGAGTGGACAAAAAGGATGTGATTTTTGAGGCAACTTATTCATAGAACCATGGAGTGATTTGACAAGGGGATGCTACACTATTGTACAATAATCTTCAACAGAGAAAACCAGAACTTTTCATAATCCTTTATAGAACGTTGTCTTTGGGCACTTGTAATTGGGGATTACTACATAACATTCAATTCTTGATATTAAATTCATCTACCTGTGATGTCTCTTTAGAAACATATCCATGGGCAAAAATGTTTTTAAAGCAAAATAACAATAAATAACTCACTTAAAACAGTGGACTTTTCACGTAGAGAGGACAGGCACTAGATTATGTGTTGTTCCCAATATAATTTTATTTTTTATTGTGAGAGGGTCTCTTAAAGTAGCTAAGTTGTGTAGGCTGGGCTTGAATTTATGATCCTCCTGCCTCTCGGTGAACTGCGATTATAGACATGTGACACTATGCCTGGCTAAGCTATTTTTTAAAATAAGAAACAACATTAAAATACTTTGAATGTAAGGTGGAATAATTACAAAGAATACTTTGTAGGTAGGAAAATTTCTTAGTCTTTATTACTGTACAGTAAACTTCATCTCACTTGAAACAAAGGCCTCCAGCCAAGGAATGCCAAGCATTCAACCCTGAGAAGATAATCAGATTATAAAATATTAGCTATTTTGCCCAATCACTGAAAGTCTTTTTGTTCATTTTCAGTCTGTCCTGCAGCCTTCTATCATCAAATACTTAAGTTTATTAAAATTTTCAAACATAAAACAATTGTCATCATTTTGCCATTTTTGCTTTTCTGTGTCGGTTTCTTCCTTTAAGCTTTTAAAACACATTAAAGTTAGGACCATTCACACTATGCTTTTTGAACGTGCATTTTATTTTGTTCTTCCCTACACAGTCACCATACTATTATTGCATCTGTCAAAAGGAATAATTACCTCAATTGCCCTAGGTTGTCCCAAAAATGCCAGTTGTAGCTGATCTTTGATTTGATATAGGATGAGTTGAATTTATTATGCTACTTAATCTAGAATAGTTCCTCCTTTTCTTTAATGACCTTAACTTATAAAAAAGACTGTGGCCAGGCATGGTGGTACACACTTTTAAACCCAACAACACAGGAGCCTGAGGCAGGAGGATTGCAGGTTCAAGCCCAGCCTGGACAATTGTCTCCAAAAAAAAAAAACCTCCCCCCAAAACAAAAAAGCCTGGGGATATAGCGCAGTGTTTCCTGGGTTCAGTTCCCAGTGCTGCAGTGAATAAATACCTGTTTGTCCTGTGGAATTTTCCATATTCTGTATTTGTTTCTTTCTGGTTTCATTTAATTTATTCTTGTGCTGTTCCATAGAACTTTCTGTCATTGTGATAGTGGCTTATATCTGTGTTGTCCCATACATTAGTCACTTGCCACATGTGGCTATTAAAAGCACTTGAAATGTGGCCAAGTTTTTAAATTTTATTTTATTTTGGTTAATTTAAATTTAATAGTTACTTGTGGCTAGAGGCTGTCATATTTCACAGCACAGCTCTAGCCTTTGAATTTTCTGCTAACTGAAAGCTATGTGTAAGGGATTAATTACATTTCAGTTGCATGTTTTTGGTAAAAAGCCTTTATAGGCACCTTATTGGTAGCATGTCCTTAGCTATATTAACTGCTACAGAGAAGCCTGGGAAGATAACTGGAAAGACAGTGAGGGATGTGAAATGTTTGAAGTTATTAATGATTTGGGGGAGAGCATTTTGGAAATCAAAGCCAGATGGGTATATTTGACTTTTAAAAAGGGTAGTTAAAAAAAAAGCCTGAGCACAAAATTTTTAAATTAGTAATCAAGCATGTAGTAGGAAAGGGGTGAGTTTGTTTGAATACACTTTTTTAAGGGGAGTTTAGTTTTACAATACATGTACAGCCTCCCCCACTGTCAACATCCCACACTAGAGTGCTACATTTGTTATAAGCAGTGAACCTACCGTAACACATCATCATCCCCCAAAGTCCATAGCTTACATTACATTCATTTGTGGTGTTATGCATTCTACATTTTTTTTTTTTTTTTTGTGGGTACCAGGGGGTCGACCTCAGGACCTCACGTGCCAGCAGGCGCTCGTGCCGCTGAGCGATATCACCGGCCCCTTTTTCGTATGTGGGATCCGGGAGTCGAACTCGGGCCCTAGCGCTTGCCGGGCAGGCGCTTAAGCCGCTGAGCCATCTCACCGGCCCGCATTCTACATATTTTGACAAATGTATTTCATACTGAATAGTTTCACTGCCCCCAAAAACTTCTGTTTATCCCTCTTGCTCAAATCCTTGGCAACTGCTGATCTTTCTACTTCCCATAATTTTTCTTTTTTCCAGAATGTCATATAGTAGGAATATACAGTTTGTAGACTTTTCATATTGTCTTCCTTCACTTAGTAATATCCATTAAAGTTTCTTCCTTATCTTTTCATGGGGGTGATAGTTTTATTTTGTTTTTGTGCTACTGGGTTTGGAACCTAGGACCTCCTGCAGGTTAGGCAGATATTCAACTGCTGAGGTACATCTTCCACCCCTTGTTTAAATTTTGAGACAAGGTCTTGCTAGTTTGCCCAGGCTGGGCTTGAACTTGGCAGTCTTCCTGCCTCAGCCTTCTGAATAGCTGGGGAAACAGGTGTACATCACCATGCCTGGGGATAGTTCATTTCTTTTCAGTGCTGAATAATATTCCATCACATAAATATACTACAGTTTAGCCATTCATCTATAGAAGGACATCTTGGTAACTTTCAAGGTTTATCGATTATGAATACAGGAAAGTAAACAACGGTGTTCAGGTTTGATATGGGAAGTGTCTTAGTTCTTGTTGCTGAGACAAAATACCTGAAACCCAAAGTTAAAGGAGGGAAGGTTTATTTGGCTTACAGTTTTCAAAGGTTTCAGTCCATAGTCAGCTGGTTCCAGGGCAGAGGGGCATTGCAAAGGAGAAACAGTTCATGGCAAAGCAGGGCAGGCAGAAAGCAAAAAGCAAGTGACAAGCAATGACCCTCTTTCTGTCCCTTATATCTTATGATGACTATCCATCCTTAGGGCAGGTAGTACTCACATCCTTACTCCTAGCATCACATCCTTGATCCCAGCATCACACATCCTAGATCCAGCCACCTCTGGAAAGTCCCCCCCCTATGACTGCATGAGGCTTTGGGGGAACATCTAGATACAAGCTATAACAGGAAGATTTTGTTTTGTTTGGTTGGTTGGTTTGCCTGCTTGTTTGTTTATTTGAGACAGACTTGCTATGTAGTTCAGTCTGGCCTTAAACTCACTATGTAGCCCAGGTAGGCCTCCAACTCGAGGTGATCTTTTTGCCTCAGCCTCCCAAGTGCTGGGATTACAGGCATGTGCCACCACACCTGGTTTGGGAAGGTATTTTTCAGGAAAAAATTAAGGCACTGGGTAGAGCATGTCTGTATACCAAGATGCCAGCAGACATTAATTTCAGATATTTAAATGTGGAAAAGAAAAACAAAAGGCAAAACAAAACATTGTATCATTTTTTACTTTAGTTAATTGACAAATATATTTAATTAAAATATTGAATTGACAAATATATATTCATGATGTACAATGTGATTTCAAATATGTATGCGTCATATAATAGATTATCACTATCAAATTAACACATTCATTACCCGTGACACATAAGATCCCCAGATCTTATAACTGAAAGGTTGTGTCCTTTATTTTTTATATTTTTATCTTTTTTTTTGGTACCAGGAGTCGAACTCCCGACCTTGCACTTGCCAGGCAGGTGCTGTGCTGCTGAGCTACATCCCTGGCTTGTGTCCTTTCATCAGTATCTCCTCTTTTTCTCCTGCCTCCCAGCCCCTGGCAACCAGCATTCTACTCCCTCTTTTTGTTGTTTGTTTGTTTGTTTTATGGTGCTGAGTTTGAATCCAGGGCCTTGTGCATGCTCAGCATGTGCCCTACAACTGAGCTACATCCCAAGCCTAGCTACTGTTTTTATGACTTATCTAGATTCCACATATAAGTGAGATCACACAGTGTTTGGCTTTATGTCCCTGGCTTACTTAATTTAGCATAATGCCCTATAGGTTCATCTGTGTTACTGAAATTGGCAAGTTTTTCCCTTTTCTGGGGACTGGCTATTGTGAATAATTCCACAATGAAGAGGGTTTGTCAGCATCTCCTTGAGATACTGACTTCATTTCATTTATACACAATTCATTCATATGTATACACACATATAATCTCGAGAAATGAAATTGCTAAATCATATGGTAGTTGTCTTTTTGGAGGAGACTCAATGGTGTTTTCTGTAATAGCTGTGCCATTTACATTCCCTTCAGCAGTGTACATGGGTTTCCTTTTTTTTCATACCCTCTCCAACACATGCTGTCTTGTCCTTTTGATAAGTCATCCTAACAGGTGTGAGGTGATAGCTCTTTGTTATTTCCATCTTTGGAGATAAGTAATGCTAAGCACCTTTTTATATACCTGTTGTCTTTTTGTATGTCTTCTTTGGAAAAATACCTGCTCAGGTCCTTTGCCCATTTTTAAATTTTTTCTATTGTTTGAGTTCCTTATACATTTTGGATATTAGCCACGTATCAGATATATGGCTTGCAAATATTTGCTTTCATTCTGTAGGTTTCATTTTGTTGATTGCTTCCTTGCTATATGGAAGCTTTTTAGTTTTATGTAGTGCCATTTATTTATTTTTGCTTTTGTTTGTGCATGTAGTGTCTTTTTTTTTTTTTTTTTCAGTGCTGGGGATCAAACCCAGGGCCTTGTGCATACAAGGCAAGAGCTCTACCACTGAGCCACATTCCCAGCCACTATGGTTTCATATTAATAATCATCACTAAGGCCAGTGTTAAGGAATTTTTTTCCTATTTTTGAGGAGTTTTATCATTTCAGAGCTTACATTCAAGTAATTAATTCATTTTGAATTTATATATAAGTAATTCATTTTGAGTTAATTTTTATTCATGGTGTTAAAAAAAAAAGTCCAGTTTCACTCTTGTATATGAATTTCCTGTTTTTTCCAGCACCATTTACTGAAGAGACTTTCTTTTCCCCATTGTTTATTTTTGTCAAAGATTATTTGACCTTATGTGCATGAGTTTATTTCTGGGTTCTCTATTCTGTTCCATTGGTCCATGTCTGTTTTTATGCCAACATTAGGCTGTTTTGATTAACGTAACTTTGTAATGTAGTTTGAGAGCAGGGGAGGGAATGTGATGCCTCCAGCTTTGCGTTGGGGTGGGTTGAGTTGGGTTTGGTTTGGGTTGGTTTAGTTTATTTTATTTGAGAAAGGGTCTTGCCGTATAATCTAGGCTGGCCTTGAATTCACTATGTAGTCCAGGCTGGCCTCTAACTGGCAGTAATCCTCCTGCCTCAGCCTCCCAAAGTGCTGGGATTACAGGCATGTGCCACCACTCCTGGCTCCAGTTTCATTTTTAAGATTGCTTTGGTAGGGCCGGTGAGATAGCTCAGCGGCATAAGCGCCTGCCTGGCAAGCGCGAGGGCCCGAGTTCGACTCCCAGAACCCACATACAAAAAAAGGGGCTGGTGATATCGCTCAGCGGCACGGGTGCCTGCTGGCGCGCGAGGTCCTGAGGTCGACCCCTGGTACCCACAGAAAAAAAAAAAGATTGCTTTGGTAGCCGGATGTGATGGCTAATGGCTGTAATCCCAGTACTCTGGGAGGCTGAGGCAGGATTATGGGCAAGTTTGAAGACAGCCTGAGCAATTTAGCAAGATCCTGTCTCAAAGTGAAAAATAAAAGGGGGATGTAGCTCAGTGGTAGAGCTCCCTTGGATTTGATCCCCAGTACCACATAAATAAATAATTAAGTGATTGCCAGATCACTTTGACTGTCTGGAATCTTTCGTGCCTCTGTATGGATTTCAGGATTTTTTTTTTTCTATTTCTGTGTGAAGTGCCATTGGAATTTTGACAGAGATTGCATTGAATTTGTAGATCACTTTGGGTAGTATGAACAGTTTCATAGGTCTTTAAGTTTCTTGGTTAAGTTTATTCCAAAGCATTTTACTTTATTATATTTTTTGCGGTGCTAAAGATCAAACCCAAGGCCCCATGTGTGCTAGGTAAGTGCTCTACCTGAGCTATACCCCAGACCTACTTTTTAGATAGTTTGGTTTTGTGGATAGAAGTGGAACTGATTTTTCTATTATGTTGATTTTTGTATCCTTTAACTTTATTGAATTCACTCATTGGTCCTAAAAGTTTTTTAGTAGTCTTTAAGGTTTTTAAAATATGTATTATACCATCAACAGATAATTTAACACGCTCCTTTCCAATTTGGATTTTTTTGTAATCTAATTGCATTGGCTAGGACTTCTATGTTGGATAAAAGTGTGAGTATATTAAATAATCTAAGAGGAAGGCCTTCTTAAATCTAATAAAAAAGAAACATATGACAATGGCAATAAAGGAATAATTAATGAAACAACAGGATTCTGGGGAAAAAACGAAAGAAGATCATTATGGAAAAGAAGTAAAACTTTTATGAAATATGAGGAAATAGATGAGATCGAAGGAACAATGGCCCAGACCCTTTCTGGAGGTCCCAAGCTAGTTTGGATGCTAGTTGTGAGAGTTGATGTGTACTGGGACGGGGGTTATAGTGGGAAAAGTAATGGAAATTTGAGAATTATTTGGAGGAGGAATAAAAGGATTTGATAAGAGATTGATGAGTGGTTGGGAGGAGGCTTGAAGGGAAGAAGGAAGGTGTCTAGGGTTTTTTCTTAAGTAGTAGTGTTGTTGTCTGGTAAAAAGAGATGTTTGGGGTATGAGAAAGAGTAAGGATGATGGGGGCTAAAATCAGATCAGGGGCCGGTGAGATGGCTCAGCGGCGTAAGCGCCTGTCTTGCAAGCGCGAGGGCCCGAGTTCAACTCCCGGATCCCACATACGAAAAAGGGGCCGGTGATATCGCTCAGCGGCACGGGCGCCTGTTGGTGCGCGAGGTCCTGAGGTCGACCCCCCGGTACCCACAAAAAAAAAATAAATAAAAATAAAAAAAAATAAAATAAAATCAGATCAGTTGATGATTTCTGCTGTCTTACCTGGACTAGGTCAGAAGCCCTTTAATGGCCTGTTTCAGTCCTGCCGTCTTCAGTCTTTTCTTGGCCTGTATTTAGAAAATAAAATTTAAATGCTTACCATTGCCAAGAAGTCTATGTAATCTAGCCACTCTCTGCTTTTTTTTAATACTACTCTCCCCTTTTATGAGATCCTGTCTCAAAAAACAAAACCAAAACAAAACAAAAAAAACTACTCTCACCTTTTCTGTACTCTGCTGGCCTCCATTCTTCCTTTAAGCCTACCAAGCCCGTTCCCACCTAAAGGCTTCTCCACCTGCTGTTTTTTTCTTCCTTGAAACGTATCTGGGGTATCACCTTAAACAAATTTATTATATATAAGAACGCTTACAGCTGATTCATTCTCCTTCCTCCTCCCTCCCTCCTTCCCCTTCTCTCTCTCCCTCTCTAATGAGTTTTTAATTTTACTTTCATTTTTAATATTTTTACTGTTATCATTTGGTGCTGCAGCTTGAACCTAGGCTCTTGCTCATGCTAAGCACACATTCTACCACTGAGCTACACTCAAAGTCCCTATGAAATGTTTGTATGTGTGTGTATCTATGTGTGCATGCATGCATGCATGTATGCATGTATTTTGGTACTGGAGATTGAATTTAGGGCCTCCACATGACCAGTGAGCTACACCCTAGACCAGTGCTGGTGAACCTTTTGGAGCTTGCAGTGATACAAACAGCCTGCTGTGACATGCGTGCCATAGGTTCACCACCACTGTCCTAGACCTTTCTATTTTTTGAGACAGGGTCTAAGTCACCTAGGCTGGAGTAGCTGGAATTACAAGGATGTGCCACTGTCCCTAGCTGAATTTTTTTTAACACTTTATTTAAATTAGCCAGGAAAAATAAAAAGAAAAGAAAAATTAGCCAGAAAATCCTTTACTTTTTTCCCTTTATTAAATTAACAATTGTAGGATACTTTTATACTATTGATATGTTTAACATTCCCTGCTGTTTCTTTTTTTTTTTTTTGTGGGTACCGGGGGTCAACCTCAGGACCTCGTGCACCAGCAGGCGCATTTGCCGCTGAGCGATATCACCGGCCCTTTTTTCATATGTGGGATCCGGGAGTCGAACTCGGGCCCTCGTGCTTGCCAGGCAGGCACTTACGCCGCTGAGCCATCTCACCGGCCCTCCCTGCTGTTTCTTTAACCAGGAATTTATAGACTTTTCCTGCTAAAATCTCAGTTTTGTGTTTTGAAAGGCAGAGAGAAAGTCTGTGAAATGTTGAAATATTTTAAACCATTTTAGACTGAAATGCACATAAATGAACGAACTTATACTACTTAGTTAGAAAAAGGTTGGTATTTATTTAAAATTTAATCTGTAGTTTGCATTTTTTCTTCTGTCTTAAATGTGTTTTAAACATGATGTCAGTTTCTCTGGAGTAAATCTTTTCAGTTCCTATGAAAACCATTTTTAGTCTAGCTAGCCATGGAGTGGTGCACCCTGTAACAATAGCTACCAGAGAGGCTGAGGCAGGAGGATCACTAGTTCCAGTCCAGTCTGGGCATCTTAGTGAGACCCTGTCTCAAAAAACACATAAAATGGCTGGGGATATAACTCAGTGCTGTCTGGGTTCAATCCCAAGTACCACAAAAACAAAAAAATTTTAAAGTGTTTCTAAGGTACTCATTTTTTCTTTTTCAGGACATATACTTGTAGAGAGCATTAGAATATCCAGATTTGAAGCAGTTCGGAATGTCCCTGCCAAGTCGACAAACAGCTGTTGTTAACCCACCTCCACCAGAATATATCAATACTAAGCAAAATGGGCGACTGACAAATCAGCTGCAGTATCTACAAAAAGTTGTCCTGAAGGCGTTGTGGAAACATGGTTTTTCCTGGCCTTTTCAACAGCCTGTGGATGCTGTGAAACTGAAGTTACCTGTAAGTATGTTTTATAATTATGTTAATTTAAAAAAGAAGAAAGCTGTAAATCTCTGTAAGAAATAACCAGTCTTAACCCACAATGTGGGAAAAAATGTTTACCAGCTGTTCCTCAGACAAAGGATTACTATCGAGAACATATAAAGAACTCAAAAAAATCAGACCTCCCAAATTTAAAGACCCACTCCAAAAATGGGCATCTGAGATGAATACACATTTCTCAGATGAAGAAATACTAATGGCAAATAAATATACAAAAAAATGTGCAACATCGCTGGTCATTCGAGAGATGCAAATTAAAACAACACTGAGATACCATCTCACCCCAGAAAGAATGGCTACTATAAAGAAATCAACTAATAACAAATGCTGGAGGGGCTGTGGGGAAAAAGGAACCCTTCTTCACTGTTGGTGGGAGTGTCGACTGGTACAGCCACTGTGGAAGTCAGTGTGGAGATTCCTCAAAAAGCTAGGGTTGGAGGTCCCATTTGACCCAGCTATTCCCCTTCTGGGCATCTTCCCAGAAGAATTTAAAACATCGTACCACAGCGATATATGTGCACCCATGTTTATAGCAGCACAATTTGTAATAGCCAGATCTTGGAAACAACCCAAATGCCCATCAACTGAGGAATGGATAAGAAAGATGTGGTATTTTTATACAATGGAGTACTATTCAGCCATTAAGAAGGATAAACTGGAGACTTTTATAGGTAAATGGATGCAACTCGAGAAAATACTCATAAGTGAAATAAACCAGAAGCACATGTGTAAGCATCGTATTGTCTCTCTAGTATGAGAAACTGAAAGAGTAAATAAGATCCAAAATGTACAATAGACATGGTGAATCAAAAAGAAACTGGTCAAAAGGAAAGAGAGACTGGAATAGGGAAAAGAAAGAAGGGAAAGGGAAAAAAATTGTATATATATATAAGATGGTTAAGATAGATACACTACCAATTTTACTTAGTTCATTGAAGAGTAAGGTTTGTGCCAATAATGTTTGGACAATTGAATGTTAATGTCTGGTATCCTGAATAACTAACTTAAAGATAGTAATATGTAATGTATTAACCATAGTTACCCTCCTATTATGTTGTTTCGAAAATTTGTTCTTCTTTTGATTTGTTTTGTTTTTTCTTCTCTTTAAAATAAAATTTAAAAATAAATAAATAAATAAATTAAAAAAAAAAAAAAAAGAAATAACCAGTCTCTAACATCTCACACACACACACACACATACACACAAACACACACGCACGCATTTATTTTATGCTAAATCTATTCTCGTGATGTTTTTATTCATTTTCTTCTGTGATACCTTTTTCTTCTGTGCAGCTTCCTCTTCTGGTTTTGGAACAGTGTGTTCCGTTTCAGTAAGTATCATCTCAGTGTGGCAGGGGAGCTCATATATGGATTAATTTGACTGTGAGCTCCCTAAGTATAGCAAGCATCTCGGAGGTTTTGTTCATTCACCTGAATGTGCTCAGTGACTAGAGAATTGACATCTAAACTCAAGTTCAGTATTAACCTGCATTTTTAAGCATGTACAGAGAATTCAGCACTCTTTTTGGGCCCCTGACCTTGTGTCTAGCATCTCTTTGGCCTAGGTAGATCTCTACCCACTCTACCATTTTAACACTGGAGTGGCACACGCTGCTGCCGCTGCCCCCCTTCTCCCCTCCCCTCCCTCCTCCTCCTTGTTCATGTATGTGCGCAATACAGAATAGTTATATTCTTTTTGGGCATTGGTACATGCAGATAGCATATCTTGATTATTTTTGATCCCTTTACCCGCTCCCCATTCCTTCCCTCTCCCCGTGATTCCCTTCCCTGTCTCTGGAAGTCTATCATCTTGTTTCCTTCCATCTCTCCTTTATTTTTATGCATTCACTTATTTATATTTTAGGTTTATTATATAATAAAAGCCATGCAATATTTAACTTTCTGTGTCTGACTTATTTCACTTAGAATTATGGTCCCAAATGACATGATTTCATTCTTTATGGCTAAAGAATATTCCATTGTGTATAGGTACCACTTTTTGTTGATGGCACCTAGGCTGTTTCCAGAGCTTAGATTCTATGAGCTGTGCTGTTATAAACATGACTATGCATGTATCACTATAGTAAGATACCTTTAATTTTTTTGTATGTGTGTTTTTGTTTTTTGAGACAAGGTCTTGCTGTGTAGTTCAGGCTGGACTTGAACTCACTATGCAGGCCAAGCTGGCCTTGAACTTGTGGTGGTCCTCTTGCCTCAGCCTCCTGAGTGCTGGGATTACAGGCATACACCACCACAGTTTTTAATTCTTTTGTTTAAAATATGTCTTTAATTCTTTCAGTGGCCCACTATATCATGGTGGTAAGATTGTCTTTAATTCTTTTTGTTTGTTTTTGTTTTCTGAGACAGGGTCTTCCTATGTAGTTCAGGCTGGTCTTGAACTCATGTAGCCCAGGCTTGACTTGAACTCATGGTGGTCTTCTTGCTTCAGCCTCCCAAGTGCTGGAATTACAGGCATGTGCCAACACACCCAGTCTTTAATTCTTTTAGGAATATCACTAGGAGAGTTGTAGATGGGTGAAATGGAATTTCTTTTTTTAAAATTATTGGTACAGTTTAGGTATACATAATAATAACATTCATCATAGGGAACTTATATCTGTACATGATATAACTTGATTCTTTTTTTTCCCCATTCCCCTACTCTCCCTTCAAACCCTCTTCCCCTCCTTATTTACAAAAGCTTTGTTTCCATTTTTTCCTTCTTTTCTCATTTTTTTCTTTTTCCTTCCTTCCTTTCCCCCTTCTCCTACCTAGTTTCCCCTCCCATTAGAACATTTTCCTCCTATTTTATAATATCTATTATACATTTTGGTCCTTATTTACACTTTGTTTCTCACACCAGAGAAACAATGCAGTATTTTAGACATGTGTGTCCCATTTATTTCACTTGAATATGGTCTCAAGGTGCATCCATTTACCTATAAATGTCTCAAGTTTATCCTTCGTTATGGCAGAGTAGTATTCTGTTGTATAAAAAAATCACATCTTCTTCATCCATTCATTGGTTGATGGGCATTTGGGCTGTTCCCACAATTTAGCTATTACAAACTCTGCTGCTGTAAACATGGGTGTGCATGTATCGCTGTGGTAAATGATACTTTTAATTCTTTTGGGAAGATACCAAGAAGGGGAATAGCTGGGTCAAATGGAACCCTTGTGCTGGTTTTTTGAGGAATTTCCATACTGATTTCCACATTATAGCTTTTTAAAGGTGATCAGTTGCTCTGTTGAGTTAAAGGTATATAGTTTATGAGATTTCTTTGTGCAGTAATACTTGTGAATTCATTCTTATTAACACTTATTATTTCTCCAAATCCATAGGATTATTATACCATTATAAAAAACCCAATGGATTTAAATACAATTAAGAAGCGACTGGAGAATAAATATTATGTGAAGGCTTCAGAATGTATAGAAGACTTCAATGTAATGTTCTCAAATTGTTATTTATATAACAAGGTATGTAAGCTTTATATTATACTGTTAATCTGTTGCTTTTACATATATAGAGAGATACGTATAAGTAAGCATGCTTATTTCAAAATTCAAGTTTTGATTTGGACTGCTTTACATATATTTAAGGATAATGTTTTTCACTGGTTTCTGTGATTTCCACACATCAACATTTGTTAGTCTATTTTGCTGGCTCTTTGCCTGAGTAGCTGTAATGGCTTAGTATTTTTGAAAAATGAAATACTAATAATAGCTTTAGTTTTTGGAAATAGAGGCTTGTTATGTAGTCCGGGTTGGCCTTAAACTCACTTTGTAGTTAAGGCTAGCTTTGAACTCATAATCCTCCTGCCTCAGCCTTCTGAGTTCTGGAATTATAGGCATGCACTACCATGCCCAAACAGATACATTCTTTAAGACACACTGCCATTAGTCTTCCTGAAAATATTCCCCCTCAGTTTCAAACACCCTTATCCCATTGTTCTTGCCACAATGTGAAGCAGCTCTGGAAGTCTGATCAAAAATACAGTGAGTGCCACTGCCAAGTGCCATACAACAGGAAGGCAGGCCCCTAAAAGCATTTACCATGTGTTCTCAGTCCACTTTACTTACCTACTCACTGGATCTGGCTCCATGCAACTGCTGACTCTTCCCCACAGTCAAAATGACCATGAAAGGTAAATGTTTTGAATCAATTCAGGACATGGAGGCAACCTGACAGCACAGCTAAAGATACTTACAAAAGAGGACTGCCAGAACTGCTTCAGAAAGTGACAAGAATGATCGCATAAGTGTATTCTAGGTGAGGAGGGTTTAATGGCAGTGTATCTTTTATGTCTTTTACTGCAATAAAGTTTTTTTAATTTAAACATATTTTAACCATACCTCATATGTGGACATTTTGAACTTAGCCTTCATGCTTGTTCTCATCTGTGAAATTGGATTTATGCATTTAGTTTTTCTTCCATACAGTATTCCTGTTTTCCACAATACCATATCCTTTTCAGTCTGTTTCATGGTATCTAAATATTTTAAGACGTATATTCCATTTAGATGTGAAAAATCCAAGTATTTGGCATTTAGTTTATACAAATCACTCACAACTGGTACTGAAATGTAACAGAAATTTTGATTTGGTTCCCAAGGTTACTATCAATGCCACCTTGTATGTATAAAAGATTTAAAACTGTTAAGTGATGTGAGGTTTCAAAATATCAGTATCAATGGTAATCAATGCCATTCAACTTTTATCTTACTTTAAAAGCAATTCTAAAGTGTTCTTATACATTTAACGCTTTAAAACAAAGTTCAGTAATTTTCCTTAGCTACCAAACTTAGAAATAAATGTTCTTGGTGTAGGTTGTTGCTTTTTAACTTATTTTTTTCTCAGCAGTAAAATAAATCATAAGAAAGACTTCTAATCTGATAGTTAGATTTTTAAATTGAGTCAACACTACAGTGTCACTTTAACAAATTGAAAACTTGTAAGGTAGTAATTGCTTCCACTCAAACAATGAAGTACTTCGCCCAGTAATAAATACATTTCGTTTTAACCTATTGAGGAGTAGAAATTCTTATTTGTATTACCTTGTATTAGTAGGATTGGTTGGATTATACTTCTGGTGCTCAGAGAGGCATTCTGGTCCTTTTTAGAAGTTGAAGAGGTAGGATGTTAAAATTTAATGTTCACTATTTTCTAAACTGAATTTAGAAGAAATAACTAACATCTAGGAGTATTGTATCACTGCTTTGTATAAGTTAGCCTGAATTTATAAAAATTTGATACAGTGGTCATATTATATATCCCTATGATATATTTAATGTATTTCTAGCCTGGAGATGACGTTGTTCTTATGGCACAAGCTCTGGAGAAGTTGTTTATGCAGAAATTATCTCAGATGCCACAAGAAGAGCAAGTTGTGGGCAAAGAAAGAATAAAGAAAGGTAAGCGAAGAGAGTTAAATCATTTATGTCATCTCTCTGTCTGATCTTTCAATCTCTCTCATGTATATGAAAATAAAATCACTCAAAGGAGACAGACATCCAGAAGTTCTACATCCTATTATACTGGTACAGTATGTCCTTTTAGTCTCTTAAACCTTAATCACAAGATGGTTTATCATGCAAGAAGAACGAAGATTGCATTGATAATGGGGTTAAAGCCAGGTTTCCTGCTGTATAGTGATGTTCATCAAATAGGCATCTAATAAATCATACTTGTTGTTATTACTATTTCCAGTACAGCTTGTAACTATGTGCTGTACTGATAAGGCCCTCATCGCCAATAGATCCCATAGCTAAGAATGAAATGTTGCTGTTATATCTAGAATAAGTACTTATATAAATAACTACTTTGCTGAAAACCAGAATTAGAATGTGAGAAAGAATGGTATTTTATGCTTACTCAAGTATTTGACTTTGTTCACATTTCACTAGGTACTCAACAGAATGTATCGGTTTCTTCTGTTAAAGAAAAACCATCCCCCAAAGCAACAGAAATTGTATTTAAACAGCAAGAGATTCCCTCTGTACTTCCTGAGACATCCATCTTTCCCTTAAACATGACACAAGGAGCTCTACTCCACTCTAGCTCACAAACCATGGTCCAAGTAAGTTTATTACAGTTTTTGAATCATTAGTTTTTAAAATATTTTCAGTGTAACTCAGGATGATGGTGCTTTCTTTTGGGTTTTTTGTTTTGTTTTGGGGGGTATAGTCCTCTATTTTTTAAAACAGGGCCTCACTAAGTCACTAAATGGCCTATGCTGGGCTCAAAATTGCAATCCTCCTGCCTCAGTCTCCCAGAAAACTGGGATTTACAGGCATGCACCACTGTGCCTGGCTTGTACTTTTATTTAAATTGACATGACTGTTGGTCTTCAGCATACAAGAATTTTGTCATACTATTTTTGCCTTTGTGCATTTTGTGAACAGAGACCTAGAATGCTAACCAAATTTTAGAGATTTATTTGATAGAATTTAAACTGTTTGGCCTGGTGATATAGCTCAGCGGCATAAGCGCCTGCCTAGCAAGTGTGAGGTCCTGAGTTCGACTCCCGGTACCCGCATATAAAAAAATAAATACATAAGAATTTAAACTGCTTTAGTAGTATCTTGGTAGTATTAAGATCAAAAGTTGTCCACTCATATAGTTTTATTTTTAAAATGTGTACCCTAGTTTATTTCAGATATTCAGAAACCTTTTGTATAACCATGACTTTGATTTTCTGTCTTTTATTGTCTTAGAAATTTGTACAAGATAATTTTTTGGAATGTGGGAAGAAATTATTAGTGCTATTTATTTTGCCTATAAAAGAGAAATTAATCTTTAAGATTCAACACATGAATTGACACCAATATATGTAAATTATCTATATTGCCTTTTTCCTTTTATTTATTTTTTGTTTTGATTTTTGAGACAGGGTCTTGTTTTTGTGGTTAAGGCTGGCCTTGAACTCATAGTGATCCTCCTTCCTCAGCCTCCAGAGTGCTGGAATCACAGGGGTGCCTAGCCTCTGTTTTCCTTAACTGATGACTATCTCCTTAAGTATAGATTTTGTTGAAGTATAGCTTTTGGTTTTTGAATTGTTTCAATTTAGGCTACCAGGGGTGTGAAGAGAAAAGCAGATACAACAACTCCTACAACTTCTGTAGTTAAAGCAAGTAATGAATCTTCTATACCACCTGTGGAAAAACCAGGCAGAATGCCACCAATAAAAGAAAATGAGCCAAAAAATGTTTTGCCGGATTCTCAACAACATTGTAAAGTTGGAAAGAGGATTAAAGTCACTGAACAACTAAGGCATTGTAATGAAATTCTTAAAGAAATGCTTTCCAAGAAACATTTGTCATATGCATGGCCCTTTTATAATCCTGTCGATGTTAATGCTTTGGGACTGCATAACTACTACGACATTGTCAAAAATCCAATGGATCTTGGAACTATTAGGGTAAGTGTTGCCTTAATAGGAAGAACTTCTTTTCTTTTTCTTGGTAATTTTGTTTTGTTTTGTATTTTTAGAGATCGATGCTTGTCATGTAGCCAGTCTGGCCTCAAACTCTCAATCCTCTGCTTCAGCTTCCCAAATGTTGGGATTTCAGATATGCACCATCATGCCCAGCTCACTTCTTGATATAAAAATAATTCATCCAGCTGGACATGGTGGTTCATGCCTATAATCCCAGCTTCTCTAGAGGCTGAGACAGGAGGATCACTTGAGCCCAGGAGTTTGATGCCAGCCTGGGCAACATAGCTAGAATTTGTCTCAGAAAGAAAAAGAAAGAAATTTATCATTGCAAAACCCAGAAAAAGGTGAAGAAAATTTGAATCACCAGAACATATCACCTGAAGCAAATCATTGGAACGGTGATTCTCATAAGAACACATTCGGGGCCGGTGAGATGGCTCAGCGGCTTAAGCGCCTGCCCGGCAAGCGCTAGGGCCCGAGTTCGACTCCCGGATCCCACATACGAAAAAGGGGCCGGTGATATCGCTCAGCGGCACGGGTGCCTGCTGGCGCGCGAGGTCCTGAGGTCGACCCCCTGGTACCACAAAAAAAAAAAAAAAAAAAAAGAACACATCCATTCTCCTTTACCATAATATTTGGGTTATAGTATGTAATATAATCTGTACCCTGAATTTTCATTACTGTATAATGGACATTTTCTTGTTTCACATTCTTCAAGATTTTTTTTTTTTTTTGGTACTGAGATTGAACATAGGGCCCTGTACTGCTCTATCACTGAACTGCACCCCCAGCACATTTTGTAATTTTTATTTTGAGACAGGATCTCATTAAGTTGCCTGGGCTAGCCTCAAACTTGTGATCCTCCTGCCTCAGTCTCTGAAGTAGCTGGGATTACAGGCACGTAGTATCACGCCCATGTTCTTTAAGAATATTTTTTAGTAATTGCATCATTCTAGGGTTTTTTTTTAATCCTTTATGTTTGGTGAGGCGTTTATGCAGTTTATAACTTTCTACCTGTTCATTGTTTGGGAGGATATCTTCTGTACTGGTGAATTTTAATTGCTGATTTGAAAGTTTTTTTTTGTTTTGTTTTGTTTTGTTTTGTTGTTACTTTGAGACAGGGTCTCACTATGTAGTTCAGACTGGCCTTGAATTCACTGTGTAGCCCAGGGTGGCCTTGAACTTGCAGTGATCCTCCTGCCTCAGCCTCCCAAGTGCTGGGATTACAGGTGTGTGCCACCATGCCTGGTTGGAAGCTTTAAATCTTTGGAAAATTTTATCTACAGTATGTTATGTACATTAATTTTATGGGTAACTATTTAAAAGGATAGAACCATGGCATCTTCAAAATTACTCAATATCTCAGTCCTCCTCTCAAACAGCTACTCATTGTACTTGCTATTCTTTTATTTTTGTTTACATGTTTGATTTTTCTTTTAAACATAATTTTATTTTTTTAATCAGTGGCATAACGTTTATTAATATGTCAGAATCTTTTTTTTTTATGCAGGTACCGGGAGTCAAACTCAGGACCTTGTGCTCGCCAGGCAGGTGCTTATGCCACTGAGCTATATCACCAGCCCCAGAATCTATTTTTACTTTTTTTTTTTTTTTTTTTTTGCAGTACTGGGGATTGAACCTAGAGCCCTGCACATGTTAGGCAAGGTCTCTACACTGAACTATATCCCCAGCCCTTTTTTAAAAAGTTTCATTTTGAGGCAGGATATGACTAAGTTGCCCAGGCTGCCTCAAACTTGTGATCCTCCTACCTCAGCGTTGAGTAGCTAGGATTACTAGTGTGTGCCACTGTGCCTGGTAATATCTATATTTGCCCTTTTTCTCAAGTGATGATTTGCCCATATTCTCGAGTGATTATTAGATAATCCTAAAATGACAGTTATTTTCTCTTACCACTTGGAAGACATTTTGGCAGCTGTTCCTGTTATCGGCTATTGGTTTGTCATCCCTTCATAGGTAACCTGTCTTTCCTTTCTCTCTAGTTGTACATTCGATTTTATTCATCTTAGCTAGAACTTAGCACTTTCAGTGTCAAGACTCATGGCTTTAAGTTCTGAAAATATGTTTAACTACTATGTCTTCAAAATAGTATTTCCCTAATTTTCCCTGTGTACTAATTCAGACTCAGAGGTCATGAGGCATTATCTGACTTAAGTAAACCTAAACCAGATCTTAAAGGATAAATAGAACTTTAGTAAGTTACACAATATTCTAGGCAGGGGAGACAATTTATAGAATGGCCATGAGATGAAGAAAACATTCAGAATACTATGTTTGGGCCAACTTGAAACACATGGGGAATATGAAGGAAACCTAGGCAAAGATGAGACTAGAAGGAAATACGGGTCTCAAGAAAGACCAGTGGAAAGAAGCCAACAGCTGCCATTAAACATGAAAATTATGTACTTATATTTGATTTTTATAGTGTTTTCTCTAGCATCAGTTTACAGACTGGTTAGGAGGCTATTGCAGGATTCCAGTAACTAGAAGATGGTGATTTTAATCTAGTTCTCCGGAGTCTCTCAGTTGCCAGGGATCTGATTGGTAGAAGATTATGTTTCATGTTTGTTTTGTATTTCCTTACTCTCCATTGAGGACTAGTGTATTGCATTTGTTTATTGGTCTTTTGTATTTGTTTGTGAATTGTCCATTAATGTACACATTTCGCCCAGTAGTCTATAGGATTTTCTTGCTAGTTTTTCTTCTTCTAATGGCTGCTTAATTAGCTACTCTACCTTCCACTCTTCTATCCATCTTATGTGCAACTGCCTAAAAACATAATCCACACTCATATTAGTCTTCTATTTTTAATATCTTTTCATTCTCAGCAGATTTTAATATAAATCTTTCATTCAGATGATCAAGATTGATCTAAGGAGATTATTCTTTTATTGCTTTCTATCAAACTTGCCTACTCAAGACCATCTGATGACACTGTTTTCCTGCCTTTCTGATTTTATTCCTATCCCTTTCTTTGTTTGGAATGCCTTCCTTCTTTATCTCTACTTGTCAAATTTTATTGGATTTTTTCAGCCTAAAAAATGCGAAACAGTGTAATTTTAACATTTGTCAAATATAGCAGGTAACTGTTTTTGTTTTCTTCATTCTCCTGTATTTCTGAATCTTTTCATAATATAAACACAAAGAGGGATGCTTAGTTGTTGACTTAGACTATATTGTTTATGAATCCTGTAATTTTCCTTCATTTAGAAGAAAATGGACAACCAAGAATATAAGGATGCATATGAATTTGCTGCAGATGTTAGATTAATGTTCATGAATTGCTACAAATACAATTCTCCAGATAATGAAGTAGTGACAATGGCTAGAATGCTTCAGGTGAGTCTTCATTTATGCTTAAGTTAAGAAAACATGAAAAACTTATTCATATGAAAATGTATGAAAAACTTAGGAAAAATGTGCTTTTCCTCTGAACATAGTTCAAATTTTTAGAGTTATCATTTAAGAGGTAAAGAATAATATACATCTAAATAGTACAGAACAATTTATAAACTATGCTTTTAAAACTGTGGGTTTGTCTTTTGAGTTATCCATTAGTTGCAAATCTTTTAATGAAGCTATTTACAGAAGATGAGAAAGAGTGTGAAAAGAGAGGGCCGTAGGTATCTGAGATGGGGTTGATTAGAGAACATCTTACTCAAAAGAAGGTCCAAGGGCATGAGAGTCTGAGCCAATGGAAACTAGAATGATGTACCAACTATAGGGTTCTTGAAAAAAGATCCCCTTTGTAAGTTGGGACTCTCTTGTTTGGAAAAATGGAGAAAATTTGCCAAAGTTGGCAGGCAGAGAAGTTTGTGACCTTGGTATGCCTTTTTAAAATTCTGGTCAAAATATGACAATGAAATTCTTGTGAAAAGTTGTTATTGCTGCATTAAATCAGAAATGCAGAATACTTTAACAGTCTAATTTTCCATCATAGGATGTTTTTGAAATGCATTTTGCCAAAATTCCTGACGAACCTATTGAGAGCACTCCTGTATGTAACATCACAACAGGCACTACAAAAACCCTTAGTAAAGAAAGCAGTAGTGAAGCTTCCTCTGAAGATAACTCTTCTGATGATTCTGAAGATGAACAAGTTAAGCGTCTCGCAAAGCTTCAGGAGCAGGTAGCTGATTGTTATCAGTACAGATTTTGATCCTATTTCTACAAGCTGCTCTATTATAAAATTCTTAAAGGCTTTTCATTTGTTTCTTGGTTGGTACTGGGGATTAAACCTAGGGAGCACTGAGCTACATCCCCAGCCCTTTTATGTTTTTATTTTGAGACAGGATCTCTCTCTGTTCAAGACCAGGCTGGTCTTGAACTTTCAAACCTCTGCCTTGTCTCCTAAGCAACTAGGATTACAATTGTGTGCCCTTATACCAAACTTTTTTTTGTGTGTGTATAATAGTGTAGATCAAACCCATGGCTTCACACATGCTAGACAAATGCTGTACCACTGAGCTACATCCCCACCTTCCTTCTTACAGCTTTAAGACTACTATATTTAGACACTTAGCAAATGCAACTTTATTTACTTATTTCATATTTTGTCATGTTTAATAATCTTTCCTACTCAAATTTCTATATACTTATAAAATTCTGTTTTTAAATGTAATTCTGTTGTTTATATTCGTAGTCACAATGAGTGGTTGATTCTTACCAAAATGATTTATTACATAATCTGAGATATGTTATGGATGAGCTCTCATTTAATTTGCTGTTTTTGTGATAAAATGTTAACCTGCTCTGAGCTCAGGCCTGAAAAGTTAATGATTAAACAATTTAAGATGGCTTGGAAATGCGAATTATTCTTGGTCTGTTTTTATTTATTTTTCCTATTTATTTTTGCCGTGCTGGGAATCAAACTAAGGCCTCACATTTGCTGGGCAGCTCTTTACCATTGAACTATACTCCTAGCCCTCTTGGTCTGCTTTAGATGAATGTTTAAATTTATAGATTGAACACATTATAGTGTTTGAAGTTTAATGTACACCCTTCAAAACAATGAATTTCTGAAGTGAAATAAACACCTAAAGAAAATATATGAAATGAATTTCACAAGAAATGCTCTAGGCTTTGGAGTGCTTTAAATTTTTTTCTAGTGTCTCGAATTATTTAGAGCCGAAAATGTTTAAAGATTATTTTTTCTTTATTAGCTTAAAGCTGTTCATCAACAACTACAGGCTTTGTCCCAAGTACCTTTCTGTAAGCTAAAGAAAAAAAATGAAAAGTCTAAAAGAAGGAAGAAAAGAGAAAATATTAATAGCAGAGATGAAAATCCAAAGAAAAATTTTCAACTAAAGGAAAAGTCCAAGAGCAAGTAAGTATTTTTAAGATGGCTTATATAAAGAATAACATTATCTAAAATAAATTTGGCTGGGATGTAGCTAAGTGGTAGAATGGGTATTTAGCATGCCCAGGGCCCTGGTTTGCTTGCCCACCCCACAACAAACAAATAAATAAAATTTGACTAAAGGTAATTTTATTACAGTCAACCAAAGAAGAGGAAACAAGAGGTCTTTACTCCTAAATCTGAAGATGAAGATAATGCTAAGCCTATGAACTATGATGAGAAGAGGCAGTTGAGTTTGGATATAAACAAACTCCCTGGAGATAAACTGGGCCGAGTAGTTTATATAATACAATCAAGAGAGCCCTCAATGCAAAGTTCCAATCCTGACGAGGTGGAGATAGACTTTGAAACACTAAAACCATCAACACTAAGAGAACTAGAAAAATATGTTGCAACATGTCTAAGAAGACCACCAAAACCCCATGGTATGTGTTTCTGCGTGCTAATAAATGTCCAGTGTGGTATTTGTGTTAATTTTTGGTTATGCTTACTCTTTTTTAAATCCTAAATCACACAGATAAGAGAGTAATGAAGTCCAAAGAAGAAATTCATTCCCAGAAGAAACAAGAGTTGGAAAAGCGGTTACTGGAGGTCAACAGTCAGTTAAGTTATGGAAAACGTCAAGCAAAATGTAAGTGGCAGTTTTTAAATGCTCTTGCAACTATTTGATTTTGTTGGTTTTTTTTTTTTTTTTTTTTTTTTTTTCCTTTCCTGTTGGCATTTTAATGTGTTTTTCTATCTGGTAGTGGAGAAGCCACAGTCATACACAGCGGTTGGAATTGGATCCCACCTGAGTGAGAGCAGTAGCAGCAGCAGCAGCAGCACCACCACCAGCAGCTCCACTGAGTCTGAAAGCAGCAGCAGTGATTCAAGCTCTTCTGACAGCAGTGACTCGGAACCAGGTTAGCCTGACCCTAAGTGTGCCTCTCTCAGTGGGGGGGAGCACTTTCTTTCTTGTAATATTGAGACTCTGTCTTGAAGAAGTATTTACTTACCCAGAACCTATGGTTTCAATGCCATACTTAATATTTAACTGCATGGAGACAGTATTTAAAAGACACTGTGTTAGGCAGTGAGATGGCTCAGCGGCGTAAGCGCCTGCCTGGCAAGCGCGAGGGCCCAAGTTCGACTCCTGGAACCCACATACGAAAAAAGGGTCGGTGATATCGCTCAGCGGCACGGGCGCCTGCTGGCACGCGAGGTCCTGAGGTCGACCCCCCGGTACCCACAAAAAAAAAAAAAAGACACTGTGTAAAGTGGAATTTCATTTTATACATATATGACTTGTAGATTTCTAATGTTGAAAATAACTTTATTCATGGTGGGATAGTCTTACTGAATAATACTAGAATTTAAAACCAAAAAGTATCAGATAATGAAATGCTGGTTTTTACTTCTTTTTATAAAATAAAAAGATTTTTTGAGGGGACCTTTCAGTTGAGTTTTCATGATAGCACGTCATTCTAATGTAAAGTATGGTGTGTTGCGGTGCTGCATTCTGAATTTAACAGTCATTTTTGAATTAAGAAACCAGTTATTCCAGAAGTTGTAAAGCAGATTTTCCCCCCACTTTATTGGTTTGTTTACCATAGAATGTTATCTTCCATCTGCAGCAAAATGTACTTTAAATTCATATTCTCAGTTACGTTAAAGTACCATATTACATTGTATAGTTTACCATTGTATCAAGTTTAGGTCATGCATATTTCTTTGTGTTTTTTCACTAATGGTCATACAGTTGAAAAGTAATCACTTCTGATTTGGCAATGGTGGTCCATCATTAATGACCAAAAGGCAAATTGAGAATGTAGGACACTTTCGTGCCTAAAATTTGCTTTATTTTAAATGAAATGTTTCTTGTTGTGAAAAATGCAGTTTTCCTTTTTAAAAAATCCCTTACAGACTATTTTGACTATTTTGACTATTATAGAATTCTTGCCATTTTCAGACTGGGTAGCAGGGTCTGCTGGATTGCAGTACATTCTCTTTCACTTTGATTCTGTTTAGTTTGCATTTATATGGTTCGGATTGTTTCATTTCACTTTTACATTTCTTGTTTTGTTTTGTGACAGGGTCTCACTGTGCAGTTCAGGCTGGCCTTGAACTCACTATGTAGTCCAGGCTGGCCTGGTGATCCTCTTGCCTCAGCTTCCCGAGTGCTGGGATTATAGGTGTGCGCCACCACGACTGACTTTACTTTTACATTTCTAAAGTATATAGTGGTAGCCAGGCATGGTGGTGCACACCTATAATCCCAGCACTCAGGAGGCTGGGGCAAGAGGATCACCACAAGATTGAGGCCAGCCTGGGCTTCATAGTGAGACCCTGTCTCAAAAAACCGAAAAAATAAATAAAGGATATAGTGGTAAATAATTTTGTTAGAATAAACAGAATTTTTACTTTTTCTAGAATTTGTTGTGCTAGAAAATTTTTAAATGTACTTAGGGCTCCAATTGTATGGTATTTCCTTATTTGATTGCTAATAATAAAACAGTACTCGAAAAACATCCTAAGTTGCATTTAGAATTTTAAATTGTAATTAATAATTGTTATTTAATAAAGCATTTGTGGCCTAATAAGTTAGAGCACTTTGTCTTTTATTTGTAGGATAAAAATGTTTTTGTAACTATTAGTTAGAATTATTTAATTGATTATTGATCAGTAAATGCTTTCAGTATCAGCAGAAAAGTAGTTTTTCAATAACCTACCTGAGGGCCGGTGAGATGGCTCAGCGGCTTAAGTGCCTGCCCGGCAAGCGCAAGGGCCCGAGTTCGACTCCCGGATCCCACATACGAAAAAGGGGCCGGTGATATCGCTCAGTGGCACGGGCGCCTGCTGGCGCGCGAGGTCCTGAGGTGACCCCCCGGTACCCACAAAAAAAAAAAAAAATCAATAACCTACCTGAATTTTAATATGAATTATCAGATTTTGATATAATATGTTGCTTGAAGGAAAGAATGTTTACCATTTTATATATCACATACACACTTTTTTTTTTTTTTAATGTGGGTACCGGGAGTCCACCTCAGGACCTCGTGCTTGTCAGCAAGCACTTGTGCCACTGAGCGATATCACTGTCCCTTTTCTTCTTTTATGTGGGTACCGGGAGTCGAACTCAGGACCTCGTGCTTACCAGGTGGGCGCTTATGCTGCTGAGCTATCTCACCAGCCCCAATATATTTTTTAAATGGTACAATATTTTACATT
The DNA here is from genome assembly GCA_028451465.1 of Erethizon dorsatum. NCBI lineage: Eukaryota > Metazoa > Chordata > Mammalia > Rodentia > Erethizontidae > Erethizon > Erethizon dorsatum. Next base: position 101,483,428 of record CM051829.1, on the reverse strand, counting down.
TTTCTAACTTCCCAGGAAAATAACTCATCCTCACAATTCAAATCTTAAGACATGGCTGAATTTTTATGACTGATACTCTAGTTAATGCCATCTTTCTCAATTTGAAGGAGATTTAAAAATATATGTATTGTTAAAATCAAAGTAGCAAATTGTTTTTCTTTCCGGTTTCTCCCTCCTTTTCTCCCTCCCTCCCTTCTTTTCTCCCTTCATTCCTTCCATATGGTGAAGGAACTCAGTCTTGTGCCTGCCAGGAAAACACTACCGGTGAGCTACACCCTTATCTCAGGTTTCCTATTTCAATCTATTTTGCAAGTAATATACACCATACAGTTTGTGACACTAAGGTCAGTTTGTCTTCTAATCTGATACTGTGCATTGTCATTTATTTTCAAAATAACAGTTAATTATTTTATGAACATTCTTTCATTGAAAACATGGTTTATATGCATAACAAACTGCAAATGTAAATTCTACCTTAATGGGAAATTTTATGTACCTTTGCTTAATATATGTAAATTAAGCAAGGACCTGTTGTCTTAAATACTGACTTCAGTTGTGCCCATTAAAATACCCTTGGGCTGGTGATATAGCTCAGCGGCGTAAGCACCTGCCTGGAAAGTGCGAGGTCCTGAGTTTGACTCCCAGTACCCGCATATAAAAAATAAATAAATAAATAAATAAATAAAAATACCCTTAATTCCTAGTGTGTCAGCAACACTAAAAATTATAAAGAAAAGGAGTGTAAATTGTGGAAAATAAACAAGTCAGACTATATCAGTAGTAATACCTGTTATAAAACTAATGAAAGCATCTACTCTTAATTATGCATTTGAAATTCTTAAGGAATAGGTGACAAATCTTTTGTCAAAGTTTTATAGATGAGGGAAATGGGGTTCTTTAGTGAGAAAATAAAATTTGCGAAAATTAGGTATATAAGCAAAAACTTTATCTGCTGCATCTATTTAACTTGGGCTAGGTGTGTGGCTTTGTGGTAGAGCTCATACCTAGCATGTAGAAAGCCATGAGTTCAGTTCCCAGCACCACACACACAAAAAAAAGTCATTTTGGTTTGATCCTCAGCACCACAAAAATAAATATCTGGGTGTGGTTGCACACACCTGTAATCCCTACACCTGGGAGACTGACACAGAAGGATCTGGAGTTTGAGGCTAGCTCGGGCTACACAGCAAGTTTAAGGCCAGGCTGGGGCTATATAGTGAGATCCTGTTTCAATACGTACATACATACATACATACATACATACATACATACGTACATACTGAAAATATAACTAAAACTTTATACCCTTATAATGATGACTTGTTTTGAACTAAAATTTACAGTTGAATATCATGATTCCCAGAGCTCTGCTTAATAGATTTTTGATTATTTAAGCTAGATATGAATATTATTTCATTTCTTCAAAACTTTAATGAAGTATACTTTAGAAAGCTGTGACATTCTTTTCTGATGGAAGGATACTGATCCTTAGTAATTTTTACTTAATTTACAATATCTTCTTGGGTTTTTATAGTAACTTGGCTTGTACGTAGTTTTCTTAACCAAATCCCAGTCTTTTAGAATTTTAGTTCTTAGGTACAGAGCTGTAAATTACCTTTTCTAAATTCCTTAAGATTATTCACTCCTTGTTCTTTTGGTTATGGTATGTTATGAGTTGGTCTTCTTTCACTGCAATACCATTCCTTTTGTGGTGTTTCAAATGTTGTAAGAGTGATATCTGACAAACGTGAAAGAGTTTTAAGAAATGTTAGAGGTATTTATTCTACATTAGTTAAACGACTGTCTTCCATAATTCTCAAACTTCGGTTTATGTACTTTTGAAAAATATAGGCTTATTTTTACTTTGTTAAGGTGGATTGATTATACAGCACAGCACTGATTTCTAAGGAAAGTTTTATTGAAACTCTGGCCTAGAAACAATGTAATTTGATTTGATTATTTGAATTATCTTCCTGATATCAGCGTATGCAAATAGTGATGTGCAGAAAAGTCAAGATAGATATAAAACCTTCAAGAGTATTTTTCATAACTGTCGAAATAATAAATGTCAGATCAAATATGTAGACGAGCCTTTAATTCTAATGCACGTATCCTGTGTTGGCTCATCTGTGCTAGTACACACAAGCTATTAAAGAGTTTTCTAATGCCCAGCAGCCTCGAGTCTACCTTGAGAGAGGGATGTAACTAGTAGCTTTAATCCTCTGGCCAATAAATTTTCCAAGAAAAGACAATCAGATGGAGCAGTGCATCAGTAGTAGTGCTTCTGATTGAATCCCTATGGAAAATAACTCCAGAAACTGCCTAAATATAAGCTCAAATACTTGATTAGCGTGAAACAATATTTTTCAATTATGCTTAATTTCAGTTGTTATGCAGTTAAACAAAAAGGAACTCAGTGGTTATAACAACAATTCAGTTTTTGTTACTTTTTTTTTTTTAAACCTAGAATAAATTTGTCACTTCATTGTTTGGACTTTTTGCTTTTTTTGACTATAGTGTAATGTTCAGAGAATATTTATTAGTTCTTAAAATAACCTTTCTTTTTTAACCTTTCTTAATTATTGGTAACTTCAAAGTAGGAATAAACTAATTTGTCTTTTTAGTAGTGCAACCTAGTTCTTTAAAGGAACTGACAGTAACAGGAGTAAGTTTCTCATCAATTAAATTATTTGTTTCAAAGGACTAGAAGGATGGAATTCAAGTATCCAGGCTTGATGAACACCTTCCATATATTGAGGTTCATACTGAGTTTTCAGTCTTAGAAGTAATGGTCATTTCTGTCTGATGTGTTTTTAAATTTTCTATTCTAAGTAGGTCTTTTTGAATAAACAGCTTATCTAGAATCATGCTTCTCAACATTGGCAACACATTAGAATCACCTGTAAAACTTATAATAAAATCTGAATCTGAATTAAATGGGAAGTGGATTCAGAAGATATTCCTGGCGATTCTAAGGTACTGCCATATATGAGAACCATTGGACTAGGTTTTCATTTTTTTTTTGTTGTTGTTTTTGTTTTTTTACTGACTCCAGTTCAAAGGCCCTTAGTGAAAAGAACAAGTACTTTATATTGACATAACTACCAAACATTTCAATGGAAATTGCCAGAATATTCTTTAAGGGGAATACTTTTTTTTAGTATAAAGCCAAATCCTTGCTTGGTTTTTATTATACCAGTAGTGTATGTGTGTGTGACACACACAGAGGATTGAACCCCTGGGCCTTCTTACTGAGCTACATCCCCCACCTATTTTTTATTCTGTATTTTGAGACAGGATCTTTCTAAGTTGATAAGTTGCAGTTCAGCAGAGGAACTGCTGGCCTTGAGATTGAAATCCTCCTTCTCTGCCCCCCAGAATACTGGGATTATAGGTACACACCACTGTGCTTGATTCAATTGCTTGCTTTTTATCCGTAGAACATGGTTTGTGTAATAAACCATGAATTAACATCTTTGGACCTGCTTTCTTTCTTATAAAATTAGGAAACAGAGCCAAGTATGGTAGCAAACATCTGTATTCCCAGCACTCTGGGATGTTAGAGCAGGAAGATCCCAAGTTCAAGCCCAGGTGGGTTGATTTAGTGACCTAGCAAGACCCAGATTGAAAATTTTAAAAAGGGAGTTGCAATCTCAAAGCAAAGGCCCTATTTCAGTCCCCAGTACTGAAAAAAAAAGAAAAGAAAGGAACCAGAATTACCATGTAATGACTTCCAATCACTTTTTTATGCCAATGGAAACATTTGTTTTCTCCTAAATTCTTAAGTAATAATTTCTGTTACATATAATATCATATTCTATTTTTGCATATGGTATTAAATTCCTGTTTAGCTTTTGAGTACTTTTACTCCAAGTTGGCCTATTTGAAATCTCTGGAGTGTCTGTCTCAGTGCTTTGATAAGTGGTAGGTGTTAAATAAACCTTTTAACCAAATCTCCACAATTCCATCATTTTTTAAAATTCTGTGATTAAAGTTTTTTACATAAGCAGAAAAGTATGCCTTGGGAGGGGCGTGATCAAGCGCACTCTTCTCAGAACACAAGCACTGCCGCAGGCTGGCTTGTAGTGTTTGGAGGGCTGGTGGCAGTGGGACAGAGCACGCCATGTCTGGTTTTAGGTGAGAATTGAAACCACCAAGGCTACGGACGGGGCCTTGAGAGCTGCAGATTGACACTTTTGAAAGGGGGACTGGTGCAGCCTGTGAGTGATGAGAAACCCGTCCATTACTCACAGTTCAAAGACTCTGATAGTGATGAGGATTTTTATTTCTGCAACTGTACCTTTAAATAAGAAATCCAGAACAACACTAAAAGAGTTAAGACAAGACAAACCAAAACCTAACTTGAAGGATGTCCAGAACAAAGACATCCTACTATAAGAGAAAATCCTTTTAAAAAGGCCAGCCTTCGATGACAAGATCCTCCAGAGAGGTTTAGAAGCTACTCTAGCTTTATCAGTGAAGGAACATCCAACAGTCACCAGTGATGTGCAGAAGTCTCAAGATAAAAGCATTGAAAAACATAGCAATAGTAAAACAGAAATAATAAGTCCCTTCATATCTCTAATTGCAGCATAGCTGATGATTATTTAGATTTAGATGAGATTATAGAGGAAGGTGATGCCGTGGCATTCGAGGGAAAAGAAAAGCAGTATCTAAAGGTGCAGTTCAGCAGAGGAAGATGCTCTTGGAAGGCAGTGATGGTGATAGTGCTGATGACACTGAGCAAGACGATGCAGCTGGTAAAGATTCTGAGAATTATCCTGATGAGAGTGAAGATAATAGGGAAAACTTCACTGTGAGGAAAAGTAAAACAGAAGAAAATAAGTGAAATGACTGCAGTAGACTCTTCTCCAGCTACAATCAAATCAGAATCTCAGTCCTCACCAAAGGTTTCTTTTTCTTCTGAGGCCCCTAGGAAATCATTACAAATACGCAGTTCCTCAGCTGAAAGCAAGAGACCAAAGTGGGTCCCACTAGCATCTAGAAGTAGAAGCAACAACAGCAGCCCACTGCCAGGCATGACCATTAAGCCCCCAAATCAGCGTCTCTGCCTTGGCTTATCCAGATTAGCACAAATTAAACCTGTGCATCCAAATGCCACTAGTAGCCAAGTGTGGTAACAGGAAATGTTTGATTGAGAGAATCACAGTTTTGCAAGGGTTTATGTTTGATTTGCATTTATGGTAGAGGAGGGTATTGTAATATAAAGGAATCCTTTATCACGTCTTATAAATAATCTTTATCCATTTTAAGATTATGTCCTCTGAAAAGCTCTTCAGGACTTTGGGAAGAGGTTTGTTTATAACGGTTACTGTCTCATGCCATTCTTTCTGAAGAGCATACTCTGTTTTCTTATGTATCATAAGTCTTTGTCATTAAGTGGTTATCAGTTTGACATGGAGGAGGTCCATGCTGTTCTCTTCTAGTGGCGTGATGTTCCATCCCAGCTCTGTCTAGTTTATGACCATTATCAATTCTTTCGCAAAGTATTTCTGAAATCCTAGAGCTATTTAAATTATATTGTCCAGTTTTATTGCAAGGTTGTTTTGTATTTTGGCCAAATCTTATAGTAAGAGTTTGGAACTATTCTACATATTAAAATGGTTACTGTACTATGCAGTGTGTCCCCTACTTGGAAATAGATGGTTATTGTCTAGCAAATTTAATTGAATGATATTTTATGAATTATTCACTGTCAAAGATCTTAAATAAAAGTGAGAAAACTTCAAAAAATAAATTTCTTGATGTCTGTGTGTGTTTCTGTAGTACTGGGAATTGAACCCAGGGCCTTTGCACTGAGCTGCATCTTCAGCCCTTTATTTTAGTTTTTATTTTGAGACAGGGTCCCCCTAAATTCCTCAATTGTCCAGGCTGGGCTCAAACTTGGTATCCTTTTGTCTTAGCTCTCCTGCGTGCTGAGATTATAGGCATATATCACAGTGCTCAGTTTTAAAATGAAAACTTTATCATTAAAGTATTAATATTGAGCTTCTTGGGAGATGTGAAATTTGAACAGTTTGTATAATGTATATAACACAGATGTGGTGAGTAGTCTATGTATACTGCACAGTTCATTTCTCCCAAGGTGGGTATATGTGTTATCACAGTTGCCCAGAAAAACTAGTTGACTGTGTTGTCATAATTGTTCTCAATTTAATTGATGTTTGCTAGACCTGGTAGGTCTTGTCTAATTGAACTGTGATCTTAAGCTTACTTAATAGGGAAAGTATGTGTGTGTGCCATTTAATTTCAAAGGTCAGCAACTCATAAAATATATATATATATATATACAGTTTTAGTTTACTATGCTCTTGTGAAAGTAAGATCCTATTATAAAATTAGAATGAGAAGCAAAGTGTTAAGTGACAGCTTATTGTTATGTCTGTGTAATCTAAGATATTAATGAGACATACTAGGTACAGTGTGTGGTTTTGATATTTTCAGTTGAAGTTCTTTGATGCCTTTTGCTAGTGTTTTCAGATTTGATATATTTATTATTTTTTTTAATTTTTAAAATTTTGTTTTTTTGAGACAGGGACTTGCTATGTAGCCCAGGCTGGCCTCAAACTCACAGCTATCGTCCTGCCTTAGCCTCCTGAGTACTGTGATTACAGGCGTGCACCACCATGCCTGGTGTGTTTTCAAATTTGAAAGTGCTCATTTTTATGATTCTGAGTTTTATATCTCAGAAAACTAAGATGATGTTCTTCAATTTTTTGTAGCAGAACATTAATATGGTTATTAAACTTAATAGTTTATATTGTAAGATAAAGTAGTGTTGGTACATGTTTGAATAATTAGATTTATAGATTTGCATACATGATCATATTAATGAACTGGTTTTTTTTTCAAAATAGAAACTATAATTTATACATTAAACGCAAAGGCTACCTGAATTTAATAATCTCACTCTTTTCAATCTGTTTCCTAATCTTCCCTTTTAACTTAACCTTCCAACCCTTAAATATTTAGAATAGTGACATTAAAATGTTCATGTCACTTTAAATACTTGAATTCTATAAGAGAGATCTTACATATCTCCCTTCTATTGCCAGTGTCAGCTATACAGGCATTTCTAAAGGTTAAAGAAGTCCTATGAAGCCCATTTGTTACTATATAGTTGAGACTACCAAACAGCTTGAAAGCAGACACTATTAATTAGATGGACTCTTTGGTATAGTGCAGACCTTACCACAAAAATCAAATACCTTCCACTTTTAATACAAGACTATCCTCTCAGATAAACAGTGAACCCCTTCTCTTATAGTAAATTCATAATTATTTTAATTCAGCCTCATAGCTATTTTTAGGGTTACTTGGTAAAGAATAGTATTAGTATAATTGCTACTGCTTGTTCGAAACCTTATTATCTGTTTGTAACTTGTTCTTTTTTTTTTTTTTTTTTTTTTTAAAGAGAAGAAAAAAACAAAACAAATCAAAAGAAGAACAAATTTTCAAAACAACATAATAGGAGGGTAACAATGGTTAATACATTACTTATTACTATCTTTAAATTAGTTATTCAGGACACCAGACATTAGCATTCAATTGTCCAAACATTATTGGCACAAACCTTACTCTTCAATGAACTAAGTAAAAATGGTAGTGTATCTATCTTAACCATCTTATATATATATATACAATTTTTTTCCCCTTTCCCTTCTTTCTTTTCCCTATTCCAGTCTCTCTTTCCTTTTGACCAGTTTCTTTTTGATTCACCATATCTATTGTACATTTTGGATCTTATTTACTCTTTCAGTTTCTCATACTAGAGAGATAATACGATGCTTACACATGTGCTTCTGGTTTATTTCACTTATGAGTATTTTCTCGAGTTGCATCCATTTACCTATAAAAGTCTCCAGTTTATCCTTCTTAATGGCTGAATAGTACTCCATTGTATAAAAATACCACATCTTTCTTATCCATTCCTCAGTTGATGGGCATTTGGGTTGTTTCCAAGATCTGGCTATTACAAATTGTGCTGCTATAAACATGGGTGCACATAAATCGCTGTGGTACGATGTTTTTAATTCTTCTGGGAAGATGCCCAGAAGGGGAATAGCTGGGTCAAATGGGACCTCCAACCCTAGTTTTCTGAGGAATCTCCACACTGATTTCCACAGTGGCTGTACCAGTCGACACTCCCACCAACAGTGAAGAAGGGTTCCTTTTTCCCCACAGCCCCTCCAGCATTTGTTATTAGTTGATTTCTTAATAGTAGCCATTCTTTCTGGGGTGAGATGGTATCTCAGTGTTGTTTTAATTTGCATCTCTCGAATGACTAGTGATGTTGCACATTTTTTTGTATATTTGTTTGCCATTAGTATTTCTTCATCTGAGAAATGTGTATTCATCTCAGATGCCCATTTTTGGAGTGGGTCTGTAACTTGTTCTTTTATAAGCTGTCATTTATTCGGGCTCTATCCTGTGATATAATCATTTGTTTTTATTTATTCATTTTTTTGCCTGCTCATAATACAAGTTGGAATTTTGGGGTGGATATGTATTCTGTTATGGGGAAAGAAGATACCTTGTCTCAAAATTTCTGTTGCTTCAGAAATTTTGGTTAATTCAAATGACAAAAACCTGTGACTATAAGAATTCTGTGGTATAAAAGGCAATTTTTGAAATCACTACTTATTTTTCTAATATGGAAAAATGTAATTTTTAGTTTTTTAAGCTGACAAACATTGAAATAATTATCTACATATTTTTGCAGAAATATCTTCTAAACTTACTGGAATAAAACACAATGATTCACCTCCTAATGAGAATATAAAGGTAATTATTTGTTCCTAAGAATTTAAAACAGTATGTATATTAGAACTTACTTGTATAGTATTAGCACTCTTTAAAATTATTTATTTCCATAAAAAATGATTTCTTCCTAAAAATTATTTATAGAAACGATTTGGTTTTATTTTTCTAATAAGATGTGTTACATAAGTCAAGTAGATAAGTAGAACACATTCTAGGAGCTTCCACTTAGACTCACATCTGGGTACAGAGGAAATGCCTGGTGTGTCTGATGCCTAGCGTGCTCACAGTAAGATGTGCAGTAATATGTACACAGTAGAAATTTCTCAGTAACAGCTAGTAAAGAAAAGGTAGTTAGGGTTTCTATAAAGTTTATAATTGCCAGCTATCAATTTTAGCACTTCTATGTTTGATTCATAGTTAATAGGAAAAGAAATAATTTTTTTTACTAGTTCAAGTAGTTATCCTCATATAAAATTTTTAGCCTGTGTACCCATCTGAAATACAGAATTACAGTAAATTTATTTAACATCTAGCTAGGTTAGGGAAATACAATAGTAAATAACAATCATGAAGAATTCTAAGTTTCAGAAAGGAAAATAATCATAGGAGATTATATTATATAATCTGTATTCATAATTACTTTTAAGAAAATGAAAGAATATATACTACTTTCACCAAGGAGGTAATGCTTAATATGTGTCTTAAATGATTCATGTATATATATAGATATATAGATATATCTATAGATATATAGATATATATATGGATTAGGGATTTCTCAAACAAAAGTAATAGCATGAAGAGAGACAAATAAGGCACAGCAGTGTATTCTGTGGCATCTTAGGGTATTTATGAGGGATTTAGGGGCTTGAGGAATAAAGTAGAGCTTTGAACCCTCAGGCGAAGTGTTGGAATATTTAACATGGTAGACAGGAGTGAGCTCTCAAGGAGTTCTTTCTAAAATGAAGGTGGTCCATCTTGCAGTAGGTATTAGAATCAAAACATTATGTCAAGTTATAAAGGAGCTCTGGAAGCGTTCTCTATTTAGCATGTAGAATGCCACTTTGTGAACTATCTTGGCCACAATTTTTTTTTCTTTTTTTTTAGTTTCACTCACTGGGGGATAAAATACCCATTTATGATAAAGGAGAGAATATTATTAATTCATATGTTTATGAATGAATGCATATATTTGTGTATTTCATAGTGATTATTCACTGATTTAACCCTACACATTTGACTTTTAGCTTTGAGCTTGGGTCTTCATTATTGTTGGCGTAAACCTTCCTGTGGCATTTGTTTTATTGAGACTAGCAGAGGTTTTTGTCTTGTATAGATGTTGTTCATTGACTTGCCTTATCCACTCACACATCCCAATTCCCTTATTAGTCAGAGGAGAAGGACTATTCTATCTCTGTGCATGTACAACTCAAAGCTTGGTAGTAACATCACTGGGCTTTGGGACTACAACTTAGCTTGACACTGAATAGGGGTGAGATTTTACATAAGTTGTTCCTGTTATTCCTTTTTTTTTTTTTTTTTTTGTGGGTACCGGGGGTCGACCTCAGGACCTCGCGCGCCAGCAGGCACCCGTGCCGCTGAGCGATATCACCGGCCCTTTTTTCGTATGTGGGATCCGGGAGTCAAACTCGGGCCCTTGCGCTTGCCAGGCAGGCGCTTATGCCACTGAGCCATCTCACCGGCCCCCTGTTATTTCTAAGTGCTATTGTAAACCATAAATGGAGATAGTTATTTAGTAGTTAACTGAATAGTGAATCAGAATTTGTCAGTAGTCTTATGGGTCAACTAATACACAATTTTAAATTTCTCCCCTTGTATGTATAGTTCATTAAAGACAAGAGGTAAAGGAAGTAAACTGGTTTCCAGATTTGGTATAAAGGCTGTTTTTATTTTTAATGGATCACAGGAAAGGTTTTGAAAACGAGTAGCATTGTTTAATAACATACATGTAAATCTATCTGTACTAATAACTAAGATCACTGGCTTTGACTAACTCTACCTCTAACAGTGATGGCGAACCTTTGAGAAATCAAGTGCCCAAATTACAACCAAAAACCCACTTATTTATCACGAAGTGCCAGCACTGCAGTTAAACCTGAGTACTGAGGTTTTTTTAAAAAACAACTCAACATTGGCTCGCATGCCGTAGGTCAGCCGCCACTGTCTTATAAGCCACGTTGTGGTCTCGTTGTTTGCTCTTCCTAACCCTTAGTTTACCTATCTGTAATAGAGGGATAATTGTGTGACTTAGGTAATACGGTATTCAGAAGTTATCATTAAGTTATATTCGTGCCTCTTGTGTTTCTGCTCTTTTAATTATGCTTCTTGTTTGTTTAAAACTCTGAAAGATAACTTTGTCTTGCCAGATACAGTCTTCTGTGCAAGACAAGCCTTCTGCTGAAACTGCCCTTGTGCACCAGACTGCGTATTCATGCGGAATGCCACAGAATCCCTACAAGTTAGCATTCAGTCACCAAGGATTAGAATGCGTGCAGACTGTAAAAAACATTGTACCTTTACAAATGCACCCTCCTTTAGGTAAGAAATTGATAAACAACTGTGACTAAGAAATTTCTAAACCTATATATAAGAATGCTAAGGCCATCATAAATGTTGCATATCTTAGAAATACTGAAAATTCTAACTAGTAAATTCCAGGTTGGAAATAGTAAAGCATATTGTTAGAAATTACCTGCTTGATACCGGAGGCAAGTGGTGGGGAACCTATGGGACAGTGCTGCAGCTGGCTCTTTGTTATCATTGAAAGCAATCACTGTTGTAGGCACTCATTACATTTAAAAGAAAATAATCTCCATGTATAGTTTACACTCAGTTTATTTTCATATACATTATACACATTGGCACACAGACTATGTAAAAACGCCTATTCCTGCCCAAGTGTATACAACTGAGTTTTTAGCGGACTTGGGAAGTGCTGCTGTAATGTCTGTGAGTTAGAAAGGTAGGGTGCAGTGAATAAAAGGTATTTAGAAATTCTGTAAATAAATGAACTTATTTATATAAAAAGTACTTTACAGTAAATAAACACGGGCTAGAAATAATCGCCTCATGGTGGTTCCTATTTACTGAAAACATCTCCCAAAACTGGCTAAATTTTTATATTGTTAGACTCACTTGGTTTTGTAATAGATATCGTGTCTATTCATCTTGTGAGAAGTGACAGTATTGCCAGTCTCAACTTGGAATCTCGATATTATAGGGGTGGGAGTTGGGTGTGGGGCACAAAGGCTACTACTTCTGTGATATCAATGACCCCAGCCTAGAGAGTGCCTGAACTGGGAGACACTTAATATATTTAAACCTAGCCTAGAGGCAGTTGTAAGCATTCCCAGCACCAAAAACAAAATATAAACACCAAAAGAAAAAAGAGAAAATGTCTTAAGGCCTTGCTGGAGGTCATTCCAGGAAAAATAAACCTTCAAAGTATGAAATGCTTATGTCCATCCTTTTCTGGAAATAAAATTTTAATGTACTTCATAGAAGAGTATGCATATATGGTAGTTCTGAGTAAGCAGTTCTGCAGTTGGGTAATTTATTTTGTATGCAACACCAAACTTTGAACAGGAACATGGAAATATCAAGATTTTAGGGGCTGTGATATGAGGACCCAGGTTCAGTCCACAGTACCACAGAATGAACAAAAAGATTTTATTAGGATGAGATTGCCACTTACTTTCTAGAGGGTACACTGGTATAATTAGGGCCAAATAAAAACGCTGAATACTGTTGTCTAGGAAATAAATTATTACAACCAAACCAAATACAATGAGCATAGAAAGATGTGGGTTAGGAAAGATTTTTTTTCCTGGTACTGAGGATTGAACCTAGTACTTTCTCACTGAGCTACATTCAGAGGCATTTTTTATTTTTTATTTATTTACTTTATTTTTTATTTATTTATTTACTTTGAGACAAGCTTGCTAAGCTGCCCAGGCTGAGGTTGAACTCGTGATCCTCCTGCCTCAATCTCCCAGAGTTCTAGAGTTACAGGTGTACATGACCACATCTGGCAAAAAGATAATTTTTGTGGAGAATTAATAGAATAAGAAACCGATCAAAAAATTATCTAATAGCTGGGAAAATAAAAGGCAGAGCTCTTTTGGGACATTTATGAACTGCTGAAGAGTATTTAACTATAAATATGAAAAACAAATGTATTTCTGGAGCTAACAGGGAATAACAGGAAATATAATTTAGGAATTGCCAATAGATAAAGACTACTTGAAGCCATGAAAATGAGTGAAAACACCAGAAAAATGTTCATATTAGGAAAAGGCTGAGGACAAAATTCTATTTTGGACAAATTCTAGTTAGGACAAAACCTCAGTAGATGTAGAGGAAATTAGCAAGTTAAAGAAGGGCCAGGCATATAGCTCAGAGAGAAGAGTGCTTGCCTAGCATGCATAAGCCCCTGGGGTTGACACCACCACCACAAAAAAATGTAAACTGGGTGCAGTGGTATGTGCCTGTAGTTCCAACTACTCTGGAGGAGGAGGCGGGAGGATTTCTTGAGCCCAGAAGTTTGAGGCCATCCTGGGTAACATAGTAAGGCCCTGCCTCCAAAATAAAAATGAAGTATTCAAAAAGTAGGAGAAAAAGGAGAAGTGGTATAATAGAAGACTATCACATACAGCAGAGCATTCAAGTAGGGTAAAGAAATGTGAAGAGGATTAAAATTGGCAATATGAGAAGGTTTGCTTTTGCAAAAGTTTTTGTTTTTCCTCCAGTACTGGGCATTGAACCCAAGGCCTTAACATTCAGCTACTTTTTGTATTTTTTTATCTAAGTTGCCCAAGCTGGGCTCAAACTTGTGATCGTCCTGCCTCAGCCTCCCATAGTGCTGGGCTAAAGGTGTGCACCACCACACCTGCCTGCACAAGCAAAGTAGTCATTGTGTTTGGGGCAGACGCCAGGTTGCTGTAATCTAAGAAGTAATGGAATTGGGGTGTAGTGAACACTGTACAGCAATCTTTGAACAAGCTTGTTAGTGAAGAAGATAGGAAAACACTGGGGCTTTGACAAGACTATTTTTGGAGCAATGGGAGAGGTTTATGTTTATGAGTGTTTGAATTGGAGAGCTTTGAATATGTTTAAAGGTTGGTTAGAAATAAAACAGTAGTGAAAATTGCTGTTTTCACTAGAATATGTTTATAGAAGAATGATAAATAGCCTTGCCCTTGAAAAGGGATAGAAACAAAGAGAAACAATGTTAAGAATGCAAGTAAGATGTTTTTATTTCTGTTTTAAGAAAACACGCCATCTATGAAAAAACAGGATTTTAATACTTGAATCTTCAGTAAGGATAGACTGTTGTATCACCTCAGATTATGTTTCTATGATGCCTGTGAGTAGTATACTATTCTGTAAAGGGAGTTTGGATGATGCTAGAATTGGCTGTTCATTCTACTGTAATATTTGCCAACTGTAGGTGGCGATATGCCTAAGGGATTGCAAATAAATATAAACTATAAAATGTATATAGAAATTTACTATTCTGTAGTTTAATATCAATGGAAATAACTTTTTTAAAATCTTACCTTAGACTTAAATAATTCAGTACTAAATTTTTATGCTGAAGTTTTCTTATTGGAAAAATAGTTCAACAAAGATTTCTTCATCCCCTCCCACTATATCTTCATCTCCACACAAAATGGAAGCTGTCTCATTTTTCCCCTCATAAGTTAAAGTTTTTAGCCACAAAAGATTTATGACCTTATCTTTATAGCTTGTCCTTTACTCTTCTTTTTTTTTTTTTTTTTTTTTTTTTTTTTTGTGGGTACCGGGGGGTCGACCTCAGGACCTCGCGCGCCAGCAGGCGCCCGTGCCGCTGAGCGATATCACCGGCCCTTTTCTCGTATATGGGTTCCGGGAGTCGAACTCGGGCCCTCGCGCTTGCCGGGCAGGCGCTTAAGCCGCTGAGCCATCTCACCGGCCCCTGTCCTTTACTCTTCTCATTAAAAATGTATACTGAATTTATTGAATTTTTAAAAAATACTTACACTGTTGAATCAACTTGAATTCAGATGACAAATGAAAAGGTAAATTGAGCTGTTTGCCAACCAGTAGAAGTGACCACCTTGTATAAAAAAAAGTAAAAGTAATGTGTTAAAGAAACAAAAGTGAAATTTAAGGGGACAAGGAAAGTAGAATTACAAGATCTCTCTGGCAGATGCGTATCTTACAGAATTAAGTATCATTTGAGGTGGAGACAATGTAGGTGAACATATTTAGGCAACTAATAATTCAATATGATTAAAACTTTGGTTGGATAAACAGGAATGCGGGGAGATAAATGTGGAAAGGAAGATCGGGTGCAGATCATAAAGAACTTGAAGTCGTGGAATTTTAGACTTATATGGGTAGTGGAGAGCCAGTGAAGGTCTTTTGGGCAGAGGGTGTGCTTTAAGGTAACTAATCTTCCAGTGTTATGGAGGTTTGTTAAGGGAATGGGTCATAGAGACCAGAAGTGGAGACCAACTGAGCTGTTGCAGTTGTAGGGGAAATCTGAAGTAAAGTGATAGGAAAAGCAGAAAGCTGAAAATAAATGACAAGGATAAAATGAGTAGTTTTACAAATGAGGAACATATGCTAGGTTAATAACAAAGGAATAGAGTGCATTGGTGAATCAGAGGATACCGGCTGGATATTGGTTCAGGATAACAGATCTGGAATAGAGCAGAAGAAAGGTTTCTGAAGAAAGATGGGTTTTTAGTGTTTTGAGATATCAGGGAGTCATTCATGTAAACATATTTCTTAGAGAGGTGGTCCCTTGATATAGTTCTAGACTATATCTGGGACACTATTTTCTCAACCATCCGGTCTCTGAATATTTTTATAGCAGTGTCTTTATATGACTACCTTTAGATGTTGATAATATTCTGAGTTATATCTGTAACCTTAAATTTAGCTTTTTATTCTACTCCAGAGCTTCCAAAACACATGCTTACTGAGCTGGTGTTCTCTTCAGGTCTCATAGCAATGGGCTTGGAGTAGCCTTCCTGTTAACCCAGGTGTGCTAAGCCTTCGTCCTTTTTTTACATAGCACCACATGAGGAAGGTTGGGAAGCCATTCTGGGTAATTTTAGTATCTGTGATTGCTATTCTTATTTTTACAACTCCAATGTATCTGTCCCCAAGCATGCTTTTACAACTCTAGTGAGAATTTTTACTTAATATCATATAAAAATTTCAAACACAGGCATGTAAAAACTGAAAATCCCCCCTTTCAATCCTCAGATTTTACTCTTTTCCCTTTAGTTCACGACAAAGGCACTATTACCACGTATCAACTTAGTATCAGCAAACTGACACTCATTTTAGAATTTCCTTCACTTGCCATGTATACTTTCTGCTTCCTAAATATTATCTGACCCGGTAACGAAGGGATGTAGTCATGTTCTTAAAGCTCACCACCACCACCCCATTTTCTCCATTCCTCATTGTTCTTTCGTCCATGTCTCCTTTGGCAGTGTGGTTCTTCCTCTGCTCACTCCCATCCCTGATGTTTCTTGCCCTATTTTTCCAGGCTTAATTTCAAGGAGTGTGATTTAGTCAGAGGAACCAGTCAAGGGGCTGGGGGGAGTGATAGAAGCTTTGATACAAGTTCCTGTAGGATATAAATGGCTAGAATTTTGTGAGCTTGAGTCAGTTAACAAAGATAGCAACTTAGTTTTGATTTGTCCCCTTTGTAGGTTTGCCACCAATTAGACCTATAGAAAAGGACAATAAAACTTTAAACAGAATTTATCAATTAAGTTTCATGCAACAACATTGTAAATGACAGAAAACTCAGCTCAAACTGAAATAATAAGGAATTTTGTTCATACATTACCAGTGGTCCAAAGATAGGTCACTCTTTTAGTCATGGTTTGATCATGGTTCAAACTATCCCTGTAGTTTATCTTTACTTATAATAGTAAATGAAATACTGTCTGAAAAGCCCAGAAGTTAATGAGATTATTCATGAGCTGGTGGGTTCAGTCCCCAACACTTCCTATTCACCCAAAGTAAGAAAAAAGAATTAACAGGATTTCACAGTTTGTTCCCTTCACCTCAGAGAAGCACAATTTTTACATTTCTTACCCCATCACCTCAGTAGCTATTATTGTCAGCTGTGTGTGCCATTTTAGTTCATACCTTCTTTGTGTTTTGTTTATTCTCAAACTGGCTACCCAGGTAGCCCTACATTGGCCTGCTGTTTCTAAAGTTACTGGTGGGGGGAATATAATTGTCGTGATTGGGTTGGCCTAATCAAAACCCACCTCTGGAGCTGAAGACAGTCTACAAATTGAATAGCTCTATAGCATGGAGACAGATAAAATGGGTTTTGGCAGGTCATCCGTAACGTCAGCTTTACTTCATGCTGATCAAAACAAAAACAGACAAGAACAAAAAAACAAAAGAGATCACTTTCAAGTGAGACATGTTTAGAGTACAATAAGTGCCCAACAAAGAATACTCCAAAGCTAAGATGCATCAACAATTATTTTATTTTCATAGTGACTTAACTGCAAGGGAAAAAATCAAATTCTGGATAAGTACAATGAAATATTTAATTATATGATTCTAAAAACTTGTACTTCTAGGTGATTCCAGACAACTCTTGAATGACCCAACTGTGATGCATCCATCTGGCGATAACGACATGATGGTGTTAGAATATGAACATCAAGTTCCTGTGCAGAAGGTAAAAGTAATGTTATTTTTTTCTCATAAATGTTGAAGGGATTTAAAATTATGACTAGGGCAAGAGATATTTTTGTATATATAATCCTCATTTTTGCTTATGTAGTTTTAAAAAATTAGTATCCCCTACCACTGTCCTCATACTTATGTTTGCAGAGTCTATAATATTACTTATTCATTCTCTCTCTCCCCCCCTTTCTCTCTCTCTCTCTCTCTCTCTCACTGTGTATGTGTATGTCTGTTTTCAAATCCAGAGCTTTGTGCATGCTAACGCATGATCTACCATTGAACCTATATCCCCCAACCCCTTGCCCCAATTTTAAAGCATGATGTAAAACCACTTTTTAGAGTTGATTGTAGGGGCTTTTCTGATGGGGTCTTATGTGCACTTAATCTTCAGGCCACACATTAATATCATTCTTTAAATAAATATTCCAGGTGTCTAGGATACTAAACGTGCCAGGTACTATTGTAGGCATTCAAGTTTAATTATCAGGAACTGTGAAGGGGATATTTATATTTTCTCTCTCTCTCCCCCTTTCCCTCCCCTACCTTCTTCTGCCCCTCCCTGTCCCTCTGTTTCTCTCCCTTCCTCCTTTCCCTCCCTTCCTTCTTCTCTCCCTTTTCTCTCTTT
Organism: Erethizon dorsatum; assembly: GCA_028451465.1. NCBI lineage: Eukaryota > Metazoa > Chordata > Mammalia > Rodentia > Erethizontidae > Erethizon > Erethizon dorsatum. Next base: position 101,465,283 of record CM051829.1, on the reverse strand, counting down.
CTTTCCTTTGCCCTTTACCTGTCTTCCTTCTCTTTCTCTTTTTCCTTGCAAGTATTTCAGAGGACATATCTTAGTCTTAATGTTTAAGATTATTGTTTGGCCATACATATAAAATGTAATATTTTATCCCACAGAACATAATTATTCAGCTCTTGTGTGTAGTATCTTTGATTTCTTACATAGTGCTCTACTAATAGTTATCATTCAAAACTATGTTTATTTTAGGCGTTCTGTTACTGCTAAGTATGGTTTAAAAATCCCTTTTTTGACAACCATCATTAATTTTCTATTTTATTGGATTTTGTTTTAACTGACAAAGTGTTGTCTAGCCCCTGTAGGTCAGAAAGAATAAGTGCTATGGAGTTTCTTCAATCAAACATTTTGTTTCCTAAGTACTACAATCTTTATATATATAATTGAACAAAACTTAGTAAATTTTTACCAAAATACAGTTTGGAAAAATAAAGAAATTTCCAAAAGAGTAGGGATGACAGCAGAAATGAGCAGTAGAACATGAAGTACCTGTGTATGTCATACCATCAAAGCTTAGGCTGCAGGTGAAAATGACACATCTACTTTATTTTATTCCCAATGCCTAGCACACAGTAGGAACTGAAATGTTGGAACGAATGCTTAAGAAGAAATGGGAATGTATAGTTTGTTGCTTCACAAGAAACGGTCTAGCACACTGTTTCTATTGACATCATTTCTCACCCTTGAGCCCTCACTATCAGCATCTTTATGTTTACTTTTTCTTCCAGCTGAGTTATATATTTACATCTTAAAGGTATAACACCAAAGCAGCAAGAAAAAATAAAATAACCTTGGACTTAAAAAATGTCTCAAATAGGACATGAAAGTAGTAAACTTAAAAGAAAATGATAAATTAGACTATATTAAAATTAACAGTAGTGGTTTTTATCAACCAACACCAGTAAGAGAGTAAAAGACAGTGTTAAGTCAATGGTATTGACAAAACACTTACATAGAATATACTTAGGACAACTACAAATGAGTAAGAGAAAAAGGTCACAAAAACTAGGCAAAATATTTGAACAGCATTTTACATAAGAGGATTTTTTTTTTTTTAATGTGGGTACCAGGAGTCGACTTCACGCTTGCCAGCAAGCACTTGTGCCGCTGAGTGATATCACCGGCCCTTTTTTCCTTTATGTAGGTTCTGGGAGTCGAACTCAGGACCTCATGCTTGCCAGGCAGGCACTTATGCCGCTGAGCCATATCACCGGCCCATAAGAGGATATTTAAATGGGCATTAATCTATGACAGTATGTTCAAAATCATTGGTAATCAGGAAAATACACATTAAAACCACAACGAATTCCATGAAACATCTAACACACAGAGCACTCTTGTTGCTCATAAAGTTGCCCCCCCCATTTTGTCATTCTTCTCTTATTTACTTCTGCCTTAGGAAAAGATAATTCTTGCCAAAACTAACCCTTTCATCTGTGTTCTTGAGCTCTCCTGCCATCTTTATAGCTTCCATTATTCCTTTTTGTCTTATTTTCCTACTGTCTGTTTACATCTAAAACTGCACTTTATCAACCATAGTGCTGTTGACTTGTTAGCCTGGGTAAATCTTTATTGGGGTGAGTTTACACATTGTAGCATGCTTAACAGGAACCCACACCTCTATATGCCGATTCCAGAGATGCCTGTTCTTCTTCCCGTGTGTGATAACCAAAAGTGCATACTGATGTTGCCAAATATTTGCTTTGGCAGTGGCAAAATCATCCCCAGCTGAGATCAAGTATCTTAATTTTACCTAGCATCTAGTCACTCCCCTATTCCTGTAATTTACCCTCTGTAAAGAGTCAGTGATTTCTAAAGCAGCGTCCTTCCCATCACCTCAATAGGATGCAAAACCCCAGGCTCTTCTACTACATTTTTCTTTTTGGACATATACATACCAAATTCAGTTTGTGGTCTCTATGCAGATGACTCAAATATATACTATTAGACGTGATGTCTTATAAGTTTTATCATTTTGGACAACTTCTCAGTCCCCTACAGCCAATGAGTTGTTAAATTCTTCAGGTTTTACTTCTAAAGATAATTCCTTTTCTTTTTCACCACAGAAACCAGCCTTACTGTTGCAACTTGAGCTATTTTAACATTAATAAATGGTCTTGGACTGACTGGAGTCTCTCCTTGTTTTAATCCATTCTACTTCAATATTCCTGTTAGTTCTCTTGATGTACTCTGATCATGTTAATCATCTGTATGAAAGTTTTAATGGTTTCCAACTTCTGCCTCTAGGATGAAGATTAAATACTTCTACACTATTATCCCACTAATTCCTCAGTCATAACAGTATGCCTTGTAATTCATTGAAACTGACTCATTTCTCCCCAGGTATACCTAGTAATACCTTTCAGTATGTCCTTTCTTCCATGAGGAATGCTTTCCATTCGTGTATCTCAGGTCTGTCAGAAGTATTATCTTATTCTTCATGACACCTGAAAATATTTCCTATGCTCTAACCCTACATATAAACTTTCTTGTTTTAGAATCTGCCAAAATTTCATTGCAGTAGAAGGTAATTTCAGGACACAGAACCAGAGACCAGGGTTTTATCCTCTTTATTCCCTGTTAAATATACTAAGAGGAATTACCTGTCCTGTTTCAAATCTCCTTTGGAAAGTGAGATTCTTGAGTTGACTAGGCACACGAGCCCTGGATTGGTATTTAGCCCATTCCATTGGTAAGGACAAATATAGGTTTTATTGACAATTTATAGGAAAGACTTCAAAAGCATCCCTGGATGACCACTGGTGAAGGTTGTTGAGTGTGTAGAAGGGTATGGGAAGGATGTTCTGACTTACTATTTTGGGACAGAAATTGAAGGCCTATGGATATATGAGTCATAAATTTTCTTTTATCTCCTATGGGACCCTTAAAAAGTCAGTTCCTAATATTTCATGGGAACATATCAAAAGGGCAGTCATGCATGATCATTAAGGAGACAATTATAAGAAATATTTCAATGCTATATTGCATAATCTTTCCTTACCATAAATAGGTTAACTCTTAGAAAAGCCAACTAGACTGGTAATTTTCATGTGGCTACAGAACTCTTGAAATGTGGTTGGAGCAACTTAGGAAACAATTTATTTTTTAACTACATTGAATTTTAAGAATGATACAACTCAGTTATTAGAAAACTTAAGTATGTTTGGAGCAACTTGGTTATATGTAACTACTTTGTAAGTTTTGAAATGAATTATGACCCAGTTGTTTATAGAACTTAGAATTTGAGATGTGCTATAAATACAAAATAAATAATAATTTGGAGGACTTAGTATAAAAATATGAAGTATCTTTAATTTCTTTTTTAACGGTAGCAAAGTTTTGCTAGAGATAGGAAAAGGAACAGGTTCTGCAGAGCAAGTTTGGGCCAAGTAAAGTAGGAAAATTACACCCTACAGAGTGAGGGTGGCCACCATGCAAGAGGGAACACAGTGGCCTCTTTAGTCTTTTATATTGAGTACATGTTGAAATAGTAATGCTTTGAGTTTATCTGGTTAAATAAAATATAATAAAAATTTAAATTTAAAAAACTTAAGATGTAGCTAGTAGAAAACTTTAAATTACATATATTTCTATTGGGCAGCATTGATCTCAACCTATCTTAAGTTTGGTTGCATCAGTTAACTTTTTTCTTCTTACCAAAAAGACAGGATATAGCCATGTTAGAGGTTTCTCAACAAATCCCATCCCATTCATTCTTATAGAATAATCTTAATTTGCCTCTTAATCGCATGTCTTTATTTTCCCTATAGGGTCATACGTATCTTGATTACAGTGAGTGGTTTACTTATTTTTATACTCCTTGCAAATTATTATGCAGTTTATTGTGTGTCTTAAATTGAAATAATTGGTGACCATGCTACTTTAATTTGTTCTTAGAGGAATACTTGAGTTCTTACCCTGTTTTCATTTTGCCCCTGACTTATTAACATTTAGTAAAAGTCCATTAAGTTCTTTGAAATCTTAAGTTGATCTATTACTGGATCAAGAGATACTATTTTCCTTCTAAAATTTGGTTGACACAGACTGATTCAAGTATTTCTTTTAGGATATAAAGATTAAGAATGCAGACTCTTGGAAAAATTTAGGCAAACCAGTGAAAACATCAGGCATACTGAAATCTTCAGATCAGCTCTTCAACCAATTTAGAAAAGCGGCAATAGAAAAGGAAGTAAAAGCTCGAACACAAGAATTAATAAGGAAACATCTGGAGCAAAATGCAAAGGAACCAAAAGTGTCTCAAGAAAATCAAAGGTCTGACATTTACTGGATTAACCACTTAACAGTTTACCCAGAGCATCAGTCGGGCAGCACGTTGTTTACCTACTGACTATCCCAAGCATCGCTCAGCAGGTGTCATTTAGACCAGTCAGTTCTTGTATTGAGTAGATTTGATAAAATTGTCGTTTTTATATTTCCTGTTGTCTTATAAAAATTAACAAAAAAATATGCAGGCATTGGTCATCCTATATTTAAATAATTGGACGGGTAAGTGGTTAAGGGAGGCATTGGAAGGTATAGGAATGTATTTTAAATATTTGTTAAGAAACTAGTTATTTACTAGAACACAGAACAAATTGTAATTTTAAATGTACGTCTTATTTATTTTTTTCTGAACATGAGTATCTACTGTATTTTAAAGAATACAGAAATAAGTGATTAAGGGCTGGGGCTATAGCTCAGCGACACAGCACCTGCCTAGCAAGCGCAAGGTGCTGAGTTCGATTCCCAGTACCAAAATAATAATAATAATAATAATAATGTGATTAAGCTAAGAAAAATACAAGTACTGCCTTATTGTAAAGACATTATTTTCCAGAAATGTGTTAAAGTTTTCTCATTCTGTATGGAAGAAGAAAATGGTGTACCTTGGTCACAGTTTTCCAAAACTTTTTGTTGTTGTTGTCTTTAATTTAGATAACCCTGTGTAAAATTCTACACATCAAAAACAAAATTTAAAAATAATGTCCTAGCATGGGAAAATGGTATCTAATATATTGCTTTATATTTGTTATTTAATAATGTATCTTGGGGCCGGTGAGATGACTCAGCGGCGTAAGCGCCTGCCTTGCAAGCGCAAGGGCCCGAGTTCAACTCCCGGAACCCACATATGAAAAAGGGGCCGGTGATATCACTCAGCGGCACGGGTGCCTGTTGGCGTGCGAGGTCCTGAGGTCGACCCCCCGGTACCCACACAAAAAAAAAAATAATAATAATAATGTATCTTTATAATAACAACTTCTAAAGAACTTGAAACCTACTTTGAGCTTTACTGTTTCTTCAAGGGACCTTGGAAACGGACTGACTCTAGAATTTTTTTCAAACAAACTACAAAACAAGTGCTTTGGAGAAGAGCAAAAAGAACATCAGCAGTCATTGGAAGCTCAAGATAAATGCAAGCTCTGGCTTCTCAAAGACCGTAATTTAGCAAGGGAGAAAGAGCAAGAGAGGAGGAGGAGAGAAGCAGTAAGTGAATTTTAGTTTAACAAAAGAAACAATTTAACAGAGCACTGTCTCCTATACATTCGAAGATGCCTTCAGGGTGGTTTTCAGAGACAGTGCGGTTCTTTGGTGAGTGTCAGGTTCTAAAATGAGAGTTTCACAGTCAAAAGAGGCAAGTGTAAATGTAATATAAAGTGCTGACATTGCAGCTGCGAGAGTGATGGTTTGGATTAAAAGCCTGGGTTCTGTTATTTACTAGACTTCTGGGCTTTGGCAGTTTAGTCACTCTGATTCAATTTGGTCATTTGGAAAGAGGGACTGATGATACCTGTTTTGAGGGTGAAATTAATTAACATGCATTAAGCACATAGGAAAATGCCTGCACATAAGTGAAATGATTTACCACATTATTACGCATGAAAAATCTATAAATCACTTATGAATTATAGTCAGTGCTGGTTCTAGACCAGCATTTCTTTGAATGGTAGATTAAGAAATTGGCTTGATTTGAGAGTCCTTATATACAGAAGATATTTTAAAAACTAGAATTGATTCCTTTTATCCATGGAGTGTTTTAAAAGTATTGAGTTTTCAGATATTTGGGGATTTTATGACTAGTGATTTCTGTTAGTGGTTTCTAATTTAATTCTGTTATGGTGAGAGAATAGTGTCTAACTTGAATTCTTTGATATGTCGAGACTTGTTTTGTGGCCCATTTTATGGTCTAGTTTGGTAAGTATTCTGCTGTTGGATACAGGTTAAGTTGGTTGTGAACAAGTCTACTATGTCCTTGCTAATTTTCTGCTATTTGTTCTATCAGTTATTGGGAAAAGACATCCCAATAACTATTTGACATCCCAAAAGCTGTTTGTTCTATCAGTTATTGACATCCATGATTACATAACTGTGGGTTTGTGTTTTTATCCTTGGAATCCTGTTAATTTTATTTCGTGCATTTCTAAGCTGTTATTCGGCAGCTAAACTCTTAGGATTATTATAGTCTCATGTCCTCTGTGATTTCCCCTTTTTCATAATGAAATGATCTTTATTTCTGGCAATATTGTTTACTCTGAAATTTAATATAGGCACTTTACCGTTTTATGACTAGTGTTGGCATGATGAAATTCTATTCCTTAAAATGTTCCAAATAAGAAAAGCTTTTTTTAATATATATTTATTTGCATGGTTAACATTTCCAGTGCTCTTTTCTTTTTCTTTTTTTTTTTTTCCAGTACTGGGCACTTTGTACATACTGTTATACAAACATTCTACCATTAAGGTACACCCCTGGTCCTTTTTATTTATTTATATTTTATTCTGACATAGGGTCTCATAGGCCCAGGCTGGCTTGAAATTGTGATCCTCCTGCCTCAGCCTTCTCACAGTGGTATGAATCTACTGTTGGTGAATTCTTTCAGTGTTTTTGTATCTGAAAATGTCTTTTGTTTTTACAAGGAAGTAATGAATGAGCTTTATTTTGGAGCAGTTTTGGTTCATAGCAAACTTGGTCTGAAAGTATGGAGTTCCCACATTCTCACTTATACCTCCCTCCCATCCAATGCAACATTTTCCACCTTAGATTAGTAAGTAAAGTCCACAGTTTACACTAGTATTCACTTTTTGTGTTGTATTTTCTATGGGTTTTGACAAATATGTAATGGCATTTATCAGTCATTATTTTTCCTTGCCCTGGAAGTCCCCTGTGCTCCTCCTATTAATCCCTTCCTCCTGAAACCCTGGCATCTACTGATTTTGCCACTGTCACCATAATGTCATGTAGTTGGAATAATACAGTGTGTAGCCTTTTCACTTGGTTTTCTTTCACTTAACAATGTGCATTTAAAGCTCTTCTGTGTCTGCTGGGCATGGCGGTATAGACTTATAATCCTAACTACTCAGGAGGCTGAGGCAGGAGGACTGCAAGTTCAAGGCCAGCGTGGGCAACTTAGTGAGACCCTGTCCCAAAATAAAAAGGCTCGAGGATACAGTTTAGCAGTCCCTGGGTATAATCCCCAGTAATTTGGAGAAAAACAAAAAAGTGTCTTTTTGTGGCTTAAGAGTTCATTTTCTAAAAAAATATTTTAATAAAAAATCGTTTACATTTTTGGTGTACAGCATGATGTTCACAAAATCCTTAAATAGGAAGAAATTTCATTACATTCCTTTGAATTTTACAGCATGTATACTTACAGAGTACCATGTGATGTTTACAGTAGGATAATGTATCCAACTCTCACATTGCTGGCTTAAAAGAAGAACTTTAGGGCCGGTGAGATGGCTCAGCGGCTTAAGCGCCTGCCCGGCAAGCGCGAGGGCCCGAGTTCGACTCCCAGAACCCACATACGAAAAAAAAAGGGGCCGGTGATATCGCTCAGCGGCACGGGCGCCTGTTGGTGCACGAGGTCCTGAGGTCGACCCCCCGGTACCCACCAAAAAAAAAAAAAAAAAAAAGAAGAACTTTAAGAACTATTTAGCTAGACATTTGACATACCAGGAACTAAGCATTAGGAAAGTAGCTTGGTTTAGGATTTAAGAAGTATCTTTTTGCCTTTGAGATAAATTCAAAGCATAATGAGTCAGACATACCCAAAAGATAATAAATTATAATAGATCATAATTCCAAATCTCATCCTACACAGCTGATGAAAATACCAGTGCCAGTTGTCTGTAAATTGGTGATTTTACCTATCACTCTGGTCTGCTGCTGTTCATTAAGAACCGTTTTTTTGTTTTTTTTTAAATTTTAATATTTGATGTCATTTCATTTGGCCAGGACTATCTAACCTGTATAACAAAAGGATACAATATAATTTTAGGATACAGTAAATGTCTCTTTGGTCTTAGCTTTTTCTTTGCTTCAGCTTATTTTAGTATTTAATAGCTTAGTATTTAAAAGCATTTTAGTATTTAATAAAGCATTATTTTGAATGTTATACATGCAATTTGATTCTATTTTCATAAATACCTATAAATAGGATAGACTTACTTAAATAATTTGTCCTAGTTCCATAGATGATAAGTGGCAGAATCAAGGAAAGCCCACAGCTTTGACATTACATTAATTCTTTTATGTAGAGAAAATATTGCTTCATTCAGAAAATAATTTTATGTGTGTAATGCTATGTTGGTTACAGAAATAAATAAAACATTGTGTTCTCGCAGTTAATATTCTTATTAATACCCACTGTTGTCAGTATTCAGTTTCCTGACTTACTTCAAGAAATTGGCCACACTTCTTTTTCATGTTCTTATAGTTTTTAATTTTTATTTATCTCATGAACAATATGTTAACAAAAAACAGGCAGTATTTTAACAAATCAAAAATAATCCATTTTATTTTGTATAATCTGTTTCCATGTTGTATAATCATTTTTTATGGCTGTAATAGATATATTTTTAAAGTAATTAAAATGTTCTCTTTTTTACAGATGGCGGGTACCATTGATATGACTCTTCAAAGCGACATTATGACAATGTTTGAAAACAACTTTGATTGAAACTAAGCTTTTAAATTAACCGTCAGTTTTATATGAGTGATATAAAAGGTTAAAATGCATATGGTAAAATGATTGCTTTCAGACATGAAGATACCAATTTCATGTTGTAATTTGACTGCTCTAAAATGATTAAACATTTCACTTACATTTTTAAATAGCTATAGGTTTATTTTTAAGGACAGTATAGGAAATTTTATGATTTGGATCCCTGAAAACTGAATAGATTCCATATGTTACTCATTCTACAAATAATTGTCAGCAATGTATTATACGCCTTGTTTTAAGCAATGAAAATCCAATAGAGATACTCCCTGATTGTTTAAAAAAAATGATGACTATATAAAGATATATAAAAAACATGGTTCCTGTTGAGTTTTTAACTTTTAAAACAAATACTTGTCTGCATTCAGAAATATTTAGAGCTTCTAACAAATAATACTTGGTTTCCTCAACCATCAAGTTATTGAAGATTCTCTGCTGGTTCCATATTCAAGTTTTATATTGACATTTAATTTAAAGAAACATTACCTATAGTTTGAGAGATGTTGAATTTAGCCAGGTGTGGTGGTGCACACTTGTAATCCCAGCACTTAAGAGGCTGAGGCAGAAGGATCACTGCAAGTTTGAGGCCAGCCTGGGCTACATAGTGAGTTCAAGGCTAGGCCGAACAACATAATGAGACCCTGCCTTTAAAAAAAAAAGAAAGAGGGCCGGTGAGACGGCTCAGCGGCTTAAGCGCCTGCCTTGCAAGCGCGAAGGCCCGAGTTCGACTCCCGGAACCCACATACGAAAAAGGGGCCGGTGATATCGCTCAGAGGCACGGGTGCCTGTTGGCACATGAGGTCCTGAGGTCGTCCCCCCGGTACCCAAAAAAAAAAAAAAAAAAAAAAAAAAAAAACAAACAAAAGAAAAAAAAGAAAGATGTTTAATTTGAAGAAAAATAACAGTAAATATTAATTATGTATACAAGTTTCTATAAGAATGTACATTTCTTTATATGTATATGTGATAACGATGTTTAATTTTACTTAACTCTAGTATTTAATATTCTGTAAAATATTTTTGTCATTTTCAAGTTACAATTTTGTATAAATCATGTGTATTAGCTTTGTGTGTTTTAAAATTTTGAACTCTTGACTGTAAAATTATTCAGGCACTATTCTGATAAAAATTGAAAGTGTGTATTTTAGAGGAGTAAGTTTTCTTGAACTCATTTTTATAATGATAAATTTTTGAAATACCTTTAGACTGTTAGCCAATTAAAACATGATTAACTGATAAAAGTAGTGGTGTTACCTTCATGCAATGGCCAGAATTAAATAAGATAACTATTCCTATTCAGCTGTATCTATTTTTAATCAAGAAGTCAGTATGTGTATGCTGAACAGTATGTTTTATGTTACTTCCTTAAAAAACTATAGGGAGCTATGTTATGACCACCATGTTTAGTTTAACCAACCTGGCAGTTTGTCAGACTACCTCAATTTTGGTAGGTTGGTTGAAGTCAGTTTAGCAGAGAATAATACCGATTTATAACTAATCCTTCCTATATAGTGTACACTTTTTTAGTAAAAGATTTTGTCTTTCATTTAACATTGAGAAGTTTGGCTTCTCTTCTTACATTTAACTTTCTTCAACTAAAGCCTGATTTTATGAGGACCCTTTTTCTAGCCTCATCTATCACCGCTCTCCAAATCCTAAAATTTTTTCATTGTGTTTTCTCGGATTCATGAAATGTCAACAACACTCCCAACGTAGTTGACCCTTTTCTTGTTCCTTTTCTGGTTTTGTTCTGAGTTGTTCAGAAAGTGTGATCCCTGGACCAGCTGCATCAGTTTCAGCTGGGATGTTTATAGAAATGCAAAGTTCTCAGATTTTAGACTTACCTAAATCAGAAATTCAGTGTCTAAAAAAACTCCCTGCTTTAAATTTTTCACGTCATCAGACTACACCACCCATAAGTCATTTACCCTTCCCTTGTTCACTCCTTTTTCCCAGGGATGTCAGTCTCAGTTGCCTCTCCTGTGGATGCTTCTGTGTTCATGATCTTGATTATCAGCGAGATCATCTCCAGCCACCCACTCCTTTGCCGTTGCCAGTTTCTGAAACCTTTCCTTAGTCTCCATTTCAGACATCTCTCACTACTTCCACCTGTATTTTTCCAGCTTACTCGAATAGCCTTTGACTCCAGCAATCTTTAGGCCTCCCCAGGACCTACAATCCATTAATTCTTTTCACAGTGCTTCTCAGACTGGGGTTATAGCTCAGTGGTAGAGCATGTGCTTAGCTTGTGCAAGGCCCTGAGTTCAATTCTTAAAACACAGTACTTCTCCCTTTCATGCCCTCACTTCTGTACTTATCCTCTAAGTTTGTAGTACATTATTATAATCACTCCTTTGCATAACCTCTTGACCCCTTTGTTCCTTTCTGTTGTATTCCCCTTGGCCAAATTCAAATCCTTATGAAATCTGACCACTGGCTCTGCACCCATTGAGCTGAACGTGGTGAAAGAGGTGCAACCGTGATAACTGTTCTCACTTTAAATTTCTGAGCATAAACTCAAATGAGCTTTAATGTTGGCTAGAAATCTTAGTAAGTTTCCATGAGTTGTTCATTCTCCCTTGAAAGTCAGCTATTTCATATTTCCATTCTACTTCAGACCTCCAACCAAAACAGCCTCCCTTACCCTCAGTCTATGCTACCTATTTCTTACTGCTTTTTCACTGAGGTAACAAGTCATTCTTTGAGAATTTCAAGTTTCCAACCCCACATCTGTTTATAGGTTCTGTTCTTCCTTCTGTCACTAAGGAGGAACTGTTCCCTAAATTATGGCAAATCTCTGAACAGTTCTCTCTCACTTCCCCAAGGACGTTACTCCAGCAATTGTGATTTCCATCATCAGTGTTCTCTCCTGTAGATAATTATCAGTATATAAACTGTTTTATCTGAAAGCTCAATTATAGAATATGTGAGTTCCTTCTTTATGTTGGTTCTTCACATCCTTGGCTCATTCTTTTTTTTTCTTATAGTAATTTTTAAAAATTAAGACAAAACTTTCAAAAAGCACAATTTATTGGTTTTTAGTATGGTCATTAAAGGAGAATCTCGTTTATTTATAAAATTTTTCATAATTATATATTCTGGATCTCAGCATTTTGTATTACAAATATTATCTATGTCTATTTAAACATTTGTATATAATTGTGTTGAAAACAATAGAACCAATTTACCAGCTCAAAAATCGTCATTTATACATGAATATTATATCTAATTGTTAATTTTATAATGTACTTAATCACAAACCTTTTAGATATAATTTAAGTATAAAATTTAGAGGTATTAAGAAAGTTTCTCTCTACCCTTATAGAGAGGTCAAGGCTTCTGTATTATTCTACCTTTATGCTCATCCAAACAGAAAAGATTTGAGGGACTTGTTTTTACAAAAATATGGCCATCTATACATGTTATTTAATGCATCATGCACATATCAGATCATTTCATGACTATATAATTTTTTAAAAGCTGTACATAGTTAAGTAGTACATATAGCTGTATAGTGCTTATATAAACAATCCCGTTGACTCAGTTGCTTACCACCTTTTTCTACTATGAATAGTACTGAAGTCAATATCCTGTTAATACAGCTTTATGTATTTGTGCTTCTGTTTCTAAATGATCAATTCAGGCTCCTAAAATGGGATCTGTGGGTCGGAAGGTACAGTCCAAGGAAATAGTTTTAATAGATACTGCCAGATAAACTGTTCCCCAAAATAGAATGGTTCATATTCTTAGAAGTTTGAAATACAACTTTCTCATTATCCTCACCATCATTGCAAGTTCTTGCCCTCATTTTCTGTTAAAGTGAAAACATTTTTTAGTTTTCTTTCATTTGCATGGCCGCAAATGAAGTTGATCAACTTATATTTGTTTGCCATGTGAGTTGCCTGATGATTCTTTTTAGATTTTTTTCTTATCAACCTGTACGTTTTTTCTTTTGGCCTTTTTTATGTTGGCCCTTTGTTTTGGAAACGTTTTTTTCCTATATGTTATTTGTCTGTTGAGGCTTTTTTCCCATTAAAATTTTAAATTTTATGTAGTCATATATCTGGCTTTTCCTTTATGGTATCTGAATATTTTGTCCCCCACATCAAGTTGATAAAATATTCTTATGTATTTTTTGTGCTTAAAAATCCAGATGTAGGGCCAGTGAGAGAGCTCAGCGGCATAAGCGCTTGCCTGGCAAGCGTGAGGTCCTGAGTTTGACTCCCGATACCCACATACAAAGGAAAAAAGGGCCAGTGATATCGCTCAGCGGCACAAGTGCCTGCTCGCAAGCGCGAGGTCCTGAGTTCGACCCCCCGTACCCACACACACAAAAAAAAATCCATATGTAATTTTTACACTAGAGTTCCAGTTGTATTAAAGATGTTTTTAATCTGTGGTTATGAGGTTGCAGGGCTTTATTTCCTTCCGAACAAATTGTCAGTTACAATGTAGTCACACTACCACAATTTATTTACTGAATGTCTGAATTGCATAATAATTACTGGTAAAAATTTGTAATTCATAAAAGTTGAATGAATTTAAACACTATTAAGGCTTTAACTGAAATTAGATTAGAATTAAATTTAGAGACCTACCAATTTTATTTCTAGCTTTACAAATATACCCTCTGCATGTGATCCATTTTTTGAGCACTACAGTCTCAAAAGAAGCAGAGTTGTTGTCTCTGGTCTTTTCATCCTGGAATTAGTCGGGAACAGAGCAACTGGGATGGCAGGACTTCTTCCAAGTCAGATGCCTAGGGCCATATTAACATGATAGTTGTGCCATGGGGTACTGGTGAGTTGGGAAAGTTGAAGGGAGATCTTCAGAAGGCTAAAGGCCAAAGCTACAGTGAGATCAGACATTGTAACACAACCTTTTACCCTACTCACCCCAGGACTTCCAGAGAATACCCGTTTGTAAAGTGTTTCTATGAATAAGAATCTTCTGGAGGGGAGGATGGGCAGATTTGGAAAAAATGAAACTTCTAGAAAAGCAATTAGATATAGGTGAAAAAATAAATGAGCTAGGACTGAGGGGTGTAGCTCAGTGGTAGAGCACTTACCTAACATGCATCAGACCCTGGGCTTAGTCCCCAGCACTACCAAAAAGGAAAACCAGTGAACTAGAAGATAGGCAAATATACCAGGTTACAGCACAGAGAGACAAGGGGAAGGAAGATGTAGAAGAGATATTAAGAGATTAATAAGAGTGTAGGGGTTGACAAACCATGACCCAACAGGTCAAATCCAGCTTGCTGCCTGGTTTTATAAAGTTGTACTAAAATACAGCCATACATTTATTTACATGTCTATGCCTTCTTTTGTACTCTAGAGTTCAGTAGTTGTGACAAGTACTGTATGGCCCTCAAAAACTAAAATACCTGCCGTCTGACCTCTTACTGAGAAAGTGTCAGGAAATTTGCCAACCACTGATCTAGATGATAAAATGAAAAGCTCTACCATATCTAATGAGAGTTCTTGGAAGCAACCACAAGAATAGAAAGGGTCATTAATTTGAGAAAATAATTGATTTTCTTAAAATTGAGAAAAGTGAATCCTTTTATATGGAATTGCAATATCCTAAACAGAAAAGAATAATGAAAAATTCAGACTTAAGACATTTTTCAGTGGCCAGCGCACCACCATAAGCAAAGAAAATTTTGTAAATAGGGAAAAGGAGCTATAAAGGAGCTTATTTTTATTTCACCAAGTGAAATTAAGGAGTAGTAGCTGGGTACAGTGATACAGATATGAAATCCCAGCTACTTGGGAGGCTGAGGCAGGAAGATCAAAATTTTGAAGACACCCTGAGCAGCTTAGTGAGACTGTCTCAAAATAGCATTTTTAAAAGGCTCTGGAGATATGACTCAGCGACAGAACATATGTCTAACGTGTGAGGCCCTGGATTTATCCCCAAGACTGAAAAAACAAAAGCAACAATGAGGGCCGGTTAGATAGCTCAGCGGCATAAGCGCCTGCCTGGCAAGCGCGAGGTCCTGAGTTCAACTCCCAGAACCCACATAAAGGACAAAAAGGGGCCGGTGATACTGCTCAGCGGCACAAGCACTTGCTGGCAAGTGCGAGACCCTGAGGTTGACTCCTGGTACCCACATTAAAAAAAAAAACAAATAGTGAAATGAATTTTAAAAAGTTTCTAGAGAAAAATAACTGGCAGATTGAAATGTGGAGAATTCGGAGGGCTGTGATTTTTCTTCTAGCATAAAACATGCATGCATTTATCTTATAGTTTTTTTTTTTGGTCTTGTGTATCTATAGCTTTTCTGTGCTGCAATTTCTCTTTTGACAGTGCCCTGTAGGGCACAACTGGTTATCAGTGGCTGCCTTTATCATGACTATTTCTGGTTTTTTGTTTTTTATTAACACAGTTTATGCATATGTCAGCATATAGTTTCTTTTCACCTATTCTGAACCATTTGTCACAGGAAAAAGTGTACTGATGAGATTCCAAGTTTATGTGATTTATAAGTTTTTGAGTGAGAGAAAGAAAAGTTATATACATTTCATTGCAAACTGAGGATTTCTTTCACATTATAGATCATAGAGCTGTGTGTATACAAGAATGATCTGAAGTGATTATGCCGTATTTCTGTTTACCCACCAGTCTTTGATTAAATAAAAAGGAAAACGAAGTGAGGAAAGTCAGCTTTGATTTCTGAGCTCACTAAAATGACAGTGAAAATTTTTTTCCACAAAATGGTGTCTTAAATGGGTAAAGGATATTCAATTTTTATGGGAAGTAAAGTGGTTTTAGTGGCTCTATTCCATTTATAGTTATACCACCAAGAACCTGTCTTTAAAGTTGAGATAGCACAGGAATATAGGGTGAGAGCATTACACAAAGGTTTTAATGGTCAGACTTGAAAGAGGCCCCTTGCAATTATATCTCCTAAACAGAACCTGACTTGCCCATACCTGACTGCAAGTCTGGAAAATTTGAAACAACAAATGGGCATTGGTGATTCTTTGCCTCACACAAAGTCAATTTAAAAATAATACTTATGGCTAATGAACATGAAATGATGTTCAGTTTAATATTGAGGGAAATGAAAATCGAAGCCATAAATGACATTAATCTTTACTCCTCAAATTAGCTAAAATGATACTTGGATATGATAAGTAGAACTTATGCTGTTAGGAGCATAAATACATATATAACCATTTTGTAAGATAATTCAATATTATTTTATAAAATTGAATAGCTGTGTAGTGATAACCCAGCAATTCTCTCCAAGTATATACCCTAGGGAAGCTATTACAAACCAAGGAGACATGTACAAGGATGTGGATCATGAGAGAAAAGGAGGGGGAAAGTGAGGGAAGGAGATAGGAAGGAAAGGAGGAAAAAGCCAAACCAAATACACATACATAATGGAACAGAATAGAGATCCCAGAAACGAAGCTACGCAAATAAGACAAACATGCAATTCAACAGGGGAAGAATAGCCTTTTCAACAAGTAGCACTGGATATCCGTTGACAAGAACAACAACTCAACTCTCACACCTTATATAAAAATTAAATCAAATTGGATCATGATCCATCTGTAATCAAGAATAAAAAGATCGGGGCCAGTGAGATGGCTCAGCGGCTTAAGCGCTTGCCTGGCAAGCGCGAGGGCCCGAGTTCGACTACCGGAACCCACATACGAAAAAGGGGCCGGTGATATCGCTCAGCGGCACGGGCGCCTCCTGGCGCACGAGGTCCTGAGGTCGACCCCCCCGGTACCCACAAAAAAAAAAAAAAAAAAAAGAATAAAAAGATCGTGATCTTTTTGATTTGACATCAAAAGCATGAACATTATAAAAGGAAAAACAAATATGACCTTATCCAAATTAAACTTGCTCTGAAAGGCTACAGACTAGGAGAAAATATTTACAAATCACATCAGATATGATAAAGATTTGTAACCAAAATATATAAGAACTCTCAAACAATAGTAGGGGAAAATTTTTAATCTTTAAAACAACAGATTTGTCAAAGAGTAGCATATAAGTTACTTAGAAGATGCCCAACATTACTAGTCACTGGGGAAATAAAATACCACTGCACACTTAGGGAATGGCTAAAACTAAAAAGTTAAAAAAAAAAATACGTAGTTTTTTCAAGAATGTGAACTAAGTATCTCTCTCATATTGCTGGTGTGGTTTCAAAATTGTACAGCCACTGTCTTGTTCAGGGATGAACCCAGGCCCTCAGCACATGGCAGGTACAGCCTCTCCCACTTAGCAACACCCCCAGCCCTTTGTAGCCACTTCAGAAACCAGTTCTGATAGTTTCTCATAAAACTACCACCTGGTCCAACAATCCCACTTCTAGGTAGTTATCCAAGTGAAGTGAAAACACACACACACACACACACACATCTTTACGTGAGTTTACAGTGGATTTGTTCATAACAGCCCCAAAGTTGTGGGGGGAGTGGTTCTGAACTGGAGAATGAATAAACAGTTGTGTTACATCCACTCAATGAAATGGTAATTCACAATTTAAAAGAAATGGAACAGGCAATAATATGGATGAATCTCAAATACATTATGGTACATAAAAGAAGCCAGAAACAAAAGGTTACATGCTATATGATTCCATCCATACAATACTCTTGCAAACAACAAAAATCAAGGGCAAATAGACCGATGGTTGGTTGCCCGGGGCTTGACTTGCTCTAAAAAGCCTACTTGCCGTTTTCTAGCTGGGCTGTAACAACTTTGAACCTAGCAGGAGAATATTATTATCTTGAGATCATCAGGAATAAAGTAATAGTATCATAACCCAGTACGAAAGTCGTTTGCTGTCCCCTCCCTTCCCGTACCCCATTATTCTGTGACACAGAGGAAGGCCTAAATTCCAACAATCAGGTGGGCAATGGAGGATCAGAACACTGGTCAAGGAGAGTGGCGCTTCCGCGGTACCCAGAACGGTTTGGAAAGTCGCCTTCATTTTGCCCACAGTTTTAGTGCCTGTCAAATGCGAAGTCGCTCTCCGCGGAAGAAGGCCGTGGAGTCCGCCTTCGCCGGGCCCGGGGCGGACCTCGCAGCCCGGGTCTCCGAGCGTGTGCGGGAGCCGGCTCGGACTCGGGCACGGAGCGGCGCGGCACGGCCGCCGGGCCCGGGGAGGGCGCGCGCGGAGCGGCGGGGCGCACGGGCGGGCCGCCTGACGCGCCGCGGCGCTGCTCTCCCGCTCCCGAGCGAGGCCAGCCGCGGGCCCGCCGCCGCTCCGCCCTATGGCGAGGCTGCGGGACTGCCTGCCCCGCCTGACGAGAGCGATCCGATCCCTGCTCTTCTGGTCCCTGGTCTACTGCTACAGCGGGCTCTGCGCCTCCGTCCACCTGCTCAAACTTTTGTGGAGCATCGGCAAGGGACCCGCACAGACCTTCCGGCGGGCGGCCCGGGAACACCCTCCCGCGTGCCTGAACGACCCCTCTCTGGGCACCCACTGCTACGTGCGCATTAAGGTGAAGGCCGGCGCGGGCCTGGCGGTACCTCGGCAAGGACGTGACGGCCGTGGGAGCGTAGGGGCAGGGCTGCGCCTTCCCTGACGCCAGGCTCGGCGTCCTCTAGGGATGCCTGGGCTCGTGGGGGGCACGGCGGCCGGAAGACGCAAGGGGAGGCAGGAGGGGCGAGGTGTGAGGGGAGAGGGGTCAGGTTTGCTTGTCTTTATGTGGGGGTTGGGGGGCAGAACGGGAAGAAGAGAGGGAGAGGGAGGGAGGGAGGTTCGTTTTGCTTTCTGGAGTTTTCTAATCAGAGTCCTGTAGTTGTACTTCCTTTCCTACTGTCACCTTTTTGCCCTTTAGAGCTCAGATCAACTGTAGGGAATTGCTCCTAGTGATGCCCTACTGTCTCAGGAGGCTGTCTTTGCCCAAATTTTGAGGTAGAAGGAGTAAATCTTTGGATTTCAGGGTTTGTTGTAATCACAGATGACCTAGGCAGCACGACAAAAATGAATAAATGCTATATGTTCGTGAGGAGGGAAGTACAGGAGTGGAATTCAAAGTAAATGTCAGCCGCGCATGCACTCTGTCATTGTCTGTACTTGTCCCAGGCTTTCTCGTGGCCCCGAGATACGCTATTTCCAGAGACTCCAGGTGGTGAAGGGAAATACGTAGTCCACGTGATACATCCCCTGCAGTCTGACTCATAGGCCTTCAAAACCAGCATTGCATGAGGAGATATTTATGTCACCAAGTCCTGATTTCCTGCTAGGCGCTAAGTTGTCCAGCATGACGGAGTTCAGAAGGGCAAGAGTTTCCTTCCTTCCTAAGATGTTCCTCTTGCCCTTCCTTACCCTGGGGTTGAATGAAGAATTGAGTTAATATTTGCCACCACCTGCACCCCCCCCAAAAAAGGACAACTTAGAACAATAAATGGACACATCAGTGCAATAAAGTATGTGTGCATTAAATCCAGGCAAATGCCTACAGCAATCATCCTCTAAGACACCACCAAAACGAAAGAGAAGTTATTGAACTTGGAAGGGATTCTGCAGTTAAGGGCAAAGTCAGATGTTAACTCTGTCCAAGTAGAGGTGTAACAGCACCCTGGGAGTCATCTGGAATTCCTCGTGGTACTTTTCTTCTGACTCTAACCACCTAAAGTTCTCCCTAGAGATACAGAACTAAAGAATGGAAAGAACATCATCCTGGGAGTTTGTACAAGATGAGGATTCCAGTCACGCTCTGCTCCCAATCACCTGTGTTAACATCTTTGAGCCTCATTTTCTAGATCTGTAAAATGATGGTGTTGCATTAGAGACCTTTAAGATGTATTAACATCTGAAAACCCAGATGTTGGGTAGCTGTATACAGTATAACTCAGTAATCATATACAGCTATTGATTCTGGGGTCTCTCTCTCTCCCAGCTTTCTTTCAGTTTTGCTTCTTCTTCTCCTATCTTCTCCTTAGTTTCCTTAGTGTTGCTATATTCTTCTCCCATTCCCATTCCTTTTCTTTTCCTTGGGCTGTCTTGACTCCCATGTGCAGAGTTTAAGTCTTGCGCACTCCCGGGATTCTGCTGTTAGAAACACACCACTGACGTGATATGGGGAACAGATAGATGCAAGGGGAAGGTACATGCAACACTCAAAATAATAATGTGGGGAGGAGAGACCTAAAAATAAGGGAAGGAGGTGTGAATTATATAACTGATGGCACAGCTTTTGACGGGTAAGCTGAGAAAAGTACGTGACTAGGAAGTAAACTTGGCAGGAATATACATTCAGATCAGAGTTATTTACATGTCCTGCCAAATTTGAATGAGATGAAAGGTGACACATCCATAAGATGAAAGTTACAAATTGTGACATTGCTTCAAAAGCTCAAAATACCTGTATGTAATTTGACCTTGTAGTAAGAACTAAAAAGAAAGGTACTGTGAATGACATGTTCATAAAACTGAATCAATTTATCCTATTGATAAAACATGAAGTTTTTATTTTTGAAAATTAATATTTGATTTCTTGATGCTAAAAATAATGTAAGCCAGCTTTTTAAAAATAAAATGAAATTACTAAATGTTCCAGTCTGACAATCAAAACCAAACATCACTAAAATTCCATACCTTCCATTTTCAGGATTCGGGGTTAAGATTTCACTATGTTGCTGCTGGGGAAAGAGGCAAGCCACTCATGCTGCTGCTTCATGGATTTCCAGAATTCTGGTAAACTTACCAAATACCTTTTTTTTTTGCATTAAAACTTGATTTATTGGCTTAGTCTACTTTGTGCTACAATAACAGAATACCACAGAGTGGTTAATTTATAATGAATAGAAATTAATTTTCTCACAGTTCTGAGGCTAGGAAGTCCCAGATCAAGGCGCAGTATCTGGTGAGGGCCTTCTTGTTGAGGTGGAAAGGCAAAAGGGCAAAAGAGGGTGAACTCATCCTTCCATAATGGCTTCAATTCCACCATGAGGGCAGATCCCTCATGGCCCAATCACCTCTTAAAGCTCCCATCTGTTAATACTGTTATACTGGTAATTAAATTTCAGCATGAGTTTTGAAGAGGGCAAATGTTCAAACCATAGCACTTATCCTAGAATCATTTTTTTATAATGACTTTGGACAGGCCCTACCCTATGATAATTTGCCCAGAGTTATCATTCCTGAATATTCCTGAATCACAGCAAAGGTTTCCCTCCTAAAGAAATCCATATGTGACTATCATAAATTTATTAATTTTATGAATATTACAAAAAGTAGTTTTTTGCTTGTTTACAAAAAGTGTTTTTTAATATTTCAAATTTCTGAAATGGTTACACACCAGTTTTTATAGAGTACCTACTATGGACAAAATACAACATTGGGTGGGAAAGGAGATTTAAAACAAACCAAAAGCTTGGAGCTCTTTTTATCAGGAAGCTTTTGATGAATCTAAACTATTTCCCATGCACATGGAACAGGCTGACATGAATGCAGGATAAGTTAAAGAATATTTCACATTAAAAAGAAAACCTGAAGACAAAAATGCAGAGTTGTTACTGTCTTATTCTATTTGTGCTACTATAACAAAATACCTGAGACTGAGCAACTGATAATGAACAGAAATTTATTTCACACAATTCCAAGTTCAAGACACGAGCCAGTTTGGTGTCTAGTGAGGACCCAATCTCTACTTCCAAGATGGTACCTTGTTGCTGTGTCCTCCGGAGGAGCTTAAAGCTGTGTCCTCACATGGTAAAAAGGCTGAGGAAAAAGGCCTAACTAGTTCCCGCAGCTCTTTTATAAGGTTGCTAATAGCATTTATGAGGATGTTGCCTTTGTGACTTAATCACCGCTTAAGGCCCCTCCCTCAATACTATCACGTTGGTGATTAAGTTTCAACATCTGAATTTTAGAGTACATATTCAGACCCTAGAAGTTACCCAGGGGGAAATTTTCTATTCTCCATTGGCCCCACAAGGCCAAATAAATACCGCGGAAAGCAATGATTGATTTAAAAAAAAATTTTTTTTAATGGAGTATCTTTAATAGAGACATAATTCCACTTGGGAGGCTGAAGCAGGAGGAGCACAAGTTCAAGACCAGCTGGGGCAATTTAGCAAGACCCTGCCTCAAAATAAAATTTAAAGAAAGGGCTGGGGCTGGGCATGGTGGTGCACACCTATTTCCCAGCACTTGTGAGGCCAAGGGCAGGAGGAACACCATGAGTTCGAGGCCAGCCTGGGCTACATAGTGAACTCAAGGCCAGACTGAACTACACAGCAAGACCCTGTCTAAAAAAAGAAAAGAAGAAAAAGAAAAAGAAAGGTTGGGGATTTAGCTCAGAGGTAGATTACTTGCCTAACATATGATAGGCCCTAGGTTCAATATCAAATGGAGGGGGGTGGTAAATATTAGTGGTTTCTAGTAGCACAAGGCTATGATCTTCAGATGGTCTGAACTAAATAGGTCAAGGAATGAACGAATATATAAAGCACATTTTCTGAGCTGACTCAAAGGTAGAATATCCAGTGTCTTTTGAAAAGTCTGGGACAACAGTCTCTCCTAAAATTTCTCCTTTACTGTTTCATAATACCTAGAATTCCACCATTATAATTCTTCACTTTCTTTATAGTTTTAAACATTTTGTGTCATCCAAAGTCCTGATTTAAAATGCATCTGCCTCTGAAAAGAATATTAACTTTAGACGAGTTAGTTAATACTGTACTTTCTGAATGAAGGAGACTATATGAACAAGTCCATTGAAGACATCAGTTTATCAAGAAATATTAGGCATTGAAGAATGGAATGGAAGATGGTAAAGATCCATCTACCTCGTGATTTTTCTGGAGCAAAATTCATGGTGTCTTTCTTTTCTCATTGCTGAGCCAAAATACCTGACACCTACAAGTTAAAAGAGGAAAGGTTTATTTTAGCCCTAAGTTTGTAGAGGTTGCAATCCATAGTCATTGGCTGCACAACAAGATGGCATGGCAGAGGGGCACCAAAAAAGGAGAAACAGTCCATGGCAGGACAGGCAGAAGGCAGCAAAGCAGCAAGCAGCAGCAACAAGCCTCCCTTTTCCTTTTATCCCACACAGGCTACAAGCCTTTTAGATGGTGCCACCCACACCCAGGCTGGGGCTTCCCATTACCCACACCAAGAACTATGATAAACCAATTAGTGGACTAATCCAGTACCATATATCCTTAATCCCAGTATCACATTCTTAATCCACATTCACACACCCTAGATCCAGCCACTTCCAAAAAGCCCCACCTATCACCGTGTGAAGCTTTGGGGGGATGTCTAGATACAAGCCATAATGCATGAGTACGTCTCTTCCTGAAGTGACTTTCCCTTCATGAAGATTTTTTCCCCTTTCTGGATCTAGCTGCATAAATATACATGTTATTTTCATCTGTTCTTCTATCTGGGGATAATGAAATTCAATGGTAGAAGAACTGCCTGTGCAATTCAAGCATATGTATGCAGACTCATGTGAGTACATGATATAGAGTGCATGACAACTGGCTCACAATAAAATGTTACTCTGAAGCATTAATCAAATCTACTCAGAGTAAAGTTGGCAGTGAATTCTGGTTTAGCCACTTACTGGCTTGTGTGCTCCTGCACAATTGTTTATAATAATCTTGCAGAGATGTTGTGAATCAAAACATGTGAAAAGCCATTCACATGGCTCCAGGGAATACTCAATAAATGTTTTTTTCTTCCTTCATTTTCCTTCACTCAATGTGGAGATCTATAATTTCCTAATTGTGGCAGTGATGGTGATGATAGTTAACATTTACTGAGGATTTAATGCCCCAAATATTCTTAGAAGTGTTTTGCCTCTGTCTTCTCAGTTAAAGCTCGTAGCTCTCCTTTTAAAATTAGCAGTACCAGGAAGTAAGGTGCTCCTCATTCTTAAAATTCAAAGCTAGACTCTGCTGTCTGTCCTCAGTCTATAGGAACCATAATGATCTGATAACATATGTGAGTTTTCACCCCAAACATTTCATACCTTCTACCAACATTCAAGAGAGTGTTAAAAAGTCAGCCAACAAGCTGAGTGCAGTGGTACCTGTCACCCTAGCATTGCAAAGGCTGAGGCAGGAGGATGGCTTGAGTCCAGGAAGTCAAAACCAGCCTGGGAGTTCGATTCCTGGTACCAAAAGAAAAAAAAAAAAAAAAAACCCAGCCTGGGCAACATAACATGACCTTGACTCAAAAGTTAGTGTACAATATAAGGATGACTTACTTTAATATTTTAAATCATAATTCTAAACAAAATTCATTGAATGGGGGGTGATATTTACCCCAGTACCTATCCATGTTCTTTTTCCTACTGGAATGTCAGCTCTTTACATGTGGAACAATCTACATAAAGATAAAAATGAACCCACAACCACTTCCACCACTTGATAATTGTTTCAGAGTGCCAGAGAATGGCAGTGGAACTCATTTAACACAGGGCAGTAAATGCTTGCTCTTTTATTTTAAGAGATGTACTTTTTTGCATATTTTTTCATAACATTGTTCCATTGTTTATTCATGAGAGCTGTTTTGCAAAATAGAAATGCCTGATGATTGCTATACATAGGACCTTTAGTGGGTACCATTATTACCCATTCAGCAGTTTAGTAAATTCCATTCAGGTGCTAGTGAAAAAAATCCAAATCTTAGAATTTAGGACCAAATTCTAAGATTTATGTTTTAGAACAAAACTCTTTTTTTTTGTTTTTTGTTTTTTGTTTTTTAAGAGCCAAAAATACTTTATGCATGGCGTTTCAAAACACTTTCAGTTTACATTAATGTAATTCCTCTATGAGTTAACCTTTGCATAAGTGCACATGAAAGTATAAGCTTGTAGGTAGGTCAAGTAGATCAGAAGTATTTGATACAATGAAAACAAAATAAGCATAAATTGGTAATGTGTGTGAAAGTGGATTTTTAGAGAGAGAAGCACCCTATAAGTGTAATGTATTCTCTGCTTTTATCACTGCTTGAGAATAGCTGTTGAGAAATGGTACATTTAATGTATACTGTTACATAGTACACAGAAAACAATAAAATACTGAGCATTCTTTCTTAAAATATACAGGAAACATCAAAGACACATCTGTCAGAACTTTAGCTAAATTAGCCTCAAATACAGCTATCAGAGGATGATTTTTCTCTCTCTATCCATCTCAATTTGCATCTCTTTTAAAAATATTTTGAGCTGACCAAGGCAATTTTTGTGAGATGGCCTCATCACCAGCTGTGTGGAAAACATGCTTCATCACTCAAATGCTGAGCCAAGGCAAGTGAAGGCTCTTCATGCATACAGCTGAGCACAGAGGCCGACAGCCATGATCTTCCTCTGTGGTGAAGAGAGGATGTTTTTACATCTAAAAGTGGCTGGTATGGTAAAACCAGGAGCCCTCCTTATATTAAGAGTAGTAACAGGAAAAGAGTTGATTTTTTTCCTGAATGATCTCTATTATTACCTAAAGCTACCAGAAAAAAAGACAATGTGGACAAAAATAGTTTTATTTAAGATATTTTGGAAGGTTACTGCTTTTGTAAGGTGCCTCATTTTTGTATCAGGGGAGGTGTTTCATTTTGTTCATATGAATGACATGCGCATCAGTCTATCACTAGGGTGGTTTTTTTCAGTTTAGGGATAAAGTATGAATCTAATGTGTTATTATTTATGAATTCTTCAGCAGGAATATATCTTAAGGTTTTAGCTGGGACAGAAGTCTAATTGGAAAACCGGCACTACTTAAATCAGTGTTCCATTAGTTTGTCATTTTGGTCGTTCAACAAATCTTTATTAAGCTCCTACACACAACGCAGGGAGCTCACTATTGAGTAGAAGAGCCAGATAGGAATAGA
Source organism: Erethizon dorsatum (assembly GCA_028451465.1). Lineage (NCBI taxonomy): Eukaryota > Metazoa > Chordata > Mammalia > Rodentia > Erethizontidae > Erethizon > Erethizon dorsatum. Next base: position 101,439,429 of record CM051829.1, on the reverse strand, counting down.
CGATTATATAACATGTTCCCGTGCACTGGAGAGCACGGAAGGGGGCCACCCAAACCTGTAAAGGAGGCAGCCTGGGTGACTCCTGGACAAGGATATGCCCAGTGTGTGGTGAGAAGTGAGGTTTAGGGATTGTGGGGTAACAGGGGGATCATGGGGAAGATATTATTTCAAAGGACACCATATGAACGAAGCCATAAAAGCAAAACATGATACCCATGTAAGTTTACTATAACAGTGTAAAGCTGCAGAGGCAGCATGAGGTGGACTCCAAGGCCAGACTACCTGGCTTTGAATCCTGGCTCTGCTATTTGCTACTTATTGACCTTCAGTACTTCCATAGCCTTGCTGAACCTTAACTCTTGTCTGTAAAGTGGAATAAAAATAATGCCTACTGAAAAGAATTGTTTGGAAGATCAACATTGCCATATGTAAAGCATTTAGAGTTGGTCCTGACATGTAGTAAGAATGATGTAGATGTATTTATTTTTATTACAAAGCAAATTACAGACTGAAAAGTGATCATGCTGGAAGACTGGGCAGTAGTCAGATATTAAAGTTTTGGTCTGTCGGGATAATGATCATGGGATTCATGTTATGAGTGATAGGGAATCAGGAGATCTTCAGCAGGGAAATAAGAAAGTTTGTGTTATTGTGCCTCATTCTGGTTGAGAGGAATGAAATAGACACAGACCAATCAATGGGATGGTGCAAAAATGGAAACCTGAATTAATGTAATCATAACAGGATGGACAGGAGGAGTGATTACATAAATATTTAAGATATTAAATCTGCAGAACTTTATTGACTGGGTCTGAGAGATTATACAGAGGGGAGAATTGGGTTTCAGTTCCAGACACATAAAAAAACAATTCGAAATTATAAGGCTAATGAGAAAATAACAAAATTATGTGTGTCAATCGATAAGAACCTATAAGGAAGCAAACTGCTTCATTTGTTTGTTACAACCTAGAGCCAAGATTAAGAAGATTACTATGATCTAGCCAAAAAAGTATTTATTAACATTTTTCAAATCCATCTTAATTGGCAATGTTTTTGCAGATGTTTAAGTCATACATATCCTAGCAATAGGTCAGAGATTTTTGTGTGCATTCATAATTCCAAATATGTGTCTGAAACTCTTCCTGATAATCTATCTGTTGATGTGAGGTGATTGACTTGTTATATTGATTATATTGCTTTATGTCACTTTGTTGGGGGAGGCTGTACCGCGGATTGAATGTAGAGCCTTCACCCTGAGCTACATCCCCAGACTTTTCCTTTTTTTTTTTTTTTTTTTTTTTTGAGTCAGGTTCTCATTAAATTGCTCGAGTTGGGCTTCAACTTGCAATGCTACTGTCTCAGGCTTCCAAAGTGCTGGGATAACAGGCATGCACCACCATGCTTGACTTTTACATCAGTTTGCACTGCAGTCTTCTTCTCACTACGGATTTATAATCTTACATCTCCACGTTTGCTTGTCTATTGCATTCCAGAGATATTTTCAGACCATAGTCTCCCATTTGGCTTGTGTCAGATAATTTTACACTGTGTTTCCATAAACAGATGTGCATAAGGATGCTTCTTTAAAAATGCATATTTTGAGTTCTATAACACAATGAGTCACCTTGCAAAAAAAAATATATATATATATGTACTTTTCTTGTTATCCAAAATGACTTTGCTTATTTGAGGAAGAAAATCCTCCTGGATCTCTATTTTCAGTTATTTCTGCAGTTTCATGATAAAGCACAGAGGGAATGCCTGGCACCACAGAGGCCTGGAGGGCTTGGCTACAGCACTCTGGCCATTCTGAGTCATCAGTGCTGGTGCCATTTTGGTTGTTAACTGTTTTGAGTATCCCTCTTGCTTGTACTCGTGGGTTTGGATCTTCTCCAGAGAATTTTGCATAGCAAATAGAAGTTCATCTGAAATGGTTATCCTATTGGATTCTTTCAATGACAATGTTTTAATCTTCAGACATTTTCATCCATAAATGAGTTATTGTACAGTAATTACTGAAAACACTGGACCCTTTCTGATAGTGGAGTAAGATAAGTAAAATCTACTTTAGAGGGAAATGTATTTTCATCTAATAAACTTTCTAATAAGAGAATCAAATGATTATACAAAAACATTTTGCTCACGTTACTCCACAAAAGTCCTGGGTGAGATAAGTGATGTTTTTATAAAACACTCAAGCTCACATTCCCTCTCACATTATTTCAAAACTTTATAATTATTTATTATATCTAGAAATTCAGGCTGCAAAATAATGGACTGATCTTAGTACAGATTCCCTGGTGGCTATAAGCATCATTTAAGAAAAGCTTAGAAAATTGATTTAGTACATAAATATATATATATATATATGATTTTTGTATCCAACCTTTTTATCCAACTGTAAAAACTTATCATCATACCCTGCTGAAGCTTGTAAAAAGATAAAATAATTTTAGTGAAGATTGTCAGTGCTTCCTTCTCACATGGCTTTCTTTTTCTTGTTGAGAAGCAACTATATAACCTTTTTCAAAATAAAGAATTTCTTATAGATTTCCAAAAACTTTAATATTACTGTTTTTGGTGTTCATTTTTTTGCTATTTTGAGACGAGTTCTCACTATGTTGCCCAGGCTGATCTGAATTTCTGTCCTCAAGTGATCCTTCTGCCTCAGCCCCAAGTAGCTGGGACTACAAGCACTCGACATGCCCTATGAGTTATTTTTTGTGTTAGTCAATAGGGTATTTTTAATGTTTCTTTTTCCTGCAGGTATTCTTGGCGTCACCAACTGAGGGAATTTAAAAGTGAATATAGAGTTGTTGCACTGGATTTGAGAGGCTATGGAGAAACAGATGCTCCCAGTCATCGAGAGAATTATAAATTGGACTGTCTAATTACAGATATAAAGGATATTTTAGACTCCTTAGGTAGGTTATTTTTGTTTTTTTGAACAGTATTAAATTCTTTTTAAGGGACTAACTTCAACAAATTGTGAATTGATGACTTCTTTTCTTGGGAGGGTGCATTTTCCATCTACCCAAGCTGTTATCTGGATCCCGTCACAATGGTTTTGGTTACACAACCCAAAGTATATGTCCAGGAAATTTAAAATAATACATCTAGAGTATGCAGTCAAGAATGACTTTTAAAATTTGGTGGGTTTTTTTTGGAATCTGAATTCAAACTCAGGACCTTGTGCTTGCCAGGCAGGCACCGTGCTGCTGAGCTATATTCCCCACTCTCAAAATTTGTTTTCTTAAAAATAGACCTTCCTTATCTTCCTTTGGGGGAGTAGAGGAAGAAAGTGCCATCTGATTAAGAAAAAAAATAGACTTAATATATACTATTTATTATTTTTAGAATCAATTATTGAAAATCTGATTCTTGCACTCAGAAAATTTATTTCTTCAGAGCCCACACTTAAATATTGATTTAAAAATATTATAAGATCCAGAAGTACTTTACATTATCTGTCTTTTACTCATCATCTGGTACCACAATAATATTGTATAAGAAACCACCCCAAACTCAACGACATTTAACTATAATCATTTCTTTCTGTGTTCATGAATCTGCAGGTCAAATGTAAGCCAGATCTCTCTGGGTCTTTGCCTCAGACTTCTTGTTTATTTGGGGCTGGCTTCTTACTGTAAGTTGGGCTAGAGCCCAAGCTAAAGATGAGTTGCTAACAGTTGCTGGGGAGAGCTCTTTTGGCAATGGCAGAAGTGACAAGAGGTTGAGCCCAGCTGCACTAGTGTATTTCAGGCTTCAGTGAGCAGCTCATTGGCCAAAGCAAGTCATATGGCACTGCCGAAAGTTAAGTCATAAAGACTTTGGTTCCACCAGGAAACCAAAGCAAATCACATGGCCAAGTCAAAGGGGCAGCACAGTATATTTCTTCAGTGGCAGGTAGAAGAGAGAATTTTTTTTTAAACAATAATTTAATCTACTACATCCTTAGTGACTAAAACTCAGCCTACTATCAGTATGTTAAGGGAAACAACACATTGAAAAGCACCATAAAACCAAAGGACCTTTCTACAGTAATCTAATCAGGGTATAGATCAGACTGAATACTTTTAGAAGAGAAAAAAATGGGTGGAGTCAGCATACAGTGTCTTTATTGAGTTTGATTAGAGTAAAATAGATGCTGATTTCACACTCTTGTATTGCATTCAGATTTTGTGATAATTCAGTCAGACCTGGCCTAAATCTGTTATTGTGAAATTTTCTAGGCAAATCAATAATATAAGCAAACGTGTGTATGTGTGTTAGTGTATTAGAATAGTAATGGTGAGAAATACTTGAAAGAATTAAGTAATTTTAAGCATTTCAGGAATAAATTACAAATGAATCTTATCTAGCTGCACAAGGGAAATCTTTGAAGAATCTCTGTTAGAGAGGAAAAAAAGTTATTGTAATCTAGCACAGACAATGTGTCTAAAAGTGTACCTTAACTTAGTACAATTGTCTTATGTGTTTTATATGCTTTTTCACCTATTAGTCTGATTTTTAATCTGTATGTATGATAATTAACTTTATTAGGTATTATAAGATAAATAGATGAATCTGATACTGGCAAAATAAAAGGGAGTAGAGGGAAGGGGAAAAAAGAATCGAGATGTATTATGTACATGTACCAATTCCTTACATTGAATGTAATCATTATTTAGTGCAAACATGTACTAATAAAAGTTAAAAAATAATTTAAACTAATTCAAATTATCATAGTGATTACATGAAATGAAACTTACAGTCATGTGTCACTTGACGATGGGATATATTCTGAGAAATGCATCATTAGGCTGTGTTATCATTGTGTACTTGTTATGGAGTACATTTATACAAACCTAAATTGTGTCAGTTACTTGATGTGGCCTCTTGCAGTAAAGAGATAGGAAAACATAAGATGCATGAGGCTGCTTTAAGCATAACACAGATACTGTTTTACAGCAATCATTTTAATAATTAGAAGGAGTACACTCTAAAATAACAATTAAAGTATAATATAGTATAGTAAGCATATAAGCCAGTAACAGTCATTTATTATCATTATCAAGTGTTACATACTATAGACAACTGAGCATGCTTTACTTTTCTATGACTGGAAGAGCAAAAGTTTGTTTATACCAGCATTACCACAAACATCTGAGTCATGCATTGTGCTACTCTAGGACAGCTACATCACTAAGTATAGGAATTTTTCAGTTCCATTATAATTTTATGGGACCACCATCATATACGTATGGAAACGGCATTCCACAGTACATGACTGTGCCTTAAAGATGCTGTAATTAAGACTTTCCACTAATTCAGTTTGACATGTTTAGTCATAACATTGGATTTGTGGAGCTAGAAAATACATACTTCCTGGAAATAAAGATTTACAAGTTGAAGCCCAGTGCAGTAGCACACACCTACAATCCCAGCACTTGGGAGTGGATCACGAGTTCAAGGCCAGCTTGGGCTATATAGTGAGTTAAGGCCAGTCTGAGACCATAGTAAGAACTTGTCTCAAAAAAACAAAGACAAAAACAAAATACAGCTTGGACATAAATGTGGCATTTATGATTTTACTATAGCTAGTAATTTCTCAGTATTTAAAAATGAATTCAGATAATTGCATTTAAGACCTAATTATGTGCACTATTTACTGTGGTTTCTAAACTCAGATCCATAAGAGCAGAACTGTGCTGGCTATTTCAGATTTATTTCTAAATGTAGGTTCTTGAAAGAGATTCAGAATCTGTAGGTCTAGAGTGGATCCTAGGCACCTAAATTTTCTAAAAAGCTATCTACATGATTCAGATGTAGTTTTGGAAACATTAACCTCAATTTATCTGTAAAAAGTATGTAGGGTATGGTGGTAGAAAAAGTAGCTTCAGAAATGTCAGTATTTTTTGGTGAGGTAATGATGTACCACTCGACTATTTCTTTTCAATGACATTAACATTTTTTCTCAATTTCAGGGTATAGCAAATGTGTTCTGATTGGCCATGACTGGGGGGGCATGATCGCTTGGCTAATTGCCATCTGTTATCCTGAAATGGTAATGAAGCTTATTATTATTAACTTCCCTCATCCAAATGTATTTACAGGTGAGTTTAAGTTTTCATTAAATCATTTCTGCTATTGATCACTATTGGCACTGACATTTTGGATTAAAAACAGCAAAATTTGGCTAATATAATCTTTTAACAATAAAATGACTAAACCATGATAGCATATGACAGTGTTAGATACCTTGATTTTTAAATCTTCTGAAGACCCTAAGAAAATCTAGCTTCCTCTTTGCTTGCATAATGTTACTCCTTTTAGGAAAACATTTAACCATTATCTTGGAGAGAGATAAAGGGGGAAATGCAATGAGATTACTTTGAAAGTACTGAATTCTGACAACCTAGAAATAAATTTTCCTCTTGTATATCTGCTTTGGCTATTAGAAACACAAACATTTTTTAAAGCAGCAATTCTCTTTTTTTGTAGTGCTGGGGATAGAACCTAGGGCCTCTAACATGCTAGGCAAGCACTCTACCACTGAGCTGCATTGCCAGCCCTAAAGCAGCAATTCTCACGTTTTTGGTCTCAGGACATCTTTCTACTTTTAAAATCATTAAAGACTCCAATGATATTTTGCTTAGATAGGTTGTAGCTACAAACAGTCACTGTATAGGAAATTAAAACAAGAAATTTAGAAACTATTTAGACATTAATTCATTTCTTTAAAATTCCATTACATGTTAACATAAGTAGCATGTTTTAACTAACACTAACTACAAACTACATAAAACTACCAACTACACTAAACAAAGCTTTAATGAAAACAGGCTATTTTACATTTTTGCAAATCTCTTTAATTTGGGGCCTGATCCAAGACAACTGGATTCTCATATTTGCTTCTGCATCCAATCTGTTGCAATGCATTGTTTAAATAAATTTGGCCTCACACAGATTTGTAATTGGAAAAGGGAGGAATATTTTAATAGCCTTTTCAGGTGAATATGGATTTTCCTCCATAATGGTACACCAAACTCAAAAATTGGTGGTTTCTTAAAGGTTAATAATAATGTGGAATGTGATGTGTAAATGAACTTTTCATACTCTGTCATATTAAAATCCATTGGTGTCTGCTGGGTGTGGTGGCGCACACCTGTAATGCCAGCACTCTGGAGGCTGAGGCTGGAGGATCGCCATGATTTCAAGGCCAGCCTGTACTACATAGCAAGACCCTGTCTCAAAAAAACAAACAAACAAAAAATAAATAAAATAAAATAAAATAAAATCCACTGGTCTCACTAGCACTTTGAATAGACATTTTATCCATACATAATTTTGTATAAATACAAAACTGAGTTATGCAGACCTTCAATAGGTTGACATGACACAAAAATCACATTTACTGATATCACCTTAGCCTCATTAGAAAAAGCCTTAACTATTGCAAAGCTGTGAAGCTTGCAGTAGGAGTAGAAATTTTCCAAAATTCCAATTGTCGTTTGAAAGCAAGTTTTTATTTAAGCCAGGTATGGTGGCACACACGTGCAATGCCAGAACTCAGGAAGCTGAGGCAGGAGGATCACAAATTAGAGGCCAGCCTTACATAGTGAGTTCAAGGCCAGCCTGAAGCCATTTAGCAAGACCCTTTTTCAAAAAAAAAAAAGCAAGCTTTTATTTTATTAAAGCAAAGTGTACTGTTGTTTTCCTTGAAGTGAGAGGCTCAGTTTGCACATTTTCAAGAGATTATCTCCCAATACCCATCCAACTGAAGATAACTTGTTAAGCCATTAGTTCAAGTAAAAAATGATATTTTATTTTTAAAGTGCAGTAAACTCAACTCATTAACTGAAACAATTGCAGGTATGCTTTTCCTGCAACAAAACTGTTTTATGTGTACTTTCTATTTAATCACTTGGAATACTAAAAATATGTGTGCTTAAAGATGAAGATTTAATAAAATTAATAATTTTTGCTGTTTCATCAAGGAGATTGTTAAGTGAAACTATAACATTAATTAACTAATTTACTACAAGTGTGCAGTAGTGAAGAATATAGTGACTACAGGAATTATTTAGTTATAAGCCCTTGATTTATCATAAGGCATCAGTGGCTTTATCCACTATTGCTTTTGTACCATCAGTGTGAATTTCAACACGGTGAAAAACAGCAAATAATGTACTGTTATGAAAAATATTTGGCCATCTAGACACCTTCAAAGAATCTTGGGGATCCTCAGGCATCCACAGGAACTATACTTAGAGAACCTTTGCTTTAAAGGGAACTCTTAAAACTTGATGATGACTAATGACCTGTGAACAATGGCTAGGTACATTTGTATTTGTTTTGGAAAAATATAATTTTTTTCTTCTTCAATTATCCTTGTTAGATTGTTTCATTTGTTTTTGTAACAGGGTTTGACTAAATTGTCCAGGCTGGCCTTGAACTTGAAATTTTCCTGCCTTAGCCTCCTGAGTAGCTGGACAGATGTGCACCATCACACTCAGCCCTTGTTAGGTTTTCTGAGATACAAGTATTGCTAGGACCCACAGCAGTCCTTACAGAAACAAAATATTCAGAACATATTTTTATTTCTTCCCCAAACTAAACAAGTGAGGAAGAAAGGAACTGTGACTATGTAAATACTGCATATTATAAGTGTAAGGGTTAAATTTTAAATACATGTCCAATCGACTATCTTTGTTGAGTTACTAAGCTTAGTACTCAAATGTTCTGGGATTCATTATATTTTTCTCAATCGAATTAGGCAGTGGAAGTCATGCTACATGCTATTCAATTGATCAGGACCCTAGAGTAACTATTATTTTGGTAGTGGTGCTATATGGATTAATTGTAATTATTGATTTCACCAAGAAGATATTTGGACTATTTCTGAAATTATTTTATCAATAATAATTTTAAGCCATCAAGTCAACATGAGGATTCCATGTAATATTTTTATATTTTTCTTTAATTGTATTGATATCTTTTAATGCAGGAGTGAATAAATCTTGTTCAATGATAACTTTATAAAGAGTCTAGCATAATAGTGGAACTTACTTAAAAATTACATTTCTAAAAATCTTAACTATATTTATTATAGTCACAAAATGAGACATAAGGAAAAAAGAACCTATAACAAGGGAAATAAAAGCTAGTGTACAATATCCAACACTACTTCCCATTTAAGATGTAGGTGTCTCCCCAAACTACCTGAAATAAAACCCTTGCCATTCTAATCCTACCAAGTCAGCCTTCAGTTTTCCCGTCTGATTCATCTCATACCTTACCCCTCCTTCACCGCCCTTCAGTCACTCTGGGCTTCCTTCTCCTTTTTGTTAATACCAAGCCCAACACCTACTTGCTGCTCTTGGATGTTTTCCTACATCTTTGCATGGCTGGCTCCCTCTTGACCATTCAGTCCTCAGCCCACGTATCGCATCCCCAGAGAGGTCTCTCTGATCACGTCGACTCTTAGTCCCTCCACTCCATGCCGCCATCACTCTCAATAAGATTATCTTGTTTTTTTATGACACTATTGCTCTCTAAAATGATGTTTTTAAGTATTTGTCACTTACTGTGCAAGATCAATGCTCACAGGGACCTTTTCTGTCTCATTTATTGCTAAATTCCCTGGCACACAGTAGACACACAAATATTTACTGAATGAATAAATTTTCTAGATACAGGAATGAATTTATAGGAAACTCTCCAATTCCTTTTGAGGGCAAATGAATAAGATGTTCAATTTGAATCAATCTGTAAGGAAAAATCTTTTTAAAAAGGGAAAATTACATTACCATGAATTCCTGAGAAAAGTGTTAGGTTGCTGATAATGACTTTGGAGGAAAAGTAGTATTTGGGCTTCCTGCTCTCTTCTGAGTCAGGACTTCATAAAATGGAACTTTCTTTTTACTTAAAGTGCTATAAATTTTATAAATACTAAAAATACATATAATAAAACTAAAGATTATAGAAATTGTTCTAAAGAGCAATATATAGATTCTTTTATGTAGATTCTTTTATGTGATTGTCTTAAAAGTAAAATTGTCCTAAAAAGTTCTTTCAATAGTAAGTAACTTATACCTCTGGAATAAAGTCTAACACAGCATTTCAATTTCAGAATATATTTTACAACACCCTGCCCAGCTATTCAAATCCAGCTATTACTACTTCTTCCAAATACCACAGTTCCCAGAATTTATGTTCTCAATAAATGATTTCAAGGTAAGGCAAACATTACGAATGAAAAATAAAATTACAATGTTAAAACTTAATGAATGGTTTAAGGACTAACCTATGGATTTAGTTGTTTTTATGTCTCTGTGCATATATTTGAATGCCCAGCTGTCCAGTTTTTGTGAGAGCCCGTACTTCTACAGGCATATCCCTTTCTAGAGAACATCTCATGGAGAGAACAGGGAGTGTGAATACCAGACAAGAAAGTTTGGCAGCAGCACAAGTGAAAGCCCTTGGGAATAAAGAAAACCTGTAGACAGAGCAAGCGTGCAGGTGTTGGTGTACCATGTACATTGATATGCGAGTATGTTGGAAGCATATTGAACACTTCTTGTATGTCCAAAATGATGTTAGATATTGAAAAAGTTTTAAAAGACAATATAATTTTATTGGAAATAATTCTGTATATATCTCTGATAGATCAGGATTTTTTTTTTTTTTTTTGAAGCTGAAGATTGGACCCAAGGTTTTAACATATGCTAGGTGCATGTTCTACCACTGAGCTACCTCCCAGCTGATAAGGGCTTTTTAATTTTTTTAATATACCCCAATGCAACTATCAAACCTAACAAAATGAACGACAGCTTTTTAATCACTTAATACCTATTCAAATTTTCTTAACAATTTCAGCTCTTTTGATAGTCTTCATTTGTTTGAATCAGGAACCAACAAGGTCCATATATTGTATTTGGCTGTTGTGGCTTTTTTTTTTTTTTTTTTTCCTAATTAAGAGAGTCTCACTATGTTGCCCAGACTGGTGTTGAACTTGTGGGCTCAAGTGATCCTCCTGCTTCAGCCACTTGAGTAGCTGGGATTACTGGCACATGTAGTAGTATTATGGTTTTTAAAATTTATTACAAATACTTCTCTGGGTTTTTTTCTTTTAAAAAAATATACCATTTACTTATTGAGAAATTGAGTTATTTGTCCTGAGGAAAGATCCACACTTTGGATTTGACTAATTTATTCATCATGGTAATATTTAACTTTTTCCTCAACTCACATTTTTCTACTTCATAGGTACTACTGATCTAGAGGCTTGATTAGACTGAGTTTTAATTTGACAAGAACACTTACTTACTAGGTGTTGCTATATATTTTCTAATGCATCACCCTGAGGAAGGACATTCCCGGTTTTATGATGCCAACACTAACCAGTGGGCCCATGAATTGTCATTTGGTCCAAAATTCCCTGACCTCCTTTCACCAAATGCATACAATGATGATGATAGCCTAGGTTTATTGTTTCATTGAAGTGTGCAAAATAATGATTCCTTTACTTCTGTCATCCATTTTGCCTTTATTAATTGGAATTCTTTTGCAAAGAATTTCTCCACATCATCTATTTGGTGATTCTTAAATACATGTTACACAAGAATGGCAGGAAAAAGCTTCATTCTTTCCTACTCTTAAACAACTGTCAGTTTAATGAGCACATACTTGTTACAAGCCATTATTAGCTTGCAAGTAGAATTTTTAAAAATTAAGTGTAACAGAATTTAATTAAAATATCATTGTGCATTATAACAAGGGTTGTTTCTTTAAACTTTTATTTCATATATTGCACATATTTATGAAACCACTGTGAACTGGATCATGATGTAAAATGTATTTATTGATCTATTGTGGCCAAAAATGTTTGAACAACTTTGTTGAGGAGATCGGTTGCCAGTAAGCAACAGCTGAAATATTAAGGAAGGCTTTTTGATAGGTGTAGCACTTGAGCTGAACCTTATAGAATATGAAAAGGCACTAAGAATACAGGAAGCTTTCATAAGGGTGAAGGATACAAAAGGGGTTAAAAGGGGAGAATATAAAACAATCAGGAACACAAAATTTCATAAAATTTGTTTTTAAACAATGAAATCTTGAACCCAGCTGTAGCAAAAGTTAAGCATTGTCACTACACACTGATCACCATCCCCCTTTTTTTTTTTTATGTTGGTACCAGGAGTCCACCTCAGGACCTCGTGCTTGCCAGCAAGCACTTAAGCCACTGAGTGATATCATGGGCCCTTTTTTTCCTTTGTGTGGATACCGGGAGTCGAACACAGGACCTCGTGCTTGCCAGGCAGGCGCTTATGCCGCTGAGCTATCTCACTGGCCCACCATCCCCTTTTAAAGCTAAAGATTTAGCTATTATTGGATAATTGAAAAGTTTATTCTCTTTTCACTGAAATTAGACTTTGAAACATCTCTTTACCAGTCAGAGGACTGGCATTGGAAGAAAAGGATGTCGATTAACAACAGAAGATCTTGAAGCTTATATTTATGTCTTTTCTCAGCCTGGAGCATTAAGTGGTCCAATTAACCATTACCGAAATATTTTCAGGTCAGTATAATTTATTTTTGGTTAAGTAAAATATTTCAGTTTGATTCTAAAGAGGCAATATTTTAAGATTAAATTCACCACTTATCCAAGTAGTCAAATACAATACTCCGAATTTTTAGTAGTTTCATAGTCTTTTTACGGAAAATTTCAAACATATGGAAATTTTAAGAGAAGTATACAGTAGATCCTCCACATAGCTGTCCCTTGTTTTATGTGTAATTCTATCCACTTAATCTCTCCCTTTGAATTAGTTTGAATGGATTTATATCATAATGATTATTGATTCATTCAAGAATATTTTTTGAGCCAGGCATAGTGGTGCACAGTAAGTTCAAAACCAGCCTGAATGATAAGACCCTGTCTCAAAAAAAAAAAAAAAAAAAGAAAGTATTCTATTAAGCTCTTTCTGTGTTCTAGGCTGTTACCATGCAAGCTACAGTGATAAGCAAAACTAGACAAGATTCCTGGTCTCATGAAAACTTGTAGCATTGTGGGAGAGCCACATTAACTATTAACCAAAAAAAAAAAAAAATTAACCACAATAATGAATTCATGGTTATAAACTAACAGAAAAATGTTGAAAGAAAAAGATGAGAACTGAAGAAGTGATGTTTGAGCAAGGAAGTAAAGAATTTAGGTATTTGTTGAACAAAATTAAGGGTAGGAGAACTGGCAATCCAGGAAAAGGAAAGAGTGTGGACCAAAGCTGTGTAGGAAGATGGGTGTTGTGGCTTCCAGTAACAGAATTAGAGCCAGTGTGGCTGGAACACCCCAAGTGAGGGTGAGAAGAGCATGGGGTGAAGATAGCTCCCACAGGTAGTTAGCAGATGACCACGCAGAGTCGAGCAGGCCATATTAAGAATATAAGAGCATGATTATGAAGCCAGTGAATGAGAGTTTCAAGCAAAGGCGAGAAAGAGAGAAACTTACCCAGTTCATATTTGGGTAAGTTGTGCTCACTTCGGCAGCACATACACATATTTGGGTAAGTTTACTCAGGCCACAGTGTGGACAATGTTATTGGAGGAGATTCAGCGTGGATGTGAAAGAACTACAGCAGTCCAGGTTGGAGTCAATGGTAGAGTAAACTCGTAGTCTAAAAACAGTGGAGATGAAGAAAGTGGGTAGATTTAAGCGATATTTAAGAATAAGTTGAGTAAGTTTATGCCACTTACTCGAATTTTCAGGGCAGAAATTATATTTAAATACGTCGTAGGCTATTAACAATCCCTGGAACACCTGGCAGAAATTTATCTTTAGACCTCACAATATTCTTTCAAAGTTTCCTGAAGATGAGTTTATGATGCAAATTACAAAAAACAACAACCCACTATTAATGAGAATCAGGATACAATTGCAGCAGAACTCCTATCAATTTCAAATAGTAGAACTAATAGAGATATGAAGTATGCTTAAATTACTAAATATATAAAAGAATAAAAATATGAGAAAAGAATAAGACATTATCAAGACAGACTAGAAATAGCTTTTAAAAAACCTGGAAGAACTTTTAGAAAATGAAAAGAATGACCACTGAAGTCAATTAAATAGCAGCTCATACAATATAAAGAGAAATATTAATTAGAAGTTATATCTCAAAAAATTAACTAGAACATAGCTTAGAGAAAATATGCAAACTTAAACAGGATGTATTTGACATGGGGATAGAATTAGAAATTATGTGTAATATATAAATGCTAAGAATATGTATGTATATATATATATATATATATATATATAGTGTATGTTTAAAATTTTAAATTTAATTTTAATTTAATTTTAAAATTAAATATATGTATTTACACTAAGAATATATATGTATGTATGTATAGATGTATTACACTAAGAATTTTTCTGAGAAAATAATAGAAATAGAATGTATTAAATATTTTAAAACAAGTAGAGGGGGATAAGAAATTCAAAGGAAGGTAGAAAAGGATAAAAAAGAAGCAAAGAAGAGAAAATTAAAAGCACAAAATAAAATGACAAACCAATTTCATGTGTTAGTGGGCACAATAACAATCAATGCATTAATCTTTCCAGTTAAAAGATTCCAGATTGGGTTTTTTAAAATCCCAGCTTGATGGTATTTATGCAGTCACAAGTAAAGCATAAGAATACAAAATAGCTAAAAGAAGACAGAAAAAAGTTACATAGCAGGTGTTGGTTTAAATAAGACAAATCTTTCAAACTCTGTATGTCAGTGTGGAATCCAAGAGGAATCATGACATATGAATGAGGGCAAAAGAAATAAATTCAAACCTCCTTTTTAGACTAGTAACAAACACATTACAAATATATACTTACACATTTGTAAAGAGCAAATAGAATGATGTATTTTCATGCAAGTCTCAGTTATGGATAGAAGACAAGAATGGTAGTTTTAAAAAAAATTTTTGGGGGGGCCAGTGAGATAGCTCCACGGCATAAGCACCTGCCCAGCAAGCGCGAGGTCCTGAGTTCGACTCCCGGAATCCACACAAAGGAAAAAAGGGCCGGTGATATCGCTCAGCAGCACAGGCGCCTGCTAGCGCGCGAGGTCCTGAGGTCAATCCCCGGTACCCACAAAAAAAAAAAATTAAATTTTTTATCTCATTTTATCCTCTTATGAGATACAAAACAGCATGTTGTTACATAGCTACAAGAGGGAAAATCTTCTCATCTTTCTGAAGTTCTTTTACTAACAATTGTTCGGTAGAAAGACCTGCTTTCCCAAGGGGGAGCACTAGCATCCTGTTAATTAGAGAGGGGGAGAGAGAGAGAGCGAGAGAGCGAGAGAGCGAGGGAGCCCTGAACAGGGGAACTCACAAAATTACAAAGACAAAAGACACTTTTAAACTAGAGTGTTGTGGATTAAATCTAGTTGGGTGAAGGTCACATCAGACCTTCTGAAAGCTCAAGTGATGCCCTTGGGGTAGTTCTTCATACAGAATGAGCAAGCCAAGTACATAATTAAAAACATGGGTGTGTATGACATATACTAAGACTACAAATTAAACATATTTCATTGCATTCAGGCATGAAATTGGCCCTTATTTAGCACCCTGAGTCTTCCCAGGCTCACAGCTTGATCTAAGTACTCCCCAAAATCTGGAATCAAGGAACCAAAATGGACTCGGAATCAGACTAACTATAGGATCTGTACAGTACTGTGAAAAGATAAACAAGTATAAACTTACAATAAACACCAGATAAGAAAGTTAAAATTGACAGACTTATGGAAAAATGGCCAAATCCACAACTGCTACATACCCACTTCTCTTGAGATTTGATCAAGCAGAAAAATAATTTATGAAGTTATAAGAGATTTGAACAGTCCTATTAACATCTTTGATCTTATAAACAATTCTCTACCCAATAAATAGAAAACACACATTAATTTTCAAGCCTGAAGAATATTTATAAAGACTGGTTACATTCTGGACTACAAAACAACTCAACCAAATACCAAAAAATTAATATCATATAGATTATGTTCTCTGAACACAACGCAGTTAGAAATTAACAACAAAATTTTAGAAAACTGCATAGGTTCAGAAATTTGGGAAACACTAATGTGTGTCTAGAACAAAGAAACTACTTTGCTCTCACAGGAATCAAAACAGATGGCCTCTGTGATCCCCACCAGTAAGCAAATAATTCTGCAGGGGACACCAGCTGGGTGTCCTCTCATTCAGTTTTTTTTTTGTGTGTGTGTGTGGGTACCAGGACTCCTTTTGGGTCTTATACTAGAGAATCTCTTTATGGCCAGCTCCAAGACAGAAAGCTGGGGAAAGATTGTATGTTTTGTTTCAATGACCCATCTTAGGAAAGAGAAATCCTATTTTCTATGGCCTGCCTTGGGGAGGAGAAGGGACAGGTGAAAGGAAGGGAGGAAAAGGTTACAGAGAAAAGAGGCTTTGCTTTGTGAACCCTGCTTCTGAAGCCTAAAGTACCCCAATATTATATTCCAGTCACTTAAGCTTTGGGAATAATGAGCCAGTAATGGCTGATGAAAAAAAAAAAAAAAAGAACAAAGAATATAGAGATCCATCTCTCTCTCTATATATATAATAACTACTAAATAACTCATGGGTCAAAAAATAATAATGCAAATTAGTAACAACTTGGAAAAAACGAGAGTATGCGGAATACGGTTAAAACAGTACTTAGAAATGTGTAGCTCTACATGTTTATACAGAAAAGAAAATTGAAAATTAGTTGGCTAAGAGTTTAAGAAGTTAGAAAAAGTGTTACATGTAAACAAATAAATTTGAAGGAAAATAAGTTAGAGAGAAAACAGAAATTAATAAAAAAGACACACTGAAGAGAATCGACAAAACCAAAAGCAGAAAACTTTCATGGGGTTGGCCAGAACCGAAGCCCAGCCTGGTCAGGACTCCTATGCAGTGACCCTAAGAATCACCTGGAGGGCTTATTCAAAGGCAAATTGGACCCCACCCCAAGAGCTTTTGATTCCTGACGTCTGGGATGGGGCCCAGGTATTGGCATTTCTAACAAGTTCCCAGGGGATGCTGATGCTTTAGCTGGAGAAACACCTTAAAACCACTGCTTTAGAGTGAAGTGAAGAAAAGAAATTATATAGAGGAAAAGTAAGCAGAAAGATGCAGTTATATCTGCAGTGTTTTATTAAGCTGAGTAGTGAGTATATAGATGGTATTATTTCTACATTATTTTTTTAATCAAAGTAATAAAATATTTCCACATAAAAAAGTAATGATGGAGTATATCATACCCTGGAAATGCTGTTTTAATACTTGTAAATCAGCTAATAACTCAGTTTGGAGGAGTAACTTGTTAAATTCAGAAACAGAATTTGAGGTAGGTATGTTAAAATATATTTCGATAGACTATATGATTAACAACATAGAAAAATAATTGTTAACTACTTGTTACAGTTTTCTAGATTTTTCAAATTTTATATTTACTATATTAATCATTTTATATCAGATATATCTTGTCATTTCCCAATAAGTCATGCACTTTAACATACTAAAACATACACTCTTTTTTTTTTTTTAAAGAGAAGAAAAAACAAAACAAATCAAAAGAAGAACAAATTTTCAAAACAACATAATAGGAGGGTAACAATGGTTAATACATTACGTATTACTATCTTTTAGTTATTCAGGATACCAGACATTAGCATTCAATTGTCCAAACATTATTGGCACAAACCTTACTCTTCAATGAACTAAGTAAAATTGGTAGTGTATCTATCTTAACCATCTTATATATATATACAATTTTTTTTCCCTTTCCCTTCTTTCTTTTCCCTATTCCAGTCTCTCTTTCCTTTTGACCAGTTTCTTTTTGATTCACCATGTCTATTGTACATTTTGGATCTTATTTACTGTTTCAGTTTCTCATACTAGAGAGACAATACGATGCTTACACATGTGCTTCTGGTTTATTTCACTTATGAGTATTTTCTCGAGTTGCATCCATTTACCTATAAAAGTCTCCAGTTTATCCTTCTTTATGGCTGAATAGTACTCCATTGTATAAAAATACCACATCTTTCTTATCCATTCCTCAGTTGATGGGCATTTGGGTTGTTTCCAAGATTTGGCTATTACAAATTGTGCTGCTATAAACATGGGTGCACATAAATCGCTGTGGTGCGATGTTTTTAATTCTTCTGGGAAGATGCCCAGAAGGGGAATAGCTGGGTCAAATGGGACCTCCAACACTAGTTTTTTGAGGAATCTCCACACTGACTTCCACAGTGGCTGTACCAGTCGACACTCCCACCAACAGTGAAGAAGGGTTCCTTTTTCCCCACAGCCCCTCCAGCATTTGTTATTAGTTGATTTCTTTATAGTAGCCATTCTTTCTGGGGTGAGATGGTATCTCAGTGTTGTTTTAATTTGCATCTCTCGAATGACTAGTGATGTTGCACATTTTTTTGTATATTTATTTGCCATTAGTATTTCTTCATCTGAGAAATGTGTATTCATCTCAGATGCCCATTTTTGGAGTGGGTCTTTAAATTTGGGAGGTCTGATTTTTTTGAGTTCTTTATATGTTCTCGATAGTAATCCTTTGTCTGAGGAACAGCTGTCAAACATTTTTTCCCACATTGTGGGTTGTCTCTTCACTCTGTTGGTGGTTTCTCTTGCTGTGCAAAAGCTTTTTAATAAGATGAGATCCCAGTTATTGATTCTTTGGGATAGTTCCCGTGCGGTTGAGTTTTTATTCATAAAGTCTTTGCCTACACCAATGTCTCCAAGGGTTTTACCTATCCTACCTTCCAGCAGATTTAATGTTTCTGTTTTAATATTTAGATCTCTGATCCATTTTGAATTTAGTTTAGTGCATGGTGAAAGATATGGGTCTAGTTTTAATCTTCGGCATGTGTAGAGCCAGTTTTTCCAGCACCATTTATTAAAGAGGCTATCTTTCTTCCAGCGAATGTGTTTGGCACCTTTGTCAAAGATAAGGTGGCTTAGTATGTCTGGGGTTGTTTCAGCATCTTCTAATCTGTTCCATTGATCTTCAGGTCTGTTTTTTTGCCAGTACCACACTGTTTTTATCACAGTAGCTTTATAGTATAATTTCAAGTCAGGGATTGTGATGCCCCCTGCCTTGCGTTTGTTGCCCAGAGTTGCCTTTGCTATTCTAGGTCTCTTCTGATTCCAAATGAATTTTAGGATTGTTTTCTCTAATTCTTACACTCTTAAAATTTTTATTTTATTTTATTTTATTTTTTGAGACACAGTCTCACTATGTATTTTAGACTGCCCTTGAACTCACCATATAGTCCAGGCCAGCCTCGAACTCGAGGTGATCCTCCCGCCTCAGCCTCCCAAGTGCTGGGATTATCTCCATGCACCACTATACCCAGCTATTTACTTTATTTTATATGTAATTTATATTTCTTGTGAAATTTAGTA
Organism: Erethizon dorsatum; assembly: GCA_028451465.1. Classification (NCBI taxonomy): domain Eukaryota; kingdom Metazoa; phylum Chordata; class Mammalia; order Rodentia; family Erethizontidae; genus Erethizon; species Erethizon dorsatum. The sequence continues at coordinate 101,419,971 of CM051829.1, read as the reverse complement.
ATTTGCAACCTTACAGCCAGAGAATATGCTTCTCTTTTAGTTTTCTGGAAACAACCTCCCTTTTATCCCAATTAATCTGGTGAAAATTTGTATTATTTGGCAGTGTGACCAGTCTTTTAAAACTCCCCTTGCTAGGCATGGTGGTGCACACATGTAATCCCAACACATGGGAGGCTGAAGCAGGCGGATCACCGAGAGTTTGAGGTCAACCTGGACTACATAGTTAACAGCCAGCCTGAACTACATAGCGAGACCCTGTCTAAAAAAAACAAAAAAGAATCAAAGAAAAAGAAAAGAAAAGAAAAATAAATAAAACTCCCCTTATTTTACTGATTCAATTATTGTATGCATGGCTATTTTTATGTGTAAGTATATAATATATAAGTATGCAGATAACTGTTAGAAAATAATTTCATTTTAAGCATTTTAAATGGCCTGTAAGTTTGTATAGCAAGACGTCAATAATTAGGTACAGAATGCATATTTCTATCAATTTACCCATTCACAAAGAACTTAAAAATATTTTTTTTTTTTTTGCCTGTTCTGGGGATTGAACCCAGGATCTTACACATGGTAGGCAAGCACACTACTACTGAGTTACATCCCCAGCCAACAAAGAACATAATTTTTATAACCAAATGATTGTCACTCCCTTTGGGCTGGGGATATGGCTCAGTGGTAGAGCACTTGCCTAGAATGAAAGAGGCCTTGGATTTGATCCAAGCATTACAGAAACACCAACAACAAACAACTAAATCCTTGGTGGGTATGTGTATTATCCTTCACATTCCAGTATCATCCTGTCACCCCCCAGGGTTGGTTTGCTTGCCTTCTCTCTCTCTCTTTCTGTTTTTTTCTTATGGTTCTGAGGATTGAACCTAGGGCCTCATGCATGTCAGATAAGCACTCTCCCACTGAACTACAGCCCAGCCCCTATCAAACTTTTAATTAACAAAAATGTGACTCAATGTAGGAGAATCTACTTATATATTCATTCTCATTCTTAGTCAGGAGTCTAATCAATACCATCCACCTTTCATAAAAGCAGTGTTACAAAAAGGTGTGAAAAGCTTTAAAATATTTATACCCTTTAACTCAGGAATTCTCCTGCTGGAGTCCTGGCCTAAAGAAATTATCTGAAACACCAACAAAGATTTGGGCACAAATGCTCATTATAGCAGCACTTATAATCGAGAAATATACCATAATGTATAGGTGAATGGTTAAGTCATTTATCGGTACTATACCATAAAATAATATATTTTATGATTATTTTGAACATTATTATTAAATGAGAAAATTTTAAGAATTTAATGTGAAATTTGCAATGTGTACAATATATAATTTGTGTATATTTATTGCATTGTTTTTATAATATAGTTCCAACTATATGCAAAGAAAATGACCAAGAGATCATCTTCTGATGATGGAATTATACAGATTATTTTATTTTTGTTCTTCATACTTTTCTGTATTTAAGAAAATATACAGGGCCGGTGAGATGGCTCAGCGGCATAAGCGCCTGCCTTGCAAGCGCGAGGGCCCGAGTTCGACTCCCGGATCCCACATACGAAAAAGGGGCCGGTGATATCGCTCAGCGGCACGGGTGCCTGTTGGCGTGCGAGGTCCTGAGGTCGTCCCCCCGGTACCCACAAAAAAAAAAAAAAAAAAAAAAAAAAAAGAAAATATAAAAAAAAAAATTTTTTCTAAAAAGAATCTTTGGCACAGTGCCTGCCTGGCAAGCGCAAGGTCCTGAGTTTGATTCCCGGTTCCAAAAAAACAAACAAACAAAAAAAGAATCTTCTTGCAAAATAAATCTAGTATCATGTAATATTAAAGGTCAGTCCATACATATTTTCTGGTTTTTCAGCTCCAATTTTCACATAAAATATGTCAGCTTATCTAAGAGTAATTTAAACTATATTTAAACAGTAACAGTATAAGTATCTCTTATCACATCACTCAGAAATTCTAGTATTTTTGTAAATTCTTCATAGTGATGAATTTCATATTTAATTGTAGTCCTCTATAAATTTTGCTAGCCTCATCCAACTTGTAATTTTATTGCACCCTTTCTTAAATAAACTTTTATTTGTTTTGTTGTACAGGGTTGACTACCTGATGCGGTATTTCTCAACCATTTTGCATTATCACTTCCTTCAGGAGACTTTATAAACATTTTTTTCCCTAATCATGCTCCACCCCATGAAATTTTATTATCTGTTTATATACTATATGTATATTCATGCTGTATAAAAAGTAAGATTCCCTCTACCCTGAACCAATTTTTACCCCTTTGGAGGCCATATTGCTCCGTTTGAACGTATCAAATGCATAGCATAATGGAACATTGTGGAAAATGTTATTTTAACTTTTACAATGAATCTCAAAGCTCACATGTTTTGTTTTATAGCTGCCTGCCTCTTAAGCATCACATGGTAACCACTCCAACATTACTACTGTGGGGAGAAAAAGATGCGTTCATGGAGGTTGAGATGGCTGAAGTCACGAAGAGATACGTTAACAACTATTTCAGATTGACTATTTTGTCAGAAGCCAGCCATTGGCTTCAGCAAGACCAACCTGACATAGTGAACAAATTGATATGGACCTTTCTAAAAGAAGAAACAAGAAAAAAGGACTGAGTTTTCTTTATCTTCCACATGGGATCTGTAATGAAAGCTCTAATTTTTAAAAATTATTCATCTTATGTTTTGCTAGGGGAAATAAATCTGTTTTAATATGCTTTATTATAAATAAATATCCTGAAAATGGTATTGAAAAAATGTGAATGTGTGAACATGTGATATAATGTTAATTTTCATCTGTAGTATTTTGCACAGAAAAGTATCTGCCTTAAAATGTATACCCTTGTACAAAAAGGAAGTTGGGGAACACGGCTCAGTTTTGGTTTCTTGTTTTCTTTACCTTGTTGACATAAGGTGCCTTTTACAAATAAAGATTAAAGATTAGCCGTGCCATATTAAAAGACAAATCTGCAATGGTATAAATTTTATTTAAAAGTTCTTTTTACTACTTTTAACCATTAAAAATTCAATTATCAAACCCCATATATAATATATATATATATATGAAAATATAACTAGATGACTATGCATTCTTAAAATGGGCCATAAGTACTGTTCATACTGGGAAATTTAAACAGCTTTTTGCAGCTGATATCTTGCCATATCAATTTAAGAGACATGAAGATTCATATATGTATGTGTGTGTCCGTGTGTGCTATATTTATGCATATACACTTGGTAAACATTGCAGAGTAGGGATGCACATCCACTGTTACTTGTCTGAATTCTCCAGCTTAATTGGTGAATTAGGAAAATGATCAAAATGTCTTTTTACTCCATTCAATGTAACAAGATTGAATACTGTACTTCCTGTCTGCACTAGAATCTAAGCTACACAAGGCAGAGATTTTCTTTTATTTTGTTTACTAATATACATCCAGAGTCTAGAATAAGAGCCTGGTACACTGTAAGCAATCAAATATTTGCTTAATTAATAAATACAGTAGTCCCCATTATCCACAGAAGATACATTTGAAATGCGCTCCCTCCAGTAGATGTCCAAAACTGAGGACAACATGGAACACTATACAGTAACACCTTTTCCTCCCTAATGAAGCATTTATCATGTACTGTGGCTATTTCTTTTCCAATTTCCAGAGTGATAGCAAAACTAGCATGAATTTCCTTTTTCTTCTTTCCAATTTCACAGATAGATTTGTTCTTACTGTAGATCTTAACAACTTCAGCATATGATTTTTTAAACTAAAAACTTTCATCTTTTCACTTAAAGCACTTTACAGCTTTGGCATAACTGAATTGCCAGCATCACTACTCTTGCACTTTGGGTCCATAATTAAGTAAAATAAAGGTTACTGGAACACAAGCACTTCAGTACCAGGAAAATCTGATAATGGACATAGCTAAGGGACCACCTGGTGGGTAGCAGATTTATTCAGCATGGATATACTGGACAATGGGATGATTCACATCCTGAGTGGGATGAAGCTGAAGAGCGTGAGATTTCATCACACTACTCAGATTAGTGCACAATTTAAAACTTACGAATTGTTTTGGTTTTTTTTTCAGACCGGGTCTTGTTATGTAGTCCAGGCTGGCCTGGAACTCACTCTGTAACCTAAGTTGCCCTTGAGCTCAAGATCCTCCTGCCTCACCCTCCTAAGTGCTAGGATTATAGGTTTATAACACCACGCTTGGCCCTGCATTGTTTTTTGTTTTTTGTTTTTTTGTGGGTACCAGAGGTCGACCTCAGGACCTCGTGCGCCAGCAGGCACCCGTGCCGCTGAGCAATATCACCGGCCCTTTTTTCGTATGTGGGTTACAGAAGTCGAACTCAGGACCTCGTGCTTGCCAGGCAGGCGCGTACGCAGCTGAGCCATCTCACCGGCCCTGCATTGTTTATTTTTGAAAATTTTCATTTAACATTTTAAAACTGTGGCTGACCACAGGTAACTGAAACTGTAGATAAAGAAGAACTACTATAATACTGTATATCTGATATACTGCTAGACACTGTGTGTAGCAGGGGAATATAAAAGAAAGCGATTACATGGAACTTTTCCTTAAAAGCATACACAGAATGCAGTTAAACAAAGATTCAAGAGTAGAAATGAACATTACAAGTAAGAGTGAAAAGAGCTGCAAAATAGAGAATACCAGCTCAAAGGACTGTTCCTCGTTCCCTTGGGTTCTCCTTTGGTGCAGAAGACAGCTAATAACACTGACAAATCATAGCACTTTAGAGACTACACTGTGTTCCTAAATTAGTTCTATATTGGTGAAAAGAATGTTTCCTTTTTGAGCATAATTCTCAAAGTGACAGAAGAAAGTGGAATGTCTCTAAGAATTCTCATTATACCATAGCAACTTGTATTTACAATGAAAACTATTCTTTACATACATTATACTGGTGTCTCATAACAACATTACAAGGTAGGGTGTATCACCAATTTATAGATGTGGAAATGAGATTTAATGGGTAACTTTGCCAGTGCCCATAGTTTAAGCGTTGGATCAAGCCTAGGATCCATCTGGCTATAAAGCCTATGATCTTGCACTTACATCACATTTTGTTTACCAGCTTTGGTATCCACACCACGTTTCCTGTGGTAGCAGTAATCTGGTATTCTTCAATAGATGGACTAGATGGAAACATGTCTCAGAGACCTACAATGTGTCTTTTAATCCTGGGGAAAAGGAATTCAAATTAGTGATTACCAAGCATAAGAATCCTCCATATGACATTGTCAGAATTGCAAATGCTACCAGGTATAGAAGAAAGCCTGGTTCACACCAACTTTGATTTATTGTGTTTCCCTTTTTATCACTTTTGAAGAGCAGCAAAAAAAAAAAAAAAACCCATGATTTGTTAGTTGTATGTGTTGACACAATAAAGAAGTAATTCTGACTAATTTTAATGAAAACCTGCTATTACATTAATTTTGAGGTTTGTTATTATTGTCACCTATGTCATTTTGGGATGGTGATTGATTCATGTGGACCAGTTTTAAGAATATGAACCAAAGCTGGGTATGGTGGTGCAGACCTGTCATACCAGCACTCTGGGAAGCTGAGGCAGGAGGATCACAAATTCCAGTCCAGCCTGGGCAATTTATTGGGAACTTGTCTCAAAATAAAAAATAAATGGTGGCTGAGGATGTAGCTCAGTGCAAAAACCTCGAGTTCAATTCTCAGTAACATGTGTGTGCATGCGCACACACACACACACACACACACAATCAAATGTGTCATGGCCGATTCTGGCCTACTTTATTTTAAGATAGTGTTTCCCTAAGTTGCCCAGACCTTGAATGTGTGGTTCTCTTTCTTAGTAGCTCCTGAGTAGCTGGGATTACAGGAGTGCACCATCATGACTAGGTCAATTCTGACCTATTAAAATGAATGTACACTAGTTTTCGGTGTATGTGCAAAAGTGCTTGTAACACAAAGGCTGAAGTGTGCCATCAGTTAAACTTAGGATGAAGAGAACCGTTTCCATAGAAATCAATTTGTAGTGAGAGTAAATTAATTTGACAAACTATCTGCCAAAGCAGCTCACAGTAAATAAACTTTAAGTGGTAATGGCACTTAAATTAAAAAGTTGTAATTAGCATTTATCCATTCAAATTAATATAGCTTTAATAGGTATATATGTATAATATAAATATCAGAATTTGCAATGTGAAAACAACTTATTAGCCATATATGTCAAAAGCAAGACATTTGCAGAAAAGGAAAAATGATTTTCTGTCGATATAAGTAGTTTGTTATATTTACTATCTTTGATTTTTCTGATTTCAAAGGTTATACATCATTTCCTATTTATTAACTCACAGTCCCCCTCTAAGACTTCTATGTGCAAACGGAAAGAGTACTTGAATGTGAGGAAGGGGTGCATGCTAGAGGCCACCTCAAGAGCCAAGCTGCCCACGTTCTGAGTTTACTGAGGAGTCAGCATGAGGGCTGAGCAGTCTGTGGACTCCGAGACGGAGATGTGGGAGACCGCGGTCGCTCAGGAGAGGAGCCAGTCCCTGTATCCCCCAGCGGTGGCCAACCCGTTCCTGCAGCAGACGCACATCAGTGCGTGGCGCTGGGCCTGCACCATCCTCCTGGGGACTGTGATGGTGCCTGTGCGGGTGGCCTGCCTCGCCTTCCTCTTCATCCTCCTCTGGCCTGTGGTCGTGCTTTCCACCTTTGGTCTTCCTGCTCAACGGGTCGAACCCACCAAAAGTTGGAGAAAAAATCTGACGAAACCAGTACTTAAATTCTTGTTTCAGGTGGCGATCTTTTTTGCTGGGTTCATGGTTAAAGTGAAAGGGAAAAAGGCGACTCGAGATGAGGCCCACATTTTTGTTACAGCACCACACTCCACTTTCTTTGATGCAATCGCTTGTGTTGTGGCGGGGTTACCCTCAGTGGTCTCTGCAAGTCAAAACATGCAGGTCCCAATAGGTGGGAAGCTCCTCCTGTTAACAGAGCCGGTACTTGTGACCCGAGAAGACCCCGATTCTAGAAGGAATACCAGGAATGAAATCCTGAAGCGAGTGACATCTGGAAGGAAGTGGCCGCAGATTCTAATTTTTCCAGAAGGCATGTGCACCAATCGCTCCTGTCTGGTCCCTTTTAAGCTAGGCGCCTTCTCTCCAGGTGTCCCTGTGCAGCCGGTACTGCTCAGATACCCGAACACCCTGGACACGGTGACCTGGACCTGGCAGGGGTTTACGGGCTTCCAGGCCTGCGTGTTAACTCTGAGTCAACCTTTCACCAGGGTAGAAGTGGAGTTTATGCCTGTTTATATCCCAAATGATGAAGAAAAAAAAGACCCCCTCCTTTTTGCCAATGCGGTCCGAATTAACATGGCAAATGCTTTGGGGGTGCCTGTGACAGACCACACTTACGAAGATTGCAGACTGATGATTTCTGCAGGTAACCTTCAACTCCCCATGGAAGCGGGTTTGGTAGAATTTACAAAAATTAGCCGTTGGGCCGGTGAGATGGCTCAGCGGCTTAAGCGCCTGCCCCGCAAGCACGAGGGCCCGAGTTCAACTCCCGGAACCCACATACGAAAAAGGGGCCGGTGATATCGCTCAGCGGCACGGGCGCCTGCTGGCGCGCGAGGTCCTGAGGTCGACCCCCCGGTACCCACAAAAAAAAAAAAAAAAAAAAAATTAGCCGTAAATTAAAATTAGATTGGGATAATGTTCATAACCATTTGGATGAATATGCTACAATTGCAGTTGCCTCAAAAGGAGGGGAGATAGGAATTGAAGAGTTTTCAAGTTATTTAAAACTCCCAGTTTCAGAGCCCTTGAGACAACTTTTTGCTCTCTTTGACAGGAATAACGATGGCATCATAGACTTCAGAGAGTATGTGATAGGTCTGACCGTCCTGTGCAATCCTGTCAACACTAAAAAGATTCTGCAAATGTCATTTAAGCTTTTTGATCTTGATGAAGATGGTTTCATAACGAAACAGGAATTCACTGCTATACTTCGGGCAGCTTTCGGAGTGCCAAATCTTGATGTTGCCAGACTCTTTCAGGAAATAGCTGGAAAGAACTCAACACACATTTCATACAACACCTTTAGGAAATTTGCCCTGAAACATCCAGTATATGCCAGGTTATTTACTTCATATTTAGACCTCCAAGCAGCCCATATATATTCATTACCACAAGAAATTCAGTCTTAATCGCTGTGTTGAAATGTGAAGTCACCCCTGAACTCGGTGAAAGTACCTTCTATGTAGAAACTCTCACTGAAATAAAAATTTTCCTTTGAGGAAAAATTCAATCGTTTTTATTCTAAGTAGTATGGACATTTAATTATGATATTTAAAATGTACTTGAGGGCCAGTGATATCGCTCAGCGCCACTGGCGCCTGCTGGTGTGCAAGGTCCTGAGTTTGACCCCCGGTACCCACAAACAAACAAAAAAAAGTACTTGAGGGATATTTCAATTTCATTTTTTCTTTTTCTTCTTTCTTAAGATAATGTTTGCCAGGCACAGTGCCATGCACCTGTGTCACAGCCGAGGAGGGGACTGAGGTGAGGCAGGATTGCTTTGCAACGAAGCAAGACCTGGACTTAAAAAAAACCTACAGGGGAGTGGCTGGGGATATAGGTCAGTGGTAGAGCATGTGCCTAGCATGTGTGAGGCCCTGGGTTTAACGCCTAACACTTAAAAAAAGTGTTGGTTTCAATGACAAATGATCTACTCATAAACCTTAATTACTCTGCAGGGTTCTAGTTAGTGCTTTTATTTTGTTTAGTGCTAAAGAATGGCCGGAGAAACATAGCCCATCAGCTCCTCTCACTTTTATAGAAATAGTATCCCACTGGCAGTAAATAATTAAATTACCTTTTACATCAAAAGACTGCTAGATAAATACCTCTTTGCTCTTTCATAAAATAACCCAAGTTTCTTATTTTACAGGGCAAAATTATAAACATCAAGCCAATATGGTATTGGAAATACATTGAAACAGTTAAATATGGTGTGGCTTCCCCCACTTCTTTTATAAAACATGAAAATGATTATTTAGAATGAGAAAGAAATCACAACAGATCACAATTTCTGGAAAGGTGGCTAATATAAACATAAGTTATAAATGCAGGAGTTATGACAAATTCTATTTTGTATGGGTCTCAAAACAAAATTTTATGTTAATAATTGCCTATTCTACATTTCTGAGAATATATTCCTTTTGTTCTGATGAGGCAATAGTGAGAACTGAAGCCTCTACTTACTTACCCATATACAAGTATTTCCTAAATACTTCTCGTTCCTGTTGGCATAAGACATCTTTACATGGTGATGTGACCTTGAGTGCTACCCTTTCATATCACCACGTAGAATAAACCAGCAAAGTACTGTATTCCTGGAAACCATACCTTCCTCAGGACAGGGAACAAGAACCTATCTAGACATGGAAGTGAATATAAACCAATAAACATGCCTCACTACCCAGAGCTACCATATCCTCAACTTAGTTTCACTGTAGTTAAATCTTAAAAATTCTTGCAGTCAGTACCTCCAAGAACAAAGCAACAATTTGTCAAGGGGAAAGAGACAAAGAATGTTGACTGGTTAAGGTCAAAATCTCTTATTTTTGCAAGTTTTCTAAAAACATACCTAAGTAAACACATTTCTAATAACCCCACTAAAACCTTGCAGGGGTTGTGGAAATGGAGCTCCTGAAGCTTAAACTTCATTAGCTTCTTTGTATTTTGAGAGAGTAGAAGGGAAGAAAAGATGAATGGGGAAACAGTAAGATGAGGGAAGCGAAGAAAAGGAAAGCAAAATACCAAATTTTGTTTTGAGATAATTTCCATGCAGTTCTGCCCTAAGAAAAGGAGGTCAATAAGTGATAATCTCATAATCCCCATTCAGGTCAATATTGCTATGAAAATAAATCCATATATGTGTAATTCAAATATGGTGATTTTTTAATGTACTAGAAATGATTCATTTAAATCAGAAGTTTCACTTAAAACTAATTACCAAGGTATAACATATCTTTACTTAAACTTTTGCAGAACTCCTTTGAAATGAGTTCTAGTGAGCTGTCTTAGTCACTTTCTAGTCTCTGGGACACAATGCCCAACACCCACATCTTGAGGAGAGGTTATGGGCCAGGGATATAGCTCAGTGGCACAGCGCCTGCCTGGCAAGCACAAGGTCCTGAGTTCAATTCCCAGTACCAAACCCCCCCCACACACACACACCAAAAAAAAAAAAGGAGGAGAGGTTTATTTTGGTTCATGTTTTCAGTCACTAGCCATAGGGCTTTAGCTGTGACCAGGAGAAAGCAGAGAGAAAGTGGAGAGTTTCCACGTTACAGTCCAGCTTACAGGGTAGGACAAGGACATAGTTTGTGCTCTCTGACAGACCATGGACTGAATCCCCTAAAACCATGAGCCAATCTAAAACTCTCCTCCTTTAGGTTGTGTGCGTCAGGTATTATGTCACAGAGATGGGAAAGCTAACACAACTCCTTTTGTATATTTGAAACATTTTCAATCAAAACATTTTTTTAAAGGAAAAATAAGCCAAGCATAGTGGCACATGCCTGTAATCACAGCTCTTTGAGAGGTGTGGTTTAATATGAAGTACCTGGGTTCAACACCCACTACAAAAAAACGAAAGTGCCTTCATTTTGAGATATGTCAAAAAACTTGGAAATAGGAAATATAATCAATTTGCTTTGAAGATTTCTAGTCCTTGGAAGAAGTATCCTGCCTTCTAAGGTGATTTTACCTGAATTTATTTTTCACACAGAAGAATCACAGTTAAGAATAACTCCAAAGAAAATTATGGGTTTAGCCATGTTTCTCTTCAGAACTCCCATTGCTAGTTCCTCAGGACTCTTCCTCCTAATCAAAGTCTTTCAAGAAACAAATTCACATTAAGTCATAAATGACTTAAAGTGGAGAATAAACTGATTAAAATAGATATAATGCTTTCAGAAAAAAATACTCTAAAGGTAGAAAATGAAGCAACACTGGTAGGATTTGGCGGGGGAGGTGTGTGAACCTTGGGCCTTACATATTCTAAGCACTACCACCGAGGCACACTCCAGCTCCTGTGTTTTGTATTTTAAAGAGATACTTATTTTTTTAATCATTTCACATAGCTGTCTAAGCTATCTAAGGTAGTTTTTAACAAGTTAAATGATATGACCAAAAATCACCCTGTGACTCATTACCAAACTAGAGAATAGCCTAGTTTTCACTTCATTGGTTGATCAACAGGCGTAGGTAAAAATCCAGCAAGATTTTGAAGGAATAGAGCCTGGTGCTAGAATGCCTGGTTTATCTTATTGTAGATATTTAAGGTGTACAGCATGATGTTTGATATACATAGTGAGATAACCACTTTAGTCAAGCCAATTAAAATATCCAATATCCATCTGTTTTAGTCACTTTCCCACTGCAGAGACACAATGGCAGACACCAACAACTTAAAGGAGGAGAGGTTTATTTTGGCTCACAGTTATAGTTCACGGTTGGCTGGTTCCAAGGCAGAAGCACAGAACGGGTCTGACAGAGGAAATCTACTCACCTCATGGCAGCCAGAAAGCAGAGAGATAGAAGGCAGGAACCTGGGAGAGAGAAACAGTGTAGGGTTCCAGGTCACGCCCCCAGCGATCTGCCCCTTCTGACCAGACCTCACCTCCCAACAGCACATTTAGCTATGGACTCATTAGTGGATTAACCCACTGATGGGTGTAGCGCCCCCATGATCCAACCACCTTCCAGACACATGAAGTTTCTAAGAGACATCCCAGATCTAAACCATAACACCATCATTCATTCCACATAGTTTTCTTTTAATTTTTATTTTTTATTAGTACATGTTTGTGATACATAACACATTCATCGTGGGGAGTTGGTACATATACATGTTTCATCTTGGTTTTCTTTTTTATGGGGTAAGAGCACTTAAATTTTACTCTCTTGTCAAATTTCTATTACTTTGCCCAATATTATTAATCACAGTCTTCATACATTAGATCTCTAAATTTACACCAGTCTATATAAATGTAACTGTACCCTTTGACCCACTTCTCCCCACCCTCACCCTCTGCCATCATTCTACATACTACATATTGGACTTTATCTGTCCACAGACACGTTGTTTCCAAATGTTGGCTATTGTGAATAACGCTGCAATGAACATAGGAGGGCAGTTGTCTCTACGAGGGGCTGACTTCATTTCCTTTGGGTACATACCTAGAAGAGGGACTGCTGGATCATATCTAAGTACTATTATAAAACTTTTGAAGAACCTCCATACTATTTTCCATAATGCTTGCAACGGTTTACATTGCCACAGGGTTATGTAAGTATACTAAATCTGTCAGTGAAAACGGATAAATGGCCTGGGTTTAACGCTAGACAGCGACTTTCTGGTTGTGTGATTTTGGCCAAGTTACCTACTCTCTCTATGCTTCAGCTTCCTCATCTGTAAATCAGGGCACAGGGCAGTAAGTACCTACCTACACGGCTGCCGTAAGGATTGAGTTAATACATACAGAGCAGGAAGGACAGTGAAACCACATAATAAGCATTAATATGTTAGGTCTGTGAATACAGTACTTGAAAGGCGGATTTGGAGAAATACCTCTTGCCCAATTTTATGTCCATTTATTTCCTACACAGTTATCATTACCTTGTGCAGAGCTGATGAATACAGTGAACTACTGAGTTTTTTTTTTTGTTTTTTTTTGTTTTTGAGGAAATTATCAAAGACTGAAATGTTATTCATTCCAGCTACTTTATTGCGGGCAAAATATTTAAATATTTTGTAGTTCCTTCACCCCCTTCCCAGGTTCAAGAGAAGACTGTGTGCTTCCTACTCCCCTTAATTCCTTCTATTTTCCCGGACATAAATTTTAGAGCTTTACATCTAAAGCACTGTAATATAATTTGGCCTTTCTCAGCGCAAACTCAAGAGCGGTTACATGAGTCAGCCCTTCCATAAGAAGGAGATGGGGTCTTCTAGACGCTGTAAATACCTTTTCGCTTTGGACTCGGGATTATTTTGACACTGGCAGAGTTTATGAGAGTTTCTTCCTCCATCTCCACTCTTTCTTGCCCAACGTATTTATTTCTTAGGACTAAGAGGCAGGCGAGGGTGTCACTCGCCGCTGGAAGCCTTGTGAAGCAGTCCTTCGTGGAAAAACAACGCAGACACGCTGGGAAGACACAGCATACAAACGTTGATCGTCCCGATTTGAACTCAGTCTTTAATGAAAGTTTATCAAATGAACGGTTAACACCAACCGGAAAGTAAAGGGGTCTAGAACAGGGTTCGGTCAACCCCACAAGACTGCCGCCTCCCCGGGCAACACGAGCGCACACCCCCAGGCCGAGGTAAACAGAGCGAGTGCGCCTGCGCACATCCTCCCTGGTCACGTGCCTGCGTCGTCCGGGGCCTGGAGCGGGCCCGAGGGGTGTCTGGCTGCTGCAAACGGAGAAGGGGCGTCAGCCTTTTCCCTGTGAGGGCAAATTTGGATAAGAGCCCAGCCTTCGGTCGGAAACGCCCCCTTCTTCCTCCTAGGCCGGCCAAGTGTGGCCAAGTGCTGGGCCTGCCCTGCGCCGCGGTACCTTAGTGGGACATGGCCCGCCGTGAGGAGGGCAGCGCTGCCCCCCTGGTACTTCTGGGGTCCCCTGGAGTTTGCAGTAAGGGGCTGCAAAGGAAGGGCCCCTGTGAGCGTCGGCGGCTGAAGGCGATGGTGTCGGAGCAGCTCAGCCAGGATCTGCTCAGGTAGGAGGCGGCTGGAACTCTGGCTGCTTCAGTTCCTCAAGCGCCTCCCCCGCGCGCCCCGAAGCCGTGGCTTCCTCCTCGGTCTCCCCCATCCCTCCCCACCCCTTTTCTTTCGCCTCGAGCAACTCCGGGACGTTCGCCCGTCTCCCCTCTCCTCCAAACGCAGCCCAAAGTAACCAGTCTTGAGCATTTTGGACATCGTGTACCAGAGTCAAAGGAAAAACAAAAATTAAAATCGTAGTCATTTTGCTGCACCAGATGTTAAAATATCCTAACACGGGCGGGCTCTGTTACTGTAAAACAAATCGCCAACGTCAGGGTAGATCCAGGTCCTGAAACGTACACTTTTTTTTTTTTTAATTCTAAGAAAAATAAAATTAGGAAAGTGAACATTGGAGGGAGGACCGAGGAAACACATTACTGGGTCCTTGGAGCGCTCTCTTTTTTTTTTTTTTTTTTTTTTGAGTTCTCTTTAAACGGTTTACCAGAAATGGCCATAGAAAAATACTTCCTCATTGCAACTTGGTTTTTCCTCACCGCCTAGAATACTGTATAGCAGCTAGCAACTCCCAGCTCCTGCAAGCACCAAGTAAATGGAATCAAAACATTAATGATCTGGGCTGGTGAGATAGCTCAGCGGCATAAGTGCCTGCCTGGCAAGAGCGAGGCCCTGAGTTCGACTTCCGTAACCCACATACGAAAAAAGGGCCAGTGATATCGCTCAGCGGCACGGGAGCCTGCTAGCGCGCGAGGTCCTGAGGTCGAATCCCGGTACCCACAAAAACAAAAAACATTAATGATCTTTAGTGTACATCAGAATCATCATCTGCAGGGTTGTTAAAACACCAGTTTACTGGGTCCCACCCCACGTGTCAGATTTACTTGGTTTGAGATGGGGCCCAAGATTTTGCGTTTCTGCAGTAATAAGGTCCCAGATGACCTGATGCCGATGCTGTTGGCCAGGAACACACTTCAAGGACCACTGGCCTAGAGTAAACATTATTAATAATAACAGTTTTTCAGTATTCCACATTTGAAAAGTGATTTTGGCCACAAACTCACACTTAAGGCTTCCATAGCTATAAATGGAGTTTGATCAAAGTAAAGCAATTTCCTTTTAATTTAGGCTTATTTACTAGGGATGGTACTGTTTCCGCCAGTTGGGGACTGATGTAAAAGGTGGGAAAAAATGAGATTGAAGTTGCTTTGTCTCTAATGTGAAGTTCTAAGGGTAAGATGCCCTACTCTTAGTGACTATTCTTCTGGCTGTTTGGGAAATCTTAGGAAGTGTCAGTGAATTTAAGGAAGTATCATGTCTATATAAAGAAAATAAGTTTGAAAATAAAGCTGGTGAACAATTTATCGCCCTCCTAGTAGCAACTGAGGGTAGGGCACTAAAATCCCAATTTGCTGTTATAAGCAAGGAAAAATAAGTGTAACAGGATTTTTTTTTTAACACCAAAAAAACTTAATGTGCCCACCCAGCCGCCTAAAATGCTGTGCTAAATTAATCTTCTCCAAGCACAGCAATATCATTAATTTATTCTACAAATATTAATGAACTATTATCTAGTGCTAGCTATGTATGTATCTAGCCCTGTAATAGGTCCTGAGGAATCAAAGATTAATAAGGCATGTTTTGGTGTTTGTGTTTTACACTTCAGTGAGAGATAAGGATCAAACAAAAGTGGGGAGGGGTTGTTGAGCTGGGGAAGACTTTATAACACTTAAGTAAACTCTTGGAAACTAAGAATTAGTTAAAAATTGGAAAGGGAGAGGTAGAGCTAAGCGAGGGGACACTCCCCCACGCTTCCTGTGCTGGATGGAGATTGAAGCCAGGGTCTTACACGTGCTAGTCAAGTGCTTTTTCACTGTTTTTACATTCCCAGCCCGAGAGTGGCTTATACATAGGGACAGAGGTTTGAAAGAACTTGGCATTTTAGAAACGCAAGTTGTGTTATTCTAGGTTACCTGAGGTAATGAGATATGTGGAAAAGTGAGAAAAAACAGGAAGCAGCTTCAGCAGTTAAAAAGCCAAATCTGACATAAAACTGGGAAGTTGCTTGGGATATGCCAATAATTGTGTAAGTTCTCATTGACAAATGGACAGGGCAGTTTCTTTTTAAAGCTAATATATACTACTGTCCTATTTACTAGTTATTGGGCTAACATGTAATGTTTTATTTCTCCCATGAAATTCTGTGAGCCCCAGTCTTGTTATTCTTAAACTAACAGTTGAGATTAGAGAAGCATTGGGTGAGCAGTAGACAATAAGTGATGGAATCAGAATAAGAACCACAGCAGTCTGGCTCCAGAGTCATTAAAATGATTTGTCCAATGGCACATGTCGGAACATGAGCCAGAATATAAACCTAAGCAGTCTGCCCTCTCTACTTAGAAATACATGTGGAGTTGAAGAAGGCAGTTTGGACTGGCAGATACAAATTAAAGGTTGATGGCATTTCTAGTGCCCAGTTACCTGAATCAAAGGTTATTCCCTTTCCTTCACCTACATCTTATCACCAACTCTTGCCAGTTTTATTACCTACATTTTAATTCTATTCTCGTTTTCCTCAAATTCCTCCTCTACACAACTGACAAGTAATTTTTTTGTTTTGTTTTTTGGTGGTTCTAGGGATGGATCCCAGGGCATTGTGTACACTAGGCACCCCCCCCACCCAGTTTAAAGTTTGAGACATGGTCTTGCTGAGTGGTTCAGTTGCCTATAGTGGACTTGAACTTGTGATCAAGTTTCAGCCTCTTAGAGTGACGGAGTTACAGGCATGCACCACCATGCCTGGCTCAATTTGAGTTTTCAGTTAAAATTTTGAGATTGTGAAAGTGTTTGTGTTCTGAAGCATTTGTTTTGTTTAGGGTAGGGTCATTCAAGAAGCAGATGTTGAACTTTCACTGTATGCCGAATATACAGTTTTTTCACTTGGGCAGTTCATTGTCTAATAGGAAGAAATGTGCATAAAAATAATAATGATGCAATGACAGAAGTACTATAACAGATATGTACTGGGTGTAATGGCATTAGAGAAAGAGCCATTTACTTGGTCTTGGGGGAGTGTGAGTGTCATTGGCAACTTTCCAAACTTTCACTGTAATGGATATCTTTACTCATTACTTGTACCTCCTGTAGTGTACTGATGTGATTGCCAATTATATCCTGCAATACAGAAGTCCTCTGAGAATACATACCTTGATGATGAAATTGCTATAGTGATACAAAGCATTATTTAGTATTTAGAGAGTAAGAATATATAGTTATAGCAAATAGATGAAAGATTATATTTTGAAGGTTTCTGTTATAGCGTTGATTTCTGTTCTTCCATCATTTAAGTATACATGAAATCAGTGGGTTTTACTGTAACTACTTTTGCATACTAGTAAAGGGATTTCAATGGGTTTACCTCCTGAGTCCATCATTTTAGTAATAGATTAGAACATGATTAATTCTATACAGGAGAATGGAAAAGAGTTTAAATGTCACATTCTTGACATTCAAGCTTGCATTTCAGACTTGGTAATTAATAGTCAGAACAAAGTGTACCAGTTTCTAATCTGAATTGTCTATTGTTATGTGGTTTGCTGATGTTATTGTGTATTTTTTACTTGAATTTTAGCAAAATTTTTAAAAAATTGATTCTTTGTAATAGCAGCCATGTTTGCTTTGTGTTTTGTATTCCAAAATAAATCTAAAGAAGGTACATTTTAATAGACAACCAACATAGATAGCAGAAAATAAATTTTACTATCAGAAAGAATTAATAAGAAAATATATATTTTGAGAAAATGGCCTTACTCTTTTAGTAAAACTACCTTTGTTTTACTATATAAAAATAACTAGCCAGGCACGGTGGTGCACACTTGTAATCCTAGCACTGGGAAGGCTGAGGCAGGAGGACTGTGGCAAGTTGGAGGCCAGCCTGGGCTGCATAGGAAGTTCAAGGCCAGCCTGAACTACATAGTGAAACCCTGTCTCAAAAAAAAACAAAAAAATTCTTAGCATCACTCATTATACTATGATTTCTTTTTATCCCTTATAGGCTTTTAAGGGAAGAAATCCATACAGATGTTACTTTCTCTATAGATTGTACTTTGTTCAAAGTACACAAAGCAGTCCTTTTAGCAAGGGTTCCTGCCTTCTATTTTCATATTTTTGGACAAACATCAAATAATTTAATAAATCATGAGCCTATTCCTGTGAAGAATGTTGATGCTTCAGAATTTAGAACATTTTTACAGTAAGTATCTTATCTTTTTTCCTCTAATATTTAAATCTAATACATAATTGGTTATTTTTAAACATGTGTATGTATGTCTTTAATCTATTTTCATATCGATTTTATAACCCAAGAAAAACTCATTCATTTACATTTTAAATTACCATAGTAATTAGTATTAATAGAATCTAAGTGTTAATATTAGAGGCTTAGTATTGGTATAGGCTAAGTACAAATTTAAGACTGATGCTGCGACTGGGTGCAATGATGCATACCTGTAATCCCAACTACTTGGGAGGCTGAGGCAAAAGAATCACAAGTTTGAAGCCAGCCTAGGCAACTTGGAGAGACCCTATCTTAAAATAAACAAAAAAGGCTGGCAATGGAGCTCAGTGGTCTTGGTTCAATCTCCAGTGCCACAAAAAGAAAAAAAAAACAAAAACAAAACGGCTACTTCTGGGCTGGAGTAGCTCATTAGGAGAGTACATGCTTAGCGTGCAGGAGACCCTGAGTTCAATACCCATTCACTGAAAAGAAAAAATAACTGATCCTGAAAAAGGAGAAATGAACGGAGTGCTCTCCAGTAATTTGAATGAGTTATTCTATGCCAGAGTTTCTAAACAGTGGCACTAGCCGGGTGCTGTGGCACACGCCTGTAATCCCTGTGCTTGGGAGACTGAGGCAGGAGGATCTCCATGAATTTGAGGCCAACCTGGGTTACATAGTGAGTTCAAGGCCAACCTGCACTACAAAGCAAGGCCCTGTCTCAAAAAAAAAAAAAACCAATAAATAAATAAATAAATAAATAAATAAATAAATAATAAAATAAACACTGGCACTATTGACATTTTGGGTCAGATACATTTTTATTGTTGTTATACAGGCAGTGCTGTGCATTTTAGAATGTTTAGTTATCAGCACCAAAATGTCTTCAGATGTTGCCAAGTGTCCTCTTGGCAGAGGCTGGGAGGGGGTCTCTCTGTTGACAACCATGCTACATACCGACTACTGTACTATTGGTATTCAAAGCTTTAAATAAATTATGTATATTTATAAAAATATGAGCTCATAATTAATTTTATTCTCATGGCTCATGTCCATTTGGGCTGCTGCCATAAAATACCTTATATTGAGTAACTTATAAACAACAGAAATTTATCACCACCAATTCTGGAGGCTGGGAAGTCCAGGAGAAAGGCACCAGAATGTTTTGTGTCTGGTGAGGGCTGATTCCTCATAGATGCCGCCTTCTATGTATACTTACATAGCACAGGCTCCCTCAGGTCACCGTTTAGAGGACACTAATCCTGTTCATGAGGGGGGAGCCCTCATGACCTAATCATTTTCCAAATGTCCCACTTTCAGTGCCACTACTTTGAAAATTGTTTCCACATAGAATTGGGTGCACAAATTTTCAGTCCATAGAAGCTTGCGAGCAGTCAAAACTTTTGAAAAGAGATCATCAGTTAAACTTTTTAGTAATTTGGGGAATGCAAGTGTTTGGTAAAGTTAGAAAATTGTTGTCAGCTAAATAATGGGAGAAGCTAATTTAAATTAACCCCTGTTCTGTACTTTATTTCTTTTCATTTTTGAATAAGATTCAACTGTATGGCTATACCACATTTTGTTTATGCATTCATCAGTTGATGGCCACTTAAGTTTTTCTCACTTTTTGGCTATTATGAATAATGCTGCTGTGAACATTCATGTACAAGTTTTTGTGATTTCATTTCTCTTAGGTTAATACTGAGAATGAAATTGCTGGGTCCTATGGTAACTCTGTGTTTAACATTTTGAGGAACTGCCAAACTTCCAAAATGTCTAAACCATTTTAAATTATACTAACAATGTATGAGGGTTTCAGTTTCTTCATAACCTCAGCAATACTTGTTGCTATCACCTGTGTTTTTTATTATATAGCCATCCTAGTAGATGCAAACTTGTATCTCATTGTGGTTTTCATTTGTATTTTCCTGATATCTAATGATGTTGAGCATATTTTCGTGTGATTATTTGCCATTTTTATATCATCTTTTGAGAACTATCTATTCATAGCCTTTGCCCATTTTTTAAAAATTGGGTTATGTGTCCATATATTATTAAGTTACAAGAATTCCTTATACATGGGACACTGTAATCAGATACATGATTTGCAAACATTTTCTCCCATTCTGTGGGTTTTGTTTTCACTTTCTTGGTAGTACAATCTGTGACATAAAATTTTCAACTTTGATGTAGCTCAGCTTATCTGATTTTTTTCTTTTGTTATTTGTGTTTTGGATGTTAAGAAACCATTGCCTAATCCAGGGTCACAGAGATTTATTCCTATGTTTTCTCCTAAAAATTTATGATTTTATACTTTTATCTCTTACATTTTGGTCTGTGATCCATTTTGAGTTACTTTTTGTGTATGGTGTAAGAAGAAATGCAATGTTATTCTTTTGTATGTGGCTACCCAAAGTTGTCCTAGCACTACTTTTTGGAAGAAACTATTTCCCCCACTAGATTGTCTGGACATATTTGTTGAAACCAGTTTCCCATTGCTATGGACTGAACTATCTCTCCCCCCACAAGAATTACATGTTGAAACCCTAACCCCCACTGTGATGGAAGTTGGAGATGGAGCCTTTGGGAAGTAATTAGGTTTTGGTGAGTTCATAAGGCTAGAAGGCTCATAGAGATCAGTGCCTTTGTAAAAAGAGATATCAGAGAGCTTGTACTGTCTCCTTTCCCACACCATGTGAGGACACAGTGAAATGGCTATGTCTGGAAGCCAAGAAATGCCCTCACTAGAACCCAACCATGCTAGACCTGATTTTGTAATTCTGGCCACCAAAACTATGAGAAATAACTTTCTGTTATTTTGGCCACCCAGCTTAGGTATTTTGTTATGGCAGCCTGGGCTGACTCTTTAGATGACAGTGGTTTAGTTATTTGTAACATGCTTTTTTCCTGTAATAAGAATGTTGACTTTAGTGTAGAAAATTATCTTTGTATAATTAAATTTAATTATGTATGATTTGGCTTATTGTTTTTTGCTTTATGCTGTGACAGTTACTACAGTGATCTGTTTTTCTTTCTTATTTGGTTTTCTTTTGTCAAGTTCCTATAAACATAAATAGAAAATCAGAAAATTAACTAACCTTGGTTTTTCTTATTTGTTAGAATAGTAAGACATACTATAATTTAAACAGATATTTTAAGTACAAGTTAGAAAATTATTATTTTCCATTATAGATCATGGGTCTGTCATTGAGTTCTAAGTATCAATTTATTTATTTTTTTTTGTGGGTACTGGGGGTCGACCTCAGGACGTCACGCGCCAGTAGGCACCTGTGCTGCTGAGCGATATCACTGGCCCTTTTTCCGTATGTGGGTTCCGGGAGTTGAACTCAGGACCTCGTGCTTGCCAGGCAGGCACTTACGCTGCTGAGCCATCTCACCGGCCCCTAAGTATCAATTTAAAAATGTATACCTTTTTTCCCTAGTAGGTGGTATAGTGGAGTTGTTATAGGAACAGGTAGACCTGTAATCCCAGCACTCTGAGAGGCTGATGCAGGAGGATTGCAAGTTCCAGCCTCACTAGTAACCTAGTGAGACTCTGTCTTAAAATAAAATAAAGGGGCTGGGGATGTAGCTCAGGGCAAAGGCCTTGGGTTCAATCCTCAGTACTGGAAAAAAAGAAAACAAAAAAAACAAAAAGCACAATAGCAACAATAAAACAGAGCAGGCTTTAAACTCAAGCCATATTTACCGTTTCTAACTGTGTAAAATTGTACTAATTACTTACCATTAGTTTCCTCATCTGAAAAATGAGCATGATAGTAGCTACGTCATAGAGTTGTTGTGAAGGTTAAATTAGATGGTTGTAAAACACAGCACAGTGGCCTGGTATATAGTAGGCACTGAACAAATTTTGATAAATGTAATTCATGGTGGTAAGCATTATGAACTTTTACATTTCTGTAGCTGTTGAGTACATGTTTAAAAGAATATCTTAGGGATAGGTCAAATTTTTATACATTAGAGAAAGGGAGAAATTATATCTGTATCATCCTTTATTTGATATTAAAAGTGATGAGGGGAAAGTTTGAGTTAAAGATAGTTCTGTTATCTCTTCTGGCTATGCATTATCTTGTTTTATGGTTTCTGTGAGCTTCAGGTTTATCATTGAGAACAAGAAGGTTGGAGTAACTGGCTTTGTACCTCATAGTAATTAACATTGCTGCAAGTACTTAATCACATTTTATTTTGTATTAGGTTAGTCCTATATATCTGATTATACAAGCTCCTTAAGATTAGTTTGTCTCATTCGTGTGCACATACCAAATGATATCTCATCTAGCATCTTGCACATGGAAATATTTGTGATGTACTGTCCCTCTTTTTTTTAGATTGCATTGAAATTTGTCTACATTAAAACAATATACAAGTAGAGTGTTATAATGGAAAACACTGATATCAAAAGTTTAAAATAAAAATCCTGATAAAATAGAATTTTTGCTGTGTGAAATTCTGTCCTTTATAAGTCTTTTCATATTCTTTCTTTTTAAATTACTGGTAAAGGGCCGGGGATATAGCTCAGCGGCATAAGCACCTGCCTGGCAAGCGCAAGGTCCTGAGTTCGATTCCCGGTACCAAAAACAATAAAAAATAAAAATAAATAAACTACTGATAAAGATTTTGAAATATTCTTTTATGTTGTTGCTTATTCTACAATAAGTCTTTTCTTGTGCACTTAAGTTAGAGTATGAAATATAGTTTTGAAAGGTTTTATATGCAGGGACTTCAGATATTACTCAAAGGTGAGTGGAAAGTAGTATTTATGACTTCATGATTAAAATTCAACTGATAATTATAAAATCGTTGATTTCCCAAGAAGACTTACCATTGTTGTTATTTTGAGAGTATTTGTATATGTGAGGGAGAAAGAAAAGAGGGAGGACCTTGGAGTTTTCAGTTTAACAAGGATAACTGGGAGATGCTAGAATAACATAAAACATTAACATAAAACAGCATAGAACGATTTTCTTAGGTGGTGCTTATTTTATTTGATGCATCCCTTATATTATTAGGGCTGAGATGGGTGGGATAGATGACTTCCTGTTATTAACTATATTTTCTGGGGGTTTTTTTGTTTTTGGGTTTTTTCAGGAGGTTATTGTTGTTCTGGTGCTGAGGATTGAACCTAGGACATCGTAAGCACACACTGTACAACTAAGTTACACCTTCAGCCATCTATTATATTTATTTAATTTTATATTTTGAGACACAGTCTCACTATATTGCCTGGGCTAGACACGAACTCTTGGGCCCTCCCAGTTTGGCATCTCTAGTAAGCTAGACTACAGGCACATGTGCCTTGACCGAACTTCAGCCATGTATCGTTATTGCTCTGGTATCTGGGGTCTGACTGGGGAGAATCTGCCCCTCCCAGGGTTAGCTAATTCTTAGAGATAGTAAATGATTTGCCTGTAAATATACATCTGATATGCAAAATTAACCAATCTTGAGTCCATATACCCACCCATACACCCACCTCCTTTGTTTCTTATACTACAGAGGGCACTATTCCTCTACCCTAATCATCCCAGGGCTAGATACCAGACAATAAGGGATTGCCTCTCAAGCCAGGAGCCTGCCAGTGTTGTTCAGGCTAATTAACACATTCACGATGGGGCCATAATTAGTATGTCTCACAGCTGGGCAGCTCTAAACCACTGGTGATGCGTGCATGACTGTCCCATCCAGCAGCATGGGACAGTCCCATCAGGTAGTACATGTCACCCAATGGGACAGTCATGCATGTACCACCGATGGTTTAAGCCAGTGGGAAGATGTTAATCCTAATCCTGTTCACTTATCTACCTCACCTTGCTCATTTCTTCCTAAAGCAAATACAATAAAGACTTTTTTTTTTTTTTTTAATGTGGGTACCGGGAGTCGACCTCAGGACCTCGCGCTTGCCAGCAAGTGCTTGTGCTGCTGAGCGGTATCACCAGCCCACAATAAAGACTTTTGTCCATGTTCTCCCCTCCTCCTTCTGCCTCCTGACTACCTCTGTTGCTTCTGTGTGTCGCCTTGTGTGGCATGGCATGGCTCCTCCTTTTGGGAACTGTAAAAAACAGATTACATTTTCAGTGTCAGTCATCTCCTGATCTGCTGGCCTCACTATACCTGAACAAAACCAAAATCCCTGGTACTGTCCAAAATACTTGTGAATGTCATTGTTGCCTCCAGACCATTCTACCCCCTTTTCCAAAACTCTGTCATTGAATCTCTTCTTCCCAGCCTCTACCATTTGATGGTCATCCACAGACCCACAGAATTGAGAGTCCGCAAGATTTTAGCTATTGACTATTGTCAGTTTGTCTAGTAACATATTTTTTGGTAATTCCACTTGCTACATAGGTAATGGTTCCAATAACCTGGCCTCTTGTTCCTGTAATTGCTATCTTCCATTTATCATGTTCTCACCTTTCCTCAAGTTCCAGAGCAAATCAGTCCTATTGTATGAGGAATGGCCCCAAGATACTGTGAGACCAAAGAGGATGGCAAACAGATTGCAGTTTATCTGGGACTTCCTGAGAGAAGCATTGTCCTGGGTGGCAGTAAAACCAATTGGATCCTTATAATTTGGATCAGAAAGAGGGGCAGATTTGTAGGGGAGAGGAAAAGTGACTTTGTCCTATACTCGTTTATCCTAAGATAATATCAAAGAGTCAGATACATCCCTGGATCCCCGTGTAGTTTTAAAGCTCCGCATACCACTGTAATGATTTTGTCTATTTATAGTTTTCTGGGAACTTATGAAAGAAAAACTGCCCAGGGTTATTCTGGGGAAATCATGATAGTTATGACTCTAGACAGCTGCAGTCAAGTCAAGCTGAATTTGTATACCTCAGCTACTCACAGCATCAAATCCTAACTCATGTTGTTACCAATAACTAACTTTATAACATCAATTCTAAACATCTCACTCTCTAATTTCTTTTTTTTGTGTGTGTGTGGGTACCGGAGTTGACCTCAGGACCCCACACTTGGCAGCAGGCGCTTGTGCCACTGAGCGATATCACCGGACCTTTTTTCCTTTATGTGGGTACCAGGAGTCGAACTCAGGACCTCGCGCTTGCCAGGCAGGTGTTTATGCCACTGCACTATCTCAACGGCCCTCTAATTTCTATCTATATATTTCTTTTAAGACTCTAAACGTAATAATTCATTATCATAGTCCATTTTTTTCTTGCTTTAACATAATACCCAAGACTGGGTAATTTGTAAAGAAAAGAGTTTTATTCGGCTTATGGTTCTAGAAGTCCAAGAGCATGGTGTTGGCATCTCCTTGGCTTCTAATGAGGGCCTTGTGGCAGAACGTTGAAAAGAGGTGAGCACCAGTAAGGAAAGGCTTGTGTGTAAGAGAGATGAAGGGAAAGGTGGGGCTGGACTTGGTTTATTATAACCTGCCAGGGACCTGGCCAAGATCCCTAACTGCCTGTATGAGGGGTACAGCAAAGGATAAAATAAGAGATGGAGACAAATTTAGTAATGCGTAAGGTGGGGCTGGGAGGTCAGTGCCTCAGGATGGACAAAGACAAAGACCTCTATGGCTGGCCCACTATTGAGCATATACACACATTTCAGAGAGGGTAGTGTACTTTTCCTGGAACAGGGTGGTGATTGCTATGGGGTAGTAAAAAGAACAAAGCATTCTTTTAAGAATGAGACAAGGGCCAATAAAGAAACTGTAGTTTCCCCAGGCAAAACTTACTACTGCTACTACATTGCTTTAAAGATCCTTGTCGTCCTTAGCAGGTCTTATCTTGCCCTGTGAGTGCCACTGCATCACTAGCTGTAGGGCTTCAGCTGTGACTGGAAGAAAGCAGAGAGTTTTCCGTGTTCCGGCTTACAGGGCAGGACAAGGATGGCCTCGGACATCCTCTGGACTCAATTTATAATTTGTGGTCCCCAAGAATAACCCTCAAATGAAAACTAATTCATTCCCTAAGAACTGATCCACTCTATGGGGAAAGACATAAATCTGTTCATGAGTGCAGTGCCCCCATGACCTAAGTAGGATATCCTACCTCCTAACACTGCTGCATTGGGAATCAAATGTCAGGGTGTGTTTTGGTGAGGAAAGACCATATCCAAACCATAGCTTTCATCAACTCCATCAGGACCTACAGTTTATTGTATCTTACCACATTTTAGTAGTCTCTTATTCTCTTAATGTCTTCATTTCCTCCTTACTCAACTTAAATTCCTTTTGCGTACAGCTTCCTTGTCTTGTTTGAACTTGTTTTATTTGCATGTCAAAACCCAAAATCTTATGTTCAACTTTTTAACTCCTCCACCCTGCATCCACACAGCTGAATGTGGCTGGAAAAAACACGCAGCCATACTAATTGGTTTCACTTTAAAGTCATGACTCTGAACCTCAAGTAAGCACTTGGTGCTGTTAGTCCTACCATGTGCCTTTAGTCCTTTATTCTGCTGATACGATCTACAACATTGATTTTCTTATGTTTAACCACTCCTGAATTCCTCAGATAAGTCCCATTTGGTCATGTTGTGTAATTTTTATATATTGCTGGGTTCATTTTACTATTATTTTGTTGAAGATTGTTTCATTTGTATTAATAAAGTGTATTTATCTGTTTTGCTTTTCTTATAAGGTCTTTTCTGTATTTGTGTCCTTAATGCAGGTATTAGGGAATGAACTTGAAAGTATTCCTGCCTCTTGTACTTTTTGGAAAAGTTTGTGAAGGATTGGTGTTAATTTAAATTTGTTAGAACTTACCAATGAAATCATCTGGTCTTTGTGTATGTGAAGTTTTTTTATTCAATTTACTATTTATTTGTTAAAGGTTTACTCAGATATTCTGCTTCTTGAGTCAGGTTTGGAAATCTGTGTCATTCTGGAAATTGACCTTGTCATTTTGGTTATCTGATTTTTAGACATTATGTATTACTTTCAACATTGTGTGTGTGTGTGTGTGTCTTTTTGAGGCAGGGTATCACTATGCAGTTCAGGCTGTCCTGAAACTCACTTTGTAGCCCAGGCTGGCCTCGAACTCACAGCAATCCTCCTGCCTCAGCCTCCTTAGTGCTGGAATTACAAGTGTGTGCCACCACACCTGGCTACTTTTCAACATTTAAAAAAAATTATACACTACTTGTCAAGCTGTATACAGTTTTCATTTGACTTTCTTACAGTTAGTTCAGACTAAAAAGCTTTTGAAATAATGCTTTATATATGAATTATATGTTTTATATGTATAATATATTTTACATGTGAGAGCAGTACATTGGGGAAACTAGCTTTCTTTTTAAGACTCACCCTTATTTTAATTAATATTTTATATTTTGTCTTTTAGGATTATATACTCATCAAACAGAAACATAAAAAACTATGAAGAGGAAATTCTTAGTAAAATGACAATGGAAAGCGGGATACTACAAAAGAAACTTGACGTCAATTTTCAAAAGTGTAAAAGTTCATCTGATTTTTCTCTTCAGAAGCATGAAATTCCAGAGGATGTTAGTGATAAAGATGACAGTTTAATTTCCAGTGGTGAAGTATTTTTGGTGGATTTTATGAAATTTTATAATCATAAAAATAATTACATTCTGATACAGAGAAAGGCATACTTCAAAAACAGCACTACTGATTTCAGTAAGCATAGAGAAAGGAATATACTAGTGTGGTCAACTTCCAGTTTTTCCAAGTAATTGGAGATAGGGTTATTATAACTAAATCTACATATAATTCACAATCCTGTTTTTCACTGCTTAAGCCTTTACTGTACGTGTTATTGCGCTTATTCTATTCTATACCATACATTTTAGCAGACCATAGTTATAGCACATGTATGCATTCCTTTAAAAACACTATGCGGCAGTGTGACACATTTAAAAAAGATAGTAACCTAATTAAAATGGTAGCTTAGTTTTGCCTGCATTATAGAATGCATACAGCATTTACCTTTGAAAAGGCCTTAAATTTGCTTGTGGAAGTAGGTATCAGAAGGGTTACATCTTTGGAGTCACTGTGAATTGGTAGAAAGAGAATATTAGAGAGAAATATTGATTGATTCTGACAAGAAGCCTGTGGTCTTTGGATCAGAGAAAAGCCGGTTACTACTCATGGAGCACCTTAGTGCCAGTTCTCAGTTGTCAAATTCCATGAGACAATGCAGTGAGGCCCTGGTGTTTCCCTGCCTGTGCAATGGAAGTGCACCACAAAAGAACACCAAAATTGGGAAACGCTATCCAGTGTGGAGGTGTACACCTGTAATTCCAGCACTGGGGAGGCAGAGGCAGAAGAATCACCATGAGTTTGAGGCCAGCCTGGGGTACATAGTGAGTTCAAGGCCAGCCTGAACTACGTAATGAGACTCTGTCTCAAAAACCAAAAACTTGGGAAACACTAAGCTTTTATAGGCTGCTGCCAGATCTGCCTGTCAGCCTCTGGAGTAGGAAGGTGGGTGGAGATACAAACACCAGTCTTGACTTCGGAAGATGTTATCGTTTGATCTAAACTGTCCCCTAAAAGTCTCATTTGTTCAAAAGTAGAGCTTTTGGATGGGGCACTATGCTCTCCAGTGGATTAATCCCCTGATGAATTCATAGCTAAATGTGCTTTAGGAGTTGGGGCCTAGGAGGAGGAAGTAAGTCACCGGAAGTGTGCCTTTGGAGGTTTATCTCTTGCTCTGGTTTTCACTCTCTCTGCTTCTGGCCACCTCGAGGTGAACAGGTTTCCTCTTCCATGCCCCTCAGCCATGATCTTTCTGTCTCAGAGCCGGTCAACCATGGACTTAAACCTCTGAAAATGTGATCCAAAATAAACCCTCCTCTTCTAAGTTGTGGGTAACTGGTGTTTTGTTCTAGTGATACCTAGTGGCTCAGTATAGAAATATACCAGGACTGGAGCCTCCGTTTTCACTGTATCTGACCATGTGGTTCAGAAGCCTTTGAAAGTGGTTTGTGGGAGGAGTTTGGAGAAGTTTGGAGAATCAGGCTCAAGAAAGCCTTAATTCTGTAAGCAGTGGTGATTTATTTCCTAGGTATTCTGAAATATTTTTTTCTTTATTCTGCTGTCATTTCTTTATTTCAGGTTTTTGTAATTTTTCTTGAGAATTTGTAACCCAGATAGTCTCTAGGTCCCTAGTTATGCTGGCCTCCATTTGTATTATATAGAATAATGTTAATTGCAAGTCTGGTTATGACATTCACCTTGTTAAAATTACTTGGTGATCTCCCATATCCTTAATTTAAATTTCAGATTCCTTTCCATGGCATCAGGGGATTTCACAAATTTGCTCCTACTTTGACCTTTGCTGCCTCCTCTCTCCCATACCTCCCTCAGGCCCCTGCAGCTTTAGCCCTAGTAAATTAATTGATTTTTCCCCCAAAGAATTGTGTTTTCTCACTTCTGTGTCTTTGTACTTGTTCCTTATTCCTAAAATGTCATTATAGTCATTCATCACATCTTTTTTTTTTTTTTTTTTTTTTGAAACAGAGTTTCACTATATAGTTTGGACTGGTCTTGAATTCACTACATAGCCCAGGCTGGCCTGAAATTCAAGGCAATCCTCCTTCCTCATTCTCCTGAGTGTTGGGATTACAGGCTTGAGCCACCATTCCCAGCTTCATTACATCTTTTAATTGTCTACTTGTGGTAGTTTAAGATATGAGTGAACAAAGTACTGTACTTGTCTTGCAGTCTAGTTGGAGATACAGTTAGGTGGGTCATATACAAGGTGTTAAGAGGACACAAATAGGGCTGGACTTAGGCTTCTAGAAAAAGCTCTACATAGAGGAGATAACTTCTTAGTTGAATCCTAAAGGCAAAACAGAAGTTACCCAGGCCAAAATAGTTTAAGGAGTATTCCAGGCAAAGTAAATATGACTGTATGCCTAGAAACAGATAAAGCCAGACCTATAGCCCAGTTGGAAAACTAGAAATGGTTTGTTGTAGGAGTAGGATGAAGTTGGGAACAGGAATGGTCATAGTAACAGAGTAAGCCTGGGGAGAGAAGCAGAAGCCATATCATGAAAAGCTTTATTGGAAGGATGAACTTATATTTTTTTCCAAGCTGGGCCACTTTTTTTCCCCTTTTCTGTAGTACGGGGGATTGAAGCCAGGGACTCAGGTGCATGCTAGGCAAGTGCTCTACTATGGAGCTACATCACTAGCCCTTTTTAAATTTTATTTTGAAATAGGTTCTCACTAAGTTGCCCAAGCCAGCCTCAAACTTGTGATCCTTTTAGCTCAGTCTCCGAGTAGCTGAGATTACAGGTGTATACCACCATGCCTGACTCACATGGGGACACTTTTAAGAGAGTGAAAGCATTGCCATTAACATAGTCTTCTGTCTTATTCACAGAGGAGTGGTTCCAGGACATTCATACTCCTCAGGATACCAATATTCTGATGGTCAAGTCTCTTATATAAAATGATATTTGCATGTAACCTATACACGTCCTCCTATATACTTTAAAATATATCTAGATTGCTTGTATCTAATATAGTGTAAATGCTATGTAATTAGTTGTTTAACTGCACTGTTTAGAGAGTAATGACAAAAAAGTCCGTAAATGTTAAGTCCGGAACCTAGGTGTATTAGCTTTTCATCATTGGGACACAATACCCAGCACCCACAACTGAAAAGAGGTTTAATTTGGTTCACAGTTGCAGGGATTTTCAGACCAGGGTCAGCTGGCTCCACGGCAGGAATATCATACTGAAAGGGGCTGGTGGTGGAACACAGCTACTTAGTTCATGGCAGCCAGGAAACACAGAACGGGAACAGCACCAGAGAGAAAGGGGCGAGGGGCCAGATATAGTACTCAAGGTCACACCTCCATGACCACCTGAATACACCTGGAAGTGCTCTTTATTAATAGTTTCCAAGCCAAATAAGTTGACAGTTAATCTTAATCACTGCACTAGGGGCCAGGGAGATAGCTCAGTGGCATAAGCGCCTGCCTGGCAAGAGCAAGGCCCTGAGTTCGACTTCCGGTACCCACATACGAAAAAAGCGCCAGTGATATCGCTCAGCAGCACGGGCACCTGCTGGCGCGCGAGGTCCTGAGGTCGTCCCCCGGTAACCACAAAAAAAAAAAAAAAAAAAAAAAAAAAAATCACCGCACTAGGCCTAACTACATAGTACATTAGTGAGAGGTGAGGCAAACAGTGCTCAAATGAATACTGGAAAGAGACCGAGGATCTGTGAAATTGCAGTATTCACCTACATATATCACTTAATTTGTGTGGACTCAGTAGTGCTTGTTGTGTAGTAAATCCAAGTTTTGCTTTTTGGAATTTCCTGGGCTTTTTTGTTTTTGAGGGAGCAGTGCTGGGGATTGAACCCAGGGCCTCATGCATGTAAGGCAAATGCCATACTACTGAGCTACAATCTCAGCCTATTTTCCAAATAGTTTTAATCCATGATTGTTGAGTCCGCAGATACAGAACCCGCAGCTATAGAGGGCCAGTTGTAATTATTCCGGAACAACCAGAATTAGCTGGGGCTGTCCCTGCATACCTGTCACTCAGAAGCCATTTTAAGGAGTTGGGATGATACTATTTTGCACAAGTTTGAGGTAGGGTGGAACGATAACTTCAGTTTTGGGTTTCAGTGATTGTATCATCTTTTTTCCTACCATCGTGTGTGTGTGTGTGTGTGTGTGTTTTTCTACACACACATACCAATTCTGACACCAACAGGTTGTCCAGCAATTTAATTCAATCCTGACACCAACTATCTGGAGTTAACATAGACCCATAGGTTAAGGGCCTATAACACTGCCCTCACTTCAGACACCGAGAGCATATGGGTGCCCAGACTACATCTACTTTGGCCCAGCTGATTCCAAATTCTGAGGATCTCATGATACCTCTTCCCTCTGTGGTTTAATAATTTGTTAGAATGACTCAGAGAACTCAGGATAACACTCTATTTATGTTTACCAGTTTATTATAAAGGATACTGTTCAGGAATAGCCAGATGGAAAACATGCATAGGGCGAGATAAGAGGGCAGGTGCACAAAAATTCCATGCCTTCTCCAGGTGGGTTGCCCTCCCAGAACATTGTAGTGTTCAGTAACCTGAAAGATAACTGACTCTCACTGTTTAAGAGTTTTACAACAGGGGCCACACCCTAAGTCACCACAATAGCATAAACTCAGCCAGGCGTGGTGGTGCTTGCCTGTAATATCAGGCTAAGGCAGGAGGAGGTTGAGGCAGGAGGAGGTTGAGGCAGGAGAATCATACGGAGTTCAAGGTCAGCCTGGATTACATAATGAGTTTAAACAAGCCTGGACTACACAGCAAAACTCTTATCTCAAAAAACAAAACAAAACAACACAACAAAATAGCATAAACTCAGGTGTGGTCCAGAGGGGTTCATTTATGAATAACAAAAGACATTCCTATCAGGAAATTCCAAGTGTTTTAGGAGCTCTGTGCCATAAACAGGGACCATATATGCATATATATATTCCTACACCTCACTGTGATGTATTCACGTTCAGTGGGCTACTTGAGTGCATTAGCTTTCAGAAAATGTTCTAGGTTTTCTCTAGAAAATTGTCAAAGGAAATTTCCCCTGTTAACTTATATGAATTAAATCTTCTAAGGCATTGTAGAAGTAGTAGGATAGTCCCTTTCCTGCTACCTAAATCTGATTGGAGTTTTACATGTAATATTTGATATACTAACTTACTCATCAAGTATATGTTGAGAATCTACGGTGTCAGCCATTGTTCTAGGTCTGAGGGGGTTCCTCAAAACATAAAATGAATTTCCAGCCCTTTTGGACCTTATATTCTGATTAGAGAATTTAGAATGGGATAAGGAATAGGCAGTAAACATGGTAAAGTTAGAAGGTTGACATATTATTAAAACAAACAAACAAAACAAAACAAATTAAAAACAAAACAAAAAAACACCAGACAGGGAAAGAGGGTTGTGAGGAGCAGTGAAAGAGTTGTGAGGAGCAGTGAAAGAGTTGTAATTCTTTTTTTTTTTTTTTTTTTTTTTTTCTCTTTGAGACAGGGTCTCACTGTGTAGTTCAGCCTGGCTTTGAACTCACTGTGTGGCCAGGCTGGCCTGGAACTCACATCAGTCCTCCTGCCTCAGCCTCCCAAGTGCTGGGATTGCAAGTGTGCCCCATCATGCCCAGCTAGAGTTATAATTTTAGATAGGGTGGTCAGGTTCAGCCTCTGAAAAGGTGATAGTTAAGTGATGATTTAAAAGAGGTGGGAGAATTAGCTATTGGATGCCTTAGAGAACAATGTTCTATGCAGAAGGAATGTCAGCGTAAAGATCCTAAGATGGGAATGTACCTGTCATGTTGGAGGAATGAGAAAGGATTAAGTGTAGAAATAAGCCGGGTGTGGTGACACACACCTATCATCCCAGCACTCAGGAGGCTGAGGCAGAATGATTGCTGTGAGTTCGAGGCCAGCCTGAACGTGCGAGACCCTGTCTCAAAAAAAAAAAAAAAAATAAAATAAAATAAAAATAAATAAATAAAAAATAAAAGTGTAGAAATGAGCACAGTAATATTCATTGAAGTCAGAGAGGTAATGGGGAGCCAGATGTTGTAGGATCTTGTATGACGTTGCTAAAGACTTTGGTTTTTATTTTAAAAGAAATAGGGTGAGCCTTAGGACGATTTTGAACTGGGATGGGCCAAGTTCTGAATTGCATTTTAAAAAGATACCTCCAGAGGGGCCGGTGAGATGGCTCAGCGGCTTAAGCGCCTGCCCAGCAAGCGTGAGGGCCTGAGTTTGACTCCCGGAACCCACATACGAAAAAGGGGCTGGTGATATCGCTCAGCGGCACGGGCGCCTGCTGGCGCTCGAGGTCCTAAGGTCGACCCCCTGGTACCCACAAAAAAAAAAAAAAAGATACCTCTGGATGTTTTGTTAAAAATAGACTGTGGGGGTCAATATTGGGAGACCTGTTAGGAGGTTATTGCAGAAATCTAGTTGAGAGATGTTGGTGACTTGAACTAGGGGATAAAAGTGAGGTGTTGAGTAATGCTTAGATTTTGGTGGCAGTACCAGCTTGCTATTGTAGTTCGTATTCCAGGCTTATTGATTTGGTTAGTGGGAATCTGTCAGCACTGACTAATACTTGGCAAATGTACTAACCAAAGTTTCTGGGCTGGCAAAATATGGTATATATTTGTTAAAAGGAAATCTTTAGACAAAGTAAATTTACCTGAATTTATTTGAACAAGGAACAGTTCATGAATCAGGCAGCATTCAGTATCAGAAGAGGTTCAGAGAGCTCTACTTTACCAACTGAGCCGTGGCTATTTATAGATAAAATGGAAGTAAAGTACAGAAATAACTTCATTTGGTATAGTTAGACCTTTCACTTATTTGCACATGGTTTGATCAGTTGGCTACCTGTGAGTAGGTAAAGTTTGGCTGTTTGTGATTGGTTGAGATCTTGCTGTTATAAAAAATATAATCCTAAATTTGGTTATGGTTTGCTTACTTTCTAAGTTAGGTTGCAGTTCAGTATGTGGGAACTCAAAAGAATGGAGACAGTTTCAGGTCAGCTTTATCACAGTGTAAGCCAGGCATGGTGGTGCACACCTGTAAAACCACTTACGAGGCTGAGGCAGGAGGATCGCCACAAGTTCAAGGCCAGCCTGGGCTATGTAGTGAGTTCAAGGACAGCCTGAACTGGGCCGGTGAGATGGCTCAGTGGCTTAAGCGCCTGCCTTGCAAGCGCGAAGGCCCGAGTTCGACTCCCGGAACCCACATACGAAAAAGGGGCCGGTGATATCGCTCAGTGGCACAGGTGCCTGTTGGCGCGTGAGGTCCTGAGGTCGTCCCCCCGGTACCCACAAAAAAAAAAAAAAAAAAAAAAGGACAGCCTGAACTACATAGCAAGACCCTACCTCAAAAAAAAAAAAAAAAAGTACAGTTCCATTTTATTACAGTATAGTTTACAGTGATAATATAATACACTATAAAATGAAATGACCCATGTCATATCTATGAGCTATCATATACTATGTGGTATTTTTCCTTTTTATGTGTATGTATCTTACTTTTCACTTCCCACTACCAAAAAGGTGAATCTTTTGAGGAACAGATAGTTTTAAAAAACTCTTTTTTTTTTAATACTTCTTCATGCTGTGTGCAGTACTAACATCACAGTCCTCTAAGAATACCCATTGATTTCAGTTGAATTTTTATCAGTTTACACATCATTCTAGCCATATATTCATGAAGTAGGGTGTATTAGCTAGTTTTCCTTCATTATAATGAAATACTTGAGATAATTAATTTATAATGAAATACTCGAGATAATTAATTTATAAAGAGGAAAGGCTTATTTTGGCTCACAGTTCTAGAGGTTCCAGTCGAAGATCAGGCAGAATGATTACTTTCAACCTCGAGAGGATGTGGCTGGTGGAACAGATTGCTCACTTTATGGCCGGGAACTGAGAGAAGATGTAGCCAGGGTGCCACCCTTCCCTTCAAGGGTATTCTCCCAGGGGAATCTTCCACTTGTCTGTGCTTCCTAAAAGTCTCCAGCCCCTCCACTAGCACCACCCTGAGGACCAAGCCTTTAACACATGTACCTTTGGGGGACAGTCAACATCCAAACTGTGGTAAAGGGAATAGGAAGGAATTAAGTAATGGAAAAGAATATTAAAATTCGAAAATTTTCTAATGAGATCTTCATTAGAAATAAGTTTATTTTTGGTATATAATTTTGTGATATTTTGTGTAAGTGTGTATCTGTACTTAAAGGCCAATCTATAAGTATAAGTGGAAATACATATAATAGAAAATGTGGATGAATTACAATTTTTAAAATTTTGAACTTGCCACTTAAATATTCCAGCTAATTGAGATAATTATGTAGAAAAACCTCTAATAGAAAACAAAATTTTCGGATGTTTATGATATATTGTTAGTCTTATTTTTCTCTTTTAAAGATAATTATGGCTTGGAACCTGCCTCTGAATTAGGAGAAGATTTATTGAAGCTTTATGTGAAACATTGTTGTCCAGATATTGATATTTATGTTGATGGAAAAAGTTTTAAAGTCCACAGGTAAATAGATATGTGATTGATTTGGTGTCTTAGTTGTGACATTCAAGTGTAGAATAGTGCCTGTCTTTTTTTTTTTTTTTTTTTTTGTGGGTAGTGGGGGTCGACCTCAGGACCTTGCGCGCCAGCAGGCGCCCATGCTGCTGAGTGATATCACTGGCCCTTTTTTCTTATGTGGGTACCGTGAGTCGAACTCAGGACCTCGTGCTTGCCAGGCAGGCGCTTATGCTGCTGAGCCATCTCACTGGCCCCCAGTGTCTGTCTTTTTAAACACAGTGGTTTTTAAGCTCTGATTTATATAGGTCACAGGGGCTCCAACAGGGGGAGAGGTTGACAGTCACACAGGGTTTTCTGCCTGCAGGCTCCTACATACACACGTGGACAGAGCAGATTTTTCTCATCTATTCTTTGCATTGGGCATAAACCTAAGATTTCATTAGAAGAAAATATTCTGTTGCCTTAAATAGGCTTGAAAGCCACTGTCGTGGAAAATGTAGTTAAATGCGTTTTTAAATTTTATGGGCATTATAGTTTTGAAAATGATTATTTCTACATGAATGACATGTATTTTCTCTGAATGCATTTGGTTGCAGCTTCTGTGATTCAGAATAGAGGATACTCATGAATAGCATTGATTAGGGAGCTTAATATTTTCAGTGGACTTTTAGAAAAACATTGTTCTGCTTAAGAACTGGTTTGCTTACACATTCTAGGCTTTTAGATTTCAAATTAAAGCATGTTATTTGTTTTGGTCAGGCGCTTTTGATTGCAAGTAACTAAAATCTGCTTAAATGAAGAAAAATTTGTAAAAAGAAATATGGATTATCTGTTGGAACTCGAGTAAATGAAGTCTAGCTGGACCTCAATATGAACTAGAATTAGAACCAGAAATCTGAAGAATCCAACTAGTTCTTCCCATCATGTTTTATTTATTTATTTATTATTATTATTTTTTTTGTGGGTACCGGGGGGTCGACCTCAGGACCTCGCGCGCCAGGAGGCGCCCGTGCCGCTGAGCGATATCACTGGCCCCTTTTTCATATGTGGGTTCCGGGAGTCGAACTCAGGCCCTCGCGCTTGCCGGGCAGGCACTTAAGCCACTGAGCCATCTCACCGGCCCCCCATCATGTTTTAAATATGAATGTTGTTAAGAAGTTATTCTGGTGTTCCTGAAGAGGAAGAACCAGACTATTTGCAATGGCAAGAAGGAAGTTTCAAGGTTCAAAGGTCCATATTTCTTAATGAAATTAGCAGTTGATTTAGATTATAGGAATCTGCTGACAGCAGTACATTGCCAAACTCTAGGACTGCCAGTTTGACTATTTGCTATTCAGAATTTGAAGTTTACTCTCTGGGAACATGTGTTTTGTAAATATATGTACATATATACGTATTTTCCTAATTCTTGTGAAATCCGTGTTATATTGAATAAAATACAAAATGTAATACAGATCAATGTTTTCCATATCAGGGTATACTTTCCTAAATCGTGTGTGTGTGTGTTTCTGTGTTTCTCTTTCTTTTTTGTCAACACAGTTTTATTTTAAAACAATTTAATTTTATTTTGTATCCAGGTTTTTCTTGAGACCATATGGGCATCACACCAAGGTTCTGCTCATATAGCCCTAAAACTATTGCTGTCATACAGGGATGGCAGACCCTGTGACCATTTGCAATTTGCCCTTAGAGTTTGTATTTGATTTCTGCGTATGTGCAGCCTGAGAGTAGACTAACAGGACTGTGTTTTAGGAGCTG
Source organism: Erethizon dorsatum (assembly GCA_028451465.1). Classification (NCBI taxonomy): domain Eukaryota; kingdom Metazoa; phylum Chordata; class Mammalia; order Rodentia; family Erethizontidae; genus Erethizon; species Erethizon dorsatum. Next base: position 101,382,079 of record CM051829.1, on the reverse strand, counting down.
TATCTAGAATATTAGGTTGGTATTCCAGAACAGCTCTTTCTCACATTTCTGATTTGTTTTGCTTACTTAACTGTAAAAAAGAAATTCATATTAACTAGGAAGGCAATTTCCTGAGAATATGTTTTAAGATCTGACATGTTTTCCTACTTTGTTTGCCTGTATGTGAGTTATAATACCAAATTCAAAATTACAAAGTGCTCTCCTAGTTTAAACTTAGCATCCGTTTAGTGAATACTAACTTTACCAATGAATGTTGGGTCAGTATTGAGAAAACACACATTCGTGTAAAGTCCAACATCAGAACTTTTAAAATTATTTCTTGTTTTACCTATAATATTGATGCAATCAATATTGACATTTTTTCTAAGTGGTGCCACTAAAAAATCCCTGTATAGCATGACTGCTTTAATTTTTAAAAATTATTTGTACTCATTTGTTGAAAGATTAGTGCAAGTACTTATTATAGAGGTCCAGAATTTATGACCTGAATTGGAGTCGGTATAGTCTCAACATTTAAAATGGTTTAGTTTGCTAGTTTAATATGTTCACATTGGTGTGGTAATGTGATAATTTCCTGTTCCATTGAGTTAATCTTTCTCTCAAGTTCAGGTTACTTCCTTAAACACATCCAAGTTTTCCAAGATTGTCTCTCCAGTCACACTGTCTGTTCTTTACCCAGATCTTGCCTTCAGTGCTCAGAGAGCTTTATATGCTAAAAGATAGTCAGATGCCAATTGCTTGTTGTGGTGGCACAGCTAAGAAAAGCAGAGTGGTTAAGAATGTGTGGGCTGGGCGGGTGAGATGGCTCAGCAGCATAAGCGCCTGCCTGGCAAGCGTGAGGTCCTGAGTTAGACTCCCAGAACCCACATACAAAAAAAGGGCCGGTGATATCGCTCAGCGGCACAGGCGCCTGCTGGCACACGAGGCCCTGAGTTTGACCCCCAATACCCACAAAAAAAAAATGTGTGGGCTGGGGAGCCAGTCTGCCTGGGTTTTAATTCCAGCTTCAGTCTCATTAGCTGTGTGAATTTGGGCAAGCCATTTATCCCTTTATTCTGGGCTTGAGGAGCATCTTCATCAAGCACAGGGATTCTAAAACTACTCATCTCATGGGGTGATTGTGAGGTTTACTTATACGTAAAACTCTTTGAAGAGTACATGGCACATAATAAGTGGTATGTATGTTTGTTGTTCTTGTTATTGTCATCGTCATCATCATCATCATCATCCAAGTGATAATCCTTTGACCCAAGCTTTTGTACAGACTGTGGCAGCAGCCTCAAGCCCATTACTTCTATGGAGCAAGCAAAGAAACATACTTTTTTTTTTGTGGGTACTGGCGGTCGACCTCAGGACCTCGCGCGCCAGCAGGCGCTTATGCCGCTGGGCCATCTCACCGGCCCAGAAACATACTTTTGAATCCAAGAAAGGATGGGATAGCAGCAGGCTTCCAAAAAGGTCACATCTGCTATACTTTACTCCCTCTGCATAGTCCTTTCCCTCTGAAGTTTAACTTCTTTACCCTTTTCCCATCGTTGTCCTTATTTGTCTCCAACACATGCTCAAAGCAGAAATGAGAGCTCTTTATTTAGAGGGTGGGAGCTTATGATAACAGGAGGGTCTATTAGTCTTCTGGATCCATTTGTTGTATTATTACATTTCTGAATATTGCATTCTGGGGTACTGCAGTATGCTATCCTTTGTTGTGGACTTCTGTAACATTACCTTCCTGCCTTGAATTCCTCTTAGTTATGGGATGAATATCACCTGAACATTGTACATGTCTCTTTGCTTATATTTCCTTCTGTCACCTTTAGTCTACCCCTAAGTGCCTACCTGACCTGCTGCATTGCTGACCTTCCATTTTATAGTATGATTTATTATTTTCATCCTTAATGACACAAGTTGAATATTATATTTTTAAAATAATTTATTTGTTGCATTTTTGTATTCCATAATTGAGATTCTCTTATGCTGCCTCATTGAAAAACCAGAGTAGTGATTCCAAATGTTAGTTTTCTGACACTCAAGAGCTAGTATTCCTTTCAGTGACAAATTCTATACCATTAGATATTCATTCATTGGGTTAAGATGTTGAATCTCCCTTTACAATGTAGATTTTTCTGAATATTTAGTAAATAAGCACCGTGTCAGAAGATCAATATTGTATTTTTGGCCATGCTGCTATCTGTATTTTCTTGGGTACATTAGCTGAAAGTTTTTTCAGAAGTAGTAGAGCTTAGTAATTGCAAAGCCAGTCTTTCTGGATTTGTGTTCTGATTTTCCACTTATTAATTGTTGGGAAATTATCTAAGTCTCAATTTTTTATTTCTAAAAGGAATAATAATAATATAAGATAGCTGTGAGGATTGAATCAGATAATGCTTATAAAGCATTTAGCATGTCTAAATGTGCCTGTCATGTTTTTGAAAGTAAATGTTAGTTGCTAAAAATATGTACTGTGTATCTATGAGAGTCACAATATTACCTATTCTACCAGGAGGCAGCAAACTATGGCCCAAATCTGGTAGGGTCCCATTTTGCAATAGGAACCTGCAAAGCCTAACCTGTTTATCATCTAGCCCTTTACAGAAAATTTTCTGGTTGTCTTCATAGAATTTGTAGGAAATATAAATGAAATAATTACAATAAAATTCCAAGTTTTCATGCAATAGTGAGTTACTAATGTCTTAATTTATGAATGTTTTGAATGGTCAACCCTGTCCACATGAGAGGTTTAAAGTAATGATAAATTAGGTGTAGGAACAATAGAAGGGAGGGAGGTGAAATTCCTTGGTACCACTAGCCTTGGAGAAAGTTGAAATGGGGAACTAAAAGCAGATGGTACTGGGCACCTGAAAGAAAATAAACCACTATAGTTAGAATCTCTCTAACTGAGCCTAATTTAACAGGCTCTCCGGGTGTCCTCAGGAGAATGTGCAGACATGTTAGCCAGAACTTTCTAGGCCAGGTGACTGTCTCAATATAACTACATATTTCTGTTCCTCTCTCTTAAGTTTTTGTCTTTCAACAATCACATGGATAGTTCCCAACCTGCTTATGCCATTTGAATTTATTATTTTGGTGACACAAACTAATGAATATCATTTAATGAATATTATATGATGTATGAAAAAAGTTATTGTTCCAGTGAAATCTAAGTGAATGCTTTGGAAAGATTTAATAAAGGGGGAGCACTTAAAATACTGCTATTGAATTTGGTATAAACAAAACAATATACAAATATGAGGGGAGTTACGGGGGGATGATAATTTGGTGGTAAGGCACTTGACTAACATCCACAACACTGTGGGTTCTATCTCCAGGACCACTAAAAATGTTTTGGGGAATTATAAAAATTTAGAATGATTCTCTGCTCAGCTTACTTCACAAAAGTTTTTGATCTCTTTCTTCACTTTGGAGAAATTCACACTAGAAATCATAGTGTATAAATATGTAGTTTTTGCAAGAAAGATGAGGTGCCAATCAGTGAACTCTCATTTAAAGAAAAAGATCAGCCTTATGGTGACAAATTTGTGAATGAATGTATATTTATCTTTTAAAGGTAGGATAAAATGATTATGATACATCTAAACTATTTTTAAGTTCCTGATTTTTTAATTAATCAAACAGCTATCCATCTTTATTGTGTTGGATAATCGGGTATCCTTTGTACTTTACTATTTAACTTAGGAAAGGCTAGTCTTATTTGTTTTGTTTTGTTTTTTTTTGTGGGTACCGGGGGTCGACCTCAGGACCTCACACGCCAGGAGGCGCCCGTGCCGCTGAGCGATATCACCGGCCCCTTTTTCGTATGTGGGATCCGGGAGTCGAACTCGGGCCCTCGCACTTGCAAGGCAGGCGCTTAAGCCGCTGAGCCATCTCACTGGCCCCAAGGCTAGTCTTATTAAACTTGTAATTCTCAAGAGAAAGTTAGCTTTTCTTTTATAAAGTAATGTTCTCTAAAATATTTGCTAATAAGTAGAATGAATATGGTGAATAGCTCCAAAATGTTTGAATTCACTACTCTGAGTTTAATCCTTATAGAGCTATATGGAACTGGGGGGAAGGTGGTATATCTTTCACCATACGGCCAGTCTTTTTTAAATGTGGGTTCCCTGATAAGATTCTCATTTTTCTTGCAAAAAGTATACATTTCTACAGTATGAGTATGTCATATATATATTCATTCCACCCCCTCTTTCCTTAGAACAAGAATACTTAAAAATTACTCCTAGTAAAAACTCCTCTGAAGCTTCTCTGAGTAATCCAGGCCATTACTCTGCCTGAAATAGTGAATCTAGTTCAGCTAACATTAGGAAGAATTGAATAGCAGTGTACTAAAGCAACAGCAATGGAGAAATTAGAGCATCTTGATAGAGCCAGAAGCAGCATTGTCAGTTGAAATTAAATTTAATCAAAAGGGGAAAAGTACTTTTTGGCATGCTGGAAAATAAAAAAGATTTTTAATACACCGTTCCATCGATGGCATTATTTTTTAACCTGAGGCACATATCCTAATTAAAAGGAATGTTTTCTAAGTTCCTATTTTTAAGATCAGGATAATCAGTTATGCCTCAGATGCTTTTAATCTTACTCAGATGGAAATGGCTAACATGCTGTGTTAGTTTAAGTCTTCTGAGAGGCAGACACAAAGATGGGATTAGACTTGCAGGAAATACACTAGGGCAAATGCATGTGAGAGAACATGAAAGGAAGCCCGGAGGGGACCCTGAGCTCTGAGGCTGCAGTGCTAATTTGACCCTGGGTGAAGGAGAAAAGAAGGAAGTTACACAATGTAGACACATTTTAGACTGCAGTGCAATTCTAGGGAAGGTCTGGCAAGGTTGTTGGAAAATTACCGGGCCAGAGTCTTCAAGCAAAAACTCATCTCCCAGGGATAGATCTGTCTTTGTTATGCCTGGTAGGCTCAGTAATCATCAGGGAATACTTTGTGAGAAGGCGGCTTTGGAACCAACATGGTTTAGATTTTGGGGTGCCGTACCTAAGGTGATAGGTTAGCTTTGTAGTTAATAATTAGAAAGTTGTATTCTCATGACTGCCACGTGTAAATCATGATATGGTATTTGTATTTATATATCTGTACCACTAGTCATACTCAGATAAAGTATGTAAATGAAAAGACAGCATGGTGGTGTACTCCTATAATCCCAGCACTCTGGGAGGCTAAGGATCACAAGTTCCAGCCCCACCTGGGTGACTTACCAAGACTCTCTCAAAAATAGAAAAGGGGAAAAAAAAAAAGGAATTGTTTAATGAGCACTTACATGCCTTGAACTGTGTAATGCTGAGGCTGAGCTTTATAAAGCAATAAAGAATAAAGTATAGAGGATGAAATGGATTATATATATTGAAATTCAATGTAATTCAACATAATTAAGATATTAGAAAAGACTGCTTTGGAAAAGTCTGGCAGAATATCCAATAAACTGTTGACATTGATTATTTCTATAGAGTAGAACTGAAGTAAACAAGGAAAGAGAGAACTTAAAATTGTCACTTTATACAATTCCATATTGGAGTGTTATTACAAACACTCCCATATTTTATAATTAATATTTTAAAATTTTAGTTTGGACAAATAAAAATCAAATAGCAAATTTAGTGTATTAAATATTCACTTGTCAGATTCTGTTTTTCTCTTCCTTTGGCTTAATTTAGGTGTAATTTATGCTTATTTTTACATTTCTTAAGGTAGAATTTTAGATCATTGATACGACCTGAGGAAAAAGGAAAACTTTTCTAAAATATGCATTTAAAAGCTAAATTTTCCCTATATGGACTGTTTTAACTGCGTTTCACAAAATAGATACATTTTCATTCTTATGCAAATAAAAGTGTTTTTAAATTTTTCTTTTAATTTCCTGTTTTCCAATAGATTGTCTAGAAGTATATTTAACTTTCAACTGTTGGGGAATTTTCCAGATATTTCCCCATTATTGATTTCTAGTTTAATTTCATTGAGGTCATCAGCTGTTATTTCAGTTCCCTTAAATTTATTAAGACTTATTTAATAGCCCAGAATTTGAATGTTAGTGTACTTGAAAAGAGCTTGTATTGTGCTGCATGGGGGTGGAGTGTTCTATGACTGTGAAATTGGTTGACAGTGTCATTCAAGTCTTAACTAAATTTTTTTATCCTTAACTAAATTTTTTTTTAAGTGTTCTATGAACTGAAAGGAGTGCCAAAATCTCTTAGTCATGAATTTCTCTACCCCTTCATTTCTCATCAGTTTTTGCTTCACGTATTTTTTTTTTTAATATGGGTGCCGGGAGTCGAACTCAGGACCTCACACTTGCCAGCAGGTGCTTGTGCTGCTGAGCGATATCACTGGCCCTTTTTTTTCCTTTATGTGGGTACCGGGAGTCGAACTCAGGACCTCGTGCTTGCCAGGCAGGCGCTTATGCCGCTGAGCTCTCTCTCTGGCCCTGCTTCACATATTTTGAAGTTCTGTTTTGTATGTACACATTTGGGATTATTATTTCCAATGAATTGAGCCCTTTTTCTTTATGAAATATGTTTTTATCCAAGGTAATATCCCTGGTAGCAAAGTCTACTTGGATATTAATATAGTGACTCCAGCTTTCTTATGATTAGTGTTTATGTGGCATATCTCTTTATATTCTTTTACTATTTTTTTTTTTTTGTGGGTACCGGGGAGTCGACCTCAGGACCTCACGCGCCAGCAGGTGCCCGTGCCACTGAGCGATATCACTGGCCCCTTTTTCGTATGTGGGTTCCGGGAGTCGAACTCGGGCCCTTGTGCTTGCCGGGCAGGCGCTTAAGCCGCTGAGCCATCTCACCGGCCCCTATATTCTTTTACTATTGACCTCTCTGTGCCTTTATATTAAAATGGGTTTGAAATTAATTTCTGCTGGCAATGTAGTTCAGTGGTAGCACATGTAATGCCTTAGGTTCAATCTCCAGCATTGCAAAAAGAAAATTTTATATAGTTGTATCTTGCTTTTTAAAATCCATTCTCATGACTTCCTTTTTAATTGGAATATTTAGACCATTTACAGTAGTGTAGTTATTAATGTGTTTGGGTTTCAGTGTACCATTTGTTTTCACTTCTTCATTGTTTTATCTCCTTATTGCCTATCTGCCTGCCTCCCTTCCTGCCTGTCTGTCTTTTGATACAAAATCTTGTGCTAAGTTATCCAGGCTGGTGTTCAATTTGCGGTTTTCCTGTTTCAGCCTCCCAGGTAGCTGGGATTACAGGTGTATACCACCACACTTGACTCTTGCCTTTCTTTTGTGTTAAGATTTAGAACTTTTTTGGTAAATTTCTGATTGTTTTCATTATTGGCTTATTAGCTTGTGTGTGTGTGTGTGTGTGTGTGTTTCTAGCTGCTCCAGGATTGTATATTATCACCAACTGGCTTCAATTAGTGTTACATATCTTCATGTACAGCGTTAGAACCCTCACTTCCAATATCAAATATTTGTCATCATACATTTCACTTCTGTTTGTTATAAATCTCACAATACACTACAATTGGTTTTTTAGATAATTATTTTTAAAGCATTTTATTTTTTTCTTGTCTTGTTTTTGTTTTTTGAGACAGCATCTCAAGTTTGCAGTTCAGGCTGGTCTTGAACTTGTGACAGTCTTCTTGCCTCATCTTCCCGAGTGCTAGGATTACAGGCATGTGCCACCATGCCCAGCTTTTTAAAGTAATTTAACAATAAGCAAAAAAGTTTTTCCTACTTACTCACACATTACTATTTCTTTTTTTTTTTTTTTTTTTTTTGTGGGTACTGGGGGGTCGACCTCAGGACCTCGCGCGCCAGCAGGCGCCCGTGCCGCTGAGCGATATCACCGGCCCCTTTTTCGTATGTGGGTTCCGGGAGTCGAACTCGGGCCCTCGCGCTTGCCGGGCAGGCGCTTAAGCCGCTGAGCCATCTCACCGGCCCGACACATTACTATTTCTTGCACTTTCCAATCCTTTGTGTAGGCCTAGGTTTTCCACGTTATTATAATTGTTCTTCAGCCTAAAGAACTTTCTTTAAATCTTTTGTAATATAGATCTGCTGGTGGTGACTTTTCTCAGCTTTTATTTGTCTAGAAAAGTCTTCATTTATTCCTCATTTGTGAAAGATTTTTGCTGGATACAGAATTTTACTTTGATAGGATTTTTAATTTTTTTTTATTTCTCTGCTTTAAGCATGTCATTTTATTGTTACTTAGCTTGAATTATCTCTGACAAATATGTGGTCATTCCTAGTTTTGCTTATTGGTATGTGGTATGTGTCTTTTCTCTGACTGCTTTAAATTTTTTTCTCCTTATAATGAGATTTTAGCTAGTTGATTATGATGTACCTTCTGGTTTTATGTTTATTTTGTTTATTATTTGTTGAACTTCTTTTTTTTTTTTTTTTCGTGGGTACCGGGGGGTCGACCTCAGGACCTCGCGCGCCAGTGGGCACCCGAGCTGCTGAGCGATATCACTGGCCCCTTTTTTGTATGTGGGTTCCGGGAGTCAAACTCGGGCACTCGCGCTTGCCGGGCAGGCGCTTAAGCCGCTGAGCCATCTCACCGGCCCTGTTGAACTTTTTATACCCCTATGTTTGTGGTTATATGAAATTTAGATGGTACATGTGTGTGTGTGTACGTGTGTGTATGTGTGTGTTTTCCTGGGGATTGAACCCAGGACTTTTGCACTGAACTACATCTCCAGCCCCTTTTCATTTTTTAGTTTGAGATAGGCTCTCACTAAATCACTAAGCTGCCTGGGCTGGGCTTGAATTTGTGATCCTTCTGCCTCTTCCTCCCAAAGTGCTGGAGTTACAAGCTTGTGCCACCATGCCTGATGAAATTTAGAAAATTTATCATCACCATTTTTTTTCAAATTTTCTGTTTCCTTTTTTCCTTTCTTGTGATTCCAATTATATATGTATTAGGCCATTTGATATTGTCTGATTAATTACTAAAGTTCCCTCTCCCCTCATTTTTTTCTATTTTATTTGGTTAATTTACATTGCTATTGTATAATTGTATTGCCAGTCTTTTCTTCTTCAGTGTCTAATCTTTTAACTCCAATGAAGTTTCTGCTTCAGATACTTTTCATCTCTATGACTTTTGTCATTTTTAAAATACATTTCTTTCCTTGTCCTGTTCCTTATTTTAAAAAAGAATTCTTGAACATATTTATAGAGCATTTAAAATAATTTTTGTTAATTCTGTCTTCTCTTTTCTAAAATTATTTCTATTGACTGATTTTTCTCCTAGTTCACATTTTGTCACTTCTTCACATAATTAGTAATTTTTTATTGGATGCCAGACATTATATTTTATTGTTGACGTTTTGAATTTTGTTGCCTTCCTTTAAAAAGTAGTTGAAGTTTTCTTTAACAAGCATTTAAGTTATTGTGGTTCAGCTCATGTTCAAGGGACTTGTTTTTAAGCTTTGTAAGGGTGGTTCTAGAATAGCCTTTGTTCTAAGTGATGGCTGGGCTCCTTCTACTGAGATATGACCCTTTGAGGTCTCTTCCTCACACCTCAAGTATTCATTTCCAAGTAGAAGAAATGTGAGTATCTGCCAGCCCTGTAGTTCCCTTGGCTTTGTGTGTGTGTGTGTGTGTGTGTGTGTGTTTATGTGTGGTACTAAGATTTGGACTACAGGCCTTCTCACACATGCTAGGCAAATACTCTACCACTGAGCTACATCCTCAGCATTTTTGTTTTGTTTTGTTTTAATTTTGAGACAGGATCTCACCAAGTTGCCCAGCCTGGCCTTGAATTTGAGATCTTCCCATTTCAGCTTCCTTATTAGCTGGGATTGCAGGCATGAGCCACCCACATCTAGCTTCTTCCCATGGCTTTTATTATCTGCCTGGCTTCATAGAGTTTCACCCTGTGCATGCTCAGATTGTATTTAGACAAAAGCTCAAGAGACTGTTTCCTCTCATTTCTAGAGTACTTTCTCTTCATAACTCCTTCTTCTGTATTACTCTGCCCTATGAATTTCACCTGTCTCAGCTTCCTGAAGCTTCTGTATCTGTTCCTCAATTCAGTTAGGCTATCAAGCTCTGCTTATGTTTATCCTCCCCGTGCCTTCACTAAAAGTTCCTTCCAGGAAGAAAAGCTTACCTTATTTGTTATCCTCCTTAAAGATCAAAGTCCCGTACTACTTTTTCTCCATGTTATATTTTTGTTTCATTTTCTCACTATTGAGAGTAGGCAAATCCCATACTGTACTTATGGTAGAAGCAGAATCCTAATTTCTTTTTTTTTTTTTTTTTTTTGTGGTGCTGGGGATTGAACCCAGGGCCTTGTGCATGTAGGCAGAAAATCTACCACTGAGCCACATCCCCAGCCCTCTAATTTCTTCTTAATTGACTATTTTTCAGAACAGTTTTATGAAAATTAAGAGAGTGCATATACTCCCCATACTTATTTCTCCCATTATTAACATCTTACATAAACATCTTAATATAGTAGATTTGTTTCAACTAAGGAACCAATATTGTTGCACTGTATTAACTAAAATCTGTAGTTTATTCAGATTTCCTTAGTTTTTACCTCATATTCATTATTGTTCTAGGATCCTATCCAGGATAGCCCATTACATATAGCTGTCATGTCTCCTGAGGCCCTTCTTGACTGTGACAACATTTTACAGTTTTCCTTGTTTTTGGTGACCTTGGCAGTTTAAGAAGTACTAGTCCAGTATTTCATAGAATATTTCCAGGTGAAGTTTGATGCTTTTCTCGTGATTGTCTGGATTATGACTTTTAGGGAAAAGATGCACAAAGGTAAAAGAACATTTTTATTACATTATATTAAGGGTACATGTGGTCAACATAACTTATCACTGTGTTAATCTTGATCACCTATTCGAGATTCTTTTTTGTCTTGTTTCTTCATTATGTTACTCCTCATCCACCTCCCATTCCATACAGTATTTTCTGGAAGGAAGTCATTGTACGTAATTCATATGTGAGGGATGAAGACTAATGTTCTATCTGCTTGAGAGAGTAGTATCTATATAAATTATTTGTAATTCAAAAGAAATTGGTATCTTCTCCCCCATTTATTATCACATACATGGCTTGTAATTTGGCTTTTTTGTACTTTGACTATTTTGTTGTTTAATTTGTTCCAGCTTTAGCCATGGATGCTCTTTTAGTTGGTTCTTAATGTCCCCTTCACATACACCCATGATTATGTGTATGTGTGTGTTTTGTGCATTTTCTTAGTTTCTGGCACTAAAAGATGCTATAGGTTCATCTGTCCTAGACTCAACTCTTTGGTTTCTTTTTCTTTTTCTTTTCTTTCTTTTTTTTTTGGTACCAGGAATTGAACTCAGGACCTTGTGCTTTCCAGGCAGGCACTGTGCCGCTGAGCTACATCCCTGGGCCCTATTTGGTTTCTTTTATTTTTAATGACATTAGAAATCAAGATTTAAGTGCTGAATATACTGCTCTGAGGTCATTTCTTCTAGGTCCACTTAACTGACAAAACAAGGAATTGTGTATATTAACTTCTAAATGTAGACACAACTATAAATGTTTTTATATATAGCCACATTCATAGTAAGCTGAACATGAATTCATACTGTCTTTAACATTAATCTGTTACTACATGGATCATTCTAGTCTTACTCCCTTTTTGTAGTTTTCTTCTACAGATATGAAAACATTGCATTCACCATCCACCATCTAGTACTTCATTATTCAATTTTAATACTTACTTGTTCAGTTCATGTAGAGAAAGTTCCAATATATGATGTTTTAACTTACAATGGTGCAAAAGTGATATGCATTCAGTGGAAACCATACATCAAGTTTTGAATATTGATCTTTTTCCAATCTAGAATGATACTTCCTTGCAATGCTGAGAAGTAGCCTGGAGCCACAGTTCCCAATCTACCATGTAATCATAAGGGTAAACTGTTAATACTTTGTAGGGCACTGTGTTACTGACCTATGATGATCAGTAGGTGGTTGCATTAAAAGCATCTGTGACTTATGATATTTTAAATTTAGAAGTGGTTTATTGATACTTATGCCCCTTGTAAACTGAAGAGCATTTGTGCAGAGGTTTCAGAATTGTGAATCCATATCCCTGTGGGAAGTATTGAAAGTTAGGCTCAAGGAATATAGTCACTTAATTGGGCAATTATTTTCTTCCAGTGCTTGAAATACATTGTTCCAAGCCCTCCTGGTCTTTAGAATTTCTGTTGAGAAGTCTTACGTTGTTCTGATGGGTGTGCCATCAGAATAATAAGTGATTTGATGTTTCTCTCTGTTTTTAAAATTCTTCCATTCTTCTGAGTTTTTGGCAACTTAACTATGTTATGTTGTGTAGAGGCTATTTTCTGATCATACATATTTGGAGTTTTAAATGCCTCCAGTACCTGGGTATCCACCTTATTATCCAGATTTGGGAAATTTGCTGCTATAATTTTAGTGAATAGGTTTTCTATGCTGTTGCCGTGTACTATTTCACACTGCTTAAAGCCAGGGAGTCTTAAATTTGTTCATTTAGAGTTGTCCAAGAACTCTTGAATAATCTTTTCATTGCTTCTAATTCTTTTTTCTTTATTGATTTTTAAATTGATTTTTGTATATGATGTGAGGTTAAGTGTCAAGGTTCATTTGTATCTCTACAAACATTCAGTTATTTCAGTACTTTTGTTGATAGAACCATCTTTTCCCTCAGTGAATCACCTTAAACTTTGTTGAAAAGCAATTGGGCATATACATGTCTATTTTTGGACTCTCCATCTTGTTCCAGTGACCTATATGTCTATTCTTTGTTATCCACTTTATCTTGTTGAATGTTATCTTGTTGAATGTTGGTTTCTAGTAAGTGACATTGTGTTGCTTGAAATCATGCCTTCCAAATTTTTTCTTTTATTTGATGGTTGCTTGGCTATTATGTGTTCTTTGAATTACCATATATATTTTAGAATCAATCCATGAATTGCTACTAAAATTACTTGATTGAGATTTTATTGAATTTAGATAGTAAGAAGAAGAATAATCCTGAGTCTTCAAGTACAAGAGCACACTTTTGCTCTCCATTAGGTCTTTTTGAATTTATCTCAGTGGTATTTTATAGTTTTAGTATTGAAGTCTTACATGCATTTTGATACATTGTTCCTGTGCCCTTTTTTGATACTAGTGTAAATGAATTTTTCCTTCATTTCCTAGTTGATCATTATTGTGCATAATTATTTTTGGATGATGGTTGGATATTTTATTGAAAATTTGTGGAAATAATTTTATACTCTGCATGATGCTATTTTAATGCAAACAGGACTTCCTTTTGCTTGTGAGTGGCAGACTAGATGTTGATTGATTTGTTCTGGTCGGGATTGAGTTGATTCAAAGTTGGCCTTTGGGTCTAATCATGATCTATTTCCTGTCCAGTCTTCATCTTTGGGGATAACCCTCCAGGGTCCAACTCAAATTCTGGGTTTCCTACCAAAACTCCTCATTGATGAACCCGTTGTGGTAGTTTGGGGCCCTCTATGCCTGTGAAGATTGTCAGAAGCTTTGCTCAGCTTCTCAGCACCTCCAACTATTGCTTTTGCTTCCAGATAGTGAAAAAAGTTACTTCAGGTGCTTGAGTCTCCTCTTTTGTCTTCTCTCTTATAACCTGTCTGACCAGCAGTAGTGTTCTGATGTCTTCAAATCATACTTTCTTTTCCATGTGGTTCACAAACGCTTTTGTTTGCAGTTTGGTTCACAAACAGAAGCATTTGGCAAAATTTTGTTTGCAAACTCTGCATAGGGTGACAAACACGACCATGGCCATCTTTCCCACACAAACACAAACATGGCCATCTTCTCCAAAATTGTAAAAGAAAATTAAGCTTGTGAGCTGAGGTACCACTGTATATATTTATATATATAAATACAAAATAAATAGTGTATATTTATATATAAATACATTATATATTTAAACATAAATATTATACATACATATATATATATATATATATATATTTTTTTTTTTTTTTTGGTCGGTACCAGGGATCGAACTCAGGACCTCACGCGCCAGCAGGCGCCCGTGCTGCTGAGTGATATCACCGGCCCTTTTTTTCGTATGTGGGTATCAGGAGTCGAACTCAGGACCTCGCGCTTGCCAGGCAGGCGCTTATGCTGCTGAGCCATCTCACCAGCCCTCAATATATATATTTAAACATCTTTCCTACTTGTTTTCAGCAGGAAGGAGGAAGGTTGGTCGGAGACAACTTAGTAAACCATTTTCAGAAGTATCTTTTCTCCTTTTTCTCTTCATTCTTCCATCTCATCCTCCTTTGGACTATAACACTGTTCTGTATATCTCATTTACTGCTGTATTCCCAACTCCTAGAATAATGCCTAGGACAGAATAGAAGTCAGTGGATATTATTGTATTGAAGAATGAATGAATCAATGAATGAACATTTTATTTGAGAAAGTACAATAGAAATTGAAAAGAAAATCTCTCTCATCATTTTCTCAAACCTAAGAAAATATCCTTTCTTGAGCATAATTAGAGTTCTGAACTGGAATTTGGAATACTTATAGTTGTTCTCTTTTTTCATTTTTTGAAAATTTTAATTGACAAATAATATTTGTAGTCTCTCATTGCTATTTCCTGAAAATGTTAATATCTTTGGTTTTCATTTTTCCATTTGTGATATATTAATCTCTTAGTCATGGAAACAGTTTTAATTGTTATTATTAAAATTATAGAGGGGCCGGTGAGATGGCTCAGTGGTGTACGTGCCTGCCTGGCAAGCGCGAGGGCCCGAGTTTGACTCCCGGAACCCACATACGAAAAAAGGGCTGGAGATATTGCTCAGCGGCACGGGCGCCTGCTGGCGCACGAGGTCCTGAGGTCGACCCCCGGTACCCACAAAAAAATAAATAAATAAAAAATAAAATTATAGAGACCTGAAGAGAAAAAATAAGGACATTCAAATTAATATTTTCAACAAACAAAATACTTAGGCATAAATGTAAGCTTATAATTTCTGTTATGATAATCCTACCAGTGAAAACAAACAAGACAAATAGATTGTTGTGTTTTAAGAGGTAAAGATGAACAGTTCATTAAAATTACATTTTGTATAACATAAATATTTACCTGTGTTTTCTTCTTTTAGGGCTATTTTAAGTGCCAGATCTAGTTATTTTGCCGCAATGCTGAGTGGCTGTTGGGCTGAAAGCTCCCAAGAGTACATTATTCTTCAAGGGTAAGCACAATTTTTACAAGGCACCATGACTGCAAGTGATTGTAAGTAATACTTCACACAGAGCACTTTTTATGAATCTGATTTCATGTTCAGGGAAATGTTTCATGTGTAGAAGAATTCAGCAAAGTACATTTTCTGAAATAAGAGGCATTAGGGAGCAGTTAGTAGCAGAGATAGTATATTAATATGCTTAAACTTCTATAACAAAATACCCAAACTGGGTGGCTTAAACAACAGGAGCCATTTTCTCAATCCTGGGGACGGAAAGTCCGAGATCAGAGTGTCAGCGTGGCTGGTGTCTGACAAGGGCTCTCCCCTTAGGTTGCAAACAGCCGCTTTCTCACGGTGTGCTCACATGACTTTGACATCGTGTGTGTACTCCAAGAGAGCGCTCAGTGGGTCTCATATAAGGACCCTAATCCTGTCCACTCTGGTCTCCATGCCATGACCTCATTTAAACTTTATTACTTCTTTAGGGGTCCGATCTCCAAACATAGCCATACTGGTGGTTAAGGCCTCACTATATTAATTTGAGGAGGACACATTCAGTCCATAACAAATAGTTTCTGATTATGGAAGATTTTAAATGCCAGGCTATAGAGTTTTATTATCTTGTGAGTAAAAGGTATGTAGAGATGGATCTATTGGTAAAATTTTATCATTAAAAAACTGCTTGAAAGATACATGTATCCTACTGATAAGCTCTCTTCCATTATATAATGAATTTAAAATATCCACTGGCTATAGGAATAGTAATGCCAGCAGAAGCCAAAGCGCTGTATGTGCTAGTCCTAAGGATAATCACATTAGTGTAATTTTGGAAACTTGTCCAGGAGCTGTGTTTCATGTATTTTAGACATTTTTAAAATTTTCAACCCACTCTTACTAGAACTGAATTTAGTAAAAATTAAAATAAAGTAATAATACTAGTTTGACTCTGAATGCAATTTTTTGATATTCATTAAAAATGACATAATTCTGTGTGGTGAAACAAATGTCAAAAGAATTATATGATTATGGGGTCTTATTCCTCAGCAGAAAGAAGTAATTTATAGAGAACACACATCTCTGATTTTTTTTTCCTGGAGGAAATCTTAGCTTCTTGTAGGTTAGTAGTAGTTTTCATTATCTGATACATAAAATATACATCTTTGTTCCTCTCTCTG
Organism: Erethizon dorsatum; assembly: GCA_028451465.1. Taxonomy (NCBI): domain Eukaryota; kingdom Metazoa; phylum Chordata; class Mammalia; order Rodentia; family Erethizontidae; genus Erethizon; species Erethizon dorsatum. The sequence continues at coordinate 101,365,695 of CM051829.1, read as the reverse complement.
AAAAGATTCTGTCCTGAGTGGTAATAATGCCTGACAATAATATTTTATATTTTCTGTTTCTTTCCCATGTACTATGCCCTTTAATATTTAGAATCAGTCCTTGAGATAGAGAAGATGTATTTACATATTACAGATAAGTAAAATAAGATCAGAAATCTTAAATGTCTTCCCCTGTCCAAAAAATGCTTACACTGAATATAATCACATGTTTATAGATTATTTCTTAGTTCATTCCACCATAGTCACTGAAGAAATTAGAAAGTTTCTCATTGGCATGTCTCTTAAACTAGCTCAGAATTCTTTTTCTGTTGTTTAAGCCAGTGATTCTCAAGGTTTACCCCCATAGAACCCCTAAATTTCCTGATAGGTATGTTAGGGAACATATGGCATGGGATTGGGATTTGAGAGAAAATCCATTTAGAAATGGATGCCCCTTCAGTTTTTGTCTGTTTTACCTAGTTCAAGATGATCTCTAAGTTTAGAGATAGGAATAAAGACAAGGGGAGTTCTTTTTTCTCAGTCTTCCTGAATCACTACTCATGAACTGATCAGATTAAATTTCCACACACCCAGACTTTTAAATCTGAGGTCTGGGCCGGTGAGATAGCTCAGTGGCATAAGCGCCTGCCTGGCAAGCGCGAGGTTCTGAGTTTGACTCCCCGTACCCACATACGAAAAAAGGGCCGGTGATATCGCTCAGCGGCAAGGGCGCCTGCTGGTGCGTGAGGTCCTGAGGTCAACCCCCAGTACTCACACACACAAAAAAAAGAGGTCTGTTTATTAGGAGGAGGTCAGTGAATAAGAAATAGTGGCATCAAGTACTGGTCCCTACCTCTTTTTTTTTTTTTTAGATTAGTATATGTTTTCGGTACATAATGATTACATTCACTGTAGGGAATTGGTACATGTACGTAACACATTTCAGTTCTTTTTTCTCCCTCCCTCCATCTCCTTTTATTTTGCCAGCATCAGATTCATTTATTTATAAAACCTTATAAAGTTAATTATCATATATACAGATTGAAAACCAGACTAATAGGCCAAAGAACATACAAAACATGTAAGACAGTTGCACTAAGTCAAGGTACACTTTTAGATACATTGTCTGTGCTGGATTACAATACCTTTTTACCTCTCTCTCTTTGCCTCTTCTGTTTCATACTTTATATAAATTTATTTGAGCTTATTTTGTTTTCCAGGTGTGTGAATTCACTGCTATGAACTTCTCTCTTAGGATGGCTTTCATTGTGTCCCATAGGTTCTGGTATGTCATACTGACATTATCAGTTGATTGTGGAAATCAGTTTCTTCCTTAATTTCATCTGTGACTCATTGATTATTCAAGAGGATATTATTTAATTTCCATGTGCTTGCATAATTTCTATGCTGTCTTTTGCCATTGACTTTCTAGTTTCCGTCCACTGTGGTCTGATAATATGCATGGGATAATTTAAATTTGTTTGCATTTTCTTAAACTTGGTTTATTGGTTTGTATGTGGTCTGTTTTGGAGAAAGTCGCTGCTGAGAAGACTATGTATTCTGTTGTTGTTGGATGGAGCACTCTATAGATATCTATTAGTCCATTTGTTTGAAGGTTAGCTTCAACTCTGATATTTCTTTGTTGATTTTTTGTCTGGTGGATCTGTCCATTTGTGACAGAGGGGTATTGAAGTCCCCTATTACAATTGTATTGGTGTTTATCTGATGTTTATCTGATTTTTTATGTCCATTAGTGTTTGTTTTATGAAGTTGGGTGCACCAGTATTTGATGCATATGTTTATAATTGTTAACTCTTACTGTTGAATTGTTCCTTTAACCAACATGTAGTGATCTTCTTTGTCTCTTCTGGTCAGTCTTGAAATCCACTTTGTCTGAAGTTAGGGTAGCAACTCCTGCTTTCATCCAGGTTCTTGTTGCATGGAATATTGTTTTACATCTTTTGATTTTTAGTCTGTATTTTTTACTTAGATGTGTTTCTTGTGTGCTGCATATTGTTGGATTTTCTTTCTTGACCCATTCTGCCAATCTGTGTCTTTTGATTGGGGAATTGAGACCATTCACATTGAGAGTTATTACTGGCAGGTACTGACTTATTCCTGTCATTGTATTATTTTCCTTTTGCTGATTTCCTCATATTTTCCCCTCTTGCTTAGGTGCTCATCCCACCAAGTATATTCGTTCTTTTGGACTTATTGGCATTGTTGACTTCATTGTCTCTTTTAGGATATCCTTGAGAATTTTTTGTAATGCTGAAATGGTCATGAATTTATTGAGGTCATGAATTTATTGAAGTGCTCCTTGTCGTGAAAGTACCTTATTTCTCCATCAGTTTTAAAGGGAAGTTTTGCAGGATATGTAAGTCAGGGTTGGATGTTGTTAATTTTTAGGGCTTAGAACACTTCACTCTGAATCCTCCTGGCCTTAAAGGTTTGTGTAGAGGAGTTTGCTGTGATTTTAGTGGGTTTACCTTTGCATGTGATTTGTTGCCTTTCTCTTAATAGCTTTTAAGATTTTGTCTCTGTGATGGACTTCTGGAATGTGGCGTGGAGAGGTTCTTTTTTGGTCATGGCTATTTGGCGTTCTATAGGCCTCACTTATCTGTATGTTTATTTCTTTCTATATATTTGGGGAATTTTCTGCCATTATTTCTGTGAACAGGTTTTTTATGCCATTTTTGTTGTCTTCTGATTTTTTCACTTACTCCAGTTATTCTTAGATTAGTCTGCTTTGCATCACCTAGCAGTTGTTGGATCCAGTTTTCATTTTCTTGTGCTGTTTTTATGGTGTCTTTGAGTAGTTGATCTTTGAAGGCATCATTGACTTCTGGTTCTGAAACTCTGTCCTCACATTGGTCTTTTGATCTCCTGGATTTCTGATTGAAACCTTTTCTTCGATGCTAATTCTTTGGTAAACTGGTCATTCATGTTTTGTATCATTTTGTTTAGGTCACTTAGCTTTTTATGAGTGTTTTCTGAGAGCTCCTGCATCTTTTTGGTTATTACTTCCTTTATCTGTTTAGTTATATCTTATTTAATTCCACTGAGTATCTCTTTGACCTATTTTCTAACTTCCTCTGCTATGCTTTTGAGTAATTGAGGTGTGTGGCTTATACTATTCTGCCCCTTGGATTGGCTTCAGAGGAGTTGAAGGTTTGGGGAGCCATTTTGTTGCCTTTTCTTTCCATGTTTCTGTCATTTTTGTTTATTTGTTTTGTGTTGAGATTTGTGGATGCTTATAGTCTAAAGACTTTGTTGGTAGTATAGAGATCTCTTTAGTTGCTTTTCAGTGGTATACTTTGAGTATAACTCACTATAATCCTTTGCCACAGCTCCAAGATTCAACCACCTTGATTATTTGGGGAGAGGAAGATGTAGTGTAATTAGCCCAGCAACCAAGTTCTCTGGGAACATACTCTTATATTGTTAATGTCACAAAGGCAATCTGAGTGTTGGCTTACAGAGGAACAGTGACAATTATGTGACCCTGTTAATATCAAGTGAAACAACTACGCTGGTATTGCCCAAGACAAATTAGATATTAATATACTGTAAGAACCAGTTATGTACCACTGTTGTAGTCAGGGTTTACAAGGGAAAAGATTTAATACAGGACACATAATTTATAGGATTATTTTATAATATTCACCCAAAGAGTCAAATGCAAAAGAGTGCAGGAGATCTGTGCACACACTAGAGACCCAAAGAATCCAGCTGAGGGCCTGGATCCCATGGCAGTGTCCTGCACAAATCCAGCTGAAGACCTACAGCCAATGGCAGCATCTTCCATGAGTCCAACTAGAGGCCTAGAGCCCACGATGATGTCTCATCCAAGTCTGTATCAAGGATCTGCACTGGGAAGGCCCAAAGGTCAGTGGTGGAAGCCAGCAAGTCTGTGCCAGTGGGATGAAGGATCTGTGCCAGCAGGCTGAGGGATCTGCACTGGAGCCAGGAAGTGATGCTCATGGTGAGGACCAGAGCTCCCCCAAAGAGAACCGCAGCCATCCTCCTTGACAGCGAGGACCTGAGCTCCTTTGATGATGTTAACAGCTGAGTTCATATCAGGAAAACCAATGAGACAAGCTTCTCCGGAGAATCAATAGCACACCATCTTCCCTTCTAGTTCTCTTTTTATGATGTTGGCAACAATCCTCAGGTGGGCCTTCCACACCCAGCACCATGCTGATTCAGTTCAGCTGGGTGTTACAAGTTGACCATTAGTTATAACCACCCTTAATTCTAGAGAAGGGACCAGCAATGATGTAAACGTTAAGGCAACCCAGGTATTGACTTACAGCTAATGTGTACTAAATGTAACTGCTCTCTCTCTGCTAATGGTAGAAAATAATTCAACAGTAATTTTACAGAGTTAACTATCAAAAGATTAACAAAATTTTATGGCTATACTATTAAAAGATTTAGGATTTGGGAATGGGGGATACAAAAGGAAAATGTTGAAACCTTAAACTCTATGATATGAGGAGGAGGAGAGAGAAAGAATCTTATTGGGGAGTAGAAAGATGTCTATAGAATTAGGTAAAGGTAGAACAAAAAACTGACAAGAAATAGAAGATGAAAGAAAAAATGAGAAGAAAGAAAGAAGAGTGAAAATAAGAGAGAAGTAATTAAGGGGAGAAGATTTAAAAGATAGGAAAGGGAAAAATAGAGAAAAGAATAAGAAGCGATTAGAAGTAAGGCTGAAGGACAAAGGAAGATTACCCAAGCCCCAGGAAACTGTTGAAGAAGACTGGAGGGAAGGGAAGGAGAAGGAGAAAGAGAAGAAAATAAAGCAAGACTAAAAACAATGCTCACACTCACATAAAGCAAAAACAATTTTTAAAAACTACAAATGAACCAAAACAAAAAAAAAAACAAACAAAAAAAAATTTCTCTGTGACTTTCAGCCTCCTGTGATTATCTTCCAGAGTCTACCGTTTTGTGGCAGTGTTCAATTCAAGACATGTCCCTGCTCTCACTGGTAGACAAAGGAGGAGTCAGAGCCCAGATCTGTGCTGGATAATCACCAGCAAGCTGCCAGTAAGATTAGGGTAGGACATTCAAATCCACGGGAATTCAGGCTGACCCTGGTCTCTTGGATGTGGGGTTGGGGCCTGGGTCATTTAGCTTATAACACTCTGGGTGTCTCTTGCCTGCCTGGCCAGGGCTCCCTCACCACACATGTCTACATGGCTGTCCCTCACCCAGTCAGTGTAGGAGTATAACACTGGGAGCTCTGAGATGAAGCCAACCCACTGCTGCTCTGAGTCCTGGGTCCAGTCGGACCCTCCCTAAAATGACGTCTGACCAAGCAGTGTCTTCAGGGGATATGGCAGATACTGAGGCTGGATTCATTTACTAGCTATTGTGGCAAATACGATCCACTGGTCCGTTCACTGGTGTGTTTCTCCCTGAAGGCCTCTGGAGTCACCTGCTTTCACTGTACCTGTGTAGATCTGTTCTTCCTCTCTTATGAGCCACAAGCCAGGAGCCAAGGAGAATATGCAGATTGCCCTTTCCTTTTTCTGCATTGCATTCAGTTTCTCTCTAGGCTCCCATATTCCCATCAGATCCTTCCTGGGTTCCAGAGATCACCTCCCTCCTTTTTTTTCCCCCTAAATTGTTATTTTCCAGTGTCTGGACTCCAAATCTTGGAGAGGCTGATTTGTTGCTGTTTACTTCTCTCCCATCATGCCAGAAGTCCCTCTTTACTTTCTTACCTATAATCCTCCACCATTGATTTGTAATGAAGGTAATAGATAAATATTTCCTCTTATAACTTGACTACTGCTGACCAACTTTAGTAGCTTGTTCAAGGTAAGCTAAATAGAATTAGTTTCACAGTGTCGTCCATAAAAGCAAGGCATATATTGTAATAGTGCCACCCATGATCTAGTTTACCATCTTAGAGTATTTTCCCTTCACTTCTTTTGTGTTAAAGCAAGGCTCTATTCCTTACTGTGTGGTCATACCCGAAACTCCTATATTGACAGTTGAGACTCACTACTAATTGATTTACTCCTAATACTAAGGCACTGGAAATGAGATTCGTCTCCCCCCCACGTACTGGGGATTGAACCCAGGGTCTTTACATTGAGCTATATCTCCAGCCCGTTGATTGATTGATTGTTTTGAGACAGAATCTCGCTGAGTTGCTAAATTGCCTAGGTTGAGCTGCATCTGATGATCCTCTTCCTATCTCAACCTCTTAGAGTGCTGGGATTACAGGCCTGCACCATTACACCCAGTTGATACACTTCTTTTTTGGGTCAACTCCTTTGTCTTACTTGATAAAGTAAGGCTTCATAACATTAAAATGAAAGGTAGAACTGTCTCCTGATGGTTATGTCTATATCCTTTATCATTATCACCACAATGCTATGTGTTTTTCTTTTCCCTATTGTATCACATATCAAACTTATTGTCTCAAATTGCTAACTAAAATTTTATTAGTATTATGGTATATAAAGCTGTTGGAAGGCCAAAGGCAATTGAAGAATTTTACTTTTCAAAAAACTACATTTTTAGGAACTTTTATAACAACATAATGTATAAAGCAAATTTCATTTTCCCATCAACATGTTGTAAATCTAAGTAGATGGTTCTATGATCATGAGCTTTGGTGTCCTTACAGGAAACCCTATATCTAGCCCTAATTTAATACATGACTTTAGGGACATTCCTTAACTTTCCTGAGCTTCCTAAGGTTGAAAAGATTATGTGCGATACAGTAAGGAAAAAAATCCTGGCATAGTGTTTGGTATATAGTATGTAGTGCTCATTAATATTTGTCCTTTTCTTTCTCTAAATTGCATTGTTCTCATTTTTCTGAAGAGAAAAAATTCAAGTGAGGACCATTGCCAGTACCAGGACAGCAGTGTCTGCTTTGCACGATTAGCAGCTTCTTTTGGAACTATGCAGCTGTTACTACGAAGGATACTCATATATATTAGAATGAAATCCTTTCTGTCCTTACCGAAAGAAACACAGTGTTTTTAACGTTAGTAACTCAGAGATATAATGTATATGATATTTTTCTTTTCTTTTTTTTTTATTTTAAAGAGAAGAAAAAACAAATCAAAAGAAGAACAAATTTTCAAACCAACATAATAGGAGGGTAACAATGGTTAATACATTACGTATTACTATCTTTAAGTTAGTTATTCAGGATACCAGACATTAGCATTCAGTTGTCCAAACATTTTTGGCACAAACCTTACTCTTCAATGAACTAAGTAAAATTGGTAGTGTATCTATCTTAACCATCTTATATATATGTACAATTTTTTTTCCCTTTCCCTTCTTTCTTTTCCCTATTCCAGTCTCTCTTTCCTTTTGACCAGTTTCTTTTTGATTCACCATGTCTATTGTACATTTTGGATCTTATTTACTGTTTCAGTTTCTCATACTAGAGAGACAATACGATGCTTACACATGTGCTTCTGGTTTATTTCACTTATGAGTATTTTCTCGAGTTGCATCCATTTACCTATAAAAGTCTCCAGTTTATCCTTCTTTATGGCTGAATAGTACTCCATTGTATAAAAATACCACATCTTTCTTATCCATTCCTCAGTTGATGGGCATTTGGGTTGTTTCCAAGATTTGGCTATTACAAATTGTGCTGCTATAAACATGGGTGCACATATATCGCTGTGGTGCGATGTTTTTTTTTTTTTTTATTTTAAAGAGAAGAAAAAACAAAACAAATCAAAAGAAGAACAAATTTTCAAACCAACATAATAGGAGGGTAACAATGGTTAATACATTACGTATTACTATCTTTAAGTTAGTTATTCAAGACACCAGACATTAGCATTCAATTGTCCAAACATTATTGGCACAAACCTTACTCTTCAATGAACTAAGTAAAAATGGTAGTGTATCTATCTTAACCATCTTATATATATATATACAATTTTTTTTTCCCTTTCCCTTCTTTCTTTTCCCTATTCCAGTCTCTCTTTCCTTTTGACCAGTTTCTTTTGGATTCACCATGTCTATTGTACATTTTGGATCTTATTTACTCTTTCAGTTTCTCATACTAGAGAGATAATACGATGCTTACACATGTGCTTCTGGTTTATTTCACTTATGAGTATTTTCTCGAGTTGCATCCATTTACCTATAAAAGTCTCCAGTTTATCCTTCTTTATGGCTGAATAGTACTCCATTGTATAAAAATACCACATCTTTCTTATCCATTCCTCAGTTGATGGGCATTTGGGTTGTTTCCAAGATTTGGCTATTACAAATTGTGCTGCTATAAACATGGGTGCACATATATCGCTGTGGTACGATGTTTTTAATTCTTCTGGGAAGATGCCCAGAAGGGGAATAGCTGGGTCAAATGGGACCTCCAACCCTAGTTTTCTGAGGAATCTCCGCACTGACTTCCACAGTGGCTGTACCAGTCGACACTCCCACCAACAGTGAAGAAGGGTTCCTTTTTCCCCACAGCCCCTCCAGCATTTGTTATTAGTTGATTTCTTAATAGTAGCCATTCTTTCTGGGGTGAGATGGTATCTCAGTGTTGTTTTAATTTGCATCTCTCGAATGACTAGTGTTGTTGCACATTTTTTTGTATATTTGTTTGCCATTAGTATTTCTTCATCTGAGAAATGTGTATTCATCTCAGATGCCCATTTTTGGAGTGGGTCTTTAAATTTGGGAGGTCTGATTTTTTTGAGTTCTTTATATGTTCTCGATAGTAATCCTTTGTCTGAGGAACAGCTGTCAAACATTTTTTCCCACATTATGGGTTGTCTTTTCACTCTGTTGGTGGTTTCTCTTGCTGTGCAAAAGCTTTTTAATAAGATGAGATCCCAGTTATTGATTCTTTGGGATAGTTCCCGTGTGGTTGAGTTTTTATTCATAAAGTCTTTGCCTACACCAATGTCTCCAAGGGTTTTACCTATCCTACCTTCCCGCAGATTTAATGTTTCTGTTTTAATATTTAGATCTCTGATCCATTTTGAATTTAGTTTAGTGCATGGTGAAAGATATGGGTCTAGTTTTAATCTTCGGCATGTGTAGAGCCAGTTTTTCCAGCACCATTTATTAAAGAGGCTGTCTTTCTTCCAGCGAATGTGTTTGGCACCTTTGTCAAAGATAAGGTGGCTTAGTTTGTCTGGGGTTGTTTCAGCATCTTCTAATCTGTTCCATTGATCTTCAGGTCTGTTTTTTTGCCAGTACCACACTGTTTTTATCACAGTAGCTTTATAGTATAATTTCAAGTCAGGGATTGTGATGCCCCCTGCCTTGCGTTTGTTGCCCAGAATTGCCTTTGCTATTCTAGGTCTCTTCTGATTCCAAATGAATTTTAGGATTGTTGTCTCTAATTCTGTGAGATATGCTGTTGGAATTTTGATTGGAATTGCATTAAATCTGTATAACAATTTTGGAAGTATGGCCATTTTCACTATATTGGTTCTTCCTATCCAGGAGCAAGGGATATCTTTCCATTTTCTGATATCCTCTTCAATCTCCTTTTTCAGAGTACTGTAGTTTTCAGTACAGAAGTCTTTTACATCCTTTGTGAGGTTGATTCCTAGGTATTTCATTTTTTTGGATGTTATTGTGAAAGGTATTGTTTCCCTAATTTCTCTTTCAGTAAGTTTGTTATTTGTGTACAGGAAGGCTATTGACTTTTGAGTATTGACTTTGTATCCAGCTACACTACTGAATTTGCTTATTAAATCTAGCAGTTTTTTAGTGGAGTTTTTGGGGTCTTCTGTGTAGAGTATCATGTCATCTGCAAATAATGATAATTTAACTTCTTCCTTTCCAATCATTATTCCTTTTATTTCTTTCTCTTGTCTAATTGCTCTGGCTAAAGTTTCCAGAACTATGTTGAATAAGAGTGGGGACAGTGGACATCCTTGTCTTGTTCCTGATTTTAGAGGGAAGGCTTTCAGTTTTTGGCCATTTAGTATAATATTGGCTGTTGGTTTGTCATAGATTGCTTTTACCAGATTGAGATAAAGACCCTCTATTCCAATTTTCTGTAGGGTTTTTATCATGAAAAGGTGCTGGACTTTGTCAAAAGCTTTTTCTGCATCTATTGAGATGATCATGTGATTTTTGTCTTTGGTTCTGTTAATATGGTGTATTACATTTATTGATTTACGTATGTTGAACCATCCCTGCATCCCTGGGATGAATCCAACTTGGTCATGGTGTATAATCTTCTTGATGATTTGTTGGATTCTGTTTGCCAGTATCTTATTAAGGATTTTTGCATCTATGTTCATTAGGGAGATTGGCCAGTAGTTCTCTTTCTTAATTGGGTCCTTCTCTGGTTTTGGTATCAGGGTAATGCTTGCTTCCAGGAATGAATTTGGGAGTATTGCTTCCCTTTCAATTTCATTGAAAAGTTTGAGAAGTAGGGGCGTTAGGTCTTCTCTAAATTTCTTGTAGAATTCGGCAGTGAATCCATCAGGGCCTGGGCTTTTCTTTGTTGGGAGGTTTTTAATTACATCTTCAATTTCATTGGTTGATATTGGTTTATTTAGGATTTTTAAATCTTCTTGATTCAGCTTTGGTAATTCATACGAATCTAGGAATCTGTCCATTTCTTCTGCATTTTCCATCTTAGTAGAATATAAATTTTCAAAATAGGTATAGATGATCTTCTGGATTTCTGCAGGGTCCGTCGTGATATCACCCTTTTCATTTTCAATTGCATGGATTTGAGTCTTTTCTTTTCTTTTTTAAATAAGGTTGGATAAGGGTTTATCAATCTTATTTATTCTTTCAAAGAACCAACTTTTTGCTTCATTGATTCTTTGTATTGTTTTTTTAGTCTCCAATACGTTAGTTTCTGCTCTGATCTTTATAATTTCCTCCCTTGTATGGGCTTTTGGCTTAACCTGCTCTTCTTTTTCTAGAAGCTCGAGGTTCACCCTTAAGTTGTTTATTTGCGCTTGCTCTATTTTCCTGATATAAGTATTTAATGCTATAAATTTCCCTTTTAGTACTGCTTTCATTGTATCCCATAAGTTCCGGTATGTTGTACTGTCATTATTATTAAGTTGTAGAAAGTGTCTAATTTCTTCTTTAATTTCATCTGTGACCCATTGGTTGTTCAGGAGGGTGCTGTTTAATTTCCATGTGTTTAGGGAGTTTTTGTGAGATCTTTTGCCATTGATTTCCAATTTCATTGCACTATGGTCTGATAATATGCATGGGATAATTTCAATTCCTTTGCATTTACTTAAGCAGGTTTTATGAGCTAGTATGTGGTCTATTTTGGAGAACGTCCCATGTGCAGCTGAGAAAAATGTGTATTCTGATGTTGTGGGATGGAACACTCTGTAGACATCTACTAAGTCCATTTGTTCAAAAGTTTGGTTCAGTTCTACTATTTCATTATTGATTTTCTGTCCAGTTGATCTGTCTTTTTGTGACAGTGGAGTATTGAGATCTCCCAATATAATTGTATTAGTGCTTATTTGATTTTTCATGTCCTTTAGTACTTGTTTTATATAGCTGGGTGCATTGGTATTTGACGCATATATATTTATGATCGTTATCTCTTCCTCTTGGATTGTTCCCTTTACAAGGATGTAATGACCGTCTTTATCTCTCTGAATCCTTCTTGGCTTGAAGTTCACTTTGTCTGCAAAAAGAATAGCTACCCCTGCTTTTTTCTGGGTTCCTGTGGCATGGAGTATTGTTTTCCATCCTTTGACTTTCAGTCTATGAATTTCTTTCTGAATTAAATGTGTTTCTTGTATACAGCATATTGTTGGATCTTGCTTCTTTTTTTTTTTTTTTTTTTTTTTTTTCGTGGGTACCGGGGGGTCGACCTCAGGACCTCGCGCGCCAACAGGCACCCGTGCCGCTGAGCGATATCACCGGCCCCTTTTCCGTATGTGGGATCCGGGAGTCGAACTCGGGCCCTCGCGCTTGCAAGGCAGGCGCTTACGCCGCTGAGGATCTTGCTTCTTGATCCATTTCGCCAGTCTGTGCCTTTTGATTGGTGAATTGAGACCGTTAACATTGATGGTTAAAACCGATATGTATTGACTTATACTTGTCATGATATTTTCCTGTTGTTGGTTCCCACTCTTTGTTTTTCCCCTTTCCTGCTATTTAATTATCTGCCCTGCCTGGTGGATTCCTTCTGTTGGGGTTCCTATCTCTTTCTAGAATGTCCTTCAGAACATTTTGGAGTGCTGGTTTGGTGGTCATAAATTTTCTTAGATGTTCTTTGTCATGAAAGTATTTTATTTCTCCATCAATTTTGAAAGATAGTTTTGCAGGGTACATCAATCTGGGTTGAAAATTATTTTCCTTTAGAGCTTGAAATACATCATTCCAAGCTCTTCTTGAATTGAGGGTTTGTGCTGAAAAGTCAGCTGTGATTCTGATGGGTTTTCCTTTATAGGTGATTTGTCTCTTCTCCCTAACAGCTTTTTTTTTTTTTTTTTTTTTTTTGTGGGAACCGGGGGGTCAACCTCAGGACCTCGCGCACCAACAGGCACCCGTGCCACTGAGCGATATCACCGGCCCCTTTTTCGTATGTGGGATCCGGGAGTCGAACTCGGGCCCTCGCGCTTGCCAGGCAGGCGCTTACGCCGCTGAGCCATCTCACCAGCCCTCCCTAACAGCTTTTAAGATTCTGCCCTTCTGTTGAATTTCTGGGATCTTGACTATAATATGTCTGGCTGAAGTTTTTTTTTGATCATGTCTAGTTGGTGTTCTAAAAGCTTCACTTATAGGGGTGTCAAATTCCTTTTCTCTTCCAGGAAAGTTCTCCCTGATTATGTCTTTGAACAAGGTTTTAATGTCATTGATGCTATCTCCTGCTTTTTCATTTATTCCAATTATTCTTAAGTTGTTTATCTTTGAGTCATCTAGCAGCTGCTGAATTGATTTTTCATGCTCCCTTGCTGTTTTTAAGAATTCTTCCTTTTCATGATCACTAATTGCAAGCCTGTCTTCTATATCTGAGATCCTGTCCTCGCATTGGCTTAATCTGCTACAAATACTTTCAATGGAATTTTTGTTCTCTTGGATATCTGCTTGAATCTGCCTTATGGATTCCATTTCTTTCATATGCTGAGCATTCATGGTTTCTATAGTTTTCTTAAGCTCATCTATTTTTTTGTCTGTATCAGCTATAGTGTCCTTAAGCATGGTCTTCAATGTGGACATTATCTCTGCAGTTATCTGTGAGATTATTTCTGTTTTAATTTTTTCCAGAGCCTCATTCAGTTGCTTTGTTGTTACCACTTCAGATAGGCCAGGTGGGTGGCTTTCGGATTGTCCCACCTCGTTGCCCCCTAGGTTTGCCTTTGGTGAATTGGATGTGTGGGGTTGCATCTTGTTTGTCGTCTCATTTTTTTTTCTTTAATTCCTGGGGTGATGTTTGCAAATTACCTATGGTAGGTTACTTTATTGCTAGTGTTTAAGATCGTTAGAAGATGACTACTTCTCTGCAGTATCTTCCAAGTGGAGCTTGCTTTTGGGTTTTGAGCTTTCTGCCAGATCCTACCTCTTCAATTCGTTGGATGTGAGAAGTTGCTACCTGTTTGGCCCAGTCCTTGATTCTTTGGTACTGTGCCACTGTATTTTCTGTGTCCCTTAGTCAATCTCAATCACGAAATATCAGGAAGGAAAGATGTTTAGAACAATTATTTCACATTTGGCTATAATGTTAACTAAAGCATCAAACACAGCCTAGGAAATGACAGACTGAGCTAACCAGTTATTTACCACTTTTAGCTGTATAGAGGCGGTTATATAACAAAATCTAAAACACACCAGAAAAATTATATTTAGTATACAAGTCCTATGTATGTCAATTTTCCCCTGAGGAGTTTAAATTTAAAATGAGTTAAGGAGGAAATAGAGTGTTGGGAGAATAGGAAGGAATTAGATGTAAGGTTAGAGGACCAAGAGGGATCCCACTAAAATTGGGACACTGGTGCAGAGGACTGGTGGTAAAAAGAGAAGGAAGGGATAAAAGGAAGAACAGATCACAACCACAATCACAAAGAAGTTAGAGGCACTGTTTACACTCATATAAAAAACCAGAGAGAATAATGAAGGAAAGAGCAAATACACATACAGAAACAAAAATGAAGATAAAAACAATAAAACAGACAAAACAAAAATAAAACCCCACCAAAAAAAAAAAAAAAAAAACCTTCGCCAGAATGAAAAACAAATGAGTGAGAAAAAAATAAAAATAAAAATAAAATAAAAAGAATCAGTTCCAGGTGTTGACTCTGCTGTAGGCAGGCACCGTGTGGTGACAGAGTCCTGTTCTGTGCAGGTCGGTCCCAGTAAGCCAGGAGCAGCCCTCTGGCGGGCGGTGAGCAGAGGCGCGTACTTTCAGGCAGAGACCAGTCTAGCTTGCCTGCCGCTCTCAGTGCCCTTTCACTATCCCTGGGCCTGAGAGGCGCAGCGCGCTGTCCGGAGCGCGGGATCCCTGCACTTGTTTCCCGCCGCTCTGATTTTCACCACGCCCCCCACAATGGCGCCGGGCCAGTCGCTCTCTGGCGCGGGACAGGTGTGGCTGAGAGACCAGTCTCGTTGGCCTGCTGACCTCAGCACACTTTTGTGGGCCTGAGAGGCCCCGCGCTGCCCTATCCGGAGCGCGAGTGTCCAGCGCTGTTTTTCTTTCACACCGCTCTGAGTTTCGCCACACCCCCCACAATGGCGCCCAGCCGGTGGCTCTCTGGCGCGGGGCAGCTGTGGCTGTGAGACAGTCACCGCCGGCCAGCGTAGTTCTCCGCCGCTCCCCCGCCTCGCCGCTGTCTCAGGATCCTCTGTGGGGGCTCCCTGGGCGCCAGCTGTCACCGTGTGTCCGTAGAATTGAGCTTCTGTCGCGCTGCGATTCCTGGGATGGTAGAAGGTGCGCGCGCGCGGTCTGCTCCTTCTTCTTTGTTGGAAAGTACCCTTCACTGGTGCCGGGGGTCCCAGATTGTGCTTCAGAACTTTTCTGGGTTCCGGGGAGGCATCTCCCCCCCCTCCTGCGCTTTCCCGGTCGCTATATTCCCGTGTTCCAACGGTAACTTTTAGAGAGAGTTTCGCTGCCTGCTTCTTACTCATCCGCCATCTTTTTTTCCCATCCGATATTTTTCAAGAGGTATAGCTTTTGATAAATTGAGGTGGGAATGTTAGAGTTCTATAATCCTAGTTCCACCCATGCCCCAGAGTTGAGAAGTAGAAGGCTATAATTGAAGGAAATTATCCTTTTCTAGTGAAAGGAAGGGAAATATTTTTTCACATACTAGAATGAAATTGAGCTACAGCTGATACTCCTATAAAGGAACTCTGTGTATTTCGGTTTTCATAAGTAAAAGTCCTACAGTAGTGAAATGAACTTTGGAGCACAAAATTGGATTTTCTCTTCTCAGAAGATTTCTGGGATTGTTCTTAGCCTTCAGGATGATCTTTTGACATATAAATCCCAAGATCTAGAATAGAACTCAGTAGTGAATGTGAATGCATGGACAGACAATAGAATAAACAAATGAATGAGTTTCTCTGTTACCTTAGCCCACACACTTAGGAACCTGAAACATTAGAAGGCATGGAGATTTTATAGAGTTAAGTGCATGATTGGTTTCTGGTCTTAGATCCTTGTCCTCTTACTAGTTGTTCTTGTATTAAACTCTGAGTACATGTAATATTTTCATCTCCTACAACTTTTATCCTGATTACATTTAGTTGGAATAGTGCTTTAATTCTTTCCATTTAAACTGTGGGCTATTGGAATAATTTTTGAAGTAAGTTGATCATGTCTTTATAAATACTTTTAGTAAAAATGTAAATGACGGGCTGGTGAGATGGCTCAGTGGCATAAGCGCCTGCCTGGCAAGTGCGAGGTCCTGAGTTCGACTCCCAGTACCCATATGCGAAAAAAGGGCCGGTGATATTGCTCAGCGGCATGGGCACCTGCTGGCACGCGAGATCCTGAGTTCGACCCCTGGTACCCACACACACACAAAAAAAAATAAATGACTTAATGACATTTATTTTTTTGTGTGTGTGTGTGTGGCTTAGTAAAACATTCTTCAGACAGCAGGAAAATAGTTTCTTGCTGTTTTTATAGCTGTCATATATTGATAATAATCTCAAATGTCTAGATTTTGCTGCTTATTTTAATAAAAAAGACTTGTTTTTATTTAGTCATTATCTTTTGCTTAAACATGTCAAGTTTTAAATTATTCTTTCAATATAATAGCCAATTCTCATTAATGTTGATAAGAATGGCTCTTGAGAAATCTGAGGAAAGAAGTATTAAATAGTGTACATTCTAGTAATTAGTATTTTGGATTAACAGACTATAGATAATATGGCTTAATTATTCTGAGATTAAATCTTTTGTATCCATAGTATATTAATGAGACTATTCAGATATTTCCATTTTTTTCTAAGTAATAATAATAGAAGTTAAATTAGCAGAAACTAGTACTACCAGTAATATTTATTAAAGTAATATTTACATACTTGGGCTAGGGATATAGCTCAGTGGCACAGCACCTGCCTGGCAAGCTCAAGGTCCTGAGTTTGATTCCTGGTACAAAAAAAAAAAAAAGTATGTGTTTTCAACTCAGTGTTCCTGTGAAGGTGTAGGAGGGAGGTTTGACTTCTTCTGTGTCTAATAAACTATTCATTAAACATTCATCAAACACTTATGGAATATATGTTATTTAAGGTCATAGAATTGAAGTAAACACCTGACTGAGTCCTGCCCTCTGGGACTCCATTTCTTTTCTTTTTGCCTGTTTCATTTTGTTCCTTTAGCAGATAGTAGGCACTATGCTTAATGATCTTTAAGAGTGTTATCAGCACTGTCTCCATCAAGATTCTACTGCAGAGCTCTAGTATTATACAGGAAAAGGAAATTTCTTCTGCCCTGGAGGTATTGAATTAATTGTGACATTTTCTTGGTACTAGAGATACAAGGATAAATAAGATGTGAGTATTGCCTTTATAAGACAGGGTCTAGAAAGACAGACAAATAAATAAAGACATTGCAAGACACTTTGATGAATGTATTAATGAAAGTAAGTATAGAATAATGCTTAAGAGCCCAGGCTTTGGAATGATTCTGCCTTGATTAAATTCTAGTAGATTACTAGCCATTTGACTATGGGCAAGTTATTTACTTTCAGTTTTTAAGTGTATAAAAAGAGGTTAATAATAGTACCTACTGTTGAGTCGTTATGATGATTAAATGAGCCAGTAGCATTGAAAGACCATATTAGCTCAGGGACTGTCTCATAATGATTCCTCAATAAATGTTAATTATTGTTCGTAACATTGAGGGTTTTGTTTTTGTTTCTGCCTTGGGAGTATTAAGGAAACAGTCAGAGGTAAAGAGCCACATGTGTTGTGCCTGAAAGATGAACTAAGTGGAGAGGGGAGAGCGTTTTAAACACAGTGAACAGTATTGCTAAGGCATGGATATACAAGGAATTATAAGTAGTTCAAGTATAGAAAATAAGTATATTCATTTATCTTGGAACAGCTACTAGAGAGGGAGTAATAGAGGTCAGATGATAAAGTATTAGACCAAGCTAAAGAATTTGGACTTTTTTCCCTATGGGCTTTGGAGAATAGATGAAGAGTTAGAGTGGGAGACTATATAAGATTTGTGCTTTAGCAAAGTCATTCAAATAGCATTGTAAGAATACAAGCAGAAAATTTTATGAAGGAACTCTATATGAGAGGATATCGTCATAGTTCAGATGGGATAAAATGAATGAGTGAACCAAGGTAGCGAGAAGGGAATCAGAGAGGAAGAGGCTGAATTCAAGAAATTCTTGAAGGTGTAAATGACAGGATATAATGAGGGAGGGGATAAGATGAATGTGAGTTCCAGACTTAGACATCTAGATGAATAATGTTTGTGAGAGTTTTCAGGAGGGCTTAATAAATAGCATACTTCCTTCCTGTTCAGAATAAAACAAAAGAATCAACAGATGAAATCAGAAAATAATTCCTTTATTATTTTTAAGAACTGTTAAAACAGTAGAATGAGTTTTAATGGAAGATCTAAAGTTGGTTTGCTTACTGAATCCATTTAAATCAGCCCACCTAAGAAATCAAATTCTGCATAGCAGGTGCACTGTCCCCCCATCATTTCTTCTCACTGATTCAGCAGGAAAGGAGAGATCAAATTACCTCTCATCTTGAGTTCAGTCAGTCGTTGTTTTTCACCAGCCCAATAAACTGTTCCCCTTGGTACAGAGGAATAGAGAGTGGAACAAGATGTGAGTTACCCTATGATAGTGTTGTCAACAGAATAGAAATAACAGAAGACTGAGTTTGGAGTGGGGAGGAGGAAGGAGAAAACTTAGTTCTTTTTCTGCTGCTAATTACACTGTATCACAGACTAGACAAATTACAAAGAAAAGAGGTTTATTTTGGTTGATGGTTCTTTTCCAAGGTTGATGATCCACATATGATGGCTTTCTTACTAATGACAGAAGCCCAAGGTGATGCATGGTATCATTTGCTGAGAGATAAGAAGCACTCGAGAGACAGAGCCAAACTGGCTTTTATATCAGTGCCACTCTGGAGATAACCCATTAACCCATAATCACATGAATGGATTAATCCATATATGAGGGCAGAGCCCTAATCAGTTCTTAAAGGTCCTACCTTTTAATGTCTTATAATAAGGATTAAATTTCAGAGTCAGTTTTGGAGAGAGCAAACCATATTCAAACTGTAACAGAAGTCATGAATTTAGAATTTAAGATACAGTAGTCAATTGGTCATAAAGGTTATCACTTCAGAATACTTCCTGAGTTATGTCTTTACCTTTTCAGTAGTATAATGAGGACATTAGCCAAATTAGAATCACTGATAGTATTACAATTCAAGAAATGTATACATTACAGGGGTGGATAGTAATCGAAACGCATGCATTGAAACCCCAAAAATGTGAAACTAAGGGGCAGAGGGGAGAAAATGATCAAAGTATATAGTCTGAAAAAATGAAATGTATTAATTTATGTAAACCATGTGTACTAATAAAAAATGACATGAGACAAAAGGAAATATGTACAGCATAACAAAAATGTTTCTAGCAAATATAGTTGTTCTATAAGACCAGAGGCCATTTATTAAAGGTGCTGAGGGGAGGATTTTTTTGTTTTCTTTTTGCGGTGCTGGTGATCAAACCCAGGGCCTCATACATGATGGCAAGTACTTACCACTAAGCTACATCTCCAGTGAGTCAGAGATTAAATGATAACCTCTAAAGTCTCATCAACTCTAAAAGTCTGTAGAAGAAGATGCTCAATAATCAGTAATTTGATAATACACTAATAACATTTTATAATTCATGTAGAAATCCACAGGCATGCTTCATTTTAATGATATATGTACACGGATGTTGTGTGAACAATATAAATTAGAACAATTTCTTGGCTAAAAGTTTCATGGAACAACAAAATGTATCACTAATATTAAACCATAATTATTTCTGGATTTGAGTTTTGTTTTATTTTGCAGTATAAACCATGTAGAAATGAATGTTATGATGCATTTTATCTATGGAGGAACTTTGGATTTTCCAGACAAAACTAATGTTGGGTATGTATTACTTTTTAATAAGTTGAAATATAAAATCTTAATATTTTACATGTTCTGCTTTGTTATGTTGCCATGTCAATGAAGTAGGAGCATCCCTAAATTACATGACCTATTTTGCTGTATCTTGAGCATGTTTAAGGAATATCTAAAAATAATAAGCAAGTCACCTTATTTAGAATAAAACCTGACATTGTAACTCATAGTAATAAGATTAAGAAAACTCTTCGTTAGACTTAAATTGTTAGAGGAATCATTTTTTTTTCTTTCCTTCCCTCCCTCCCTCCCTATCTCCCTCCTTCCTTCCTTCCTTCCTTCCTTTCTTCCTTTCTTTTGCAGTACTCAGGGTTGAACCCAGGGCCTCACACACATTACACAAGCACTCTCCCACTGAGCTATTTCACCAGTCCTTTTTTTGTTTTCCTGTTTTCTTTTCTTTTTCTTTGAGATAGAGTCTCCCTAAGTTGCTCAGGCTGGGCTCAAACTTGCAATCCATTAACCAATATTTTATCTAAAATTGAATATTATTTTACTACTTTATTTTTGAATTTTAGGGTGTTTTTTAACATTAAAAGAAAAGAAAAACCTTAAAACTTATTTAAAGAATACAGGGGCCGGTGAGATGGCTCAGTGGCGTAAGCGCCTGCCTGGCAAGCACGAGGTCCTGAGTTCGACTCCTGGAACCCACATACGGAAAAAGGGCCGGTGATATTGCTCAGCGGCACGGGCACCTCCTGGTGCGCAAGGTCCTGAGGTCAGCCCCGGTACCCACAAAAAAAAAAAAGAATGCAAAGGTATCCTAAAGATCAATAATTATGTTATTCTTATAGGTTATATAGTGAAATACCATTTAAGCTTCTGAAATCCTACTAGAGAGTGAAATTCCCTCTTGTTCTCCTTTTCCAGATGTCTTTCCTTTTCTTTATATTCTACCATGAGACAAATGAAACATCTCTTCCTGTTAATTTTGACAATTCATAGAGGTTCTTTTAATTTCAAACTGAATAATTTTGGGGGGAAACATAATCATGGATCACAGGGATTAAGTATTAAAGTCTCCTCCCCTGGCAACCTACATGAATTTTTATCATGCTTTCAAGGCTTGTTAAGTTTTCTACATACCCAAAGTATGTGTAGGTACTTGAAAATACTAGCCAAATGAAAAAAACTCTTTGGTGATTGGATGCTATCTCTAATCCTAGAGTCATTTGTAGATATTTTTGATATGACAAGCATCAATGAATTCCCTCCCAAGCTCTTACTGTATAAATTTATTGGAAAGATTTATGTAACATGTATAGCCTTCAAAGCAGCTTCCTGGAATTTGTTCTGCATGTCACTGAGAGTATGAGGGAAATTTGAAACATCTCCAAATTTACTTCTTTGTTATTCACCATTAAGTAAATCATGAGCCAGTGCTTTCAACTTTTGGCTATGTCCTTTTTATAATCCATAAAGAATGTTTATAATGTTAAATAAAATGTTAGAATTAAAATAATTCAGATTCTTTTTTCTAAACAGACCGTATATTATTAAGAAATTACTCTGTGTTATGCTTTGAATTTTTTAAATTTGGGAAATAACAGTACATCTATTTTTATTTTAGTCAGATACTCAGTATCGCTGATATGTATGGACTAGAAGGATTAAAAGAAGTAGCAATCTACATTTTAAGAAGAGATTACTGTAATTTCTTTCAGAAGGTAATTATTGAGTCTCAGAAGTCTTTACCTAAGGGCCGGGGATATAGCTCAGTGGCTCAACGCCTGCCTGGAAAGCGCAAGGTCATGAGTTCAATTTCCGGTACCAAAAAAAAAAAAAAAGGAAAGAAATACATGAGAAATCTTTACCTAGTAGTTGAAGTCACTTATTATTACCTATTAGATTTTTCACTTTGGTGTAGTAATAGTGCTTTAAATATTAAAAATACTAAGTCAATTTAATAGCCCCTAAAAGAACCACACATCAACAACGGCCACCAGGGTCTAAATTAGAACAAAGTCAAGCACAAATCCCTAGTACCATCTTAATGTCCACTTAATTACATAAGGTGAGCATAGGCATCCATGGCCTCTTTCATACAACTAAACCCAGAAAATGCAAGTGCTGTAGATCAGAAATGAGATAGATGTTAAAACTATACTGAACTTTAATAATAAAATCAGAAAGTTATGGAATCTGCTTATAATATTATTAAGGTTTGATAAAGGGGGAAATCTGACACAGTTTACTTAAAAGAATTAGTTTGGGGAAAAAGTTTTATGTTAGTATCTCTGAGCTGAGACTTCTTCAATAAACCAATTATATCTTTCTAACATTGTAAAAATCTTTTTCGTGAGTACTTTTTTGACCATAACCTCTTTTTTTTGATGTGTTCATGAATACCTGGGTTATATGCAGCATCTTGGTTTTACTTTCAATAGTTGTTTTATTTTTTAAATTCTTTATTTTTTAAGTCCGACGGGTAATGTGCTGACATTTTAACATGGTTTGAGGGAGGTGCATCTCAAGTAATGGTGTGAAAACACAAGTATCACACTTATGAACCACAAAAAGATCTTCACTTAATTTTTTAAAACATGAAGTGCATATTTGCTTCTATTAAAACAAGAACTGTTGTTTTTTTATCAACATAGCATTTGTTTAAAAATTTTTACTGTAATTCAGATACATACTGATGGATATTTGAGGGAACTTTATGTTTTCATTAACCTGATCCTTAAAATTTTTTGCTTCACATATTTTAATAATATATATTTTTATAAATATACTTCTGACTATATATGTGTATAATTTTTAACTTTTAGTTCCCTTAATCTCTTGATAGTAATTTAAGTGTTATAAACTTACAACACTACTCCACAATAAATATAAATTTGAATATAGCTGCGTGGTGGTACACACCTGTAATCTCAGCACTTCGGAGGCTGAGGCAGGGGATCACCATGAGTTTGAGGCCAGCCTGGGCTTCATAGTGAGTTCAAGGCCAGCCTGAACTGCATGGTGAGACCTTGTGTCAAGAAAAGAAAAAAAAAAGGGGGCCGGTGAGATAGCTCAGCGGCATAAGCGCCTGCCTGGCAAGCGCGAGGTCCTGAATTCGACTTCCGGTACCCACATATGAAGAAAGGGCCGGTGATATCGCTCAGCGGCATGGGCACCTGCTGGCATGCAAGGTCCTGAGTTCGACCCCCAGTACCTACCAAAAAAAAAAAGGATATAATATAATGGACAGCTGGCTCCAGAACTATCTAGAGCTAGATTTACCTGTTTTATTAACTTCACAATCCTGCACTTTACACAATTAAAAATTTTTGGATTTCATGTTCAAGATTATAGAGGACTTTATATTTTGCCAGCAATTAAAACTATATTTTAGACAAAAATCTAAATATGTCTTCCCAAATTCTGCATTAGGTTTTGGAAATGACTAAAGGTTGGTCATCTTATTACAAAAACACTTGAGAATCAGCATTTCCACATAAATAAATTCTGTGAAAAGCCAGTTAATAGTTATTTGAGGCTTTGTGGGTCATACAGTCGCTATTACAACTACCTTGCGGTTGCAGATCAAAGGCGGCCATAAACAATATATAAATGAAATGCATTGTAGTGTTCCAGTAAAACTTTATTGACAGAAACACTGGTGAGCTAGATTTGGCCCACAGGGTGTAGTTTACCAGCCTCTGCCTTAAACAGGAAATTATTTTGTATTTTAATAATTTTGAAATTGTTCTTGCTATACATCAGTTAATAGATTTTGTGTTGCATAAGGCTGGTTTACCCTACATAAATTAGACTACTAGTTTTTTTTTTTTTTTTTTTACGGGTACCGGGGGGTCAACCTGAGGACCTCGCGCACCAGCAGGCGCCCGTGCCGCTGAGCGATATCACTGGCCCCTTTTTTCATACGTGGGTTCCGGGAGTCGAACTCGGGCCCTTGCGATTGCCAGGCAGGCGCTTATGCCGCTGAGCCGTCTCACCGGCCCACTAGTTATTTTTTTTTTTTAAGTCTTTTGCATACTTTCATAATTTTTCAGACTGCCGAGTATTCTTAGGCTGCCAAGTATGTCTATACAAGTAGACCGTTCTCTTATACTAATTTAATACTGTCATCTGAAGTGGATTTAAAAACCAAGTTATTTAACTTGGTAGTAGAATTATTACTGTATAATCTCTATAGTGATGGGCATTTCTGATTTTAAGACAACCTGGAGAACCTCCAGTTCTCTTAAGGGGATTTAAATTGTTTAACTTAAATTGTTAATATGCAAAACAAAATATATTCAGTTCTTAAATACTAATAAAACACTTTTAGGAGAAGAGTATTAGAAAATCAAATTAATAGTTCATAATTAAAAAGTTGAAAATTATTGACCCCTTTAGAAATGCTAAGGACAGTTCTGAAGAAGCTTTTGCTTTGAGAGCAGAGGATCTTTAGAAGTATACATTTATAGATGAGGTATGTAAATTGTCTTGTTGATCTTTAAGTGTGTAAACCCAAAATCACAATTAATAAGTGTATAAAAAGAATCCAACCTAATTAAATAGCTTTCCTAGGAAGGTCATTCAAAACCTGAAAATACATGGCTTGTGTAATATATAGCACAGATACTTAACACCAAGAGTATTAAATTGTTTTCCCTACCTGTGTCTACCTTTGTTTTTTTAATTCATTAGTTCTATATATGTGCCATAAGAAAGTATGTTCTATATTATGATCTAATTAAATCCTCTCTTTTTATCTGAGGTCAGCATAGGACCTCCCATTGTATATGAGCTTGCCATATTTCTCTGAAAATAAGACTAGGATTTATATTAATTTTTGCTCCAAAAAAACACAATAGGGCTTATTTTCAGGAAATGTCTTATTTTTTCATGTACAATAATCTACATTTACTCTTGTACGACATTCTACATTTATTCATGCACAAAAATCTACATTTACTCAAAACAGTCATGTCATCTTCTGGAACATCATCATAACTCTCCGAACCCCTGATTTTGGCCTGAATTTTTTTCTACTCCATTTCCTATAGAACCATTGGCCCCAGTCTCTCACGTCCAGCAATAGAGCTCTCCTTAAATGAGTGCTGCTCGTAGTGCATTTGCAGCACAGCTGTCAGTAATTTTATCCCATGAATTCTTCCCCCAAGTCACGACCTCTTGCAAGCTGGGCTTCACAAAGTTTCCATTAAATCAAGTGTTATTTGAAGACTCAAGAGACAGAGGTGGCAATAAAAATTATGACAGTTAGAAATGATGGTCCACATAAAAATGACAAAAAAAATATAGGCACCAAAATTCAGAAAATGTTTCATTTCACACAAATGAGTTAAATGTGTCATTACAACACATGACGTATTGAATTATGAAGATTCATATTAGACATAGCCACGTACATTCGTTATCAAGTGCACACATTATTCATGCATTGTACATGTACTCCTATTGGTCATTCAGCAATAAGTTGAGTTCATCTTACCTAGGTGTTTACCTGTCACAAGGTGTCTGCTTGGATATTTACAAATACTTAATTTTAATTTATATTATTATTTACATTAAGTATTACTGTTAATATTATTTATATTTAATTATATAGTAATATTGTTTTATAATTCAGTATACCTGTCACATCTTGCAGTGGGCATACTACATGCTTCTGTCTGGCTGATGATCATAATTGGGGCTTATTTTGGGGGTAAGGCTTATATTATGAGCATCCTGAAAAATCATGCTAGTGCTTATTTTCTGGTTAGGTATTATCTGGGAGGAAATACAGTAGTAATATTTGTACTTTAAGAAGCAGATTAGACTATATGGTTGTACTGGAGTGTGAGGTGCCAGAAATGATTATACCACTTTTGCTTATAAAAATATTTAAGCTAAAAGAAGTTAGAATAAAAATAATGTGCATTGTGGCAGCTAAAAGATCTCAAATGCTATGCTATAAAACTAGAAGTTATTAGAGATACTTGATTTTAAAATAATAACAGACTTTTGAAAAACTTTTTTGGGGCAATTATAGGTTCACAGCAAAATTGAGAGGAAGGTACAGAGATATCCCATATACACACTACCCCCACACATGCATAACCTCTCCATTGTCAAAATCTCTCACCAGAATGGTACATTTGATACAATTGATGAACCTACCTTGACACATAATTATCACCCAAAGTCTATAGTTTACATGAGGGTTCACTGTTCATATTGTATATTCCATGGGTTTGGAGAAATGTGTAATGATGTGTATCCATCGTGATAGTATCATAGAGTAGTTTCTGTGTCCCCAAAATTCATTCTTCTCTCTATCCCCTGGGAACCACTGATCGTTTTATTGTCCCCATAGTTTTGGGATTTTTTTTTTAGATTGATACACAGTTGGAATCATATACATATTATGTAGCCTTTTCAAATCGGCTTCTCATTAATATTAACTTAGTAATATGTGTTCAAGTTTCCTCCATGTCTTTTCATGGCTTGAAAACTCAGCTCTTTTTAGTGCTGAATATTCTATTGCAAGGGCATACTACAGTTTACTTATACATTCACATACAGAAGGACATCTTAGTTGCTTCCAAGTTTTGACCATTATGAATAAAGCTACTATAAAAAAATCTGTGTGCAGATTTTTGAGTGGAAAGGTGTGTTTAAGCAACAAAATTTTAGGACATTGATTAGAGCATATATAGAGACAGAGTACCGGCAGAAATTAACTTTAGGTAAAGAATTACGGCATTTTAAAATTCATCAGTTTTTAAATTTCATGTCTTTATTTCATAGTTTAGGTATATGAATTAGATTTTCTTTATAAGCCAAATACTTCTAACGCCTCTGGTAATTGAAAAAGAATAAATGTGGTGCTTTCTGTCAATTTTAGCCTGTTCCCAGAACGTTGGCGTCTGTAGTAGAATGCCTAATTATTGCTCATTCAGTTGGAGTGGAAAGTCTTTTTGCTGACTGCATGAAGTAAGTTACTTTAAGTAGTGCTATATTATTAATTTAAGGATTTTGTTCTTTTATTCTCCTAATTTTGTGGCCAATTTTAGACTTAGACACAATATAAATAGCTTAGTGCTTAACTGGTTGTACCAATTGAGTAGAAGCATTGATTTAGATATTACTCAGTTATCAATTCATTTAGCTGAACCATAGTTAAGATCTAGGCACATAGTCCAACATGGGTTTAAAGTACATGTTTAGGGCCGGTGAGATGGCTCAGTGGCATAAGCGCCTGCCTTGCAAGCGCGAGGGCCCGAGTTCGACTCCCGGATCCCACATACGAAAAAGGGGCCGGTGATATCGCTCAGAGGCACGGGCGCCTGCTGGCGCGCGAGGTCCTGAGGTCGACCCCCCGGTACCCACAAAAAAAAAAATAAATAAAAAAAATAAAGTACATGTTTATAGAAAAGGAAATATAGTTATATAGTTAAATCCATCTTAGAGCTCATCAAATTAACAGGGTTGGTTAAATATATATATATATATATATATATATATATATATATATATAATTGAAAACAAAAGTACTATTATAATAAAAAATAATGTCATTTCTCTGACTTGAAATCTTTAATTTTAACAGGTGGATTGTAATGCATTTTGCAAGGTTTTGGTCTGAGAGAAGCTTTGCAAATGTACCTCCCGACATTCAGAAAAGTTGTCTTAATATGTTGATCCAGTCTCTAGTGAGTATTACCTGAATACTCTGGTTTGTATGTGCCATCAAAAAATTTATTCAGTTTTGAATAGTACTTTCAATGATTTAAATATATATGGAGTATGTTATCATAAAAGAAAGATGTAAAAATTCCAGATAACCCAGAATCAATTTTGAGAGCCTAGTCCTCTGAAACCACTCGTAATACTCAGTTCACCAGTCAGGTAGAAGGTAGAACTGCTAGGAGGTGTATGCTGGCTGTCCAGACATGGCAGTTGTCCATTGGCTTAGCAATACAGACTATGCAATATGTACTCACCCAAGTGGACTTGGACATAACTCTGGAACTTCTCAATGGCACCGTTCTCCAAGAGGTTCAGCCAGCTACCTGGTGCCAGGTAGATTGCACTAGACCACTTCTATCATGGAAAGGCAATACTGTGTTTTCACTGGAACAGACATTTACTCTGGATATGGATTTTCCTCTCTAGTCATAATATTGCTTTTGAAACTGCAGTTAATGATTTACAGAATATATTATTCATCATCCTGATATTCTACACAGCATCACAATGACTAAGGAACTCACTTCATAGCAAATAAAGTACAGTAGTGGACCCAAGCTCATAGAATTCACTGGACTTATGAGATTTCTCATTGTCCTGAAGCAGCTGGCTTAATAGAATGGAGAAGTGGCCTTTTGAAGATCCAGAAACGGTGCCAGCTAGGTGGCAATTCCTGTGGTGCTAGGGCAGTGTACCCTAGGATATAATATGTGCTCTAAATCCGCTTTTGATTTAAAGTGATCTTTCTCCCATAGCCACAATTTATGAGTCAGGAAATCAAGGTGTGGAAATAGGAATGGTTCCATGCAAATTTGTTCCTAGTACTCTGTTAGCAAAATTTTTGCTCCTTTCCTTGCAACTTTGAGCTCTGCTGATCTAAAGGTATTAGTTCCAAAAAGCTTCCATCTAGGGACCCAATAATGATTCCACTGAATTGGAAGTTTGAGATTGCCTGCCTCTGGCTAATCTGGGTTATCTAAGAGAAGCTCTGCAAATGTACCTCCCAACATTCAGAAAAGTCCGTAGGCAAAGAAGGGGAATTACTAATAGGTTGAGCCTGAATATTAAGGTGATATTGGGTTGCTACTGTACAGTGTGCAGAAGAAAAAACACATCTGGAATGCACTACCAGGTTCTATGAGAAAAATCTAAAAAACAAAAAAGTATAACAAATCTAATTTAGGTAGTGCTGATAATGGAAGTTTGGGCCACTCTACCAGGTAAGGAACTATAAACAACAGAAATACTTGCTGAGGGCAAAGGGAGTATGGAATGGGTAGTGGAAGAAAGTAGTTATAAATAACAGCTATGAAAATGTACCAGTTACAGAAATGAGCAATGTAGAAGTTATGATACGTGGTATTCATATTCCTTTTTATATGAACATATTCATCTATATATTAACTAAATATTTGTTTTTCCCCAGTGTCTCATTACTCTACTATCTAATATAAGACATATTAATAATCATTAACTTTGAATCTATATTTGTTATATCAATAATACTGAATCAGTTTGAAGAAGAATGAGTATCATCCAAAGACAAAAAAATAAAATAACTCCGTAGTTTCTCTTTTAGGAAAAAAGGAAGCATGTTTGTTGCATAGGAGTTAGTTGTATCATTTTAGTCAGT
Source organism: Erethizon dorsatum (assembly GCA_028451465.1). NCBI lineage: Eukaryota > Metazoa > Chordata > Mammalia > Rodentia > Erethizontidae > Erethizon > Erethizon dorsatum. The sequence continues at coordinate 101,336,780 of CM051829.1, read as the reverse complement.
CACATGACTGTTATTATCTCCACTTGGGATTTATGTATAGTTTATAGATAGATGTATGGATGCCAAGTTGACAAGTGGTTAACTGTATTGGCCCTGTAACATGTTAGCCTGGCTAGGGTGAACTACACTTCCTAGAATTTTCATTTGTGCATATTTCCAGTTAGATTGGCCACAAAAAACAGTTTAGTGGGAGTTTTGGTTAAAAAACAAAAACAGTTTAGTGGGAGTTTTAGTGGGAGAAGTGGTTAAAGCAGGTACTTTTTACTACGTGTTGGTGCTTATTTATCAGCTCACCTTGTTAGCATGGAACAGCAGTCAAGCCTGCACCTGTTCCACTTTGCCCTGTACCTTGCTTCAGGTTCTTACCCCTGAGCCAGGTCTGTATTTACCTCCATAATGAAAGGCTCATACCCGTCTCACCCAGGTTGGAGACAGTGAGACTGACATGAATTCCTTGTTGGGGGTTCCAGCTAGTGCTTTGGGTGTCAAGTTGGCCTTGTTCTCCCTCACTTGACATTCATTCTTCTCAACTGCCTGTCCTGTGAACTTCAAACTATATCATCAGATACAAGGGCTGTTTAGCCATCTCTCACAATTGTGTAAGGTCAAATCCCTGTAACAAATTCATACACACACACCCCAGTACCTCCAGCAGTCCTGTTTCTCTGATTGAACCCTGAATGATAACATCAGACTTACATAGAAGATACATCTAGATCTAGGAAAATAAGTATAGGCTATCAGTTCCTGAAGTGCCACTATGAAAAATAAATCTAAATCTGTGTTTAAGCTACTAAAGGATAGTTTTAATTTTTCCAAATTTAAATTTGAAATAGCCAGAAAAATGAAAGAAAGAATAAGTAGTCTTCTTTTTCTCTTTTTTTAAATAGTCACAAATTGGTCCTTTGTAATATCTTTTAATATGTACATATTAATAATGTTATTTTTCAAAATAAGAATTCTAAACTGTGCTACATTTTTACACTAAAAAACAAGGACTTTGTAGTTTGTTTGTGTACTATTTTGCAGTAGTTTCCTTGTCATTGAATAGTTTTTGTTCATAAAGGCATTGCCCCAGCTCTAATTTAGTGCAGTAGAAGCATTATTTACTACTTGCAGTAGTACCCATATTTAGTGGAATTCTGTTCAAAACATTACAGTTCAAATACTTTTGTGTGTGAAATAAGATAATGTGATTAAGTGCTCAACACAGGCAAAGTTTTTTTTTTTTTCTAGAGTATGGGCCTTGACATTAAGAAGTTTTCAAATTGATGGAAGAATAGGCATGTAAACAATTCAGTAAAATATAATTTAGACAATGAAAGGTATTAGCATTAAGTTCCATGTCAGTTTTATTTATCATTGAAGCCCCAGCTTTAGAATGGTCCTAGCACATATTAGGCTGTCAGGATATATCATCAAATAGATAAATGAATGAGTGAATAGGTATAATTTATAATTCAGGTATGTGCATAGGGTCATAGAAATTAATCAACTGACCAGAATAATGGGAAAAGTAATTTGAAATGAATCTGAAAAAGGTACAATTTTAAAATAAAGAAGTAGGTTAGGGCATTCCTGACAAGACTAGAAATGTGCCCAAGGACATGGAGACTTTGGCAGTGTCACTGTTGTGCTGTATCTGGAGGAATAAGAAAAGGTAAGTCTGGGGACATTGTAAGGCCAGATTGGAAGGGATTTTGTCTCAATATCCTAGTAATGATTTTAATTTTTTTATAAGTGATATATGAGTTTAATTGAAAAGTAAGCCCTTCAAACTGCCTTTCCTTCTGCTATACTATTTTGTTCTGGCTGAGTAGGCCTAATTAGGTCCTTATAAGCTTTGTAAATGCTTGACTCTTCCTTTCAAGACAGATAAAAAGATGATAGAACAGCCAGATACCCAATTTGATCAATAGACTTTAGACATTGTGGTGATTATTGTGAAATTTTGAAATTTTTTTTTTTTTTTTTTTTTTTTTTGTGGGTACCAGGGGGACGACCTCAGGACCTCGCGCGCCAACAGGCACCCGTGCCACTGAGCGATATCACCGGCCCCTTTTTCGTATGTGGGTTCCGGGAGTCGAACTCGGGCCCTCGCGCTTGCAAGGCAGGCGCTTACGCCGCTGAGCCATCTCACCGGCCCGAAATTTTGAAATTTTGTCTTTCTTTGGGAATATTCAAGTTTTAAGAAAAACTAATTTAATGTATTTTTCATATTTCATTATAGAAATTATATATATTTAGCTTTATTGATACAAAATAGGATGGTTTTAATTTTTCCAAATTTAAATTTTAAATGACCAGAAAAATGAAAGAAAGAATATGCAGTCTTCTTTTCCTCTTTTTTTAAACACTCACAAATTAGTCTTTTGGAATATCTTTTTTTTTTCTGTGGGTACCAGGGGGTCGACCTCAGGACCTCGCGGGCCAGCAGGTGCCCGTGCCGCTGAGCGATATCACCGGCCCCTTTTTCGTATGTGGGTTCCGGGAGTCGAACTCAGGCCCTCACGCTTGCCAGGCAGGCGCTTAAGCCACTGAGCCATCTCACCGGCTCTGGAATATCTTTTAATATGTACATATTAATAATGTTATTTTTAAAAATAATTCTAAACTGTGCTACATTTTTACAGTTAATATCAACTAAAAAATAAACTGCAATGTTAAAAATTTCTTTTTTATGTATTTGCAGATTTCACAAAGCATTGCTTATGACCAATGCTTATTAGTGATTCTTATATCTGTAGGAGATAATTCATTTTACATATAAATTATACCTAGGCATTCTACTTCATTAATATTATTTTACATTTATTGCTTACAATTTGTCCTTAATCTTGTTTCTTTATTTTGGAGAGACATTTGATATGAGAGCTCCCTTCTTTTTTTTTTTTTTTTTTGTGGGTACCAGGGGTCGAACTCAGGACCTCGTGCGCCAGCAGGTGTCCATGCCGCTGAGCGATGTCACCGGCCCTTTTCTTCATATGTGGGTACCGGGAGTCGAACTCAGGACCTCGCACTTGCCAGGCAGGCGCTTATGACACTGAGCCATCTCACCGGCCCCCGAGATCTCCCTTCTTTTTTTTTTTTTTTTTTTGTGGGTACCAGGGGTCGAACTCAGGACCTCACGTGCCAGCAGGCACCCATGCCTCTGAGCAGTATCACCGGCTCTTTCTTCGTATATGGGTACCGGGAGTCGAACTCAGGACCTTGTGCTTGCCACGCAGGCACTTATGCTGCTTAGCTATCTCACTGGCCCCCGAGATCTCCCTTCTTAATAATTTTTGTTTTCATTCTTTGGTGCTAGAGATGGAACCCAGGGACTTGCATGTATTATTCTACCACTGAGTTATACCCTCAGCCCCTTAACAAATTTTTAGGTGTACAATGCAGTGGTTTTAACTATAGACACAATATACAGCAAATCTCTAGAACTTATTCCTCTCACACAGCTGAAGCTTTATGACCATTGATAGCAACTCTCCATTTCTTTTTACCCATGTCCCTGTAACCACCTTCCCATTCTCTAATCTTATGAGTTCGACATTTTTTGGAGATAGGGTCTCACTATGTGGTCCAGGCTGGCCTTGAACTCATAATGATATTCCTGCCTCAGCCTCCAGAGTGCTGGGATTACAAGTGTGCCACCATACTCAGCTAAGTTTGACTATTTTACATACTGCATATAGATGAAATCGTGTGGTATTTATTGTATGACTTAGTTATTTCACTCAGCATAATGCCTTGAAAGTTCACTCATGCTGTCCCGTATTACAAAAAAATTTTAAGTGTAAATAATATTTCACTGTAAGTACAAGTGTATGTCAACCTTTTTTTATTTCTTCGTTAGTGGACATTTAGGTTGCTTCTACATGTTGACCACTGGGAATATTGCCTCACTGAACACACACAGTAAATCTTAATTGTCAGCTTGACCAGAATTAGAGATTCCTGGAGAGGTGATTGGATCGTAGGGGTATTATACTCATCAGTGGGTTAATCCACTGTTTATAGCTGAATGTGCTATTAAGATGTGGGCCCTGGTTGGAGGTGGGTCACTGGGAATGTGCCTTTGGTGGGTATGTCTCTTCCCTTGTGCTCTGCTCTCTGGCAGCCATTAAATGAGCCTTAGTGCTCTGCCATGTCTTTCTACCTTGATGTTCCTGCCTTGGAGCCAACTGACCATGGACTAAAGCCTCTGAAATCATGGAAAAATAAAGCATTTCCTCCTTTAAGTTGTCATGGCAGGCACTTTGGTCATAGTAACAAAAAGCTGACCAATATAATGGAAGTGCTAATATTTTGTCAAAACTCTTTTTTTTACGCGGGTACTGGGAGTTGAACTCAGGACCTTGTGCTTGCCAGGCAGGCGCTTATGCCACTGAGCTATATCACCGCCCCTGAAAACTCTCGATTTCATTTCCTTTGAATAAATACCCATAAATAGGATTGTAGAATCATAGTAGTTAGTTTAATTTTTTTAAGGAACTGCTATACTCTTTTCCATAGTGGCTACACCATTTTGCATTCCCTCACCAACATTTGTCTTTTCTTTTTTCTTTTTTTTTTTTGCTTAATAGTAACCATCCTAATACATGTGTTGTAATACCCTGTTGGGGTTTTAATTTATAGTTCTCTAATAATTATTGACATTGACCATCTTTTCATATGCCTATATTATTTGTGTATCTTCTTTTGAGAAATGTTTGTTCAAGTCTTTAGCCTAGTATTTAATTGGGTTATTAGCTTTATTTTGGAGTTTTGTTGTTATTGTTTTGCTATTCAATTGTAAGAGTCCCTTCAATATTCTGGAGTTAACCCCTTATCAGATGTATGTTTTATAAATATTGTCCCCTATCTTACAGGTTGTCTTTTTGGTTTCCTTTTTTATAAGATGTTGTTTACTTTGATATAGTCTCTTTTTTCTGTTTTTTGTTTGTTGCCTCCCCTTTGCTATCATAACCATGATATAATTGCAAAGACTGTTATAATGAAGCTTTCCCCATTTTCTCCTAGGAATTTTAGAGTTTCAGGTCTCAGGTTTTTTTTTTTTTTTTGGTGGGTACCGGGGCGTCGACCTCAGGACCTCGCACGCCAGCAGGCACCCGTGCCACTGAGCGATATCACCGGCCCCTTTTTCGTATGTGGGTTCCGGGAGTCGAACTCGGGCCCTCGCGCTTGCCGGGCAGGCGCTTAAGCCGCTGAGCCATCTCACCGGCCCAGGTCTCAGGTTTTTAAAATCCATTTTGAGTTGACTTTTGTGTGTGGTACAAGATGAAGGACCACTTTCATTATATGTGTATATTCAGTTTTCCCAGCACCATTTGTTGAAGAGACTTTTCTTTTCCCATTACGTATTCGTGGTGTCTCTCAAAGACTTGGTCCCCAGCCTTCATAGTGGAAGGAAGTCAGGTAATTGGGAGGGATTCCCGCAAAGGGATTATTGAGATACTGACCCCCTTCCTTTTCCCCTTTTTTGCTTGCTGGCCACTATTAGATGAATAAGCCTCATCTTGCATGTGTTCTAGCCATGATGTACTATGCCAACACAGGCCCAAAGAACAGAACCAAGCAACCATGAACTGAAACTTTTGAAACCATGACCCAAAATGAACTTTTCCTCCTAATAAGTTGTCTGTCTCAGATATTTTATCACCATACAGAAAACTGACTGACACACCTTGTCAAAGACCAGTTGATTTTATGTGTCTGGTTGTATTTCTGGGCTTTCTATTCTGTTCCATTAGTTCTTTTTTTTTTTTTTTTTTTTTTTTTAAATGTGGGTACCGGGAGTCCACCTCAGGACCTTGTGCTTGCCAGGCAGGCGCTTATGCCGCTGAGCTATCTCACTGCCCCCCATTAGTTCTTTATTTGTCTTTATGCCAGTACCATACTGTTTAATAATTATAGTTTTATAATACATTTTGAAATTAGGAAATGTGATACTTCCAGCTTTGTTCTTTCTTAAGGTTGATTTGGTTATTCACAGTCCTTTGTAGTTCCATATGCATTTTATAATTTTTTTCTATTTCTGGATGGGGGGTACCAGTGATCACTTTAGCTAGTATGGACATTTCAACAATGTTAAGGTTTCTATGAACATTGGATATCTTTTTATTTGTGTTGTCTTTAATTTCTTTCATTAGTATTTTGGTTTTTTTGTTTGTTTTTGTTTTTTGAGACAGGGTCTTGCTATGTAGTTCACGCTGGTCCTGAATTCACTACGTAGCCCAGGCTAGCCTTGAACTTGCAGCAGTCCTCCTGCCTAAGCTTCCCAAGTGCTGGGATTACAGGCATGTGCCACCATACCCAGTCTCATCAGTGTTTTGTAGCTTTTAGTATGCATGTCTTTTATCTCCTTAGATAAATTTATTCCTAAGTAAATAACCCAAATGCCCATCAACTGAGGAATGGATAAAAAAGATGTGGTATTTTTATGCAATGGAGTACTACTCAGCTATAAAGAAGGATAAAGTCAAGGCTTTTATAGGTAAATGGATGCAACTTGAGACCATACTCATAAGTGAAATAAATGAGACTCGCATGTGTAAACATCGTATTGTCTCCCTAGTGTAAGAAACTGAAAGAGTAAATAAGATCCAAAATGTATAATAGCTATTGTGAAAGGGGAAGAAACTGCTCAAAAGGAAAGAACAACTGGGATGGGGGAAAGGAGAAAAGAAGGAGAGGAAAAGAATATATATATATATATATATATATATATATATATATTTACACACACACACACAAGATAGCTAAGATAATTATACTACTAATTTCTGTTAGTTCATTGAAGGGAATGGTTTGTGCTTATATTATTTTTCATGCTTGTATCTTGTAACTGAGCAACTACTTTGAATATAACAATACCCAATATATTAACCATTGTTAATCCCCTATTAGCTTGTTTTGAAACTCTGTATCATTGTTTTTGTTTTTTCTCTTTAAAATTTAAAAAAAAAGTTCCACAACCAGTAACCAAAGCTCCATCTAATGAAACAGCCACCTATGTCTAGAAAATCTGTGGCCACAAGCTACTATCTTAAATATAATAACCTGAAACAACATTTTTTGGGCTTACTGCAGCCCTTAGAAGCTGTTGTTTTTTCTTATGCAGATGAGAAGCAGCCTTTGATTAGCCCTTCACACCTGAGTGGGAAAGAGGTTGCAGAGCTCCCAGCTCTGGTCTTGATAATGAAGATGAGACTCAGACACAGCGAGAGACCTTTGAGCCACTGAGGTGCAGAAGGGCTACCAGGAAGGTTGGAGTCCTCAAGGGGGCAACTTCGAGTTTAATCAGCTCTCACAAACATTTCTCAACTGCCAGCTGTGTATCAAACATCACATTTTAGGATTTCAAATGTTTCTTCTCAGCCTTGACCATGAATGATGCAACCTACCACATATGGACGTGAGAGCCAAGTGGAAACCATGAGGAAGATTTCCCTCTTCTGGAGACTCAGGGGAAGGTGAAAAGAGAGAAATGCCACAGGCTGAGACACTCAGTTCAGTTCTGCACCAAGTCTAGATGCTTTCACAGAGTCAGTGAGTCTTCATGGAGGAGAATTTGGAAGAGACACCTCGTATCTGTTTTGGGCTGCATTGCAAACACGAGTTAAACGTTAGAACAGTTCTATGTTTTAGGTATGAAAGCTATGCCCCAGAAGTAGTATAAAATCTCTCTTCCTTAAAATATCTCTTCCTTGAACTCTTTGAATACAACATTTATGACATGGGGTTCATTCATTCTAACTCAAAATGTGAATGTAAAGCAACAGGTAACAGCTATTAAATATTTTAGCTATTAATACTTTAATACTTAATAGCTATATTGATTTATGGTTATTAAAAGAGCTTTTGAAATTAAAAAATATTTACTACTAAGTATTTTATTTGGTGCTATTGTAAAAAGATTGTTTTCCTAATTTGTTGATAATTTATTGTTAGTTGAAATGCAGCTGACTTTTGCATGTTGGTTTCATATCCTGCCACTTTACTGAGTTTATTATTTTTATTAGTTTTCAACAGTCTTTAGGGTTTTCTATATATAAAGTCATGTCATCTGCAAGGGAGGTAATTTTATTTTTTCCTTTCCCATTTAGATTCCTGTTTCTTTCTCTTGTTTGATTATTCTGGTTAGGACTTCCACAACTACATTGAGTGAAGGTGAAAAGAATGGGCATCCTTACTTTATTCCCAGTTTTAAAGGAAGAGTTTTCAGTTTTTCATCACTGCATATAATGCTAGCTGTAGGATTCTATTATATGGCCTTTATTAGTTGAGGTATTATACCTTTATTCCTAGTTTGTCAAGAGTTTTTATCATGAAGGGTGTTGAATTTTGCCAAACACTTTTTCTGTATTTAGCAAGATGATTAGGTGATTTTTATCCCTTATTCTGTTGATGTTATATATTTATTGATTTGCATATGTCAAACTATCATTGCCTTCCAAAGGTGAATGGTCACATTAAATGATTGTTTTGATGCATTCTTGAATTAAATTTGCTAGTATTTTACTGAGGTATATTTACATCTTTCATTGGGGCTATTGGCCTATAATTTTTCTTTTTCTGTAGCATCCTTGGCTGACTTTGGTTTCAAGTTAATGCTGACTTCATAAAGTGAGTTTGGAAGTATTTTCTGTTCTTCAGTTTTTTGACCTTTTTAAGGCTTGGTAACTTTTTTTTTTTTTTTTTAATGGTACCAGTAGTCAAACTCAGGACCTCGCGCTTGCCAGCAGGGGCTTGTGCCGCTGAGCGATATCACTGGCCCAAGGCTTGGTAACTCTTAAAGTGTTTAGTAGATTGCTAGGTGTGTTGGCACATACCTATAATTCTAGCACTCGGGAGGCTGAGGCAGGAGGATCATCTTGAGTTTGAGGCAGTCTGGGCTAAATAGTGAGTTCAAGGCCAGCCTGAACTGAACTACATAGTGAGACCCTGTCTCAAAAAAATGTTCAGTAGAATTCAGTAGTGAAGCCATTAGTTCTTGGAATTCTTTTTATTTATTTATTTTTTGACAGGAGATTTTTAAGTTGCTGACTCAATCTCTTTTTACTCATTATCAGCGTGTGCAGATTTTGTTTCTTCATGAGTCATACTTCATAGGTTATATGTTTCTAGGAATTTATCCATTTTTCTAGGTTATTCATTTTTCCATGGTATCTGTTATAATATCATCTCTTTCATTTCTGATTTTGTTTTTTCTGGTGCTGGGGATTGAACACAGAACCTTGCACGTGGTAGGCAAGTTCTCTACCACCATAAAGTTAGGCTGTTTATTTGAGATCTTTCTCCTTTTTAATGTAGGCATTTATCACTATCAGTTTCCCTTTTAGTTCTGCTTTTGCTGTATCCTGTAAGTTTTGGTATGTTGTATTTTTGTTTTTCTCAAGATATTTTCTAATTTCCCTTTTGACTTCTTTGACTCTTTGGTTGTTTGAAAGTATTCTTTATAATTTCCACAAATTTGTGTATTTTCCAGTCTTCCTTCTGCTGTTTTCTATTCTCGTTATATTGTATTCAGAAAATATAATTAGTATGATTTTAATAGTTTTAGTTTTGTTAAGACTGCTTTTGTAGCTAAGCATAGTAGCACACATCTATAATCCCTGCACTTGGGAGGCTGAGGCAGGAGGATTGCCATGAGTTTGAGGTCAGTCTGGGCTACACAGTGAGTTCAAGCCCAGCCTGAATTACAGAGCAAGACCCTGTCTCAAAATACAAAAACGAAACAAAACAAAACACTGCTTTTGTGACCTAACAAGTGATCTCTTTTGGAGAATGCTTTGTATATTCTTGACAATAACGTATATTCTGCTGTTCTTGGTTGGAACGTTCTTCATAGGTCTGTTAAGACCATTTGGTCTGTAGTGTTGTTCAAGTCCACTATTTCCTTGTTTATTTCTTTTTGTCTAGTTGTTCTGTTCATTATTGAAAGTAGAACATTGAAGTCTCCTACTATCTTTGTATTGCTATCTCTGTCTTTAGATCTATTAAGATTTGCTTTATGTGTTTAGGTGTTCTGATGCAGAGTGCATATGTATTTATAATTATATCTTCCTAATAGATTGCCCATTTTATCATTATGTAATGTCTATGGCCCTTGTTTTACTTAAAATCTGTTTTGTTGGGTATAAATATAGCCCCACCTCTCCTCTGTTGGTTACCATTTGTATGGAATATCTTTTTTCCATCTCTTCACTTTCAACTATTTGTGTACTTAATCTAAAGTGAGTCTCTTGTACACAGCATGTAGATGCATCCTGTTTTTTTCTTTAGCCATTTACCCATTTCACTGGGGAGTTTAATCCATTTGTATTTTAATTATTAGTGGGAAAGGGTATACTATAGAATTTTATTTTCCCCATTGTCTTATAGTTCTTTTGTTTCTCTTTTCTTTTCATGCTGTCTTCCTTTGTATTTTTTCTTGCTTTGACTTCTTGTTTTATATTTCTTCTACATATATTTTATGATTACCCTGGGGCTTATGAAATATAGGTGTGAACAGTCTGTTACTAAGTTCATTTACATGCAAAAACTCTATGCATCTCCTCTACATAAATAACATAAACTATGTTTTTTATTTTTTATTTATTTTACAGTATTGGGGATTGAACCCAGGGCCTCCACATTGAGCTGCAGCTTAGCTGTTATGATTTAGATCAGTGGTAGCGAACCTATGGCATGTGTGCACAGCGGGCTGTTGGTTATCTTTGAAAGCTCTAAAAGGTTTGCTATCATTGGTTTAGATCAAGAATGTCTCCCAGAAGCCTTATGCACTCACAGGAGGGGCTTTTGAAAGATGAATGGATCACATCAGCAGGGCGGGGGAAATATAGCTCGATGTGCTATAAGGAAGCAAGGTCTGCTCAGAAGACGTAGGTCACTGTGGGTGTCACCTGGAAGGGTGTCTCTCTCTCCTCATCTCCCTTCTTTCTCAGCTTTCCGGCTGCCGTGATGTGAGCAGCTCTTCCTTCACTGCACCCTTCTGCCATCCTGTTTCTGCCTTGGAGCGTGCCGACCGTGGACTGAAAACGTGAGCCAAAATAAGCCTGTCCTCCTTTAAGTTGTGGGTGTCAGTTATTGTGTCCCAGTGATGAGAAAGTGACTGAGACACTGATCCTTTTTAATTTTTTCTTTAATTTGAGACGCGGGCTCACTAAGTTGGTCAGGCAGGACTTGAACTTGCAGTAGTAACAAATGTGCTACCCTCGTATGGGATGTTTCTTCTCAGTCTTTTATGAATCTAAAACCACTCTTTAAAAGAAAAATCTTCCCAGAAAAAGGGCGGTGTTTACCCACCAGCATTTCAGTGATAGTCTATTTGTTTCAATATTTACCTTTATCAGTGAGTTTTATCCTTTCGTGTGCTGTCATTTGTTGTTTAGTGTACTTGTGTTTCAACTTGAAGAACTCCCTTTAGCATTTTTTTTTTTATTTTTATTTTATATGCAGGTACCGGGTGTTGAACTCAGGACCTTGCGCTTGCCAGGCAGGCGCTTATGCCACTGAGCTATATCACCAGCCCAGCATTTATTTTTGAGACAAGACCTTGTTGCATTGCTCAGGCTGGCCTTGAACTCATGATCCTTCTGCCTCCGGGGCTGGGGATTTATAAGCGCATGCCAACGAACCCAGGCTTCTAGAATTTCTTGTAAAGCAGATCTGCTAGTGATAAATTCCCTTGGCTTTCTTTGGAAAATCTTTCTTTCATTTTTAAAGGACATTTTATTGTAGTCTTGGGTTGCAGAGTTTGTTTTGTTTCTTAGCACTTTGAATACATCATTGTACCCCTTTATGGCCTGCAAGGTTTGTGCTGAAAAATCCACAGACAGTCTTATAGACATTTACTTGTGTGTGGCAAGTTGCTTTTCTCTTACTGCCTTCAAAATTGTTTTCAACTTTTGGCAATTCAATAATGTGTCTCAGCATGGCTTTCTTTGGGTCCATATTATTTAGGATCCTTTAGTTTTGCCTGTATCTGGGTGTCTGTTTCCTTCCTTAGATTTAAGAAGTTTTAAACCATTGTTGTTTTTGTTGCTGTTGTTGTTTAATAAACTTTCTGATACATTTTTTTCTCTCATCTCCTTTGGAACTTTTATAATGTGTGTATTGGCCAATTTGATGGTGTCACATAAGTTCCTTAAGCTTTGTTTAATCTTTCCATTCCTTTTTTCTTTTTTGTTCCTCTGAATAATTTCCACAGAATTATCTTCGAGTTTGTTTGCAGTTTCTCCTATTGACCTAGTCTGCTATTGAACCCCTCTAGTAAATCCGTCAATTTAGAAGTTGTATTCTTCAGCTCACTGATTTCCTTTGGTACTCTTTGATGTATCCTATCTCAGCTGGGTGTTGTGGTGCATACCTATAATCCCACTTACTTCAGAAGCTCAAGAAGGAGGATCACAAGTTCAAAGTCAGGCTGAGCTACACAGTGAGACTTTGTCTCAAAAAAATGAAGTGTTTTCTGTTTCTTTGTTGAAATTGTCACTTTGTTAAACATCATTATCCTGACCTTGGTCATCATTAGGATGATTATTTTGAATTCTGTCAGGTAAATCATACAACCATACCTTATTTTTTTGTATGTCACTTTCTTATGCTTTGTAGATTTAGGTTTTTTATTTTTAATTGAAGGGTTATGGCACCTCCATGTCAAGCAAGTGTATCAGAGCTATTTTTCCAATATTATGTGCTCACTTTTGTGTCATATTTTGGTAATTCTCAACAATATTTCAAAATTTTTGCTTGTTATATCTGTTATGGTGTTCTGTGATGTGATCTTTGATGTTACTTTTATAATTGTTTTGAGGTACCACAAACTGTACTCATAGATGATACCAAACTCAAGAAATGTTGTATGTCTTCTGCTCCTCTGCCCCACTGTCCCACCACTTCTCTCTCTGTCTTCCCTAGTCCCTGAAAAAAAAATATATTGGAATTAAGCAAACTAATAACCCTACAGTAGCCTCTAAATGTTCAAGTAAAAGGAATAGTCACATGTATCTAACTTTAGATCAAAAACCATAAATGATTAAGCTTAGCAAAGAAGGCATGTTGAAAGCCAAGATAGGCTGAAAACTAGATGCCTTGTATCAAACAGACATTATGAATAAAAGGGAAAATTTCTTGAAGAACTTCAAAACTGCTACACCAGTGAACACATAAATGAGAAGTGAAACTTTATTGCTGATATAGAGAATATTTTAATGGTATAAATGGAAGATCAGACTATCCACAACATATTCTTAAGGCCAAAGTCTAATCGGGAGTAAGGCCCTAACTTCAGTTTTTTGAAGGCTGAGAGGTAAAGAAGCTGCAAAAAAACTTGAAGCTAGCAGAGATTGGTTTGCAAAGTTTAAGGAAAGAAGTCATCTCTGTAACATAAAAATCTGAGGTGAAGCAACACATGTTGATGTAGAAACTGCAGCATGTTATGCAGAAGACTAGCTAAGTAATTGATGAAGGTGGCTTAAACAAGTTCTTTTTTGGGGAGTTTTGGTTTTGGTTTTATTCTGTTTGGTTTTTGTTTTTATTTTTTGTGGCATTGGGGATTGAACCCAGTGCTTCATTCACATTGAGTTACATTCCCAGGTATTTTGTTTTTTGGTTTTTTTTTAAAGAGAGTCTTGCTAAGTGGCTTAGGCTGACTTTGAACTTGTGATCCTCCTGCCTTGGCCTCCTGTGTAGCTAGAATTACAGGCATGCACCAAACAAGTTTTTTAATGTAAACAACTTTGTACTGGAAGAAGATGCCATTGAGGACTTCCGTAACTAAAGAGAATTCAATGCCTGACTTCAAAAGCTTCAAGTGATATGCTGATTCTCTTGCTAAGGACTATTGCTGCTGATTAATTTGAAACCAGTGCTCATTTACCATTCTGAAAAATCCTAGGGCCCTTAAGAATTATACTAAAAGTCTATTCTGTCTGTGCTTTATAAATGGAACAGCAAAGCCTGGATTATAACACATCTGTTTAAACATGGTTTACTGAATATTTTAAGTCCTCTGTAGAGACCTCGTGCTCAGGAAAAAAAAAAAATCTTTTCAAAATGGTACTACTCATTGAGTATGTACCCAGTCACCTAAGAAATTAATGTTTTTATTACTGCTAAATGATATCCATTCTGCAGCCCAAGGATCCAGGAGTAATTTTGACTTTCAAGTCTTATTCTGGAATCATCTCAGATCTTCTTACTAATCTAACCCACTTTCTTTGTTCCTGCAGTTCCCAGGCATGTGGCATATGCTAGGTCTCATTTAGTATTCTGCATCAAGTGAGACTGAAGCTAGTTCCTTGAGTACACCCCAGGAGGGTTGGATCATTGGACAATCCCTCCGTCTTCTCTCTATAAGAAGAAGGCAGGATTTCTCTTTTTTTTTTTTTTTTTTTTTTTTTAATTTGGTTTGGGTTTTGTTTTTTTTTCATGTGTTTGGTCTGCACTGAGCTAGGGAGAGGGGTTATGGTGACTAATTTCACCAATATATCCACCAATTTTGTTCTTACTGGCCCCTAGGTGGCTAGGGTAAATTAGGTCAGATCAGCACTCCAAAACAGGCAAGACAGAAGTCATCCTTTGGGGAGCCTCCAGACAAGTTGAGGCTTTAGATACACATTCCAGTTCTTTCTCTCCCCAGGGAGAAGTTGAGCACTGGGGCTTTTTATGCCCTTACTCTGTACTGAAGCAGGGAAAGAGACTATGCTGACCCCCAACCCAAACTACCATCTCTGTTCTCATTGGCCCCAGGTAGGTAGATATTCTGGGTTTTGTCACTGTCCTGAAACAAGCAAGATCTCTCAGTCACATCACACTTCTTTCTCACTTTCTACTTTGAGGCTTTCTGCTGCTGTACAAGGGATACCTGTACCTCAACTCTGTACTTTACTGTTTGCAGTGCTGAGATTGTATCCAGGGCCTGGTTCATGCTAGGTGAATACTCTGCCACTAAGATACACTCTCAGCCCAGCAAGTCTGAACCTGTGTAATCCTGGCAATGAAAAGAAGTTGACATCCCAGGGAGCAAGCCCGGATCAAGGGAGATGGAAGCCAGTGGTTAAATGTTTCCCCTTTCTGTCTCTTTAGTGGTTAACTCAAAACACATCTGCTATGGCTCTCCAGAAGGTATTGAACAAGATTGAGCCTCAGTTGCCTACAATAGTGAATGCTGTATCACTGCTTCTTAAACTTTATTTAAAACGCTTAAGGATCTTGTTTAATATGGATTATAATTCTTAAGTCAAGGGAAGACCTAGAGACTCTACAGTTCAAACAAGCATTGGCTGATTTTGATGCTGTGGATCACACTTCTGAGTAGCAAGGAGCTAGAAAATCGCATCTTTGTTTTGGCTTTCCTTCTTTCCCTGTTCCACTCTCCCAGGGCCTCAGATCCCCCGGGATCACTTTCCATTTCTCAGTCTCACTCTTTTGCTAGAACTCAGCTTTAAGACAAATGCTATTCATGCAAGAATTCTACTTCTAGGAATGTATTCTATAGATATATTCACGTGATGTCATACACAATTATAATTCATTATAACATGACAAAACATTGGAAACAGTATAGATATCTCTAAGAGGACTAGTGAAAATGATGTGATATATCTGTATTACAAGCTGTTATATAGCTATTAAAGGGCCCCCTATACACTAATCAAAATATTTATGATGTGTGCTAAGTGTAAAAGGCAGAGTACAGAGTACTGTGTGTATTAATGACTTAATTTAAATAAATAAGGGGAGTGGGCCGGGGATGTAGCTCAGTGGCACAGTGCTATATGGTACGTACGTGGGTTCCGGGAGTCGAAGCGCAAGGTCCTGAGTTTGATTCCCAGTTCCAAAAATAAATAAATAAGGGGAAATTATATCTATTATATATATAAAATCAAACTGGAAAGATGGGGAAAAATTAATATTGGCTTGAAAATGAGTAGTTTGGGGGGCATGAAAGAAAGAAAAACTATCCCTAGTAATGTCCTTTGTAAACCTGGGATTATCTTAGCTATTGAGTTAAAATTTTATGTTTGGTAAGAAGTATTATATTTTTCTTCTTTGAATCTCAAAGTACTCTAACACTTAGTGTTTGTTATATATTCAGATCAATATGAAAAAAGATTATTTATCATCTGTGTCCATATTTTATTTTTCTAATAAATTCCAAGCTAAATTATGAATTATATTCTAGGGCTGGGGGTATAGTTTGAAGTAGCACACTTGCCTCATATACATGTACATGTACATGTACATATACATATGTTAATTCCCCAGTACAGGTGGGGGGTGGTGAAGATGGGGAGAGAGAGAGAGAGAGAGGAAAGAAAACTATATATTTGTACTCTTTTTTTTTTTTTTAATCTCTTTGAGACAGGGTCTTGCTATGCAGTTCAGGCTGGCCTTGAACTCACTTTGTAGCCCAGGCTGGCCTCGAACTTGCAGCAATCCTCCTGCCTCAGCCTCCTGAGTGCTGGGATTACAGGTATGTACCATCATGCCCAGTTTATGTTTGTACTTTTTTAAAAAATGGTGTTTTTAAAAAATATGATGGCCCATAATATTATGTGTATAGTAAGCACTTTGTAGATAGCTGACAAATTTATTTGCATACTCTGTATTTGACTCCACTGCCAAGAGCAGTGCCTACAGTAGGACGAATTCATTTATTGCCTAAAACTCTTAGTAATTGCACAATTACTCAGGTCACCACAGGAGGAAAAAAAATGGTACTAAAAAATACTTGAATTATAGCAAAGTAGGGTTTTTGAAACTAAATACAGCTGTGGAAGTACATAATGCATTTTAAACATATTCTTGCTAAATGAGTACAATTTTAAGTTTCAATATTCAAGGATTAAAGTTAGATTATCATAGAAACTCACTTACAGACTGTCAGTCTCTGATCATGTTAAGAGATCAATGAATATTTCCATGTCTGTTATGACCTAGTTCTGTACTAGGCCCTGGGGATAAAACAAAAACAGAGACGGTTTCGCTGAACATATAGCATAGTGAGGGAGACAGACGTTGATCAGTTATGCTCATGTTTGAATAATGACAAATTAATTGACTGCTTTAAAGAAAAGAGACAGTTCTCTGATAGCGTATATAAGAGGAATCTGATGTAGGTGTAGGGGACAGGAGATAGAATGCTTTCGTTGGAATCTGAACAATACAGAAGCTGTGCAGTCTCCATCATACAGTCCGTGTTAAATACGTCCGTCTGTTATTTCCAGACTTACTAGGTGTCTATTGCTGAAGTAACAAATCCATTTCACAACTAAATGGCTACAATTTATTATTTCTCACTATTCTTTCGGTTGATGGGGTGATTCTGTTGCTGGTCTTGCGGGGAGTTCACTCCCATGGCTACATTCACCTGGAGGCTGAGCCTCCCGCTTTACATGGTCTTTCTGACCAGGCTTCCTCATGGCCGAGTGGTCCCAGAATTCTAAGACGGTAAATACAGAAGCTGGAAGGCTTCTTGAGGCTAAGGCTTTCAAACTTGTACACCACCACTGTTAAAGCAAATGAAAAGATGAGTCCATAGTCAAGGCACGAGGAAACAGATTCTTTTTTTTTTGTGGGTACCGGGGTTCAACCTCAGGACCTCGCGCGCCAGCAGGCGCCCGTGCCGCTGAGCGGTATCACCGGCCCTTTTTTCGTACGTGGGTTCCGGGAGTCGAAGTCGGGCCCTCGCGCTTGCCGGGCAGGCGCTTACGCCGCTGAGCCATCTCACCGGCCGAGGAAATAGATTCTTGATTAATGGAGCTGCAAAGATTTTGTGGCCTGTTTTCCACTTAATCTGTTACAGTCTCTCAGGTAACTATATATTCATTAATTTGTTACTTACTCAACATTATTTTAATAACTAGAAATCAAACACGAATAAGGCAACAATCCTCAGGTGGGCCTTCTACGCCCAGCACCACACTGATTCAGTTCAGCTGGGTGTTACAGGTTGACCACCAGTTGTCAATCCACCACACTCAGCATTGTTTAAATAACTAGAAATCAAACATGAATAAGATAAATTTATAATTTGCCGTTTTTTCCTGTATCTTCAAGCATGTGGTTTTCATGAGTTGTCATTCCATTTTCCATAGAAATCAGTATTTGTGAACATTTTTTCCTGTGGTATAAAAATGAATCATTATTAAACAAATACAAAAAATAGAATCCTAGCAATTAGAGAACAGGAAGAAAGCCACTGGAGATTATATGTAATTTTTAGCTTTTCTAAATTTTCAGTAGTAAACATACATTTTATAGTCAGAAAATAATTAAGCCCATATTAGTGTAGCCATGCAGTCGTGGATGACATTGGTAGGCACACAAATTAATAGAGTAGTGAAGTGCATTTATAATTTATTTTACAACGTTGTTCTCAGATTTATTTTTGCAACATTTTAAAGGTGGCTTATTCCCAGCTCAAAGTTTGCTCTTTTGGATAATTCTGAATGAATGAATAAATTTTATAGTTAAAAGTGATGACAGGGCCGGTGAGATGGCTCAGCGGCGTAAGCGCCTGCCTTGCAAGCGCGAGGGCCCGAGTTCGACTCCCGGAACCCACATACGAAAAAGGGGCCGGTGATATCGCTCAGCGGCACGGGTGCCTGCTGGCGCACGAGGTCCTGAGGTCGACCCCCGGTACCCACAAAAAAAAAAAGTGATGACAAAGGGCCGGTGAGATGGCTCAGCGGCTTAAGCGCCTGCCCGGCAAGCGCAAAGGCCCGAGCTCGACTCCCGGAACCCACATATAAGAAAGTTATTTTATGAGCAGTAATACCACCTAACTTTTCTTTCCAATATTTCTTTAAATTCTAAGAATGATAAGAATGCTGCTTTTCTTCTGATGGAAAGTGACAGGCTGATCATCAGTTTACCCAGAGTAAAGTGGACAGAAGCAGCACTGATGATGGCATCTCAACTCCAAGAAGAGTGTATTGCATTTATTGTAGAAAACTTCTCCAAGATCATTCAGAGTGAGAATTTTACTCTTCTCCTACAGGTACTATGTCTAAAGTCGTATCCTATATTTAGTCCCATTTTTGTGTTCTGATTTTAATTACATAAGATAAATGCAGGCTGCCTTTGATTAAATTAGTATGATTTAAATAAATTCCATAGCAGATGGCATATCTGCATCAGATTTAGAGCAGTGATGGACAGGATTTTTGGCTCACGAGATAAGGAAGGCAGGAGGAACAGGTTTGAGTGTCCTGGCAAGGCACGTTGTAATTCTGGCCAACACTGGCTCTTAATCAACATTGCCACATTTTACAAACTAAAGTTATAAATATAATATTTTGGTCACTATTACAATTATGGTCCATGCAGAGTTCCCTATTTTACCAGAAACTACTTTCTCTAAAACTGATTATTTTTAGATTTTGTTATCAGGGCTATGTTAGCTCTTAAAAACAGTAATTTGTGTATATGTATATATGTCTACGTGCAGATTTTTTAACAAAGGAAAGGAAAACCAGAAATGTGATTTCTTTTTTCTTAGTACATATTCATAATACATAATAAATACATTCATCATGGGGAATTGGAAAATGTACATATCGCATCTTAATCCTTTTTACTTCCCCTTTCCCTCCAGTTCCTCCCCATTCCTTGCCTCTCTACATTCCCTTCCCATCTCCAGGAGGACTACCTCCTTGTTTCATATTATCTATCTTTTATTTGACTCTTTAAGTTACTTATAGTTTGTATTTCTCATATAAGAGAAACCACGCAATATTTAACCTTTTGTGTCTGATTTATTTTGCTTAGCATTAATAGTCTCAAGGTACATATATATGATTTCTGTTTGACTTCATATAGTTATGATGACTATTTTGCTGTTATGCCAGACTTTCACATTTGTTATACATTTTAATGAATTTTTATTAAATAGTTTCTGTATTTCATAGTCACAAGCAATGAGCAGCACGGCTGATCTGTTGGACAAAATTTTAAAAGCAATTGAAGAAAGTATTACCACTGAAAATAGTTGCTCTCTTCTTATGGCTCTGGACACATTGTTGAACTCTGAAAGTACAAAGGAAATGGTACTGAATGTAATGTAATTCATTACAATAATGTTATATTTGTAGCATTTTAAGATTTTAAATTGCATGTGCATTTTAGGTGTTGCATTGGTCTCTGAAACTAGGCAGTGGACACCTAGGGGTGATTATGGTCTTTACTTTTGTGTGCATTTGGTGTTTTTTTTTTTTTTTTTTTTTTTTTTCTGTGTGGGTACCGGGGGTC
This sequence comes from Erethizon dorsatum, assembly GCA_028451465.1. Classification (NCBI taxonomy): domain Eukaryota; kingdom Metazoa; phylum Chordata; class Mammalia; order Rodentia; family Erethizontidae; genus Erethizon; species Erethizon dorsatum. Next base: position 101,316,524 of record CM051829.1, on the reverse strand, counting down.
GACCTCAGGACCTCACGCGCCAGCAGGCGCCCGTGCCGCTGAGCGATATCACCAGCCCTTTTCTCGTATGTGGGTTCCGGGAGTCGAACTGGGGCCCTCGCGCTTACCAGGCAGGCGATTTACGCCGCTGAGCCATCTCACCGGCCCCATTTGGTGTTTTTCATAATAAAAAATTTTTAATGCCATTTTCCTTCAAATGGGCTTTTTTGTAAAAGTTTAAAATTTGGCAGTTTAGCTTATTAATTCTAAACATAGTTTTTGATAGCAATATTATTTGGGGCCGGTGAGATAGCTCAGCAGCATAAGCGCCTGCCTAGCAAGCGTGAGGTCCTGAGTTCGACTTCAGGTACCCACATACGAAAATAAGGGCCGGTGATATCGCTCAGCGGCACGGGCGCCTGCTGGCACGCAAGGTCCTGAGTTCAACCCCAGTACCCACAAAAAAAAAAAAAGAAAAATTATTTGGCACAATGTAACTAGTATTTCTCTCATCACTACATTAAATTTTCAGATATAAAATGTATATTCAGAATTTTACTCATTAGTTCCTTTTATTTTAATAATATATTAATTTTTCTCTTCAAAAATCATATTTTAAAATTAGATTGATAAGGAAAAAGCAATTTATATACTGTATTATTTTTAAGTGCAATTAATCCATAATAATATACTAATTATAAATTATTACCATTTTTATTGTGTAAGAATAAAAATTTTTAGCATACTTAATACTATCGCATGGAGTATTTGACCTTGTAATGTCATAGATGATTTTAAAATACTATGGAAGATATTCATATAAAGGCTATTAGTGCTTTAAAATGATGTTTGGCTGAAAGGGTAAGATTTAGCTTCACATTCACTATAAAATTCTAATTAGTAAACCTTCATAAATAACTTGTACCCAGCGATTTAAAAAATCTAAGTGATGACATCATTGATCTAGCTTAGGAGTAAGTAGATTCGGAAAGGAATAATGACTGGTTGCTATGACAATGTGGCTCTCACCAGCTGCTGATTTGTTGCTTGAACACAGGGTTTTACGTGCAAGATCCAGGCTCTGCGTGATAAGCTGTGGATCTTCCTGGTTCAGTCTTTCTATGCTGTTCGACACACAGAAAGCTGGAAGCTGATAAGCACGGATGATCAACAGAAAATTCAAGCAGGTATTTTCTTTTAATTCTCATTGTGTGATCTTTGTAACAACAGATATTTGAGGGTGTTCTGATAAGCAGTGAGATTAACATTTGTGTGCTTCTGTTCAATAATAAAATGCTAATCAAAACTAGTGACAGTATGTTAGACAGTTTTAATAAATCATGTTTTTTCCCTTTCTTAGAAAATGAAACTTACTTCTTTTTTGTGTTCATATGAATTTTTAATCCTGTATGCTAGCAACAATATTCTAGCAAAATTTGCTTAAAAGCATTCTTGTGAAGAGGTGAAAGTATAAAAAAAATCCACACAGAATAAATTACAAAATGTACTTTTTTCCCCGTTTAAAATATATTTTCCGTAAAGCTTTTCCATCTTTTTCGTAAGATGCCCTTTCTTATGGTTTAGCCTAGATTAGGTGGCTCTATTTCACAATCAATTGGTTCGGTGATGTGGTCTGTGCTACTGCGGAGCGTCCCTCTGGAGCTGCAGAGTGGTCTCTGACATTTAATAGGTACCACTTGAAACATTAGCATTAAAGAAAAGATGTATATTGCTCAGAATGTATGTTTGCTCCAAAAATATCAAAATAAAATTTGAGGATGTGGAACTAAAAATGGCTTCATGACTATTTTTGGGTTAAAGCAGGTGCTTTAGAAAAAATACTGGCATATTCAGCAAGTATACTTTTAAAAACATTTAAAGCTAAGAGACCATGTTTTATGAAGTAAATGTTTTTGTACTATGAAACATGGAACCCATGTGTGATAAAAATATATTCTTGATAATACATAGGTATTTTGTTTAGTGGAATAATCAAAATGTAACCTGCTGTATTTTGTATTATAACATGATAGTGCAGCTAGATGTGGAGAGCACTTATCAAAGAAATTCTGTTTTTTAAACAAAAATCATTAGATCTTTAAAAATTGGAATATTTTTGCTTGTGACTATTTCTGTGCTGATTTTTAGATGATAGTTGACTACAAAATCTGAACGATGTGCGGAAATAAAATAACAGCATTCCTTGAGTAGGTGTCCTTCAGCTCTCTTCTGATTGGTAGCAAACTTTGCTTTTCTCTATTTTAGAAGATTTCATATTTAAGTTGAACTTTAGTTTTTTTAATTCTTTAAAGTACTAATTAAAACTACATGTAAATACACATATATACACACATATCTAAATAAAATGTCATTGATAATTCAGATAATTATCACAAAGAACTTTTCATTTTATTACATTGCATCAGTGTAATACTTTAAAATCTTAAATATGTTGAATTATAATGAATCCTTACTGCATTATGAAACCCAGGTTGTCTTTGGGTTATCTTTGTTGTAACATTTCTTATGTTCTATTTGAGTTACTGACATTAGGGAGAAATTTTTATTATTGTCTTACTATATATTATTGTGTAGCTATTTGATTACTGCAAATCAGTCTTTACGATGCTATTTCAAGGATCTTAGTCTTACAACACATATCTCTATAGAATATAGATTGTGAAAGATGCATGATAAAGTTACAGATAATTTGATATGTTTTATTAGTTGTTTTTTTAAAAGTCAAATTTTGGAAAAATGCATCTGAAAGCACCACAATCTACAAAAGAAAGAAATACATTAGCTAAATTATATTTCATATAGACCTAAGGTATAAAATAAATTTTTATTTAATTCTAAAAAGAATGATGAGTTTGAGGATTGTTTCTTGTTTTATTTTCAAGAGCTCTATTTTTTTCTCTTTTCTTTCTTCTTTCCTCATGATACACCTGCAAAACCAGAAAATACTTAGTTAATTTCAATGGAATATCTTTATAGTTCTTAGTATAAATATTTTCTCATATTTAATTGTAAATAAAATATCACATCAACCATAATTTCTAATTTTTTGAAATTTGGGAAACTAAATGAAATCAGTTAAAAAATGCAGTTTGAGAAAATTCTGAGTTTTTGTAAGTATATTAATTTTTTTCTCTGAGCTTGTACATTACTTATTTAGTAATTTTAAAAACAAAATCATGGGCACTAGAGAATAAGATTGACAATAAGATTCTTTTTTAAAAATTCTAAAATAAAACATAATTGTTTTTGTATACTAGATAGATTTTTTTAAATTTCCATCAAAATACTGTGTAACCTTTTGCTGCTAGCTTTCTATTTTTTCAGTAGTTCTGTAGTAATGCTTCCCATAAAAATAAATTGCTGTCTCTTTCTACAGCTGCATTTGACAAAGGTGATGACCGAAGACTTGGCAAAAAGCCTATATTCAGTAGCTCTCAGGTAAACTTTCTAAATTTCATAAGTCCAAATGAGAAAATATACCACATTTTTTATTTTCTATTTCAAAATATTTTAAAATCTGTTCATTAGATTAAAGCTAATTATTGATGGAAATAACTTTGAATCTTTTAAAAGTGAATATTTAATAATTTGTTGTACTACTGGGGATTAAAGGCAGGGGTTGCTGAGCTATATTCCTGATTCTTTTTATTTTTCTTGTTTTGAGGCAGGATCTCACCAAGTTGCCTGGGCTGGCCTTTAACTTTTGATCTCCTGCCTCAGCCTCCCGAGTAGCTGGAATTACAGGCATGTGTCACCATGCCTGGTTAATGCAAATTTTTTATATCCAGCTGGCATGAAAAGCATCTACCTTTTTCATTTCCTTGAAAACCTTTTTGGCAAGTAATGTATTGGAGCTATTCCAGTAGGTTAGGAAATCTTTAAATTTCTAGACCTAATTCAATGTTTATTTTTCTAATTAATTCACATAATATTTGGTGTGGAAAAAAAAAGCAGTTATTACCAAGAAAAAAAGAGTTTTGTTTTATTGTAAAAGTTATTTGGTGTACTTACAAAGTAAAATAGTGATTGCCAGGGACTGGGGGTGAGATCAGGTATGGAAAAGGACAGTTGTTTTGTGTTGTTCTGTGTCATTTTGTTTTGTTTGAGACAGGGTCTCGCGATGTAATTCAGGCTGGCCTTGAACTCACTATGTAGCCCAGTCTGGCCTCAAACTCACAACCATGCTCCTGACTCAGCCTCCGAAGTGCTGGGATTACAGGTGTGTGCCACCACACCAGGCTGGACAATTGTTTTTTTTTGTTTTGTTTTGGGACAGCTGTTTTTAAGTGGGTATACAGCTTCAGTTTTGTTTGTTTGTATGTTTTGTTTTTGTTTTTGTTTTTTTCTTTATGTGGGTACCTGGAACCGAGCTCAGGACCTCATGCTTGCCAGGCAGGCGCTTATGCCGCTGAGCTATATCACCGGCCCTATAGTCTCAGTTTTGCAACGTACAAAGATTCTAGAGATCTGTTGTACAACAGAGTGCATGTAGTTAACATTACTGCACTGTATGCTTTAAAATTTAATATGGTAAATTGTGCCATGTGTTTTTTAACCACATACTCATTATTTGATGCATTTGTTATAACCTAAAATACATTTTTCCTCTCCAAATATGTTATTAATAATAGAGTTCCAAGTTAACTTACAGCTGCTTATATAATCAGTATTATATTTGAAGTATAAAATTATACTAACCTACTATGTGCATTACAATGATAATATGGAAATATACATAGAGTTTCAGTTTGGAATGCAAAGAATGTACTGCCCTTGCAGAGTGGAACAGAGAGTCCTGTTTTCTTTCCTTATCATTCAGTAGATAGAAATTAACACACCCCAAGCCATAACTGAGCTTTCATGACTTAAGCCAGGGGTCAAACTCTAAATGTATTATTTGAGAAATTATGAGGCATGGGGCTTTTTGCCAATAAATCTCCTACAACTGTTTTCTAGATTGTGTTTTACAGTATACTAGCTCTATCATATGTCCTACCAAAGAACATCTAGCATCAACTAAGTTTGAGATTTACTACATATCATAACTCCTCTTACACCCTGGTAATGAAAAATAAACCTTAAAAGTGCTAAGAAACACTACGGTAAAAAACACTTCAAATTATTTCACCCAAAATTTCTGATTATTAAACTATGGAACACCACTATGCTCCCTCTCCACCCCTTTAAAGTACTATAATATACAGTCCCCATTTTCTCTAGAAGTGGTACCTTAGGACTTTTTTTTTTTTTTTTTTTTTTGTCATGTGGGTACTGGGAGTCGACCTCAGGACCTCGCACTTGGCAGCAAACGCTTGTGCCGCTGAGCAATATCACCAGCTCTTTTTTCCTTTTATATGGTTTCCGGGAGTCGAACTCAGGACCTCGCGCTTGCCAGGCAGGCGCTTATGCCTGCTGAGCTATCTCACGGGCCTGAGGACATTTTTTAAATGTGCTTAATTCACTGTAATCTTCGTGGAATTTTTTTGTTTTGTTTTGTTTTGTTTTGTTTGTTTTTTGGGTTTTTTTGGGTTTTTTTAAAAATTTGCATGTCTGCCTTCCTTTCCCCAGTGATCAGCTAGGCCTTTCCTCCTTTCTTGCCTCACAAGAAAGTAGGACAAATTCTCATTGTTCTTCCTAAATTCCTGACTTGAAGATTTTCTAAGTGTTTTTTCAATTAACAACAATGGAAAGGATACAGGATAATAAGTTTCCCTAGGGAGGCAGTGGTATACTGAAATGGATACTGGATATAAAATTAGAAGAGTTCAAATCTTGACTTCACATTTATTATCTGTTAGAATCCTAGAACACTGCTCTGAAGAGGACCATTCTTCACTCTACAAACATAAATAATCTAAAGCGCAGAGATGTAAATAACTTCTTAAATATCCTGTATGTATCAGAGCCAAATCCAGGACAATAATCTAGTGATTCCTTTAACACCAGTTTTCCTCAGTTTAGCAGACTTTTTTGGTTTTTATTAATAAATAATTTTATCTATGTGTTATCTGCATTCACATTTAACTTAGACAATTTTAATGTAATTATAGAAGCTTTTCATGTTGAAAATTAATTACACTTTTAACTGTATATCAGTTATATGCTCAGTTTTAACAATCATCAGCATCTTCTCAAGTCCCTGGTATATAATGAGCATAGTGCCAAGGGTTTTGGATAGAAAAGGTACCTCGTACCTCTACATTTTCATGTAGCTTCGCAAAGGAAAAAATAAAGCATTTATATATTTACAAAAAAGACAATATGGCTTACTTTTTGTTCTAAAATTCCTACCAACTTTTAATCTTCAATCAATATTAGGTCTAAGAAAGATGATAAAGTAGTTACATTTGTCTTCAGTATCCTTCTGTTTTTCTCCATTTATCAGATGGCCAATACTGGACTACCATCTTATTCTTTGAAAACCAGTCTTTTCAGATGTAATTCATTGTGTTTCCTAGGAGTTTTGTTTTGTTTTGTTTTGTTTTGTTTTGTTTTAATGAGGACTCCAAGAAATAAACTATCCTACCACAGAGGATTAATTCTTTAAAGATAAAATTTCTGATACTTGAGATAGGCTGAAGAGAGAATTTTGGGTGCAAATCTTTATAATGTCCTTCAGATTATACCGTTTAGATGACTACCTCCTTGAGGCAGTAAATCATGAACTCAAGTCCTAATTCTATCCCTTAATAATACGTGATCTTGGGTAAGTTACACATGTTCTTTAATCCTCAGTTTCTTGCTTAGAAAAGTAATAGCTACAGGAGCGATTTCATAGGATTATTGTAAGGATTGAGTGAAATTATATATGAAAACGGTTTAGCATGGAATCTGGAAATGGGCCCTTAAAAATTCTTGGATATTGTTATGTATTCAAGACATTCTGAACCTTTAGGTTTTAATCTCTACCATAACTTCATAAATTAAAATAGTATGCCTTTTAAATAAACATTTAATGCTTTATTTCAGAGTTGATTAAGATATATGATTCAAGATGCAAAGTTTTAATCAAAATGATCAAAGACAATTCAAAATTTTAATTACCTTAAATCATAATATGAACTTTGTTATTTTTTCTTCTGAAAATCTGGCTCACTTAAGCATTATATGTCAAAAACTTCAGGCAAGTTAAAAATTATTTTTTTTCTTCTTTGTAGCAAAGGAGACACATTTCTGACGCTGGTGTTATAAAAAACAAATCTTGGAGAGAAAATAACAAGAAACAGTGTTGGAGTTATCTTTCTACTAATCAAAAGATGAAATCTGATGGATTAGGAGCATCTGGACACTCATCAAATGCTAATAGAAATAGTATAAATAAAACTTTAAAGCATGATGATTTAAAGGAAAAGGATGGTACAAAAATAGCATCTAAGATTACAAAAGGATTGAAAACTGGGGAAAAAAATATTTCTGGAAATCCCAAAACTATAATAAAGCCCAAAACAGAAAATAATGATAGTGCAAAGTTGGAACACTTGTCACCTAAAGTTGTGAAAAGAACAGCAGCATCAGTTGGACAGAAAAATTCATTAAATGGAAAAGGAGTAAGAAATCAGGAAGGGCAAGTTACAGGTGCCAGACCCAAGGTACTCACTGGGAACTTAAATGTGCAACCCAAAGCAAAGCCTTTAAAAAAAGTGACAGGGAGAGATTCTCCATGCCTCAGCATCGCAGGACCCTCCAGCAGATCTACGAATTCGAGTACGGAATTACTGACTTCCCCTGGATGTCTGAATGAACCAAAACAAAATGGATCAGCAGGAGAAGAGAAGTCTTCTGGTCAGAAGCAATCCTTTTGGGATTCTCCAGGACAGCCGGTGAAAAGCAGTATAGACGGCGTCAAAACTTCCTCTGTAGGTGGGTTTTAGCACTCTGATTTTTGCTGTTGAGGACTGAGCCTAGTGCCTCATACATGCTAGGCAAGTGCTCTACTACTGAGCTATACCCCTCTCTCTGCACCCTAATTTTAATAGCTCCTGACAGTTAAAGTTCCTAGAAATAATGATCCTTGGAGACTTATTTCTTTGTTTTTTTTGTTTTTTTGTTTTTTTGTGGGTACCGGTGGTCGACCTCAGGACCTCGCACACCAGCAGGCGCCTGTGCCGCTGAGCGATATCACCGGCCTTTTTTTCATATGTGGGTTCCGGGAGTCCAACTCTGGCCCTCATGCTTGCTAGGCAGGCGCTTACGCCACTGAGCCATCTCACCAGCCCTTTTTAAATGTCAAAAAATATTTATTCATTATTACTATTTTTTAATGTGGGTACCAGGAGTTGAACTCAGGACCTTGCACTTGCCAGCAGGCTCTTATGCCACTGAGCAATCTCACTGGCCCCCAAAAATATTTATTTATATCTATTTATGTAAAGTGAAGGAAAATAGTTCTACCAACTTTAACACTTAATTTTGTTTATAGTGTCTAACCAGTAAATTTACAACAAATTGTTACATATTTAATGTATTCTGTGTCATGACTGACTTTTTCTTAATTTATAGCAGTAAAATCTCGGCCCATTTCAAGAGTTACCAATGGGACTTCCAATAAAAAAAGCATTCATGAACAAGACACTAATGTAAATAATAGGTAGGTCTTCATTCATTGTTTTATCTATATGCTAACTTTCTCTGAAAGTTACAGTAATTACAGTAAGTTCCTGACTTATGAATGAGTTCCATTCTAGGAGAACTTGTTCATAAGTCAAATTCATTCCTAATCCATCAAAGGGAGGTTTATACAGTACACCTGTGAATCTTATACAGTACCTGTGAAAGTTTGCAACTCGAATGTTCGGAAGTCATGGACTTACTGTATATACTAACTTCCAACTAAATATTGCTGAAATATCTTTGTGAAGAAATCTAATGTATGTATAGAATGATATTTTAAAATGATTTTCTTTTCTTTTTTTTTTTTTTTTGGAGAGAGGGTCCTGCTTTGTAGTTCAGACTGGCCTTGAACTCACTATATACCTCAGCCTGGCCTCAAACACTTGGCATTCTCCCTGCCTCAGCCTCCCAAGTGCTGGGATTACAGGCATGCACCACCATGCCTGGCTTTAAAATGATTTTCTTATTTATTAAAAAGTTTATTCAAGATGATAATTAATGTAGTGTATTAGAAGACTATTTCCCTTTATGCTACGGCACATAATTATGCATTGCTTTATCATACTTGGCCTTACTCTTTTTTTTTTTTTTTTTTTTGTGGGTACCGGGGGGTCGACCTCAAGACCTCGTGTGCCAGCAGGTGCCCGTGCCGCTGAGCGATATCACCGGCCCCTTTTTTGTATGTGGGATCCGGGAGTCGAACTCAGGCCCTCGCGCTTGCCGGGCAGGTGCTTAAGCCGCTAAGCCATCTCACCGGCCCACTTGGCCTTACTCTTAAAACTGAACATATGGTTTCTCTATTTTCAGAAAAGACTTTTTTTATTTCTTGAGAAAAAGAATATTTCATGTATAGATATTTTAAATGTTGATGTTTTGGAATCTTACTGTAATATTGAATACAAATCATTTTTCTTAGTGTACTAAAGAAGGTCAGTGGCAAAAGATATAGTGATCCAGTACCACAGGCAATTTTGAAGAGAAGAGATAATGGCAATGGACAGCAAAGGACAAAGAGTGCCCCAGCTAGTCTTGCTAAAACTGAAGGTAAGCCAAAACAGTCCTGGGTATCATGAGTATTATTTTCTTATGTAAGTTGGTTAACCAAAACTCTTGACTTGAAACTTCAGTAGCAAATGAGCAAAACAACACTTTTTTTAATTTTACATTTGCTTCACATGACAGAGATGAGAATTTGTACTTTTACTTTTAGAAAAATATTTTGGTGTTTGGGGGTTTTTATTGTGCTTTGTGGTAGAAATAATTAAGGGAGTCACTAGTTGAAATAATTAAGGGAGTCTCTAGTTTACTTGCATTTTAGGTCCTCTTATAGAGAATATGCCCATGTTCCTTCATTGATAACTCTAGGAATTACATCTAAAAACCCAACATTAAAGAGTTTTTAAAATAATGATACGAGGGGCGGGGATGTGGCTCAGTGATAGAGCACTTGTCTAGCATGCATAAGGCCCTGGGTTCAATCCCCAGCACTGCAAAATAAATAAATTCTCAAGTTATAAGATTTAAATAAAATAAAGATGTGGTTCAGACAGCCATAATGTAGGGAGAAAGAATTTTCCCTTCAGAATCTGCTGTACCCACTGTCTTTCAGTGATCTAAGAATACTAATTAGAGTGCATAAGTGGTTTCAAAAATATTTTTCTTTATTCATTAAGCATTCACGTATGTAAGAGCAGTTTGTATAATCCTAAAAATAATTTTATTTATATTATGAATTAATACTGAAAGCCAATTTTAAAATATGGCAGAGAAAAATTATTCATATCCTAGTAATAGATAAAAATTTATCATCTAGAAGTATTTGATAGGGCTTATATCTAAGTAGTAGAGTGCTCACCTAGCATGCATGAGGTCCTGAGTTCAGTTTCTAGCACTGAAAAAAAGAAATCATCATTCTATTTGGTAGATTTGAATACCCAAACTATCATCTCTAAGACTTTAACAAGCATAAACAAATGGATTCCCAAAATTAATCCCTTGTGTCCTGTAGTTAGCAGTTCTGGTTTCCACTGCAGATCTAAGTTGTTAATCCCAATGGTTCGTGGTTATAAGAAGTACAGCAGTTGGGCCAGTGAGATGGCTCAGCGGCATAAGCACCTGCCTGGCAAGCGCGAGGTCCTGAGTTCGACTCCCGGTACCCACATATGAAAAAAGGGCCGGTGATATCGCTCAGCGGCACAGGCGCCTGCTGGCACACAAGGTCCTGAGGTTGACCCCCGGTACCCACAAAAAAAAAAAAAAGTACAATGGTTTTATTCTTGTTTGAATAAAACAACTCTAACAATTTCAACTATTTTATATTTTTCTATTTATAGTTTGATTCTCCTTTTTAGCTATGTAGAACAGACCCCCCCCAAAAAAAAAAATACTTCAGGGGAAGACCTTTCTTCCTTCTTTGGTATAAGAAAATCAGATTTTTCACTCTCATATATTTAAGGAAATCCAATTTTGGCATGAGGATCAAGGCCCTTTATTTGGCAAAGAGAGATCCTATTCTATTAAGTTTTACTAAGATCCTGGAATCTTAGTAAAGAGGGAGGGAAAAAGGGAGGAAGGGAGGGGAGGGAGGGTTGGTGTTGGAAATCAAACTCAGTACCTCATAAATTTTAAGCAAGAGCTCTACCATTGAGCTATACCCCGAACTTCCCTCTATAGTTTTAATCATTTTTATCATGTGACTGATTCCTAGTCTGTCGTTGTCCATTTGATCATAGATGTTACCCTTTCATTTTTAAATCAATTTTATTTTTCTGAAATAATTTAAAACATACTGAATTCCGCTCAGAATTGGAGAATATATTTCTGAACTTTCTTTTCTTAGGATCCCAAGGAGAGTCAACACATTCAGTAAAATCTTCAGTCTCTTCGAGACAGTCAGGTGAAAATGTGATAAAGTTGGACCACAGTACATCTACAGATAAACAAACATCTAAGAGAAAAATTGTTAAGCAAGAACCCATAAATACTCCTAAGGCTAATGCAAAAATGGTGTCAATACCTAAAATCCTAAACCAGCCAAAGACAGGTGAAACTCTGAATAATAAAGATTCAAAACAAAAAACGCTTCCTGGACAGGTTATACCGAAAACTCAGTGTTCTCAAAAACATTTTAAAAGTGAAACATCTGTTCTCCAAAAAAGTATCCTTCATGATGTACATGATCATAATAGCAAAGACAATGTTTCTGAACAAAAACCTTATAGGTCTCCTATTAATCTCACTTCTGAAATCAGTGGTACAGAAGCATTCCAGTCATCATGCAGACCTGACTCACAAAAGCTATTAAGCAACCAAGAAAAAGATAAGTTGGCGTTAGAAAGCCAGAATATTTCAAAGCTGGATAAATCAATAAAACATGAACTGAAAGTAAAACAGAATTGTTCAGATAAAAATGAAACAAAATTTCCCAGTCACAAAGACATAAATCATTGCAATGCACCTAAAGCATGTAGTCATTCTGATGGGAGTGATGTAGATTCAAAAGTTTATAACATCACTGCTCTAAAATCCACAGTTTCAAATATAAATGAAAACTCCTTAGACTCTAATCCAGTTTGTGATTTAGATTCAACAAATGCAAAGCAAATTCATTTAATATCAGATAGAGAGAAACAAGTAGGGAGAAAAGATACAAACAAAAAATCAAACATGGAATGTATTAAAGAAGCTTTATCTTGTGTTCCTGAAAGGACAAATGAAAGTAAATTCTTAAATTTTGAATCCTTAAATTCTGTTCGAGATGACAGAAAATCTAAAATTCATGTAGAAGAACCAACAGTTCCTAATCAATTGTTTGATGACTCTGCTATGAAGGAAGACAGACATGCTGCCACCAATTCAGATGTTTCCTCCAAATATTTTTCGAAACAACTGTCAGGAGAAACTTTCGCTAAAAATATGGAAATGTCAGAAACTCCAGAGAACCATGAAACTCTAGAAGTTCCATTCACAGGTCACTGGAATTTGAATGCCAGTGTACCTACTCAAGGAGAGAGTCCTGAGTCTGACACTGGCAGCGCTACCACATCCTCTGATGACATAAAGCCTAGATCTGAAGACTATGATGCTGGAGGGTCTCAGGATGATGATGGGTCAAACGATAGAGGTATTTCTAAATGTGGCACTGTGCTGTGCCATGACTTTCTTGGAAGAAGTAGCAGCGATACCAGTACTCCTGAAGAATTAAAAATATATGATAGTAATTTAAGAATTGAAGTAAAACTGAAAAAGCAAAGTAATAATGATCTTTTCCAAGTTAATTCAACAAGTGATGATGAGATTCCTAGGAAAAGGCCAGAAATTTGGTCTCGATCTACAGTAGTCCACCCTAGGGAAAAAGAAAATATTCCACGAGGCACTATCCAGTTTATTCAGGAAATAGATCAAGTTTCTTCTTCAGCAGATGAAACAGAAGATGAAAGATCTGAAGCTGAAAATGTTATGGAAAATTTCTCTATAACTAATCCATCTCCTCAGCAGTTTCAGGGAATAATTAACCTAGCTTTTGAAGACGGAACTGAAAATGAAAGTCGTGAGTTTTCTGCAACTAAAAAGTTTAAAAGATCAGTTTTACTTTCGGTTGATGAGTGTGAAGAACTGGGATCTGATGAAGGGGAAGTTCATACTCCCTTTCAGCCTTCTATAGATTCTTTTTCACCTTCTGATGTTTTTGATGGTGTTTCTCATGAACATCCTGAAAGGACCTGTTACCCCAGATTCTCACAAGAAAGTGAAGATAGTATTTTAAAATGTAAACAAGATAAAGGCAATAGTACATATAAAACTGAAAGCACTCTCTTGAGTCTTAGTAGCACTGACTCTTCAAGAAAAGATAAACAGAGTAGTTCAGCCACAGACAAAAAGAACACATTAGATGTCCTATCCAAAAGAGACAGACAGCTTTTTCTAGAAGATAAAAAATTACACAGTGGAAGAGAGATGGATAATGACTTTCGGCAACGCAGCAAATTCATGGATAGTGATATAAAATCTCAAGAAAGACCATGTCATTTGGAGCTTCATCAAAGAGAACCCAATTCTGACATACCAAAGAACACCTCTGCAAAGTCTCTAGACCCCTTTCAGAGTCACATTCTGCCTCAGGAAGGTCAAGTGAAAGAAAGCCATTCTTCAACTACTGAAAAAGCTAATATTGCTTTGTCTGCAGGTAATGTACAGAAATAGAAATGCTAAATGCATAGGAAAATACATTTATAGAATTTTAAAGTTGTATGTAACCCTGAATGTTATATTTTAGGTAGGTAGAATAATTACTTAATAATTACTGTATCAAATTTAGATATTTAAATTTCATAATAAGAAAAGTAACTCATTATTCATTCTTTATTGTTTCCTTAAAATCTTTGCAAGAATTATTATCTAGTAAAAATTTTGGTTTATTAGAGCTAACTTAACTAGGAGAGTTTACATGAAAGAACAAAGAGAAAAATTTAGTTTGTTATTATTTCGTTATTTATGTTCAACTTAACATAATTCTTGACTGCTAGAAATTTTATTATACATTGGATATGATTTATGGACTTGCTAGTATATATCTAAGAGAGCTGTGCAATAACTATAGTAGTATGTAATTAAAGCACTGAACTATTTTAACAACTAGATATTATAATTTATATGCATTTTACAGAGATTAAGCTTTCAGGATCAATATAATTCTATTCTAAATTTTTCAAGTAAAAAGTTAAATTTTCCTAAAAGAGATTATATTTAGAGGTAATGATAATATATGAAAAAAGCCCAGGCTTATTTCATATGCTTAGATGATTTTCTGTCTAATTGTTTTGTGTTTTTGTCTTATTATAATAATTCAGACTAAGGACCCACATTTGAAATATGCAGTAGTAGCTGACTGAGCAACTATTGTGTTTCATAACTAGGATACTGATCAATAAATCCCTATTCAGCACTCATAAGAATAGGTCTTTAAAAGTTAGGGCCGGTGAGATGGCTCAGCGGCGTAAGCGCCTGCCTTGCAAGCGCGAAGGCCCGAGTTCGACTCCCGGATCCCACATACCAAAAAGGGGCCGGTGATATCGCTCAGCGGCACGGGTGCCTGTTGGCGCGCGAGGTCCTGAGGTCGTCCCCCCGGTACCCACAAAAAAAAAAAAATAAAAAAAAAAAAATAAATAAAAGTTGTACTTTTTGTTTGTTTGTCCTTGCTTGCATCCTCCTTTGCATGTGCAATGTAGAAATAAGCCTTTAGATAAAATGTATTTGCCCCCTTTCAGAATTGACTTACTTTAAGTTACCATCAAATAACTTTTTTTCTCAAGTTTCCTATTGTAGTGCATTAGATACATGTGCACTTTCTATGTTTATGTTTAAATATTTATGTTACTTTCTGTATCATAAGATTTCAAATTAAAGTATGGAGAATTATTGTTAGTTGCCTATGTTGATTTTGCTGCTAAATAATTACCCTTGAATTTTTTTAATATAGAAAAAATTTTGTCAATTTTGTATAAAATTATTTTTCCCATTTTGTGGTTTATTTTTTGAGGGGGCTATCATTGTTATATTGTGTTAATATTGTTCTACAAAACTCTGAGGGATACCGACATGCGCAATTTTTACATTGTGTAGTATTATGAATTATTTCAGGAGACATAGATGATTGTGACACACTGGCACAAACCTGCATGTATGACCATCGGCCTTCAAAAACCCTCTCTCCAATATATGAGATGGATATAACAGAAGCATTTGAACAGAAAATGGAATCTGAAACACATGTAACAGATACGGATTTTGAAGATGATCAACATTTTGCAAAACAAGATTGGACACTATTAAAGCAACTGCTCTCTGAACAGGATTCAAACTTAAATATTACAAATTCTCTTCCTGAAGACCTAAATTTGGCACAGTATTTGATCAATCAAACACTACTTTTAGCACGAGACAGCTCAAAACCTCAGGGTATAGCACATGTTGACACTTTGAACAGATGGAGTGAACGATCATCTCCACTTGATAATTCCTCAACAAGTATTACCATGGCTAGTTTTTCCTCTGAAGATTGTTCACCTCAAGGAGAATGGACAATTCTGGAGCTAGAAACTCAGCATTAAAAGTCTTAACAATTTGGAAAATTTAAACTGTGCCATCCCTTTATTTTTTGATGTCTATATTATATCTAAATTATAATTGCATTAGACAGATATAGACTGTCCTTAATACTGAGGGAGTTTCCAATGTATTGAGGTAAACATAGTTTATTAATATGATATCACATGTAGAAAAAAGTGTTTTTCTAAAGTTTTGAGCATGTTTTCTATAATTAGTAGAAAAATTAGAAGATTCATAAGAAAACCTTTGTCTCAGTTTTCCTTTCCTACCTGATCATTTGTTCACTAATTATTCAAGAATTTAAAGTAGGATGCACAAGTAGATCATTCCCTTTACCCCTTTTTGCTCTGCATATAGTACCATAGTAATTCAACAATAAAAAACTCAGTATGCTTGTGTCTGTTTATGTAAAGTTAATATTTGAATAATATTCACGCTCAGGTTGGGATGCTTTACATTGTAGCTGAGTGTTGGGGAAAAAAAGAAAGCTCAACTTTCTCAACAGTTCAGATCTAGAAGATTGTGAATCAGGTGCCTCAAATTTCAACTACATTATGAAAAACAAAAAATGGGAAATAGGGTTTCCTGCATCTCCTTTTTGGGAATCTATCTAGAGAGAGCCATTTGTCTTTGTTCAAAGGCAGTGGGAAAACTTTTTCTGTCTTATCTACATAGATTCCCTTAATCACTTTCCATTTTACATTTCATGCTAGGAATATTTTGCAACTGCACCTGCAATAAGCTAGCACTAAATATTAACATGAAAATGAGTATATGGGGCAACTGAGGGCTTACTGAATTTTAATTCTCTGTATACGTGTGTATGTGTGCAAGTGTACTCTTTCTTGGTGTGTTTAGCTCTTTTTCATGAAACATGCGTTTACCATTGTTTGCTCTGGGACTCTTTGCACTAGTGCTTTATCGTTCAACAAACATATTAAAAAGTAATTGCTAACATTTACTTAGTACTTACATGTTAGACACTGTGCTAAGTGCTTGAAGTATGCAGCAACATTTAATTCCCACAACAGTTCTATGCATGAGTAGAAATTTGCTTGGTGATAAAGCAGTCCAGATACAGCAGCACATTAAGAACCAGTGATGGGCTGGTGAGATAGCTCAGCGGCATAAGCACCTGCCTGGCAAGCGCGAGGTCCTGAGTTCGACTCCCGTTACCCACATACGAAAAAAGGGCTGGTGATATCACTCAGCGGCACGGGCGCCTGCTGGCGCACGAGGTCCTGAGGTCGACCCCCCGGTACCCACAAAAAAAAAAAAAAAGATCTCTCCAGCATCAGTGTGTAAGAGAGTGGGATAGATGATGTGAAGGCAGGGAGAGGAATGAGTATTTTACAATAATCAAAGCTTGAATAGGGCAGTGGCAGTGGAGACAGAGAAGAGTGGAAACAGAAGTCTGAGAGATGGAATTGAAAAACCCTAGGACTGTTCTCATGGGGCAGTGAAAGAAAGGAGTCCTCTTAACAAATTTAGGCTTCTGACTAGGCTTCCTTGGTGTTTGATGATGTCATCAACCAAAAATTCAAGCAAGCGTAGGAGTGAAGATGAGTTTAATTTCGGACATACTGAGTTTGAGTTGCCTGCAGGACGTTCAAGGGGCTGAGGACAAAATGCTGTTGAATAGTCAGAAAAGCCTGTCAAGGAGACTGAAAAAGGAGTATTCTAAAATAGAAGTAGGAGGCCAGGGTGAAGAGAAGAGAGCAATGAGTGTTCAACCTTGCTACTAATCAAAGGAGAGAAAGTCAGGGTACCAGCTCCAACTTTGGCCTATCAAATTCATGTGAATTTTTTTTTTTTTGTGGGTACGGGGGGGTCGACTTCAGGACCTCGCACGCCAGTAGGCTCCCGTGCCGCTGAGCGATATTACCGGCCCCTTTTTCGTATGTGGGTTCTGGGAGTCGAACTCGGGCCCTCGCACTTGCCGGGCAGGCGCCTAAGCCGCTGAGCCATCTCACCGGCCTCATGTGAATTTTTGAAGGTTTCTTTTAAATCAATGTTAGCAAGAAAACAAGTTTGAGATCTTCCTATGCTGTTTTGCAACTGCAAGTTACCTTTCAAGTAAACAATTAGATAATTCTATATCAAGAGTTTCATAACTTCATATTCTAACCCTAATTCTTTTCCCTCTTAGGATCTAACATTAAGAAATAATAAAAGTCTCAGATGAGGTTTGCCTTCAAAAATGTATACTGGAGAGCTAGATATATTAGTGAAAACTGAAAAGTAAGTAAACGTCAACAGTAGAAGAAAGGCTAATTTATTTTACATCTATATGACTCATTATGCAATGTTTAAAATAGTTTCAAAAAATCTGTTTAGTAACAAGGGAAAATACTTAGAAGAAAAAAAGTCCAGGTTGTATTTTTACATATATTGTGTCCCAAATTTGTATGCAGGAATATTTCAGATCTACTCTCTTAGCAAATCTCAATTATAGTGGTACTAATGTAGTCACCAAACTATGCATTCCCTCTCCAAAATTTATCCATCCTGTATATCAAAGTTAGTTCCCTTTGACCAACATCTTCCCGTTTCTCCAGCTCCTGACAACCACCATTCTATTACCTGCTTCTGTAAGTTTGATTTTTTTAGATTCCATTTGTCTTTTTGTGCCTGGTTTACTTCATTTAACATAATGTCTTCCAGCTTATCAATATCACAAAGTATAGGATATCCTTTTTAAAGACTGGCTAATATTGCATTTTATACACACCGCATTTTCCTTACCCATTTATCTGTTGGACACTTTAGGTCAAATCCCATATCTTGGCTATTGTAATTAATAATGTAGTAGACATAGTGTACAGATATCTCTTTGAGATATTGATTTTATTTCCTTCAGACATATAGTATTCCCAGAAGTGGAATAGCTGGATCATATGGTAGTTTTTATTTTTTTGAGGAACTTCTATCCTCTTCCATAATACACATATCAGTTTACATTCCCACCAGAAGTATACAAGAACTTTCTCCACATCCTTGCTAACATTTGTTGCCTTTTGTTGATAGTAGCCATTTTAACAAGCCTGAGGTGGTTTCTGATGGTGGTTTTAATTTGTATTTCCCTGATAATTAGTGATGTTGAGCACTTTTCATATGTACCTTTTGGCTATATGTGTACTTTTGAGAAATGTCTATTCAAGTCTTTTGCAAATTTTATAATCAGGTTATTTATTGTCTTGCTGTTGAGTTATTTGAGTTCCTGATATATTTTTAATATTAACCCTTTACCAGATGTATGGATTGCAAATATATTCTTCCATGCTGTAAGTTGTCTCTTCACTCTGTCGATTGTTTCCTTTGCTGTACAGAGACCTTTTAGTTTGATGAAATCCCTTTTTCCTATTTTTTGTTTTTGGTAGCTGTGGGGTCCCAATAAAAAAAAGATCAACATCAAGAAGCTTTTTCCCTATGTTTCCTTCTAGTAATTTCATAGCTTCAGGTCTCACATTTAACATCATAATCCATTATGTGTTATTTGTCTGTATGAAATGAATGATGAGACTGTCCTTTCCCCATTGTGTGTGTGTTTTTTTCTGTTTTGTTGTTTTGTTTTGTTTGGGGGGGTTGTATTGTTTTGTTTTGTTTTGTTTTTTTGGTACCAGAAATTGAACTCAGGACCTCACGCTTGCCAGGCAGCTGTTGTGCCGCTGAGCTATATACCCGGCCCCATTGTGTGTTTTTTGTGTCTTCGTTGAAGATTAGTTGATTATAAATGTGCAGATTTATTTTGGGGCTCTGTTCTGTTACATTGGTCTGTTCTTGTGCTAGAGTCATGCTATTTTGATTCCTAAAGCTTTGTAGTATATTTTATAGTATGTTTAGAGATCAGGTAGTGTGGTGTCTCCAGCTTTGTTCTTTGTGCTCAAGAGTACTTAGGCTGGGGCCGGTGAGATGGCTCAGCGGTGTAAGCGCCTGCCCGGCAAGCGCGAGGGCCCGAGTTCAACTCCCGGAACCCACATACGAAAAAGGGGCCGGTAATATCGCTCAGCGGCACGGGCGCCTCCTGGCGCGCGAGGTCCTGAGGTCGACCCCCCAGCACCCACAAAAAAAAAAAAAAAGAGTACTTAGGCTATTCAGGGTGTTTTAAGGTTCCATGCAAATTTTAGGATTGTCTTTTTCATTTCTGTGAAAAAACGTCATTTGAATTTTGATAGGGATTGCGTTTTATCTGTAGCTTGATTGAATTGTGTAAAAATGTTAATGGTAATTGTGGTTCAGTGAAGATTATAGGTTTTAAAAATTTTAGGCTATCCTGGCTTTCCTCATAGTAGCCCACCCTGCTTTCTCCAGGGCCTTCTTTTTTCTTGCTTTTTCTTCTTTTACTCAGCCCAGGCTCGCTCTGCAGAGCCAGTTTCTCTGTCACTCTTCACTTTTACTTTTTCAAATAAACTTTGCCATTACTTTAAAAAAAATTTTTAACATCCATATTTACTATATTTTGTTTTCTACATGGTACAGAAAAATAAGTTGATTTGTTTTAAACTAAATAGGGTAAAATGTTTCAAATGCTATTTGAGATATCAAGTCACACATCTATACTATTTCATTAAATTTGGAAATTAAGATTTAACTTATGTTTTTTGTCAGTTGATTATTAAAAAGAGTATGGGGTAAAAATAAGACATGAGTTGAAAGGTGAACAGGAAGTAAAGCAACCACTTACTCTTTCAAGGAGCTTTTAACTGAGTAGGAGACTGTGAGCTTGAAGATACTGTTCAATTGTTTGTTTCTTCTTTTATTTTGAGACAAGGTCTTATTATGCCCAGCCTGGCTTTAAACTCTGTAATACTTTTGCCTCTGCCTCCCTAGTAACTAGGACACCAGGTGCATGCCACCAAGGCTGGCTCCAATAGTTAATAGTGCTGTTTTTAAAATAAAAATTGTTTCAGCATTTTGAAAATAGGGGGTTGGGGGTGCCGGTGATATAGCTCAGTGGCATAAGCGCCTGCCTGGCAAGCACGAGGTCCTGAGTTTGACTCCTGGTACCCGCATATGAAAATAGGGGGTTGGGAATAATCAATGAATCAAGGACCACCACCAAGAAAGAGGCCAGAAAGTTAGGCGCAGTAGTGCACACCTGTAGTCTCAGCCACTTGGAAGGCTGAGGCAAGATCACTTGAGCCCAGAAGTTCAAGGATAACCTGGGCAACATAGCAAGACCCCCTATCTCAAAAAAGAGAGTCAGGAGAATCCTCTAGCACAAAGAGTACTAAAAGATACAGGGCATTTTCAGTGTATGTGGGACACCAGGAGAAAATAAATCTAGAAATGTGCAGGCAGGCCAATATAATGAATCCTGCGAGCCATGCCAAGGAATATGAGAAAGCCACTCATCTTAAGAATTTTAAAACAGGCAAACATTGATCTTTATTGTTTTATTAAGATCACACAAATTCTAACAGGTAAAAATGGAAAGCTTCTTATTACTGGTTGGAAAAAAGATAATTTTCAATTTGAACGTGACAAATTTGAGATGCAGTTGAGATTTCTAAGGTACACAATTGTCTTTCAAAATTCATGAATCCAGCAAACCATGTTATTTCTACATACCCACTCCATTTCCTTCTAGTTTTTTGAAGAGTAGGAAGAAGTGAGAACTTTGGTGCAGATAATGATCTATTGCAGCAGCTACTTTGCAGTGGGAATTATCTATTCTTTAATGATGTTTTTATATTTTAAATTCTGATAACAAAGCTGCTTTGAATATGGCTGTTATGGTTTATACCTAGATGTCCCCCCTAAACCTCATGTGCTCATAGGTGGGGCTTTGGGGAAGTAGTTGGATCATGGGGGTATGATACTCATCAGTAGATTAACCCATTGATGAATTATAGCTAAATGTGATTTGGGAGGTGAAGCCTGGTTGGAGGAGGTGGGTCACTGAGGCGTGGCCTGGAAAGGTCTATCTTCCCTCCTCCTTTGACTTCTCTTTTTCCTGCCTGTCATGCCATGAGCTGTTTCTCCTCTACCATGAGGACTGCATTGGAGCCAGCAGATTGTGGACTAAAACCTCTACAAACTGCGCCAAAATAAAACTTTCCTCCTTTAAATTGTGGGTGTTGGGTATTGTGTTTCAGCAGTGAAGAAAGTAAGTAAGACAATGGCTTACCTAGATATCTGAAGTGTATGTTTCTAATCATGTTCATATTGCCCAAGTTACTTCTAGTGTCCATGATTCACCTTTCATACAAGGTTTCTTAATTACTTCTTAATTTAGCCAGTTAGCATAAGAATTTTAATTCTAATCTGAGAACTTCAATTCTACTCTAATGCTGTATTTTTTTTTTTTTTCGTGGGTACCGGGGGGTCGACCTCAGGACTTCGTGCGCCAGCAGGCGCCCATGCCGCTGAGTGATATCACCGGCCCCTTTTTCGTATGTGGGTTCCAGGAGTCGAACTCGGGCCCTCGCACTTGCCGGGCAGGCGCTTAAGCCGCTGAGCCATCTCACTGGCCCTAATGCTGTATTTTTATAAAAATATCCTAACAAGTTTTTTGGGTTTTTTTTTTTTTTTTTTTGGGTACCAGGAATCGAACTGACGACTTTGCATTTGCCAGACAGGCACCGTGCCACTGAGCTATATCCATAGCCCACTGAACAAGTTATAAACATTGAATTTCTAAATTAGGAACATATTGGGAAGAAATATTTTCATACAAATAAATTTTTCCCTAGAAATGCTTTAATATAAAATGTGCTGAGATTTCCCTGTTTTCTTTTAATTTTAAGCTCAATTTTAAGTAAGAGAGTTTAATTTTGAGAAATTACAACAAAATATGCCTTCAAACAATCATATGCTTAGGAAAGATGTCTAACACTCTTATAAAGTTATATGTCATTTTAGATTCATACAACTCTCAGAAATATGAATAATCACTTTGTTAAATAAGAGGCCATTGCCCTGAGGTTGTATCCATACGTTGAGTTCCTATGTAAGAAACTGCAACCTAACTTAATATGCAACAAACCTAATTTAGGAGTATAACAAACAACTGTCAGCCAACCATAAGCCAGGCTTCAGCCAATCTCAGGCTGCCAGCTGATCAGACCATGTCTAAATAAAGCAAGAGGTGGAGCTGTAACCAATCAAGTTATTTCTGTACTTTACTTCCTTTTTCTGTCTATAAATAATGCCTGCTGTTACAGAGCAGAACTGGCTGAACCTTTTCTGGTTCTGAGTTCTTTCCAATTCATGAATCTTTCTTTGCTCAAATTTCCTTGCTAAGTTTAAAAATTTTTCCTTTAACAACTTTAGGCACGAAAGTAAAATATCTTCTGACAGTTTTCTGATTTAGAGTAAGTTGAAGAGAGCAACATCTATTAAGGAAAATAACATCGAACTGAATAGAAAGAAGGACTGTAGAAAATAGTGATAATTAATTAAAAATCAGGCAAAGAACTGATAGATCTAAGAGTTGATTCCTAAAACCAAATCAACCTGCACAGTGGATTAATGAAGAGAAAAGCATATGTAATATTGAGACAATAACAAAAGTGAACATAATGTAGTATTTTACACTACTATGAATAAATGTGGTTGAAAACCTGGAGAAAACGAATGACTTCTAGAAAAATACAAATAATATAAATGGACTCAGAAAGAAAATCTACACAGATTATTCACCTTGAAAGAAACAGAGTGTTTTAACACCTGCCCTTCAAAAAAGTAGTAGCTGGGCACCATGGCGTTTGCCTGTAGTCTCAGCTACTTGGGAGGCAGAACCAGGAGGATCACGTGAGCCTAGGAGTTTGAGGACAGTGTAGGCAGCATAGCAAGAAACCTATATCAAACAAAAAGGTGCTAACTGATGTTACTTTAAGTCACTTTAGACTGTAAAGAAAGAAGAGCCATCACGTCCAATTTAAGAAGACATAATATGATCACTAAAATATTAAACATATTAAGCATACCATAACAGAGAAAATTATAGAACTATATAACTTAAGACAATCATTGCAAAATTCCAAAATGGATTCAGCAGTATATTAAAGTAACATATGACCAGATATTTAAGGAATGCAAGGTGATTTAATGTTGAGAAGACTTCTTTATATAATACACCTGTATTAACAGGTCAAATAAAAACTAGTATCATCTCAATAGATGCCAAAACGTAACTTGAAACAATAAAAAACTATATGAAAACATGAGTAATATTTTAAATAATCTTACAGTAAAAAAGCACATGAAAACCAGAAAATACATGAAACTCTCAAATCATAAAATATGAGATTGGTAACTTGGCTACTAAAAGTTAGAACTGCGATATGCCCAAAATACCATAAACAGAGTGAAAAGACAAAACTGGAGTAACTTTTTTCTTTTTAACAAAAATTGAAATGCAAGCAGTCAATAAACAATGAAAAGGTATTTAACCAAACTCATGATGAAGAAGCATCAGAAAAAGAACCATAAAAGCATTTTTGAAAATGTGAATGGATTTGACAAACAATAATAAATCTGATGTGAGACTACTGTAAGTAAATAAATGAATGTACATTAGCCCATTTTTATTACTCAGGAATTACAAAGGAAAACAAGTCAGATGCTTTGCTGACATAAAAAATGATCAGAGCTAAGCATGGACTCATCTAACCAACTGGAATATATTAAAGTACAAAACTAATCACAACTATTATTATATGATAGAAGTTTATTTAGTCAAGTCAGATAACTTGCTTCGAACTCAATTTCAACATCTAATTTTCAAATCAAGCTAAAATTCTGGGAAGATGGCATTAAAACCCAATCTAAGAACAGTGTTTGGGACGATTGTGCTTTTCATAGTCAATGAGATAAGGAAATTAAAAATTACCAAGCAGGAAATGGAAACATTTTGGGCTGTCTCATGTGGCACAAATGCCTGAGTCAATTCATATTAGCACACAGATTATACGCCACTTACCAGTTTCATGCAGGTGTTACCGCCATCACAGATTTGACACCCTTATCTACTGCTTTTTAATTTTTAACTTTCTAAGAAGCAGGAAAGAAATCAACCTATAATTTTTTAGTTCATTCTGTCATACTTTATTTTTCTTAAAAAATTACTGATCACTTCTACATTTACGTTAAGGTAATGTTGACTTGACATCTTCTCAGAAATGATAATTCAAGCAATAGATTCTAAAGTTAGTAATACTGCTAAATGAAAGGAAACTAATATGTAAGAATTGTTCGGAAAAAATCTCTCTAAATGCTTTTTTTGGAGAAGTATGCTGAGATTACAGGCAAATATTTCTTTATTAATTTTGATCCTTTAAGTGAAAAGATGTATAGTTTTTTCTTGATGTATAGATTGCTGTATAGATTTTTAGTAATTTATATACTAAAATTTTTGTAATAAAAAAGGAAGGCAAGCAGAAATATTTGTAAGAAATATGACATTATTAATATATAAATATCTCATATTGATTAGAATAATGCTATGAGCCAAATAAAAAACTAGGTAAAAAATAAAATTGACTAAAGAAGAAATAGAAATGGTAAAAAAAAAAAACAGTGAATAATAAAATGGTTTTACATACTAGTTAGCAAAAAACACAAAGCAAAACGTTTGTCACTTTAATAAACTTATAAAACCTTGTATTGTTTAGAATATAGTAAGATTGCTATCAAATTCATATATTGTTATAACAAGTGTAAACAGGAAGAAACTTTCTGGACAGCACTTTGACAATAAGAATAAGAGTCTTAAAAACTGTCATGATTACCTGGTGTGGTGGCACACACTTGTAATCCCAGCACTTGAAAGCTGAGGCAGGATTATTGTG
Source organism: Erethizon dorsatum (assembly GCA_028451465.1). Classification (NCBI taxonomy): domain Eukaryota; kingdom Metazoa; phylum Chordata; class Mammalia; order Rodentia; family Erethizontidae; genus Erethizon; species Erethizon dorsatum. The sequence continues at coordinate 101,291,013 of CM051829.1, read as the reverse complement.
AGTTCAAGGCCAGCCTGGGCTATGTAGCAAGACCCTGTCTCAAAAAAACAAAACAAGGCATAATCATTAACTTGGTAATCTCACTTTTAGAAATTTAATGAATAATTAGAAAAAGTTAAAATATATAAATATATGTAATAATTAGTGCTAAAATATGGAAATGGTTTAATTTTTTTTTTTTTTTTTTTGGTACTGCTGGGAACTGAACCCACAGCTTCTCACATGCTAGGCATTGAACTATATCTACCATTGAACTATATCCTCATCCTCTAAATGTTACTGTGATACATTGTGATATTAAATCACTTTATTAAATACCATGTTTGATAAGAAATTTTGATGATTTAAGGAATTTTCACAATAAAATGAAGAAGTTAGTTATTAATGTTTATATGTAGTATAATCTATTTATGATAAAGACTGCTGAGATAGCCTATATGTCAACTTGGCAAAGTCAGTACCCAGTCATTTAATAAAGACTAGTGTCTTAGTCACTTTCCCATGACTGGGACAAAATATGCAACATCTACAACTAAAGGAAAAGAGGTTTGTTTTGCCTGGTGGTTTTTAGGCTGGCTCCAAGGCAGAAAGGGCAGGGTGGAGAGACCTGAAAGAGGAAAACTATTCAACCCATGACAGCCAGGAAGCAAAGTGAAGGAAATATCCAGAATATACCCTTCTAGGTCACGCCTCTAGTGTCCCTCCTCCAACCAGGTCCCACCTCCTGACAGCACATTCAGTTAGTGAACTTATCAATGGATGAGTGCACTGGTGAGTATAGAGCCCCACGATCCAATTAACTTCCAAACACGTGTGGCTTTGGGGGGAACATTTTAGATCTAAACAATAACAAGTGGTCTAGCATTACTGTGAAGATGTTTTGCAGATGTACACAATCTGAAACTCGTGAATTTCAGAAAAAAGATCACTCACAGTAATGTGGGTAGGCCTCATCTAATCAGTTGCAGGCCTTGGGAGCAAAAAGTGTACCTACCTCAAGAATGAAGTGTCAACTCCTGCCTGAGTTGACCACTTTCCAACCCACTTGTGCACCCTGTAAACTTCAGACCCGACAGCTCTCACAATTTGTGTGTGAGGGTATATCTCCTACTGGTTCTGCTTCTCTGGCTAATAACAGCCTCTAATATCCTATCCTAGTATCTATTCATTTTTTAATAATATAACTCTAGCTTTTATAGCTGTGCACTTAGAATGAATATTACATTTCCTGCCCCTCTTGTAGCTAACTGTAACTGTGTGACTAGCCTTTAATCAATGAAATATAAGTGTTGAGTGGTACATCCCAAAAATTTCCTTAGAGACAAGAGAGTGTCCATTCTTCTCTCAAGCTGCCTGAAGCATAGATTTGATGGCTGGAGCTCGCACGAATATGAGGGCCATATCCCAGAAATGGCAGAGTGCTGGCAGGAGCCTAGGTCCCTGAGTAACTCATGAAACCACCATAGCAACTGTAGTCTACCTATCTCCAGACTGCTATCACATCAAGGGAAGAATTTGGTGTGTTTAAACTCTTGTTGATTTGGATTTTATATACAGCTAAACATATTCTTAAGTGATATACTATATATGAATATTTAACCATAGTTCGGTGAGGTTTTATTTTTCCTAAAAATTATTATAATCATAAATATTATAACTGAAACATAAAAGATGCATAACCTTACAAGTATCTTGGAAGTCAGATGATACCCTTTCATATCAAAATTAAACTTTTTAGTGAACCAAAAAAGGCAAATGGGTTTGAGAGTAAGGAATTTACTAGGGAAAGGACCAATTAGTTTTAGTTTTTATTTTCCTCAAAGTTTTATATATATATAAAACTTTTTTTCCTTTATGTGGGTACTGGGAGTCGAACTCAGGACCTCGCACTTGCCGAGCAGGCGCTTATGCCACTGAGCCATCTCACCGGACCCTCAAAGTTATATTTGAATATAGTTTGAAGAGTCAAGGCTTAGTAGAAAGCAAATTAAAAAATCAGTCCCCTGCCTATCTCTACCCATCCAAATCCCGCTTCGCACAACCACTTTCAGATCTCCTAGCTATTTCTTGTTTGTGTCTATCTTTCTAAATAACATGAACTCTATTTGACAAAATGTACCACAACTTTTCAACTTTTAGCACTACTTGTCATCTCACTTTGGAAAAAGAGAATTTGGTTCTCATTCATTCATCTCCATGACTCAGCATAGTTATAATTTTAGATC